>JAJPGS010000082.1:2397000-3014000 GCA_028654335.1 Alnus rubra
TCGTTGGTAGTTACCAACTTACCATTGCTCGTATTACCGTTATCTCTTAACGTCATCGTTTTTTAAAATCCCTTTTTTTTCCCAAAAAAAAAAAAAAAGTACAAGAAAAAAGAAGCAAAGGTTATTGAACCATCACACATGTTTATTAGCTACAATTTACCACTTATCTGTCTTAAAAAGAATTAAAATAAATAAATAAAATTACTATTATTTATAAATGAAGTTACAAAAGTGGTGCTCCCATGATGCTTTCTTATTTTTGAGAATCATTATCATCCAACCAGAGAAATGATATATACAGTTATATCTTTTATGCATCTACACATAACTAAGTTTTAAATCTATTATTGAATTTGTGATGCTCAATGTGAGTCCCAAATAAATTTAAAAATAAGATGTACAAGAGATGAATAAAAGATGTAAAAATACCATTTATCAACCAATAAAACCCAATTATCTATAAAGCTGCACCTTCTGTCAATGAATCCTTTAAAAAAAAAAGAAAAAATAATAAACATTCTTCTTTGAGTATACATACTTTTCTTTTAAATTGAGTTGGAAAAATTATTAAATTGACATTTATTCTTAGAGTACGTGATTCTCACATTGAGAATCACGTACTCTAAGAATAAATGTCAGCTTAATATACTGGATGAAGGTTTCCACCAACACAGTTTATGGGAAAACTTTGTCCTCCTTCAATTATTATGTAATAGTGACCTTTGCTCAGTTGTCAGTCAACCTTTAAAGGGTTTTCGTTTCTTTAGGAAACTGGGTAAAGAAGATCATCTTCTGATTCTTCTGTCTCATCTGTATTGAGAGAGAAGATGTCAACCGGTGCACTGGTGCAGCAAACTGTATTGTGCTTCAGTCTAGCATTTGAGGAACGTGTTTGGTGGTCAAGGTAAATTACGACAGCAGTGATATCATCATGAAAATGACGCCTAATTCCCCTTTTAATTTTCTTTATGTCACCATAACTCATCTCTCTCTTCTTTGCAGCCTCCTGAATGGCAGCTCTCACCAATCTCTTAGCAATTCCCTGCATGTATTAAAATCAATGAATGGAATTGTGTCACACATGTAGTCAAACCCTAACAGTTTAGTTGATAATAACATATCTTTAGATGCCACAAAGATTATAATTGAACCATTTCGTTAGAAAGTATCCAAGGTATTCATTAAACTGAATATTAAGAATGAAGATCAATGATGGATTTGGCTTAAATGCGGTAAAAAAACACTCCAAGAGATCTTCTGTAGTTTCTTCAACCATCTAGATTTAATTTTACTCTCTTTTTCGTGATTTTCTGTAGTGTTTTTTTACGGCACCTAAACCAAATCCATCAATGATGACAGGAGTATATTAATAACGGTTGAGAAAAAGTTATAAAAGATAAGTGAAAGATGGGCACTCACAGCTCTCGGGTTTTTGAACACTATGTCTACTGCTGCTTCATCAGTTAATTGCTCCCAGAGGCCATCTGATGCAAATATCAAGAATAAGTCTTGTGGTTTAAGCTTTCTTACTAGGATTGAGGGTTCTGCTGTCATTACTGGCCGCTTCAAAGGAATAGGGTTCCCGAATTGCTGGAAAATTGGGTCTCTGTTGAACTCAGGCTTCTTAAGATAGACATCGCCAATAGATCTTGACACCTGAAGAATAAAAAGAAAAAGAAAAAATTATGACGGCTTCCTACTATCCATCACATTATTTAGAGTTATGAATCAGCTATCTAATATTTAAAGGTAAAAACAGCCAGCAAGGAATAAACATTACACTTCAACTTTTACATTGAAAAAAAAAATGCCCGAAGTTTGAATAGGAAGAAATCAAGATGAATTTCCTTAGTTACATAGACCTTAGTACTATGCTTCAGGGGGGGTCTTCATGTACATCTCATGCATGGAAGACATTACTTTTAACTTAGCTGCATGAGATGCTGGTTCGGGAGCAGAGCATATGATTCCTGGAAGAGGATGGAAGATATAAGCTCTCTTAGAACAACTTAAAATAGAGCTACTATTTATCTATCCACCTATCTATCTATCCATTACACACAAACGCATATATTCCTTTCGACATAAAGCAAAAGGAATCAGCAAAGAAAAAGCAATGGACATAGCATGATATGAATAACAACTAACTTTGGCTCTTGTGAGAGAGACCCTAGGAGATACTTAAAAAATCATCAACTATCTGTTTGCCTTGAACAAGTATGCGAATCCTGCTGGTCGGACTAATAAGCTCATAAGCATCTTTACTTTTTTGGGCTAGAAACTTCCATTCTAAGGTTGGACCACACAGACAAGCTTGTATTCTTATCATGTAATGGTTTCTTTAACACTATCATTGACGATAGAAAAAGATACTGATTTCTACTGTTTCTCATGTTATAATGCAATGAGGATATAAATTTCCTACAAACAAGAAAATCAGAATATGAGCATTGTGCCTGTCACCAAAAAGAAATCAGCCTATAATTTAAAGAACGCACCCCTATCACAGTTATATACAAGTCCATCCTATTGTCTGCAAAATTCCTCTCAGACATGATTTAGGAGATTTGGACTGCCAAAAGTGAACTCTAGACCAAGAGAATTAGAAGGTAGCAGCATAAAGCTACTTAGATGATGGAAGACGCTTGGACACATGCATGCCAATGTTTTGATCACATGCACTGTATAATCAGAAGAAGGAATAATTAGCTTAGAAAATCAAATGGGTAATGAGGATTTAGGTGATGCCAAATGCCACACCTTCTCATACAAAATTTCACATACTGCCTATGTACACAAAGAAAAGGAACTTGATATACTGATTTTGGCTCAGAGAGTTTATATGAAAGCATTACTAGAACTACAGACATGCAGCTAACGATCACCCATAGCATCAGCTTCCAACTACTACAAACAGCAGAAAATAAAGCATAAGTAAACTGTTGCGGCCTAGTCCTCCTCCTTTGCCAACATCTAGACGAGATTCATTCTCTCTGCAGGTGTGAATAAATATTTGAAGAAAATCAAAGAAAGTAAGAACACCGAATTCTGTGAGTGAGCTCGATGCATCAAATGACCTTATATTACAACATCATTGCTTAAAATTGAAAATTTATACTAATTAAATTGCAATTAGGAGTAAATTACAAGCAAGAAACAGAACAAATGTATCACAGGTGCCATACCTGAATTATTCCCTTAACCCTCCAAACTCCACGGGTGTAGACCACAATATGTGCATCATCGGGATGCAGGGCTTCTAATTCCTTCCTCACCTCCTCAACTGCAACGTTATGATCATCCGACAATCGTTCGGCCACAACCGATTTTTTTTTACCCTCCAAAGCTCCCCGTCCAAGAACTGCTCTCGAGTCCCCAAGATTTGCCACATACAATTCATCATTTGAAATAGCACCAACAAGACAGCATGACCCAACTGAAGCAATTTGTGGCCGTGCTGGCAATGCTCGCTTCACCAAATGCAAGAATTCCTCCTCAGTGGCATCAAATGCCTTCTTTATCACATCCACCGATAACCCGCCTTGCTCTGTGGCAAACTCTACAAACGAAAGGGAGAAAAAAAAAAATAGATGAGAAAGAGACAGAGAGAGTCCTAATGCAACAAGGCAAGTTCCAACAGTCCGTTTGGTTGCCAAGAAAACAAAGGACAAGACAAGAACAAGGCAAGTTCCAACGGCCCCTGCTCATGCTTTCCTTTTGTATCATCTTTCAAAACAAATTGCAGGAAACCCAACTCAAGTAAGCATAATATTTGCATAATATTCAGTGAAATCTATTCTCTTAAAGTGATAAACACCACAAATTTCATTAAATTTAAGAATTTTTCTAGTATTTCTTGTTCCTATAGATTTTCCCACCAACCAAACAGAGCCTATCTTAACAAAACAAAGACTTCCCATGATCCTATGGATCATACGACAAAAACCCAACTCTCAATCAATCAAAAATATGTTCACTGCACTTCAAAGAAGTATGTAGTTCTCTAATTTCCTTGAAAATCCTCAACAACCATAAAGTTCATGAAAAGAAAAAAATAATTATCTTAAGTCTTCCCTGTCCCTTCTATACCAACCAAACGAAGCCTCATCAAAACAAAAGCCTCCCACAAACAAAGATTTTTTCTTCTTTCTTTTTGTTGGAAGATAAAAACAAAGACATATACAAAGGTTTATTGGGGTTTTGTTGAAGAGAATTTTACTTTGCATATAAGGAAAGAGGCGCTTGTTGACGAATCTGGAAGCCTCGGGGCCACCGTGACCGTCATAGACACCAACATAGGTGGCGGAGGGCGACGTGAAGACCTGGCTCTGGTCTTCGAGGCTGGAATTGGCCTGGACCACCGCGATAGAGTAGTCCCCGGACGCGTGGGGCTTGAGGTCCGTGTGCCAGAGCAGCCCATCGCCGCCTCCACCACAGCCACAGCCTAGCCTCCCCACGAAGCAGCGCTCCAGCGGCCTGTAGCACGACCGCAGCATCATTCTCGCCCACTCTGTTATAGTCTCTCTGTTTTCTCTCCTCTGTTCCTCTGTTTCTCGGTTTCTTTGCCCTTTTCTGTGTCTGTGCTTCGGTCGGTTGTGTTGGGTTTGTGATAATGGAATTGAAAAGCGAGAGAGAGAGAGAGAGATTGCAGAGTAAAGAGAAAGGAAAGTCGTAGGGGAAGAGATGCCGCGTCAAGAGGAGCAACTAGCAAGACAGGAGACCGATGAATGTTTGCTTTTATACTCAACGCGTTATTCAAAAAAGTGCTTTCTTTTTCTTTTCTTTTTTTTCGTTTTCATGCAAAATAGGAAATAGAGGTTTTTTTTTTTTTTTTTTTTTTAAATCCTTTTTTCAAGACTTAGTTCATCATGCAGTAGTTTTTACTCCCAATAATGCTAATCTTTACATTAATTTTATATTAGTTGATTTAACATATTTTATATTAATTGATTTAACGAATTTTAAATAAATTTTTATTTTTTTAAGTGATTGAGATAAAAATTAACTTAAAACATGTGACATTAACTTATACGAAATGAAAATGATAAATTGATTATAAATTTATGTGAAGATTAAAGACAGAAGAGTAGCATTATGAAAGTGTCTTTTATTATTATTTAAAAAATAAAATAAAAAATCAATTCTAGAGGGTGGTTTGTGGTAAATGCTTTCTTTTTCTTTTTTTTTCCTTTTTACTTATTTAGTCGGCAGAATTTCAAATCCTTTTTACTTGGCTAGTTATTTTTATACATTTTTTTTTAACAAAGTACCTAGAATTAAAAATCAATACGAGAATCACGTGCTCTAAAAATATGTCAGTTTAATAGGCTGAATTAAAATAATTTTCTAGGTTAAATACGTTACAATCCCCTGTGGTTTCAAATATTTATTTTTTGCACCATGTGCTTTCATTTTTATCATAGGTGATACATGTGTTATGGAAAAAAAACAAAGATGATACCTCCGTCATTTTTCTGTCCACTCCTACTTTTTTTTTATTTAAAAAAAAAGCCTTAAATTTAAAAATTAAAAACCACGTTTTTTTTTATTAATTTCTTTTCAAAGCCTCAAAATTAAAAATTAAAAAAAATATGACAGCCGCTTGTCGCAATTTTAATAGTGTCAGTGTCGCTAACGTGGAAATCCATCAGTTTTGGACGGAAAAAATGAACGGAAGTACAATTTCTTTCTTTTCTCATAGCACAGGTACTACATGTGATAAAAATAAAAGCACAGAAAAAAAAAAAATAAAGATTTGAAACCACGTGAGGCAAAAGGGTATTTAACCCTAATTTCCTCTAACTTAATTTTTTTCAAAAAAAAAAAACAAAAACAACAAAAACTTTGTTCTTTTGTAATTGAGGACAATGGACATGATAACCACAGATTGTCTTTAGGCCAAACGAATGGATTTGGTTTTTCACTTTTTCAGAATGCAATGAATTCAAAATTATATTCATGCTTTTTAAGATGCTTTTCAAACTTATAATTGAAGTATTTTTTTCATAATTGTTTTCTTGTTGGATTCCAAACTATTGTTATAATCTCTCTTCCTTTTAACCGCATCGGATCCTCTTTGTTCAAATGAATTAGAGAGGAGCCGATTAGTTGAAATGGAGAGGGTAAACTTGTCTTAAAAAAATATAAAATAACAATTTACCTTCCACCTAAACTAACCAGCTCCTCTTAGTTCTTTTGAGCTGGAGAGGATCCTTGTCCCTGTTAATAGGTAGTGCAGACAATTAATGATATAAATTTTTACAACCCACATATAAGATTGACATGTGTCCTTAGCATGTGAGAATCACATGTTATTTAAATAGTATGTGCTTCTTACATGTTTTTTAATAGCATTAATAAAAAAGTATGTACTTTTCACATGTTTAAAGGACACGTGTTCATTTTATATGTGGGTTGTAGGAAATTTATGGCCGACAATTAATTGACTTTGAAATCAATACCATTTTTGCTCTACCTATTACTATTGGGGTGTGCTGTGCTCCACGAATCATCTCTTTCTATCAATCCTATCCACAATCACTTCCCAAATATGAAAGAGAAGACTTAATGGACAAGAAAAGAATTAAAAAGAAGAGCCACCTACCCAAATTGAAAAGGAAAACTAATCCAAAAGAGAAAAAGTTGTACATGCACGACAAGCCAAATCAATTTCCAAAGACATTGATCATATTTTAGTAAGGGAATGTTATGGCATTTTCACACGAAAAAAGTTTTGTTTGGGATTAGGGGTGTTCATGCCGGCAACCCCCAGCATATGCTATATACAATTATTTGTTATTCGCATGTATAGACGCGGATGTAATTAGAAAAATTATTATTGTATATTGGATACAAATAGCGATTTTATGGTATGTGAATGCGATTAATATTTTATCCGAAGAATTTAGTATATGTAAATTGTTTAATGTTTTTTTCAAATAAGCTCTCCATTTCAAAGTTTTTTTAAAATTTAGAAAATATTCTAAAAAACATATGGTTTGTCAAACTTTGTCAAATTCTCGCTCCAAATTTGGCTCACAATTTCCTTTCTCTATTAATTTTTTTTAGTATTTTCACTTTTTATTCCATGCCTTCACTTTCCGAAGCCGGAGCGAGAATTTGAAGAAAGTCTCAAATTATTAAGGTCTTAAGCGGAAGCAGGGCTTGAATCCAAAGACCAAAACCAAACTTGCAAAGAAAGAAGGTACTGTTTCAATTTTTTATGAGCAATGACTTGGAAACTCTGTTTGGATGATGGAAAAATGGGATTTGTGATTGTTTTGATGTTTGGCGTATGTGGAAAATTTTGATTTTATTGTCATTGGTTGATGGGCATGTGTTTGAGATTGTGTTTGAATGTTGGGAAAATGTGGACTGTGATAAATAAAGAATTATATGTAACACTCTTATATGTAAACACCAAGTCATCTAATTCCCACAGGCCGGCGCGAACTCACGCGCCGACGTCAGATGCCTTACTATCCTTCACTACGCCGAACACTGAAGTTGCTATTTTTTAGGCTTTTTTCCTGTTATTTATTTCTGATTTATTATGTTGCTTGGGTTTTAGTCTCCATTTAGGAAAGACTCTTGTATCTGAATTTGTGTTTATGTCTCTCTTTTCTGCAGTCTCAAATTTGGACTATTACAGTGCTTCTACTGCTTCAACCACATTCTGGTGGTTGTTGCTTTTCCCAAGTGAGAGTACAGATGGACTTGCCTTACTCTATGCCCCATTTAGCATTTTTAACCTCCTTGTATGGCCCTTTGAAAGGACCGGGTCACTTATTTGACCAATTTCTTAATTTTTTTAATTATTTCAACATTGTTTTAGTTTAGTTTCGATCTATTTTTGGAAAGCCCACCCCTTTTTCATTTATAGGATTGTCCACTTCTTCTTCCTTTTTGTATCAAAAGTGGGAATGATCCCACTGTAACTCTTTTCTTTATTCAATTAAAAAAAAATATAATTCAATCATTTTTTTCCAAATTCATATAACTAGTAACAAAAAATGTGAATCTCATGCTAAACATATGAAAAATATGGCTAAGCAGCCTTTTCTTTTTCTTTTTTCTTTTGTCAAGAGGCAAAAGAAGTTAAGCATGGATATGATTATACACAAGGATTCTGTATGGCAAATGTAAACCCACTACCACAATAAACTTCGAATGTGGCAGCTTCGTTGAGATTGTTACTTAAGCTGACTGCTTGAGGGCAAGTTTGGTCACATGTATTCGCCAAGCCAAGTTGACCATGTTCACCCCAACCCCATGTCTTTATTTCTCCATTTTCTGCAACAACAATTATATAGAATATGAATCAGCAACTGACCACAAAATAGAGATGAAACTATAGAGATTAAAAGAACCTTGCCTGTTACCACTGCAGAGTGCTCAGCTCCGGCTGCAATATGCTCAATTTTTAAACCATCAACACCATGGACCTTCTCCAGAATAGCGCCTCTGGGATCTGCGAGCGCAAGGAAACACACAAGTAACTACTGCATGTCACTTTATAATCAGCATCACTGCCACAACAATATATTGGAGATTATTTGCAGTAAAGATTGAAGAGCTTAAAAGGTAAAGCAATTGCAGTTTACTATCATCTGAACTATCAAGCTTCAGCTATGTACCCATTAACCAGACTGTTTATGGGGCAGGTAGTGTGATAAACAAGTTACTAGAACAATCGGATGCTCCCAGCTAATTTAGATGCCATACCAGGTAATTGCTTTGGGCTCATTTTCTCAAGATCACCAAGGACTCCATGGTGGCTGCCACCGAGCATAAAAACTTCCCCATCACCTGTTTAAGATGCCAAAGGGCTAACACTGCTATTTGACTAAAGAAAAACAAAATAGAGAGAGAGGAGAAAAAGGAAATGTATTCACGTACTAGTCAATGCTAGAGCATGGTTCCATCCAAGAGCTGCTCTGGTAAACAAGAAAGATGAAAGTAAACGCTGAGGAAAGTGAGCATCTGGACTGCCACTGAACCCTCTTCCCCAAGTGTAAAGATGTCCATCAACTGACGCAACATAGAAGATACAACAACAATAAATTAGAGGGCAGAGTAGATCAATGCTTAATTGGCCAAAAGAAAACTTCCTATAAGCTTCACCAGACTCTGCATTGTGTCAAAATTTTGGACCACCACATTTAAAGTTATCAGCTGATTTGATGATCTAGAAAAATGTACAAATTTATAGTCTACCTTGTTTGCCATATCAAGCAAGAGAAAATTGGATGTACTCACCAGATAATGCTGCACTATGATCTCCATTTGCAGTTATGCTAACGATTCTGACATCCTCCAATCCATGAGTTACTTCAGGAAGACTAACTGATTTGGTCTTAACGTTGGAGATACCTAGTTGACCACGCTTCCCAGACCCAAATGCATAAATTTGAAATCCTGAAGAACCTGCATCACATTGATCTTAGTGATTAAAGCTTGAACCGGATGAAAGTGATCAGGTTTAAACTTTCCTTTAGCTAGGGAGTTCTACTCCATGGATATAGCTTGTGTCCATCAGAGTAAGATTATCCCTTCCCCATTATTCTTTAAAGTTATTTAGAAATTTTAATTCCACTAAAAAAGGCAGCAAATTATCTTTTTCAAAGCTCTGCCTCTAGAGCATCATCATTGTCCTCGTTTTATTTTTCTATACATCTATCATATCCTAGCTCAAGGGAATCATCAAAGCGTCTTTCCTGTTCATCCATCTCTACTTTCTTTGTTGCATAAATGACAAGAACTTTATCTTAAAATAAAGAAACACAATTCTTTAAGCATAATGCAGGAACATTTATGGTGCACCCTATAGAAACAGCATCTGAATGCTATAACAGCTTGTTACTACTAGTAGTACAGACCAGATTCACCACGCAAATTTACCTTTCAACAACACAAGCGAATGGCGCATACCACAAGCTATCTGTTCAACATGCTTATTAACAAAGTATGAGACTCTTACAGGAGAGCAATGTGACCTGTAGTCCCCATGCCCAAGCTGACCAAACGACCCATCCCCGCAGGTAAAAAGACACCCACTATCTGAAATTATAAATTAACAAGAAATATCAATGAGAAAATATTGGGATTCCAAAATCACCCCAAAAACCACTATCTGAAATTATAAATTAACAACAAATATCAATGAAAAAATATCGGGATTCCAAAATCACCCCCCCACCTGAAACAAATCCAGAGTGGTTCCATCCAGCAGAAACATGGGCAATGAAATAAGCCTGCAAGGAAGCGACAAGCTTGGGATACAAGCTATTAACCATGTCACCATGGCCTAGTTGGCCAGATGTACCCCTTCCCCATGTCAGTACCGTACCACCTACAAAGTGAATTGAAAAAACAATTACCCACTTGTAATTCAAAAACAAGTAAGGAAATTAAATGCATAGAATTAGAAGAATAAGAAACGGAGAAAAAACAAAGAGAAAAGGAAAAAGAGGGTGGCACCGGAGGTCAAGGCGACAACGTGAGCGCCGCCACAGGTGAGCAAAGAAATGGGTGCAGCGGAGGAGGCCAGAGAAGGAAGGTGAAGCAGCTGAGGGAGGTGCTCATCCTCTAGCCTGCCCGTGCCCAGCTGCCCCTCCGTTCCTGCTCCCCAACTCCATATTCCTTGTACTTCTTGTCGCTCCTCTTCTTCATCCTCGTCGTCGTGCTTTGCTTCTATTCCTTTTTCATTGTGTTCCATTGTCGCCACGTTCTTACCCCAATCTTCAACTATGGACCTTCCTGCAACATTTTCCGTAAAACAAAGCCCAAAAAAGAAATACATAACATGTGAGCAACTGTGCTTTTTTTTTAAAAAAAAATTTTTTAAAAAAAAAAATGAAAAATTATAATTTAGTCCCTTAAACTGCTAGCAGTTTCGAAAGTAGTCATCCGAACTATCAACAATTGGATTCTGTCTCGTCAAACTACCAAAAAGTTTCAAAAATAACCATTTTGTTGAAATATGCCTATAATACCCCTACCGCATGTCATTTTTCAATTAAAAATAATAATAATAACTTAAAAAAACTAATTAATTAATTAATTTTTTGTTTTTGACTTTTTTTTAGTTTTTTAATTGAAAAATGACTAGTGTGATAAGGGTATTATAGGCATATTTCGATAAAATGGGTATTTTTGAAACTTTTTGGTAGTTTGAGAGCTAGAGTCCAAGCGTTGATAGTTCGGAGAGCTACTTCCAAAACGGCTGACAGTTTTGAGGGCTAAACTAAATTTTTCCAAATAAAAATAAACAAAACAGTTAAGGCAAAAATACACTTTATTAACATAGTAACATCACTATGTCATTTTTACCTACAAAGTTAAAAAGTGATACTTGAACAATGAACGTTACAAACTGTCAAAAACTATGACACTTTTGTGCCCCATTAGTTTAGTTTTTTCATCTATTTGAAAGGAAATTATGTAAAGAAACATTAGGGAGTAAAGTGTATTATTATTGCTAAACTTTGTGGGGGTGCAACTTAGTTTTTACACCAAATCAAATATTAAAAAAATAACCAAAACCCAGAAAGATAAAGATTAAAAAAAAAAAAAAAAAACAAAAAAAAAACCAAATAATGAAGATAGTGGAGAGTGTTGGTTTGTCCACCCTTACCTGAGGGTGGGGTCCGGCCACCCCGAAAGACATTTTTGGGTGGCACCACCCTTAATAATTTTCGGGATTTCACCTCCTATTTAGGTTATATGCCACTGAATTTTGGTTGGGTCTAGGGTAATCTGAAGGTAACATCATATAAGTATATTCACTATAGCCAAAATATAAAAAAACAATTTAATTTTTTTTTTTTTATATATATAAGTAGAAAACATCCAAAATTATATGGAGTAAAGACTTGAAGAATTAACGTGGAGATATTAGCAACGTAGTTAAAAGAAGTGTCTTAATATTTTCTAAAACCCATACCTCCATTAGTTTTTGGCGATTTACACTACAATTTCCACATTGATTTACTTGATAATTGATAATCCATAATCGAGTGGTAGGATTTGAAGATGAGTAATGTTACACATCATCCCATTGTCCTTCTTTTGTCCCCCCAAAATTGATGTGGCTCTTAAAATCACCATTGAATTTTTGATTTATCACTCTTAGAATTTTATATAATGGTAATTTTAAGAGCCACATCAACTTTGGGAGGACAAATGGATGATGTGTAGCATTACTCTTTGAAGAGAGTGTCGATTTGAGAGTACGAACGTTACTTGATTTTTCTACGAATGTTACTTTTTTTCTTTTTCTTTTTGAAGGAAAGATCAATCTTTCATTAGTCAAGATAAGGGTACATAACAATACACATAAAGGTGTACATACAACACCACAATAAAGGTGTATACCCCACTTGAGCCAAATTAGATTCAGACTCCAACAAATAGTTGCTAACAAAGAAACCTAGCCAAATAGAATGATGTCTACTGCGTTGACATAAGGTCTAACTCCTTGATCTAGGAGTAGGTCAGCCATTTTGGGCAAAAATAAATGATTAGGTTAATATAAGGACATAGCAAACTGTCGAAAAAAAAACACAAAACAACCCAACAACAGAGCACCAACACAGAAAACTGGCATCAGAAGCGCCGTCGCCGGCGCGTGGACTACACGCGCCACCACTAGGGACCTCCCTCTTTAACAGATGACCGCCAGAGACACCCGAAACACCGAACACCACTAGCCGCACCCTGGAAATCATGTCGTAGCCCTCACGCGCTGGTACAGGGAGAGACCTCCCTGGTGCATGCTGGCCACGCGCTGAGCAAAAACGCGCGACACGGCCGAGGCTGGGGGCTGCTGTATCGGAAAAGGCCGACGACCACCGTGGAGAGGTGCGTGTCTTGATAAACCCAGCTGAAGTGAGTAGATCTGACTCTAAAGAAAATACCAAGGAAGCACGGTCAGACACTTTGACGTAGACACACCAAGAAGCCGCTCCATAACACCAAAACTCCCATGCAATCTTCTGTTAAGGGACAACAACCACCACCACCGAAAAACCGGGGGGACAAAAATCCCACAGCCCTAATGGCTTAAGGACACCTAACCTTTATAACAACAAAACAAAAAAGAACTAAAACTCCCTAGTCCAAGAAGAGCTGAGGGAGAACCACCACCGGGAGGGAGAAGGTGTTACGTGAATGATTTCTCGATCACGCAACGGGATAATTTGTTAGGTTCTGAGGGAACCTAAACCTTAGATTCTTAGGGAACCTAGACCTTTTAGATTCTGAGGGAACCTAGACCTTTTCAAACACAAAGTTTGGGATTAAATTTGCATGCTTTATTCATCCACTGACAACTCTTTAAATAAAGATTACATCATGAGTCCTAATTGAAAGATAACACTAAGAGATAACTATCCCCTTCTACTAGCCAAGATAACACTAGCAATTTTGAAATAAAAGATAACATTGTCTATCGCAACAACTACTAGCCTATTAGCGATGGACATTTGAAATTAAGATAGACTCTGCTGCTACTCAACTACTAACAACAATAAGATAGCATAAAATAAACTAACACCAATAACATAGATAACGATCGACTCGGCATGCATTCTAATATTGTGGGTATCGTATCAAAAGGCGCGTAGCACCCCCCCTTCCCCAACGGAACAAACGCCTCGAAAACGCTCTCTCTAGAAACTCTCAGGACCTTCTCTCCCTAAAACTTTTTAATTCCCTCAATACTTGGTTCACCTTTTTTTTCTACGAATGTTACTTGATTTTTCTCAAAACCGCTCATTTCATGGTGGGATGAATCCAAGCCAACCGCCGTGTTATTCATATGTGGCTTAAAGGTTGTTGGAAACACATGAGCGTTTATCATTCAAGTTTAAGAAGAAAGAATGGTCGGATAAAGTGACATGTGTCATCATACTATTGGTGATGACGTAGCACACTAATGGAATCCGTCAATTATTTTGACGCAATTTAATTGCAGTGACTAAATTATTATTTTGGCCTACTCTGATAACTTTTAAATTATTTTTTATATCAAAATGAGTGATTATAGTTTAGGCCAACTATTGTGACTGATTTTTTCATTTATCCCTTATTTTTATACCTTTTATTTTATTCTTTATTATTGTTTTTAACAACACATAAAAAGAATTATATGTTGTAAAGATATATTTCAATTTAATAAACTAAATTAAAGAAATTTTCTTTAACTTAATTTAAAAAAAAAAATAAAAAATTGTTCTTTTGTAATTGAGGACGTGATAACCAGATTTTGAGGTTAAGTTAGTATTTGTCTTTTAGGTCAAATCAATGGATTTTGTTTTAAACTTTTTTAGAATTCAATGAATTCAAAGTTATGACTTATAATCCCATGCTTTTTAAAATGATTTTCAACTTATAACCGAAGTATTTCTCCATAATTGTTGAATTCCAAATTATTGTTGTAATCTCTCTTCTTCTTAAGTTCTTAACCATAGGAAGTGAAGACAATTAATTGACTTTTAACTCAATCCCATTTTTGCTCTACTTATTAGGGTGGTGTGATATGTGCCATGTATCATCTTTAGTTATCAATCATGTGCTTAATCACTTACCAAATATGAAAAAGAAGACTTACTACCTTGTTTAGAATTGCATTAAGGAGCGAAAGAGCTAATCAAATTAGCTAAAACGTAAAGTCTTAGCTCTATGCTGTGGAGGGGGGAGTAGCCGACTCTAGACTTGACATTTCATAAAACAGATTTGAGAGATTTGTTCCACCCTCCTCTCCCTTTCTCTTTATACTCTCCACTCCTACCCTCCCTCTCCCATTCTGATTTTTTCTTTTGTTTGTAGCCCTTCTTTGACTAGATCAACAATTCTGGCCTCTCTGTTATGCATCCGGCCATCTACCTCCGTGCTATGCCTCTCTTCTATTTAGATCTGCTTTCATGGGCGATCTACGAGATGAATGTTAGTCGGGTGTGAGGGGTTATGTCTCATGACCTAAATAGTTCAATATGATAGATTATCTTTTATGGCTGGTTTTTTTTTTTTTTTTTTTTTAAATAAAAAAAAAATCTAAGATATTTGGCTACCCTTGTCTTAGATCTAGTATGCTCGGAGGCTCTTTAGCTATTTTTGTACATGAGTTAGCAGAAGATGAAAGTTATAGATAACATTTTATTGTAAAAATTTTGTTTGTATCTATAATTATGTAACCGCATAGCATGTGGCTAGGATTTTGTAGAGCTTTATGCTTTGTGATGTAAGAGCTTTATGCTCGTGATTTTTTATCAATAAAATACTCATATCTTTCATTAAAAAAATAAAGAATTGCATCGAGTTTAAAAAGTATTTTTAATATATAAAAAGTTGTGCTAAGCAAAAAAAAATAAGTTTGTTTAGTAAAAAAACTAAAAAGAAATCAACACTTCTTTGACTTTTTTTCTCTAAAAAAAAAAATACAAAATTACGTTTTAAAAAAAACCTCGAAAATAAAAGTCTTTTTCTAAAGACAAAAAACTCTACCAAAATTGTAAAGGAAAACTTGAAACCCATTGAACCACTTGCAGGACAAGCGAAATCAATTTACCAAAAAGTCATTCGCCTAAATTATGTGGAAATAATTAGGTTTTGAATTTCATGTCTTTCGTGTAGCGAGAGCATTTTGGGCACTACGATTCGAACCACCCATGTTTGAACCATTTTTACCCTCTTTATGTCTTCTACAAGAATCGAGAAACAACATAAACATGGATTCCAACTTCACATTCAACAAAATGAAACAAGATTTTTACTTGAGTTATGTATGTAAAACATGGATTCAAAACTCAGGAAATTTTCCCCGTGTACAACAAAACAGTAGATACAAATACAGTATGGCTTAGTCAAAATACCAAAACTTTCACGAGTGTAAGTAAAAACACCTTTGTAAAATCTACATCTTCTTTACAACAATACCTCTACGGCAATATGGGCAGTCTCCGCAAGTTCGGACCCAGGGATCCAAGCAGGCGGAGTGAAATCTATGCCCGCATGGCAAGCGTACAAGCTCATCTCCCTCCAAGAGAGTCTCCAGACATATACTACAATCCTGTGAAGCTCTTGGCGCTGCTCCTTCAACCAGGCTGCTAAAAACCTCCACGCGTAAACAGTCCAGAGCCTCCTGAGTGAGACCGGGTGGCTTCTTCTTTGGTTCTTGCAATAGTTGCAGCCTCTCAATTTGGGAGGTCAAATCAGTAATGATTGAGCTTCCAGACTGACCTGTCGAGATTTGAGTCCTCGTGTCCCGAACTACCTCAACCAGCCCTCTTATATCATCTTCAAGTAATGATTCAGCACGAGAAATGTAAGATGAAGGTCTACTGCTTCCCCTAAATAAAAAGCCAAACAAAACAGAGAACCGCTTTTATTTTAAACCAAGGACAGTTGAGACAGATCTTTGCATTCAAAATCGTTTCAAAAGTAGCCTAGACCATAGTACTATGTAAAGGCTGCAAAGTAGTAGCAGCAGGCTAGCAGCAGTATTTCACAGCAAATGACAATTTATTATATGCAAACAACTCGACAAGGACTTTAGAGGTTCAAGATACAGGAGAAAATCAGGAAGAGAAAGGAAATTAAGACAAAATTCAACAAAATTAAAATTTGAATGAGAAACACAATGGATGATTGAAGAAGCCATTTTTTAGGGTACTTGGGAATTTTTTTTATCAATTTTGTTGTCAAAATTGTAAATTTTTCATAATGTAGATTGGTGTTACATGTGCAAATAGAATAGGGAGACAGTGGATCATCAAATTCTTCACTGTGACATTGCTAGGGGAATGTGGAATCTTGTGCTTTGTTTGTTAGGGGTTACGTGGGTCATGCATAGGATGGTGGATGAATTATTGCATTGCTAGAAACTGCATAACACTGTAACAGTAATATTTGGATAGTAATTCTTTTGTATTTAATGTGGCATCTTTGAAGAGAAAAGAACGGATTAGCTTGAGCTAGAGGAACTTTTGCTTAAATAATGAAGGAACCAGCACCCCCTACACTCTCTCTTAGGCTTGTGCGGCTACCTTCGGGTGTTGAAAAACATTGATTTCCAATGCCAAGCTACTTTTGGTAGAATTTCACTTTTGAGGGATGTGAGTTACTAGTAATGAGGATGAAGCTCTTATTCTTGAGGTCTCTTTATGACTGGACGGCAGTAACTACTTCATTCTCCTTTCTCATTTGTTGGAATTCATTGATCTTATCAATTTAAGATGCTAGCTTTCCTTTTCTAATGTCTCTCTCCTATACATCCCATGCACAAGGTTTGTGCCCCTTATTGCGCCTTTTTAATGAAATTTGCTACTTACCAAAAGAATCCTCATTGGATATCCAAACTCGCCCTAGAAAAATTACAAACATGCACATGGCAGTAAGCACTGACCTGTTTCCAGAAAGAGGCACCCCTCTCAACCTCTCCAGAAGCCTTGCCCTTGCAAGTAGCACAGCCCCAGGAAGCCTTTCATTCTCAGTCAATCTTGGCCTACTTAAATTTTCTGTGTTGGCACTGTTGCTTGAAACAAACTGACTCGTACTTTGGTCAAGTCGAACTGATGCACGCTCCTTAGCAAGGCAAGAGAATATACAAATTAGGGGAAATAAAAGCATGAACCTCCAGGCACTCAACCACAAGACAAATATAGATTTTCAACTTTAAGCTTTTCTCACACATGCAAACGCATTTCAAACACTATTATGACAAAGTATTTCAGGTTCATTCTATGGGACGTTCAAGAACCCTTTTTTTTTCACTTGAAATACACTTCAAAAACAAAGATATCCGCCAAACATTGGGAAAAAAGCAATAACATTCATAGCCACCCCCCTGAAGACCTTAATTATAGGAGATAATGGAGGAAACAACGAAAGTCAAACAAGAGTCTCAAACAACTAGATGCAATTTCTCTTGCATTTCACTCGAAATATGTATATGAACAGGAAGGAAAAAGAAACTAGAAAGAGAACCAGTTCATTTATTCCATGCCACCTATCTAATTTTATGTGTTTCCCCCCTAAAAAAAAAAAAAAGTTCCTTAGGCCCACATAATATTGTTGAATATATAATATTACAACACAAGTTCTCAAGACTTATTGGCATGTGGTGCACACACGTGTGCCTTGTGCGGCAGCATATAAAGTGTATGGACTTTGTATAAATATACAACATCCCCGCCCCCTCTAGTCTAGGTTCTCTGTTAAATCAACTAGATCTACTTCCACTGATCAAATTTTCTCCCTTTTGTTTTTGCAATTTAATGTTTCTTATGCTATTTTTTTTTTCTCTTAAGAAGGGCACAAAAGCTTTTTATAGATGACACATAAACCAAATATACCAAGGCGAAACAAAGTGCAAATTGCACGCACCTGCTTATGCTTGTGCTCTTGAGGCAAATACATATGCAGACATCTGCTTGTTTTCATAGTCTCAAGAGATTCTAAATGCCCCAGCCTAGACATTTTTCCGAATACCCTAGTAATGTCTACCCTAGTTTAGATTCATGCTTAGATTAGATGCACATTAAACAAAAAGGCTATACTAGCAATATCTACCCAATTTTTATGTCAAATTCTAACGACTTGACACAACTGTTCACATTTGAAAAATTAAAAAATAAATAAATCAAGGAACATTAATTCAAGATAAAATCCTCACAGAGTTGAAGGCTATCATGTTTAAGTCTCTTTATGTTTGGATGGTTGCCCACAATAGTTCTTGCTTTTCTAATTTTCTAGAATTTTAAGATTTGTCTTCTTCTTCTTCTTCTTCTAGCTAGTTGGGTGTCTCTCTTATACACTGCCCGCTGCTGCGCTTCTAATTAAATTTGAATTACTTATAAAAAGATCAAATCCTCATAAATCAGCTAAAACCTGAATTTTCAAACTATCTATAAGCTCTATATGGTTGCTCAATAGTAAAGGGGGAAAAATCAAAATCTTGAATGTTTCTAAGAAAGATAAGAAATGAAAAGAAATTCAAAATTTTGACCTCTAGTTTCACAAAATTTGGAACACAAAGAAAAATGGAATTGCAAGCTCCGCCTGCACTAAACCTGATACAATTACACACACGCACAAACACAAACATACATATTTGTAATTCTACCAAATCGAGGGATAATCCAATTGTGCAAAGCAACAATTTCCACGGAACCGAGCCTAATTAGTTAAATTTATATCTAATTTCACATTTAACTTAAAGAATGAAAGAATATAGAAATATAATTCCCCAAATTCTGACCAACCAAAGGGAAAACCTCTAAAACCTATGGATTTTTACCGCGTGATGCGACACGTGCGGGGATCGCCGGAGAGGATCGCCGCCGCCCAAATCACGTCGATGATGATGAGGAGCGTGAGAATCGCAATGATGGCGACGATTACTATGGCTATACTGAGAACTCCGATCGAACCCTAGATCCGGATCGCTCCGGCCCACGCGAGACCTCCTGGTGTAGAATAGCTCCGACGCGCTCGTCATGCACTGAGCTCACCTCTCTTTCCCTGTAATCCTCTCCGATTCCTCACAAAGCAAAATGCAAATTTAAGCACTTATATAGAGACAGAGAGATGGCAACTTGGGAAGGTTACTGAATGCTTCGAAGAAAGGCGAGGGAGAGAGCTTGGAATGTGCGAGCGAAGTTGAAGGGGGGGCTTCGGAGAAATGCAAAGAGATAGAGAGAGTTCAAAAGCGTTTTGCTTTATATGAGGTTGAGGATTCAAGAAGAAAACGCCGATTGACTTGACGGTTTTGCTTCGTGCGAAAGAATGACGTTTGTTTGCTTTGACGAACGGTTCAGGTGGTCACGACACTGGATTGGATCGGATTAGCTTTCGTTTATGCCGCGTTTGGCAAGAGGAAAAAGTTGGGAGAGGGGGGAGAAGAAAGAGGAGACAGGGGGACGATATTCAAAGCAAACGGGGTGTTAAGAGTGAGCATCCGAAATGGACCAATCGTATATAAAGGCTTGTTTGGCAAATAACAGAACAATACAGAGTAGTGGGTTGTTAGTTTTGAAATTAGTAAAAGTGATGATGTGATATAAAGTAAAAAGAATTTGTATAGAAAAGTAAAAAAAATTTGTATTGTAGTGAATTTTTTTATTTAAATAATAATAAAAAAATATTGATGTGATATAAAAAGTAAAAAAGTGAGAATGTTTTGATATGAATTGTTATTGGAAAATGTGAAAAAATGAAAAAAATAATGGGAATAGTGCTCTCCACTACTGTGTAATGTTTTGTTGTTTATCAAACAAACCCTAAATTTCCTCAAATCACTTTCACATTAAAATATCGGGATTTGTCACCATAACATTTTTTTTTTTTTTTTATTTTTACATCATTTATAAATAAGGAAAGATGAGGGTTACAAGGAACAAATAGATTAAAAGAGATGGTTCCTAACAATAAATTCAAACAAAATAAACAGTGCCAAATTTGGAAACAGCAAAGATGTCAAAAACGTCTCAGTCCTCTAAACCTTAGGCAAAAGCCAAGAAATAGGTCGCATAAGGCGATATAGGCACCAAAACAGATAAAGATTGGGGTATGACTCTCATAAGACTCTTCAACCATACTCGATCCCTCAGTAAGGGAGACACGAGCAGGGGCTTGACCCTCGAGAGACCTTTCAACCCTACTCAATTGAGTAAGAGCATGACATTTACGAGACATTTCTACCTATTTGAGTTGGGGTATGACCATTGAGAGACTCTTCAACCCTCTGCTATGTAATGTACACAGCCCTCATTTGGGGTTGAGGGCGAGAGACACTGCGACATTTGAAACAAAAACTCAAAAAAGAAGTCCCTATCACAAGATAAAACAACAATATGTAGGGAGACCAAAACTCAAAAACAATAATAACATACAAAACAAATCCCAACAACAACAAAGCCTGGAGGATGTTGGAGACAGGTTGTGGCGGAGGAAGATAGCTTGACCTGGGTGTGGAGGCCACACAACGACACGTGGATGAGGAAAGAGAAGCGAGTGGAGGTTGTGCACAGAGCGGAGAGGCCGAAGGGGGAGAATGCAAGGAGCGTTGGAGAGTGGCGACTGGCTTGGGTGTGCAAACCACGTGCTGATGCATGGGGGCCTAATGGAGACGAGGATAACATAAGCGATTAAGCGTGGAGTGGAGAGGCCGAAGGAGAAGGTGGCAGGATGTGTTAGGTGGACAAACTAGCTAGCGAGGAGAAGCAAATATAGTTTTTGGGAAACTATATCAGAAAAACCCCAGCATCCTGAGGAGCGGCCAGCGGTGAGTGATGATCGGAGAAAGGGGCGGAGGGGAGGCTAGTTATGACGGCTACAAAGAGGAGGGCAGAGAAAAAAAATCAAGAGAACCACCGAAAAAGGGAGCCGACTCTTTGTCGAGGCAGGGAAAAAAAAAGTGAAAAAGAGAGGCCTCAGGAGAAGCCTCAATGCAGAGGCTAGAAAAACTAAGTTTTCCATACAAGACTTCTCTCTCTAAACCAAATAGAGAAGAGGCCAGGTGGAAAAGGAAAAAAAAAAAAAAAAACACAATAAATGTGTCACCATAACATTTTTATCCGTAGAAGCTCAATATTTATTATATTTTATTGTGTTGAGAAGGACTTACCTCAAGTTTATTTTTCTCCAGTTTTATGTTTCTCTAATATAATGCTCCGTTTGTTTGGACGTAAAATAATTTTTAAAAAATAATTTTTGTATTTTTCGATGTTTTGTGCAACTGAAAATGTTGGTCAACGAAAATCATGTTTAGTTTGACTTAAAAATCCTCTTTAAACTCTTCATTATTGCATGCATGTTTGTGAAAATCTCCCATCGCAGGGCATTGAAGTTTATTAGTAGCCCAAATTGCAACCGAATGTCCTCAGATTTTGATATCCCATCTCCGAAATCCGGCTACTAGATTCCGGCACCGGCCGAATTCTCAAAATCTGGCAATTTGCGCCGGATTCCAACGAAACTAGCCGAAACTTGGCCACTTGTATGGATTCCAACAACCCATATTCCCGCGAAAATGGCCAGAATTTGGCACAATACAACCGGAATAGACGAAATCCGGCACTTTGTGATTTTTTTTCGCTGGAATCCAACAACCCAGATTTTGACGAATATGGCAATTGTCGTCAGATTCCGGCCTCCATTGTCAAAATCTGGAAACAGTAGCAGTCGGAATCCTTCCAACCAGTGACACTGAATCTTGCCAGTGCTGCTGGATTTCGGCCACCATTGCCAAAATCTCGTTACTGATGGTTTTTCTCTGTTGATTTTTTCGTATGAACCAAACACCGGAAAATATTTTCATAAAATTTATTTTTTTTTTTTCTGAAAAAAGATTTTCTTAAAAAGATTTTACGTCGAAACAAACGGAACATAAAATTTATTTTGATTGTGCCATGTGACTTATATGTAATATGAGTATCCAAAATAAAACGAAACATTTTATCTATTTGCACTCAATCACCCACTCTTGACTTAGTTAGGGTTGACAATTCATATTGGCAAGTTAGATCGACTCACGAGTTAATCTAACATGGGTCAATCCGAACCTGATACATTTAATTAAATGTGTCACCCCTAAACTTCGACATAACCTATTTAAATTAGCAGGTGACATGTCACTACCCGCTAACCTGTTTAATAAACAGGTCATGATGAGTTGACTTTACCCAACTGGCATACCTCATTTAATAAATACGTCATGTTTAGTTGACTCAAACACGACCTATTTTGACCTATATATAAATTTAAGTAACAAAAAAAAAAAGAATGATAATTTATATGAGTTTATGAATTTTAAAAATAAATTTTAACATTTTAAGGTTTTTTTATTATTTTTTGAAAGATATAATTTAATTTATACGAATTATAAAAAATTGTTACTTCTAGATTCAGCCATACAACTTTTTTGTTTTTTCATTCTCCTCCGTACCAACCCCTGACGCCATTGAATCGTGTAAAACTATCGAGTCAACTCAGTTTGGTTGGAATAAAATGTGATAGAGACTCGACAATGAAGTGGGTGGATTGTTAATAGAGGTTTTTGTTGTCATTTCCTTGCATTTTTTTTTTAGTAAATTTATCATTAAATTTGTAAAATTTACACGTGTCTCATAAATTTAATTGTAAATTTAGGCATTTTTTTATACGAAAATGGACAAAAATTATTATTTTTGTTTAAAAAAAAACCAAACATTTTTTATTTTCCATGTTGCATCCGTTCGAATATTGCCAAGTAGCCAACGTTCAGCTAAAAAGTGAGACTTGATATGGGCCGTTGGATCAACATGCATAGTGCGGGTAAGACATTTGATGGATCGGGTAAGACCGGATTAATAATTAAAAAAACAATGGAAAAAAGAGTCTGCATCTTCGTCCGAGTATTTGGCGCTCTCTATCTCACACTATCCCTCTTCAATCTTCTCGAACAAGCATTTGAAGAGAGAAGGCAATGGAGAAGAGCGAAAGCACATCAGGCGATACCCCTCGGCCGTGGCAGTCGTACCACACTGTCTACACCAACGCTAAAGCAGGCACGTTTCTGTCCTTGCAATTTCCATTTCTTTTTTGAAGTTTTTGTTACTTTCATCCTTTAATTAAATGTCTATTAAATTGATTAAGCATTTTTCATCTTGGCCGTCGGTCTGATTATCTTATGAATCAAATTAATTTCTCGATCGGTGAACCACGTACACCAATTCTGTGAATTAGTTTCAATTATGTATTGGAATTGCTGGTTTTTGTGTACTTCTCTTATATTGAATGTGTTAATTTGTGAGGGTTCTAGGTATGGATGGGGTCGACAAAGAGAGAGTGCAAAAAATAGTGTATGAGATGAGCAAAGGATCTAAGTATTTCGAGAATGAGGAACGCAAGGAGGCCTTTATGAGGGGGAAAATCGAGAGCATGCGTGTTCAATGCGCGAAGCTGACGCCGGCCGATATATCTCAATATCAGATGGTATTTTTCACTTATTTAGTTTGTGATGTAGTAAGATATGATCTTAGGGTTGCCATGTTTCTATTAAGGATGTATGAAACCTATTTATAGGTAGAGTAAATTTATTTGGATGTAAATTACAATTGCCATGAGTGCTGCCTTTATCACAAGCCGGAACTGTTCCTATATGTGCTCTGATTACAGACTAGCGTGCAGAATTCATTTCAAGGATCCGCATTTTTCCGCCTATGTTGGCTATGTATGTGAGGTTTTGGTGGGGCATGCAGTTTCTGGTTTATGGTTTATCTTATTTTCAGGTGGCTGATAGAAGAATTTTAGAGCTAGAAGCTACACGTGACTTGTCGAGGATTTGGCTGCACGTAGATATGGATGCTTTTTATGCTGCTGTTGAGACATTAAGTAACCCATCGTTAAAGGGCAAGCCAATGGCTGTTGGCAGCATGTCTATGATCTCCACAGCCAATTATGAGGTTTGGGATGCATACTGAAATCTTTAAAGGAGGTCATGAATGAAATTTTGGCTATTCCTTGTATACTTCTTTGTTATTTTTGACATTTTCAGTCTTTGGATTGACTTGCTAATCCCCCTTTAAAATTTTGATTGCCTTTATCTTCGCTTTGATTCCGCAAGTTTTACTTCAAACCTGATCTGATCACCCTGCAGGCACGGAGATTTGGGGTTCGTGCTGCAATGCCTGGTTTCATTGCACGTAAATTATGTCCGGAGTTAATTTTCGTTCCCGTAGATTTTAAGAAGTATACTTATTGCAGTGATTTGACTAGAAAAGGTTGGAAGTTCTAAATTCAAGAAAGATTTGTGATGCAGCTCGTTTGTTAATTGCTGACCATTAGTTTACTTGTATTTCTTGTTGTTAGTTTTCCAGAAGTATGATCCCAACTTCATGGCTGCTAGTTTGGATGAAGCATACCTTGATATAACTAATGTCTGCAAACAAAGGGGCATTACCAGTGGAGAAGTAAGTTAGCGCATATAATTGATTTATTGCCTTTGCATGCTAGATTTGGTATTTTTTACATAGCTTCATTGCATTCATTAACAGTGACAGGCTTTTAATGTTAAACCTCTTGTTTTGGTACTCTGCCTTTGTGAAGATTGCTGAAGAACTCAGAACCTCTGTTTATGAAGAGACTGGTCTTACGTGTAGTGCTGGAGTGGGACCAAACCGCTTACTTGCTAAGGTTCTGCTGGCTATTCTCTTGATATTCTCTTTGTGTGTGTTATCCTGCATGGAATCCACATATATGCCTTTTCAACACAAAAAAATTAAATTGAGGCATGTAGCAAATAAATAGAAGTGGATTTATCCACTTTGCATCATTTATTAGAGAACTTCACATTTTGTGTAATAAGGCAAGTCATTTTATTTCATAGGGAAGTCCATTGCAAGGAATATATATTAGGGATATCTACCATAAAATATTTAGGTTTGGTGTAACAGATGTGGAAGGCTTTTCTTTGCATCTTGAGGCAATAAATCAACTTTTGGTGGCTGGAAAAATGGTTTTGATAGCATGCTTCCCAATGTATTCAAGTCAAACTACAGGCAATCCTTATAGCACAAAAATAGGTCTGTGGTTCTGCCTATGAAGTATAGAGTAGACTGATTTGAAGTCAAGAATCAAATTGTTTAGAGGTTAAGGAAAGCTGTGATGAGAATATAATTGGGAAAGGAAAGATAAAAATGAGAATATATCAAAAATTTCAGGAACAGCCCTAAATTCAATCTTTAAATGAGGTTTTGGGTATATAGTTTGAGACGTGCTTTCTGGAGGTGAAAACAATGTTGTTGCTGCCATGTTATGAGGTCTTAAGGATAATACAAAATCACATTATGTGCCCACAGTGTGGTGGTATGCTAGTGGTAAAACCATAGAATAGGGGAAATCAGATCAAGGACAAGCTTAACATCTGCAATAACTGATGGTTCGCATACATCTTAATTGCCTTGACTCTCTTCCCCCCCCCCCCCCCCCCCCGCCGTTATTTTTTATTTATTTTTTGAATGTTTTAGATAAATTTCGTAGGTAAAGAGGGTTTACACATATCTGCGTTTGTGTCACCTTTTAGCTGTATCTCTTAACTTTAGTTTTGCATAGTGCTAACACAGTTAAGTCAAAGTGATTAAGATCGTTTAAGTGTGTTACATCTTTATATATGTCTTCCTCCATATATTTGGTTTCTCAGGTTTGTTCAGATATAAATAAGCCAAATGGACAATTCATCTTACCAAATGACCGGTTGGCTGTCATGACATTTATATCCTCACTTCCCATACGAAAGGTATATTTGTGAATTATTGATCTACTTCAGTGGAGTTGAGATGATTTTTTTTTTTGTTGATAAAGTTAGAGCTTGCATAATGAGATTTTCTTTTCCCTTTTGTTATATGTAGTTATGAGTCTCAATTTGATTTAAAATTTCTTATCACATACTTGGGCAAACTTTCTTTACAGATTGGGGGCATTGGTAAGGTCACTGAACATATTTTAAGGGATGTTTTTGGAATCAATACATGTGAGGATATGCTGCAAAAGGGTGGTTTCCTCTGTGCACTTTTTTCGCATTCTACAGCAGGTTAGAACACTGGTCGATTATTTATACTGTTTCCCTTGATTCACCATAAACGTGAACTTTTTTTTTTTTTTTTTTTTTTTTCTCTCTTCTTCTTCTTCTTCTTTCTTTTTATTTTTATTTATTTTTTTTTTTTTAATATTCATGTTGTATTGTTGAAAGAACATATAAATTAGACTCTCACATTTTAGCATGCCCAGCATTTTATATGATTAGAGCTCCTTGCCTCAGTTAAAGATCTGCTTCCTTTTTGTACTTTTCCCCCTTTGCTGGAGTTTATGCTCCTTCACCTTCTTCTACCCTTTTTGGGAAGGAAAAGGAGAGGGGGAGGGGAAGGGGGGTTGGAAACAGAGGCCGTTCTCAATTAAAAGCAGTGGTTGTTCGATTTATAATTTTCCTTTTTACTTAATCCTCTACGTGTTCTTGCCCTGTCTTATCTCATACACTTTTGACTGCAATCTATTGTTCTTTTATTATTATTATTATTATTATTTTTATTTAGTATATCACCACAATGACCACATCGTCTATTCTTTGCAGATTTTTTCCTCTCTGTGGGACTGGGGCTTGGGAAAACTGAGACCCCTCAAGTCATGTTACGGAAGAGTATCAGTAATGAGAGAACATTTGCAGCGACAGATGACGAGGCATTGCTTCATCAGAAATTATGCAAGTGGTCCCACCTTTTTTTTCTTCTCATTTTCTTGTGCTTAATGATTATATTGTTAAATATTGCTTTGCAATAAAACATGCGGTCAATTGGCCTCAGTTTGGGTTTGGATTTATCACTCTAGAACCCTGCCCAGCCAATTTTTAGCAGAAAAAAACACTTAAATTTTTAAACCAAGACTCAAGATTTTCAATAATAAGGTTGAGTTGAGTTCAACTCAGCCAAGTTGCATTCTTTGTTCCAACTCCTTGGCTTTTGCTTAAACCTTTAGTCACAGCCTCAGGAAAATTAAGCTGACATGCATCTAAAGTTGTGTTTGAGGGTGCTAAAAATCTTAAAATTATAGATCTGTAATCATTTCTGGGCATGGTATAGTTAATATGTATGACATTCTGACTAAATTGTGTATGAAATTAATTGGATTTCCCCCCCTGAAAGTAAGCCTTGTTAAGGTTGTGTTTGCAGCTGATCTTGCGGAGATGCTTTCTTCTGACATGCAGAAAGAAGGTCTTTTGGGGCGAACATTGACTCTTAAACTAAAAACAGCCTCTTTTGAGGTACTTTTGGATCCTCCATTACGATTCCTTTTATAAAGACAGTCAATACCTACTTGCAAGATTTGATGTGTAACCTTTTTCTGGTATAATTCTTTTAGCAATTCTGCTTAACTTCCCTTCTCCTTTGCAACCTTTTATTAATTTACTTTTTCTTTAGAAGGGGAGAAGGGTGGTTTATGCTTGACTTGTAGTCTATTTTCTTTCTGACAATTTTATTACTTATTTGCCTTGTTGGTTCTTCTAATTTATTCCTGCCCGTCAGTTAGTCATCACTAATGAGCAATCTGTGTTTACCATCAACAGATTAGAACCAGAGCTGTGACTTTGCAAAAGTATATTTGCTCAAGTGAGGATATTTTGAAATATGCTTCAAAGCTGCTAAAGGCTGAACTTCCTGTCTCTTTGAGACTGATAGGTACCATAGAATTTGTGCTTTCTTTACGAAAAAAGTACAGTATTTATTCACTTTTTCATGAAGGGGGGATAGGGCGGAGAGGGGACCATGATAAAATTTACTCTTGCACCTTGTAGGGCTTAGAGTATGACAATGCAGTTATATTGCTTATTTCAGGCCTGCGGTTGTCTCAATTTAATAAAGACATGGTTGGTGCTCCATCTGAAACGAGACAAAAAACTCTCACCGATTTTCTTATATCAGGAGATGCAAATAGGAAAAGTACCAGTGATAATAGTTCCTTGGGCTCAATTGTTGATAGCCATGAGATATGTAGTTACGAAGGTAGAGAAGGTAGAGATTTATTGGACGGCAGCGACTTACCAGATTTGGAAGGCAATCACACTATTAGCAGCAATGCTGGTGGGATGGAGAAAATTTATGAGCCTTTGAAGAATGAAACTGCAAACGAGGTATGTGAGAATTTTGAAGACTGGTCCTAATAATATTGACTAAGACTAGAATGTATATATATATATATATTTTTTTTTATTGTAGTAAAACTCATTGAAAATGCTGAGTGGATGAAACCAAGTACACAAAAAATATATAAGAGGAACCTTCGAATAAAAAGGAAGGACAACTAAGAATTGGAGGTGTCAGCCAATTGACAATGGACTGTAGCCAAAATGGCACTTGCACAGTTCCACCTGCCTAAAATATGGGATGGTGGGCTCCAGGTTGTGGATTCTAATCCTGTAGGGTACATGGGTTTAATAAGCAAAGAGAGAAAAGTGGCAACAAATTTTGAAAGCTATATATTGTTATGGATGAAAGCCAAAGTCCATGGACAGATTTCACGTTCGTTTCCTTTAAATGTTCTTTGATTCTGCTTCATCCATAAGCTCCAGAGCAAACATATTGGAGCCATTCCCCATACTGGTTTGTTCCCCTTGTTACGAAATCTATCACTCAGTGTGGAAAGATCCTGAGTTATCAATTCTGGAAGAACCTAAAACACCCAACTACTGAGAGCAAAAAGAACCATTCTTCCTATCAAAACAATAATGCAATAAAATATAGTTTACTGATTCTCTGACCTGTTTATGTTGGCAAAAGTTCACTAGGAGTTGATTCATTCTAATAAGATTATAAAATAGTTAAAATCTTCTGATGGCTGTCCAAAGCAAAGACCTCAGCTTTTGGAACAGCCCTAGAACGTCAACCCTCTTTCTCATGGAGAGAGAATTGCTAGAACCCCTCAGGGCTGTATTTAAATTTTGATAAAATGTAAATTAGTAGGCATTTCTTAGTTTTTAAGTAGATTATGTAGATGTTTATATTAAAATGCTTTCTAGTTTATTCCTAACTTGTTGATTTACTTGAGAGGTTTTTTTTTTTTTTTTTTTTTGGATTTTGCCATTTGTCTAGGTGAATGCCCCAGACCCAAAATCTCATCAAAATGCAGTGACTGGATTGTTGGAAGCAGATTCATCTTCTGTGGAGTTTGCATGTAGCAGCCTTGATGAAGTGAACAAGAGGGCCAACTTGCTGGATGACGAGGCAGTTTCTTCATCCAATCAGGAAGAGCTACTTTTGTGGGTAAATGATTACAAGTGTTCGCTATGTGGGATTGAATTACCGCTAGGATTTGTTGAGGAGAGGCAAGAACACTCCGATTTTCATCTTGCTGAGAGACTTCAGAAGGAGGAATCTCGCCATGAGACTAAAACTCTAATGCTGAGGCACAGGTATTGTGAATATTACATTGTAGTGCTGGTAATTTGGCCCTTGCTTTTCAGCGTACTTGAAACTGATTGATAAACAGGTTGGGCTTGAGTGTTATGTAGACAGCTTAATTGTTTTTAGAAAAAATATCCAACTCACACAATTCAATGACTCAACATAATCATATTAATATTTCCCAAAACTTGATTACTTAGTTTCCATTAAGTTTCCCAATTCACTAAATAAACATGCGCATGGCAGGGCTAGATTTAGTAAATGCATCCTTCATAATAATTAACCTTTTCCGTCTATGGTTTCTTGCTCAATGTACAAATTTTTTTGGAGGTCAGCGAAAGGGAGGTTAAAGTCCCGGTTAATAAAAGATTAATTTACTAAATTGATTTTTTTTTTTTTCCTTTTTCTTATCTATACTTTTAGCATAAATAAGCATTTGATCTGACAATTGACAAGTTTGAGACCTCATCAGGTTTTCCCAGAAGGAGAATATTCGGAGCCAAAGCAAACGTAAAAAGCAGAAGATCTCTCCCAAAGATAAGGGACACATTCCAATAGATATGTTCTTTGTTAAGAGCTTCCAGAATTTTTAGCGTTAATCTTCTTCTTCTTTTTCTTTATATTTATTTTTCTTTTTATTTTTATAGCGCTAATCTATTTGTTCTACCCTTGTATATAGTTGTGTATGCTATAGCAAAAATCAGTGCACAAGAGCAATAGATATTCCTTTTACGATTTTTTTTTTTTTTTTTGAATTTCTAACTTTTACGAATTGAACACTGTAAAAGTTCACCAATAACAAAAATTGAAGACCGAAAAAAATGTCTTTCAAATCTGCACTCTTTTCTTTTCTTTCATGATAACCGCTTGACCCGTTTCCTTTTGGGAAAAGATTTTTGCACAATAAGGTTGTACAATACATGCGCAACACAAGATACATAGGTGGGATTCATGTGAGTGAGACCCACCACATGAGTTCTATCTTATGTGTCATGTGTTGTGCAATTTTGTTTTACACCAATCACAACTTCTTCCTTTTAGGTCCCTGTTTGGCTTAGGTGCATTAAAAACAAATTACATGAATTTTTTAATCTCGTAATTTTTTAATGGCCTAGATTTAACTTAAGTGTTTCATGAAAAAGAGATAGTAGAATTAAATTTGGACGGTTTAAAAAATTACAAAAGATTTCTTATAGTGTTTTTTTTTGGTTAGCATTTAAACCAAATCTCATCATCCTCTTTGACGTAGAAGTGGAGATGAGGACCTACCCTCTTTTCTTTTTTTCCTTGAATTTTGTCAATCAATTTTCACAGATAAAAAGGGGTGGAAAAAGACTATTGCACAATAGTTGTACCAGGTTTCTAGAAATATGGGGTGAGACTCATGTGGTGGGACTTACTACATGGGTTTCACCCCATGTCTTTACAAAGGTGTACGACAGTTGTACAACTATTATGCACTAATCAGGTTCCCTCTTGGGAGATGATACATGCACTACAAGTGCACAACACCAAGACATATTGGGATGAGACTCACACATGTGGGTTCCTCCCAATATACCTTGGTGTTGTGCACTTGTAGTGCATTTGTTGTAATTTGAGTATTTCCCGTGCATTTTTGTGTACGTCTTCCTTGATATATCTGTTTTCAAAGGTTTGTTTAGATATAAACAAGTCAAATGGACAATTCATCTTTACCAAAAACAAGAGAAGAACAAGCTTGACCAAAATTCAACTGTGCAAGGATCGAAAATTGTCCTTCTTTATGTGTTTGTAGACTACGAAGCAGAGGTTTTTTTTTTTTTTTTTTTTTCAAATATAAAAGAATTGAAGACGTAGTGAATGGTGTAAGGAAATAATAGAAAAATACTATGGAGTGAATCATCCCATACCTCTCTCTCACCTCCTAAACCAATAAACCTAAAAAAGAAGTAATGATATTATTCACATCTATTTATCATATTCATGTTATACTAATTGACATAATATCTTACTTACACTTCTTTTTTAAGTGACTGAATGTGAAACCATTTAAAACACATACATTTGGATGTGTATGATGATGTGATTATTGATTACATGAAGTCTATGTGGCATGTATGGCATGACCTCTTTATTATATAAATGCATGTTGACATGACGCTATTTCCATCAACGATTTGAAAATCTAGGAAGGAAATTTTAAGACAAGTCATAGCTAACGTTATTGTTCTCCATATCAAACTCCCTGATATCATACAAATCATTCACTTGGAAGTCATGCATATGAGAAGAAATATATTTATTTATATCTATATCTGCAATAGCATACAGATAACATCTATATCAAAAAGTTTCCAACCTCAGTGAATTTAGTATAGGCACCACATTGAAAATATCTCAAGCTAACTAAAAAATGAAGGTGAAGTAGGAAGAGGGTAGAAGAATGAAAGATTCCCTGACAAAAAATTATGCAGTATATCAAACATAAACTTTGTTTATCATTCAATTGAACATTGTGTATCCTAAAGTGGTATATTTGTTACATCAAAAAAATAAAAAATAAAAAGCCAATTCCCCAATCTAAAACCCTTAAAGAATCAGCTCAGTCAGCCAAAAATAATCCAAGTCTGCATCCTATCTAACATTCATTATCCCCTCTACACAAAATGAGAAATCTGATAAATCATCTAATAATTCTAATACTCTTCTGTCTATCTGACGTCTTATATAACTCAAAACTTATCAACTCTGGAAGGTGTTTGCTGCCATATCATTCAGAGTCTGAATGGCAGAGAACTAAAGCTGACCAGCATCATTAGCCAACACCGACAATATCAGGGAGATGACTAGTGTCAAAGAGAGTGTTAACTTCCTTCAAATAAAACATTTCATTCATAGAATACTCGTCTGTCATCCCAAAAACACTTTGAAATGCCATCAGATTCTTCTTCAACAGCTTCAGTGACTGCAACATATGCTTGATGAGGTTGTGGCTGAACAATCATCCGTAAAGTTGAGGCGGGCACGAGAACCGTAGATTGCTCTTGCAGCTTTATCATGAGACAAGGCAGCATCAACAGCATTTTTAAAAGTACCAAGTCATAGCCTTTTTCCCTTTAGTTCACGAATTTCACAACCCATTTACCCCATGTCCTCTGCCTAACACCTTTGTACTTAAATGACAAGTTCTTAGGACCTCCATTTCCTTTCATACACCCCTTCTTTGACCCAACACCTGGAGCTTTACGAACTGATTTAGTCTCAATATTGCAAGAGTCGAGCTGGGCATTATGCTCTTCCCACTTGGCGAGGGTCTCAGCAACTGATAGAGTTGCATCTTGTCTACTTCGGGACTTACTCTTCCTGCAACAACTAAATGGTAGAGACATCAAGTCAACACCTGGATCTTTGCAAAATTTCTACATAGATTGTTCAATACTATTGCACAGGAAAAAAACAACAAACAACAATCAATTGCAACAAAAGCCTATGCCCAACCCCACAACCGCACAATACAGAGCACGATAGCAGAATCGTAGAAGCTACCCAAATGTTTGATTCAACTGATAGCTGGGAATTCAAACACGTTATCCCGAATAGAATGGGCAAGCTTAACCCAGTCTATTCCATATCCTAATTCCAGAGGAAAACCCTAGAAACTTGGAGCGGAAGTTTCTAATTAATAATAATTAATTAATTAATGTAATAAATAAATAAGTTTCATTTTCTTGATTTATTGATTCACACTAGACTAACAAGGTCTGAGTTTTCGAGTCGGCTCGGTACGGGTCGGACGCAGACCATGTAGAGGCGCTTGTAGCCTCCGAGGACCAAAACGACGGGACTTACGGAGAAGGGGGAGAGAGAGGAAGAAAGACTGTATTTTTATCAATCACACACAACCTAGGATGATCACCCACACAAATCACAAACCCTTTTCCGCCAAAATCCAGAATCATGAGACACAAATCAAGAATTTACAACAATCAAAAGAAAAATGATGGAAAAATTCAACCAACCTCGAAACCGCAGCCTCCGACAAAATGACCATCAAAGAACCCAGCCAGTGATTGGAAAATTGTAATCTTTTTCAAACGATGAGTGACAACAACGATTCCGATGAACAGCGATGGTGAAACGCGGTTTTGTTTTTGCGCGGGAAAGAAGAACGTTCTAGAACTTCTCAGAAGCACAAAATACAGAGTGATTGTTGCTCCCTGCCGTCTACGCGTATTTGTAGGGTATTCGGCTTGGCTGGTGATTATGACACGTGTCCCATGCTTTTTGTTAGGGCTATTCCCTTCTCAATTTTATTATTATTATTTTTTTTTTTTAAAAGGAATTTTTATTGTAATTTCAAAATACTTATTAGATAAAAGCCAAATAAATCTCAACCTGACAAATTTGTATAGATACAACTACGTCGTCCTACAAAGTCAATTTTTGTTTCGCATTTCTTATTTTTCTTCCTAAATTAATTTGATGTATTCTTTTATTCGGTGCCAATTTTTTCAACATATTAGGAGGAGCATCAAATTGGGTCATCTTTGTTGGGATTTTTCTTTTTTTTTGGGCCTTTTTTTTTTTTTTTTTTTTGACATGTCCACCAAGAGGAGGAGGAGGGGATTTGAATTAGTGACCTTCGCTTCATGAGACGTGGTCCCCAACCGATTGAGCTACCATTTAGAGATTCAAACTATTTTTTTTTTGGCCTATTTAAGGTCTGTTTGGATGATGGATTCTAATAAGATTCCCTTAATCTCTTCTTTAGTGTAGACACGATTAGATAATAAATATTTTGTAAGTGATAGTTCTCTAATTGATGTGAAAAAACCTTTAATTTATAAGTTGATTGACCAATCAATTTAAAAAATAAATAACTCATAAACTGCCCAATGGCCCTCAACAAAATGTGGTATATACTATATAGTAATAGTTAGTTGAGATTACTACCGTAATATTGTGAGATTATTGTGAGATAAAAAAATAGTATATATATAGCATTATTACCACTCATCTCAAAAAGTAGCATGCAATAAAGAAAAAATTAATATGATAAAAATTACATTTTTAATACAATGGTCGGTTGGAACTGCCATATTAGTATTGTAAAATAAAAATGTAATTTCTAGCATTACTCTTTTGATATAGGTTATTTACCCTACTATCTTAATTTTGAAAGGCAGATAACATCTTTAGTTGCTAACTCGCTGAGATAATATATAAACAAAAAAACTGTAATAAAATTAAAGTGTTTTTTTTTTTTTTTTTTTTTTTGCTAAAAAAAAAAAAAAATTATTGTGGATATTGGTGATTGAGGCTTATGGTTTTTAGAAGGGAAAACTATATTTACTTCCCTCGATCAACATATAATTTGTAATGTCTCTTCAATCTTTTCAATTTTGTTAATGTTTCATATTGATTTACCATTATAGTTGCAATGTTCCCCTCCTCCTCTCATGAGCAAAAAATTCAATAATACCCTTCCTAACATAAAAATTTATGTGAAAACTTTTCTAAAAAAACAGTAAAAAATTCATAAAAATGACCCACATCCACCGGGCAAGTGTATGGATAGCTCATGCCCCACCTGTTTGGGCAGCCCGAGCAAATACCGTCTGGCTATACTCTCACACAACATTGCCCTATTGCAATTTGGATCTCCGTCCGTGTATGTGCGTGCGCCTACAAGTAATATTACTATTCATATCTATTTTATATCGACTGACGTGACATGCTTTAATTTTTTTTTTTTTAAATGACTAACATGTAAAGACACTCAAAATATTTTACGTCAACCAATATAAAATGAAAGATAAATTGATGTGAAGAATACAATTAACTTGTCCGCCGCATACGCATAATTTAAACAATATTTAAGTATGCTAGGTAGACCCATTTTGGATCAGGCTAAGTTAGTTTAATCTATTACTTTTTCTATTTTTTTTTTTTCTTATTTAGGTGCAATGGTTTTCTCATTTTTCTAAAGAATAATAATTATCTCCAAATATAATATAATCTTTACACGTTTGAAAATTGGAAGAGTTCATACTTTTTTGTATTTAACCATATATTTTACAAATATGTCAAACGAGGAGGATAAGATCAGAGGTGAGAGAGGGGCAGAATCCAGTGCGGGGTCTCATTATATGTTTTACCCCGATCACAAGTTGATCGTACGGCCAGGATCATATCTCAACAGTACACTACAGAAGAGTAAATCTGAATGTATAATGAGAAATTTGCGAAGACTCGGAGAGACACACTCTGAAACCCAAAGACCCAGAGAAAGCAGCAGCGTCTATGTCTCGTCGGGAGGGCCGCGATTCCGACTCCAAACGATACCGTTCCAGGTTCGACCGAGAACCCAGGTGCTCCTCCTCTCTCTCTCTTATCTACTATTCGTTCAAAAGATTGCATATTTCTATATATTTTGGTGAAATTAGTGAAATGAAATTTGTGGGTTTGTTTGTTTTGATTCTCAAATTGTAATGTTGGATGCGATAACCCGTTTGCCTCATTTGTCTTGCAATGAAAGGTTTTCCGAGAAAATGTTTGTTACCAAGAAAATTAAAATGAGTTCACGAACGTATGTGTATTTGTAGCTGAGACACTTTCAGTGATATAATTTGTTAGTACTTTTTTTTTTTTCCTTACATGTAGCTAACAGTATTGGTAACATTGCTGTAGCTCACAAACTTGGATATTGGGATTTGAGAAATGACTCCTACATGATCTATTACATTTCGTGCAATTTTGCCGTTGTGCTGTGAAGCTTTTTTTATTGATTAGATGAAATGATTTGGGCTGGATAATACTAGAAGAAGAAATGGGGAAGTTTCAAATCTGTCTAGAAAGGCACAACATTTCTTGGTGGATGCTCTATTGCTTTCTGTTCTTTTTCCTGAGCTGTAGTTTCTTCTCATTTCTCTGAGAAAGCATTAGAACTTATTGTTGCAGTTCTTTTACCCTTTTGTCTTGCGTTTGGGAAACTTTAATTTTACAATTCACGTTCTCACAACTTACTATTCAAATCATTACTTTCACTTGTGGTGTCTAATGATGTATAACCTCAACTTTAAGTTATACGGGATTCTGTGCATTCGTCTTCACCTTTTGATTTAAGTTGTATAATATGAAGCATACAAATAACATGTGCCGGTTGATTGTGGCTTCCTATCATAACATGGGTTGTATATGTTACTTGGCTCGTTCTACTAGTCTTAAGAGGTCTAGGAGGGATGGCAAACCAGAAACGGAGAGAATACCCGGCAACACTGATTTGGATGTTGGAGACCACACAGACCGGGATCAAAAGCACCGTCAGGTGCTGCAAGACACCTTACCACTCGAGGCCCCTTCAGCACCTGATTCTAAGCCAGAAAATGGGGCTGTGAGCAAAGAATCTGAGAAGAAACCCAATGAACATCGCGAAGGACCGAAACACTCTTCTAATCCAACTGAAATACCTCGGTCTCGATCTTATTTTCAGGTGTTGATAATAATTTTATAAATACGCGGCTTTTTCAGTTATTCTTAAATCTTCTTGTAACATATTTTATGAGCATTCTAACTAACTGACTGCTTCAGCTTTCCTTGCATAACTGTTAATTTTATGATCCGCTAGATCTTTTGAGTAGTTTGATTTGTACCCATGATTCTGGGGAAACACCCTTGTAAACTACCAATTGCTGCACATAATGCCGTTTGGCAATAAAAATGCCTTTTATTGATAAATTATAGATTCATATAGTTCATGGAAATAATATTTTTTAGGACTTTAATCACCACAGTCATCTGACACTGAGCAACTAATGGCTTTGTGTAAGTGATTTCTATCCACCCTCCATGCTAGGGGTAAGGGGTCTAATTTACTAACTTGTGAATGTCAGTGATGTGTAGTCTTTTCGTGTAGAGAATATGGTGGGGAGACTAATAAGTTGTTGATTTCCTTATCTCTCTAGGTTTACTTTCTATGAGCTCATATGGTTATTATTATGGTGGATGCCCAGATTGTAATGGTAGATCACCACTAAAAAATATTTTTTGTGGACCAAAATGAAATAAATTGAAAAACCTCTGCAGAGCAAATATAAAGGCAGAAAGGAATTTATGCATTTCTTTTTACAACTATTATAATGTCAAACTAAATGGAAGCTTATTATGTTGAATGGATTTTTCTAATTGAGAACACTAATGAAATGTCCATGTTACATTGCACACCCTGGGGCAGCTTAGAATTGTGGTCGTTTTAATGCATTTCTATATGCATGCAGCCTGTAAAATGCCCTGAGCTACATTTCCAGGATGGCTTAGAAAGTTTTTTCCAACTACAGATGATTGTTCGATAAAGCAGCAGTACTTTGTTGAGTTTGATTACTTGGTTGTTATTCAGTGTATGCAAAACATTTTACTGTGCTGATGTAGCGGGATTCTTGTTCAGCCCCGTGCCTTCAAGTGCCTCCGTGTATATAACAATCTTAGGCTTGCCTGTGCATGTCTTATAACAGCACGATGAACGTGGTAATGCTTCGCAACTTGGTCGAAGCATTGGTCGCAGAGCTACTAGTGGTGAGTTCCTATATATCTTCAAGGCTGTCTGCGAAGCCCCCTCAATTGTTTGGGCTTTTCCCCTTACGATTGGCTGCATCTGCTTTTCTTTATTCATATTATAGTACTACCATGTTACACTAATTCAAATCAATCATGCATGTAATTGCTTCTGACCTGATTTTTTTATACATGTCCACACATTGAAATTAGTTCTGGTGTGATAACTTTTTCGAGTAACAAAGTTGGTTGGTTGTATCATTATGGTATTATCAAATATAGAGTATACTTCATTATATTGAAGAGGGCATCTGGTATGCTTAAGAGTCTATGATAAATATATTTTTTTATAAGTAAACGCAATTTATTAAAAAGTGCAAGAGGCTCAATCCAAGTACACAAGAATTATACAAGAGAAACACCTAAAACTGGAAAAAGAAAAAAGCTCAAGAAAAACATGAAAACTAGAAATATTTGAGTCGAAGGCAATTGTCCATAGGTAAAGAGTATTAAAGAAAAAATTCTTTTGACTTCCTCATCATCCGTTCACGGTCTTCAAAACATCATTTCTTTCCCTCCAAAGACACTACATAAAGCACGATGAGACCATCTTCCACATAGCAATATTCCAAAGCCTACCACGTAGCCATTTCCAGTGGGCAAAAGGTCTACTACTTGACTAGGCATAACCCAAGCCAACCCTATAAGGCTGGAAAAGGCATTCCGAAGGGCACAAACCATCTCATAATGGAGTAAAAGGTGGTCCATTGACTCCCAACTATTCTTACACATACAACACTATTCAACCACAATGTGATATCACTTTCTAAGATTATATATGGTTTGGATCTTCCCCATGGCAGCTGACCAAACAAAGAATAGCACTCTCAAAGGAGCCTTAAAAAAGTAATGAACAAAGTAGCTTATCTCTTTCTACATCACATGCATGCAGACACACACATAAACACTCATATTAATAAACACACACACACACACCTAAGAGTCTATGAATATTAATATGAGTGTTTATGTGTGTGTTTATTAATGAGTGTTTATGTGTGTCTGCATGCATGTGATGTAGATAGAGATATGCTACTTTCTTCATTACTTTTTTTCCACATCCCGCATTTATCCTATGATTAATTTTCAAGTTAATGGTATCTTAAGTGCTAACTGACCTTTAAAGATCTATTATCTGTTTGTCATGAAAACCTTTTCAGAGGTAAGTCAAACCACTCATCTTGTCAGTGTTTCCTATCACCAAAAAGAATGCTTTCATTGAAGTCACCTCTTGATAGTCTGCTAAACAAGAAGGATTTAGACTAATCACCCAGTTGCTTTCATTAGAACCTCTAAGCGGGAATGTTAGAGTTGTTATCTAAGTGGGGTGTTATTCAATTAGGAAGCTCAACGTTGATCAAGCATCATTGCTATCTCACAACTTGAAGTTTACCTGCTTCTTTGGGCTCTATCATTCTTCATTCTATGCATAAAATTTGCATTCTAAATACCACTGCTAATGATCCTTGAAAGATTAATCAATTTTTTTATTTCCATGTTATGGTTGGAAGCTTATTGAATGTTAGCCATTTATCATTTGCTGTTCCTTTGTTTTAAAGAGCGCGGATGGAGGGATTCAAAGGATGACGAAAGGGCAGTAAACAAGACAACTTATAATGCACAGCGAAGAGATGAGAAATTACAGGCTAAGCAGGATGACAGCAGTGTCTGGCGCCATGATCGTTTCCTCGAAAAAGATGATCCACTTGCACCTTCAAAGAAAAGACCCGCATTTCAGGAGAAGAAGATTTCAGTGGATTTTGAAAATGCTAAGAAAGCAGAAACAGAGATGGTAAAATCAAGCCATGCCGACTACTCTGTGGAAGGAAGTGAAAGAAGGGAGGAAAGAGGTCGCAACCCCCGCCATTTGGACAGACCTGAGAAGCCATCGGTCGGAGACAGATTACCACCAAAGAGGGGAGAAGCACATAGGGATGGCTTTCTGTCCAGAGAAAGGTACGGCGGTAGCGGTGGTGGGGGAAATTACAGGGGAAGAGATAGAATCAATGGAAGACAAGGGTATCTGAATGGTGGGACTCGTGTTGAGAAGTGGAAACATGATTTGTATAACGCAAGTGGAAGTCCGACCCCAAAAAATGAAGATGATCAAATTGCAAAGCTGGAAGCACTCTTGGCTTCGTAGTAGTCAGGTTTTGATCTGCATACACGATGTGTAATATGTTTGTCAAGGTTTTGAGTCAATTTCACCAACTGTTTTGCTTATTCAGGACATTTCAAGAGCAGGGTTGGTTTATTTTTTCTTTTCATGACTTTTACTGTTTGTATCACCTACCGAATTCAATCTCCAGTCTGTTTACTGTTATATTTCCAATATGACTCACCATACTATTTCCGCTAGGGCTTCCACCTTAGAAGAAGCTGTAGTTCTGATGCTGTATATAGTTGATCTTAGAATCTTTTCACGTGGTTCTGTAAATGAGGCAGGTTAAGCAGAGTCACAGGCTGTTTGAGCTCGGCAGCCTTGCCCTGTGATTCAGCTCATTTTTAAAATTGGCTTATTCAATTTGTGAGATTAAATTTTGCATGACCCTATTCAAGCGCATTGGTGGAAAAGGAATAGGGATGAAATAGAACATGAAATATGATTTGTAAGTTCTACTTCTTTCAAATGGTAGAAGATTCTGAATTGCAAGCAAACAAGTTGCCTCCCAGGTTGGAGCTCTTAAAAGGCTGGTCGTTGGATTAACACTAGTCGCTTCCCATAAACATATTCACTCGCAAAACCGATTTTAGGGTTTTATTTGCCTTAATACTTTAGTTGACTTGCTGGTTGTGTATCTTATCAACATGAGATTGAAATGGGTTGCCTCTATTATATCCCAACCAATAGGCCAAATACGCCAAATCCTGTAGTACCGATAGTTTTTAATACGATTTGCAAACTCAATATGAAATTAGCGAGTTAAGATTTAGTAAAATAGAATTTGGGTTAAACCAAGTCTACCCGATTAAACACAATTAATAAACGGGTCAATTTCGGGTAAACTCGCTTAATTTGCGGATGACCCACGTAACCCTGTATAAATTAAAACATATTTATTTATTTTTTTTAAAAAAAAATTCCATTAAAAAAATTAAAACCCTATAGTCTATGACAAAAAATTACCGTTCTGTCTAATCCTTAAATGTGAAAATATGATTTTGGTAGTATAATTCATTTACATATTCAATAATTGGGAATTATAATGCCAACGTTTTTGTATAAAGTGGGATTTTCATGTTTAATAATTGAAAATTTTGTTAATTAGACGGGTTATGTGTGTTAGGTCGGGTCAACTCAACACTGCTTGTTTATTAAGTTATGTGAGTCACCCACCTATTTATATAGGTTGTATTTGGGTCGACGAAATTAACTTGTTTAATTAATGAGTCAGGTTAAGATTAATCCATATAACTCTATCAGTAAAAGGGTTAAACCACTTAAACCTATAGTGAGAGCTGATCCTCGTGGTGGTGCCCATAATTGTAGCAAATATATAGTTGTTTTTTTTTTTTTGTGACTTTAGGAGTTTTGGGTGGGAATTGTAGATCATTTTCAGTTGCAGAGGAATCAAAATGTTCTATTTTTTTACAAAATACCTAAGTATCCGTCCGGTTTAGTAGTTTGCATGTTTTGGGAAGAAAAAAACAGCCCTTTTACACATCCTCTCCTCATCCCCCTCTTATCACCCTTTTATAATAAAAATCAATTTTTTTAAGGAAAAGAGGGTGATGAGGAGGAGATGAGTGAAGGATCTTTAACATTTCCCAGAAAAAAACAAAACAAAAAAAGAGAAGAAAAAGAAGTAATATTTAAAAACATAATTAAACATTTAAAATCACTCACCCTTTTCCTGCAGTTTGACTCCAATAACACTCCTGCCTCATTGATTTTATACAATGCACAACAACACCACACAACAAAACATTAATTTTTCCGATTTTGTTTTTCAATTGAAACTGATTTTCTCGGCCGCAGTAACACTTCCGACATTTTCTTTCTTTCTCAATTCTCTCTCTCTCTCTCTCTCTCTCTCTCTCTCTCTCTCTAATATTTAAAGCTCTTAGAATCTACTAAACGCACACAAAATTTACAACAGGCAAATAACAGAATTCTTATGAATCCAAATGCAAGTAAAGATGAGGTTGGGCTGCGGTGAATTCAAGAGCTTGTGTTATATATAACCCACTTTTGAGAAGCCACGCTGCCCAATCAGAAATTGACAGGAAACCCTTCAACCTCAAAGTTAATTCATGAACCATTTTGAATTTCTTCACCACCGTGCCTGTCTGCAAATGACACAGAATCACCAACACCATTTAAAACATGCTTGGCAAAAGATGATCGATCTTCTGCAATCGTCCATCAAAGGACTCCACCATGTGTAGCGGTCATGGCCGCTAAATTTTCGGTCTATTGTCAAGCCTATCACCAAGAACAAAACAGAGAGACAAAATAAGAGAATACAAGTAAAATCATAGACATGGCACACAGTATTCCTTTAAATTGTTTTCCGTCAATTGACTCCCAATTCAGAAATCTCTGCATGAGTGTCCGTGAGAGTATATACTTATGAGAATGTGAAAATATTTGCAAAGCTATGGTTTGATATTGTAATTTTGTATGAATGGGTGTATAATTAATGACACATATAACATCAAATCCCGTATTGTATCCACAAAATTGAGACAATTATTACAAACCCATTTCATACAAACAAATCAAAATTCAACAATGCTAGAGAGCTTTTAAAATAAAAAAAAAAAAAAAAAAATCCATTTTGGTCAAATTGAATAAAATTGAAGGAGATCTTTGTTTTTTGCTTGAGAAGAGTTCTCTCTCACCTGAAATGATTTTGGCTACATCAAAGATGAAGATCTTCAATGTCAGTTAAGAGACCTGAATTCTCAATAGACCTCTTATCAGGTTGGTTAACCACCAGCTGACCACATGCACCACTTATATCCTGACCCATTTGCTTACGGACTGTTGTCCGGATGTTATAGGTACCCCTGAGAATTTTCTGAAATCTTGATACCCGCTGGTCGCAACTAGTTTTGAATTGACTCAAAGTACCAATTGGATTGAAAGGTATTAAGTTAACAACCTGAAAAATAAGGACAGCCATATCTATGTCAAAGACTATTAACGGCTAAGAGCATATAAAGTGAAAAAGCTCGAACACATATTTGCATAAATGATGCCATTTACTGCTTACCCATTAAATAGGTCAACTAATAATTACATGCATGGCCAAGGCATTCCAGAAACTAGCCTTCAAGAAAATTATCAAATGTGCTCTTAAAAAAAAAAACTTCAGTAATCCCAAGTAGTAATGCAAGCATTTAAGCCAAAAGTTTATTAGAAGTAGGGATGTGCATTGGCCAACCAACCTGCCCGACCCTGCCGAATGCCTACCGACCAATTGGGTTGGTCAACGACCAATGGCAGGTCAGCATTGGTAGGCAAAGTTTCCTACTGACAAGGCTCGGTATACCGACCCCTAACTGACCGACTGGCCCCTTTAGCCCCCCACCCCAGTGCAGGGAATAGACCTTTTTAAATGTTTTTCTTAAAAAACAAGATGAGCTATGTCAAGATTAGTGTATTTCACAAAAGAGAAGCTCAAGATCTATCTTTCCAGCCCTCACAACCCATTGGTATATATAGGAACAAATACAATATTGTGGAAAATAGACACCTTACCATAGGACAACTCATAGGGGACACCTCATATGGATACCTTACCATAGGACAACACATAGGGGAACCTCATCACCTTCTAGAATAGGGACTAGAAGTTGAGAGAGAGAGAGAGAGTGGAACTTGACCACCGTTGAGGCTGAGCTTGGCCGTACATATCTAGAACTAGGCCACCAAAGAGAGAGTGGAACTCGGCCGTGCAAATCTAGAACTCAGCCATCAGATAGAGTGAGAGGAGCTCAGCCATGCAGGTTTGATGTTGTTTGCCTCCCCACGACATCACCAACACGCCCAAACCGAAACCAATCAACCCCTGTTGGTTCAGCTCGGTCTAGCCACAGGGGTGGTCAATTCGGGGCCAATGGCCGAATTCCAATTAACGACCCCTTCAGTTTGGCTGTCGGAATCCAGCTGACACCAACTCGAGAGAGTCGGTGCCCACCCCAATGTAGAGTACTATTAACCTGGGGTGTCCTTTAGGTCATTTTAATTTTTGAGTAATAGTTAGAATTTCATGCTCCTTAGGAGATTTAATTTAGCATTTACCTAAGATCCAAACTAATTATAGAAGAACTGTGTCTTGGATAGCTCCTAAAAAGAATCTAATAATTAATTGTATAGATGTTATATTATATCAATTTCTTTCTAACTCTTACACCAATTACGTCAGTGGTTAATGTAAATCAATAGCTTCATTCTCGGATGAGAATTTTAACACAATCACAAGCAGGTCCATTGGATTGAACAATATATATATTGATTGGTTATAAAAATGTACTAGAAAAAAAGGGTTTGACTGAAAATTGGAAAGGCCCATTGACTACACTTTGAGGCAACAAGATTTATATCAGTATAAGAAGTCGTTCGATGAAATTTTAAGTGAAATATCACGAATGAGATGAAACACTAGGTCATTTAACAGAACCAGCTTTAAATAGTTCCCCTAATATCTCAAGGCAAGCTATGGAAATCCAGCAAAGCCACAACTGCATTTGTAACACGCCGATCCTACGTTGGGAAGATGAGAAATAGCCCATATAGAGTAGGTAGTTTATAAAGATAGTCATGAGTGCTAACTCCCACATTACCTAGGTACTAAATGAATCTGGGCTTTATAAGGAATTTTAGGGAAACTCCAAATTGACTATTCATTTTGGGGTGATAGTGCAGATGTGACTATCACTTTTTTTTGGGCCGTTACAAATGGTATCAAAGCTAGGTTGTAACACCATGCAATGCGGTACTGAAGCACCGCATGACATGGCCCATGAGTCCTAACTCCCACATTGCCTAGGTACTAAGTGAAATTGAGCTTTATAAGGGATTTTAGGGAAACTCCAAATTGACTATTCATTTTGGGGTGATAGCGCAGATGTGGCTAACGCTTTTTTCTAGGCCGTTACAAATGGTATCAAAGCCAAGTTGTAACACCAGGCCATGTGGTACTGGAGCACCGTATGAAGTGGCCCTAACGAGGATGTCAGAGGTTTAAAGGGGGAGTTTGTAACTCCACGATCCCACATTAGGAAGATGAGGAGTAGCCCACATAGAGTGAGTGGTTTATAAAGTAGTCACGAGTGATGAGTCTCACATTACCTAATTATTAGGTAAAATTGGCCTTTATAATGGATTCTAAGGAAACTCCAAATTGACTAGTCTTTTTGGGGTGATAGCGCAAATGTGGGTAGCGCTTTTCCTTGGGCCGTTAAACCATTATTTGCAAGTATCTCTTTTTACTTAACAATCTTATTTGTGCCCATAATTTCAGCAAGCAATTAAAAAAGGTTCAGGTGTGACATACATCCATTGACGTTGTCTTGAGTTCCAAATCTACTCAATGGACCACACAAACACCAAATTACACAAATTGAGTTCAAAGCATGATTAAACCTTGGAAATTTTCAATATGCTGGTCATTCCAATTTAAGAGCTCACCACTTATAAAAAAGAAATAATAATAAAAAAGAAAAAAGAAATAAAAAAGAAAGAAAGAACGAAAAAATTAAGATCTTACCACTTGAAATGTCTCTAGCAACTTGCCAAGCTGGTGGACATGCTGCTCTTCATCATTCACCCCATCAAGCATAATGTACTCGATAAAAATTGTTTGCTGACTAAATAATTAAGATAAACAATGAGATATACTCGGAAATTGAATTGGCTACACAAGTGTAGAGTCTAAAGAAATGTATTATAACAAATTCCTAGCTTTACTTATAAATTATTATTTTCTTTTTCTTTTTCTTTTCCTACCTGTTCTTTTGATATTCTTTCAGCGTATCCATAAGCTTTTCCAAAGGAAAAGCCCGAGCTGCAGGCATTATCTGACAACGAATATCTTGAACCGGTGCGTGCAGAGAAACTGCCAAGTTCAAACCTGGCAGATCATTATGAAGCTTGTTGATAGCATGAATGATCCCAACCTACACACAATTCAAACCCAAAAAATACTCTTATAAGTCAGAATTCCTGCACTAATTCCCTCTTGCTTTCAAATATTTAACGTAAATGAATTTGTACGCTTTTGGTGACAGGTAGCTCTTCAATGAATAAGACCACTCTTAGAAGGCAAAAAATTCAGGGTAACTACACCTCTAAAAACTCCATACAAAATGGTTATAAGCAAATGGTGAGCAACACAAACAGCTCACTACGTGTTATGGGATTTTCTATCTAAACATAAGTTACTCAACACGAATCAAGATATTCTATCATGAAAATTCCCTCCAATTCCAAACGTTGGTTTCAAATTAAATTATTGGAATTTATCAGATTAGCATTCATTACTTTTTAAATATAAAAAAGTAAATAAATTAGTAACGTCATAAATGCCAATACTTGACAAAATCTCGAACATTTAATTTGGAAACAACGGTTGAAATTTGCGAAAATGTGCTTCATAAAATATCAAAATGAGTATTTTTTTTAAGTTTGTGGGGAACGCATTACCGTAGAGACCGTAATTCTCTTCGGCGACAAATGAAACGGCGGTCCTGTCATCACACGAATTGCTTCTACCAACGCCGTATAGTTATTCAACGGTTCCCCCATTCCCTAAACCACACAACAAAACAGAATTACCAAAGCCACGAAGAACTAAATTCAAAAATACACACAAAAAGATGGTTACCATGAAAACGACATTGCGTATAGGCGAGACACGAGAAGCGAGAACCAACTGCTCGACGATCTCTCCGGATGAGAGATTGGACTTAAAACCCATGGTTCCCGTGGCGCAGAACTTGCAGCCCATTTTGCAACCCACCTGGGACGAAACGCACAGGGTCGACCTGGGCCCGCCCTGGCGGGGCTTGCCGTTGTACGTCCCCAAACGCGTGTCGTACTTCATGATCACGGCCTCCACAAGTGAGCCATTCTAAAAACCAAACAAATTAGATCAGAAACCTCTTTCTTTTTTTCTTTTTTTTGGTGAATATGAAATAAAATTACAATTATGGAGAGAGAGGGACCTTCAGCTTGATGAGGAGCTTGGATGTGAGGAGGTCGGAGGAGTGGAGGAGGGAGTGGAGAGAGGAGGTGAGGGGTTTGAATCTGGAGTGGAGGAGAGGGTAGGCGGCGGAGGGTAGGGATGGGATTTGGTCCCATTCGATGGCGGTGTTGGAGGCGATCACGCGCTTCCATATGAGGGGGATGAAGCTAGGGTTTATGCCGGCCTTTTCGAATTCCGCTCTGATTTCTCCGGCGTCGAACACTGACTTCAACGACATCGTCTTTGCGGTGTCTGTGAGTTACCCTACTTTGGCTCCGCCGAGAATGTTTCGCTTTAGAGTGGTTGAAGGGAGTGATGAATGCAAATCGTCATAAAAAGTTAAAAACGACACCGTCTCCCTTTTTTTTTCTTTTTTCTTTTTCGTGACCAAAAAAATTCCGAATACATTAACATGACCGGCTAAAAAAATATATATTGTGCAAAAAGGATTGCAAATAGCAATAACTTCGCTTTAAATTTTAGGATTAAATATCTTATTGCAACTTGAGTTTTAAGTATTTTTAAATTTAGTATATGAATTTTTATTTATATCATAATTGGTATCTGAGTAATAGGTAAAATCCATTTTGGTACCTCTATTAGATTTTTTATCTAAATTTTAACGGCTCGCCACGTGTCAACCGTTGAGATTGACATATGGCACTATATAAAAGAAAAAATTAAAAAAAAATCTTTAAAATTAATAAAACTTAAAAGAAAAAAATTGAAAAGAAAAGAAAAAGAAGATGGGTGGCTCGTGGCAGAAGAAAAAAAAATAAAAAATTATAGGTTTTGGCCCTAGGGCCACCCCCAAGGGCCAAAACCCATCTTCTTTTTTTCTTTTTTTCCTGGCCAAGGGGTGGCTCAACCACCCATTTTCTTTTCTTTTTTTAAATTTTATTATTTTTTAAAGATTTTTATTTTATTATTTTTTTTATTTGACACATGACGAGCTGTTAAAATTTGGACGAAAAATCTAACAAAAGTACTAAATGAGTTTTTACCTCTAATTCAATTACCACATATGGTACAAATAAAATCTTAGGTACTAAATTTAAAAACGCTTAAAACATAGGTATCAATAGAGTATTTAACCCTAAATTTTAAAACTAATGAATTTCTATTATTTTGTAATTTTTTTTCTTTCTAAAATTTAAAAATTTTCAATTTAATGTATTAAACTTAATTTTCTTTCTAAAATTTAAAAACTTTCAATTTAATGTATTAAATTTTTAATTTTTTATAATATTGGAAAATCTTAACTAATGCCTTAAAAATTATCAAAAAACTATTTTTTTAATTTTTAATTTTAATTAAGGGTAAATTTGTAAAAAAAAAAATCAAAGGTATAAAGGTAATTTCACTTATTTTGTCCTCTAATTGAATCTCAAACCCTAACATATAGGTGACATTGCAAAAATTGAAAGTTGATATACTAAATTGAAAGTTTTCAAACTTTAAAATGATAATTGCAAATGTTATGCAAGTTTAGGAATGATTAAATAGAGTTTTCCCATAAAAATGAGAATCAAATGCGTTAATTGTTTTTCAATGATAAATATATTCTAATTTTTTTTTTTTTTATATATATAAAAAAAAACTTAAAATTAAATGTGTACCACTAAAAATAAATATAGCACATGATATTCAACTCTTTTGCAATAATCATATTGCTCTTTGGATGGCGACTATTCTTAGTCCCACGTGTACTTTAAATATCTGTGACAGCACTTTCAATAAACTTATTTTTATTTTTATTTTTAGGCTATAATAAATAATCAAAGTACTAGAAAAAATAAAAGAAAATTCCATAAATATCTCATCTATGTGTGATAATCAAAAAAATATGATACTGAAAAATGTAATAAAAAAGAATATATATTTAATAATAGATAATCGGAAGAATGGTTCATTTTAAAATTTATTAATTAAATTAGATAAAATAAGTTTTGATTAATTATTTTAAATTAAGATATAAATAAGCTATTAACAGTGTTCTAAATAACTCCACCGACACAAAGCCAAATGGGTCAACAGTCAACGGTCAACCTCCCTCTTTTCCATTCTTTTATTTTTAGGAAATCCCTTTTCCATTCAAATGAACGGACAGGCATCATTCAGAAAATTAAAAAATAAAAAATAATTTGAGAGATCCACAGAGAGCATCTGAATCCAAAAGCAATCTTGCATTTAAGAGTTTTTTTTTTTTTTTTTTTTCAATTTTTTTAAAGAAATCTTTTTTGGTTGGAGATTTCAGTCAAACAGAAGGCATTTTAATTAAGATTCTTAATCATGGTATTAAGGCGACCATAATCTCCAAGTAATTAATGTATTACTGTAATTCTTCATCAATCAATTCCCAATAATGTTGTTTATCAATCAAATATACAATTTCCATTACAAAACTTCAACGTACACAGCATTACAATGAACGGAGAGGCATCATTTTGATGAAGCTCAACCCATTTTCACCCAAATATTACACAATAAATATAAATTTGATCGTCAAAATTAAGTAACAATTTCAAAGAAATTAAGAAAAAATGCAAAGGGTTTTCACCATTGATGAGTTTTAGTGAGATTATTAGCCTTCTTGGGGACTTGGGTGGAATAGGAACCGATCTTTGGGGCACTACCCCTTGAAGAAGTTGGCGTAGCAGTAGCAGAACTTTTGTTAGAGCTGTAGGATCGGAGATATTCAACACCAGATCGTTGCTCTACGAACTCCATGTTCGGCGGCAGGAACTCAGACCGGGTTCGCCGGTGGGACGAGCCACCGAGCGAGTCGGCTGCAGTATTCAACAAATGGTAGCTCCGGGTTGAGCCCTCGGAGAGCCTCCTGTAGTTGTTTCCAGGCTTCTGCTTCTTGATGGCGTGGAGAAGATAGGGAATTAAGCCTTCCATTTCTTATTCCTCTTCCTTCTCCAAAGCTAAAGTTTTCTTTGGGATGTATATTTTGATATGCCTTTGCAATTTGGAAGAAAGCCATGGAAGGAACTTGTATATATACTCAAAATCGGTGGAGATTTTTGGTCAAGGCAGGTAGAAGATGACAAATGACATGTGCATTCTTTAACAAATACTGACTATCTAATTTCTTTTTAGCACGCATTTCATGTTACAATTAATAATAATAATAATATTTTTTCATTCTTTTACTTTTACATGCACAAATTAGTATTTTTTACCGCCAGTGAAAATTAGAATAGAATGTGGGGGGGGGGGGGGAGGGGGGGTGTTTAGGGTTGTTTTCCTTTTTTGTTGCTCGATCAAAAGGTCGCCTTGTTTATAGGGAATTATGATTCTCTATAATTATTTGTCTGATTTTAAAAGAATTCAGTAGATAATTATGAGAGATAACTTATGGGACCTATCTAATCAAATAAAAATTGAGTCGGCCAACCATTTATCTGAACAAATGGATTTCATAAGTAGTATCTTATAATCACTTGTCTGAATTCTCTCAAATTTAGACAAATAATTGTAGAAGATTCTGATCCGTTTGTAGGGACTATAGTTTATAAGCAAAATGTGTGAAAAACACTAAAAAGCACTTTTTTTTTTAAAAAAAAAAAAAATCAAACTAAAAAGCACCCCAAAATTATTTTAATTCAGTTGATTAGAAATATATGTTGTTAGAGCACTTGATTATCACATGAGTTTTTATTTTAATCTGATTGAAAATGTAAGTAAAAATTATAAAGTATAACTTATGTTCGATCGTGACAGAAAAGAAGAGTGTTTTTGCCAACCAATAAGAAATCGACATGTCAGCTAAAACTCAAAAAATGAAATGTTGCTGCCCAAGAAAATCACGATCCAGCCTGAAGAAAAACTGCCCCAAGGCTCCAACCGGAAGAGCAACATCACCGCCCCAAATCCGCAGCCCCAGGCCGGAAAGCCGTCGCCACCGGGCCACATGGCCACCCCTGGTCCATGGGGCGGTCGCACGGCCACTCGCCTTGCTCATATGAGGCCCCGAGAGCCCGGTTCGTTTAAGACCCGATCGGACCGACTCGCCCACTCGGCTTGTCTAGTTTATGAGGACCCGATTCCCCGACTAGTTTAGGGCTCGAAATTTTGAAAATTCGAATCAACAATTTGGATATAATAATTTAATAATTATATGATATATCATATATAAATCATATTATTTGATCATTATCAGATTCATATGAATACAACTATAACTATATAAGCATATCATCCATTCAATATACATATTATCATTAGATACATTACATAACCTACATATGTAACAATGTGATTTATGTAATGATAAATTTATCAAATTACGTTGTTAGGATAATAGTATTATAATCAACAATGTGATTATTTAAAATCACAATTCACAAATTTAATATTATCATAATTCATAACTCATAAGTAATCAAATAGGTTGGGATTTAAGTTATTTAACATTAGAATTTATAATGTAATTATCTTAGTATTACATAATCACTCATTCACTCAGTTCATATATTATCTCCATCACCTTTTCGAGTTTATCATCAAGTTTCTTGATCTTTTGCTTCATGTGCTTCAAATCTTTCCAATATTTGACATTATGCCTTTCAATCTCCTTAAACTCTTCTTTACAACTTCTAAGTTGATTATCTTTAATTTCCTCTAAGACTTTCTTCTCATCCAACAATAATTTTTGCAGTTTTGAAATATTTTCCTCAAGTTTTGAAATCAGGTCTGTAGAGTGCTCGCACAGCCGCACTCCTTTTATAACTCAATGTCTCAATGATCTTTGATGAAAGGTTGAAATGGAAGGCAAGAAGTTGACTTCCTCGCCTTTTCAAGTTTATCATCAAGTTTCTTAATCTTTTGCTTTATGTGCTTCATATCTTTCCGATATTTAACATCATGCCTTTCAATCTACTTAAACTCTTCCTTACAACTTCTGAGTTAATTATCTTTAATTTCCTTTAAGACTTTCTCATCATCCAGCAATAACTTTTGCAGTTTTGAAATATTTTTCTCAAGTTTTTGGATCAGGTCTGTGGAGTCCTCGCACAATCACACTCATTTTATAACTCAATGTCTCAATGATCTTTTGATGAAATGCTAAAATGGAAAGCAAGAAGTTGACTTCCTCACCTTTTCAAGTTTATCATCAAATTTATAAATCTTTTGCTTCACGTGCTTCAAATATTTCCAATATTTGACATTCTGCCTTTCAATCTCCTTAAACTCTTTCTTATAACTTCTGAGTTGATTATTCTTAGCACTATAACTTCGGATAGGAGAGATGATGATCATATATTCATATGAATTATAGATCATATTAGTATGAAAGACTGACGGTATATCATTATCAATGTATCATATACTATAACTTTTTGTAGAAATTGATTGAAGTTGAATTGTCACCATCTTCCTGGATTTGATTCAGATATTCAGACATTATTAACTTCATATATGTTTATTTTTTATTAAGCATGTAATATGAATTGTTGGACATTTCGTTTAAACTCGAACTGTTGGAAACTTGAATTGCTTCATGTTGGACAATCTGTTGCTGGACAATATGTTTAACTCGAGCTAATATACCATTTTTCCCTTTTTGCTGGAGAAGTTGGTATAACTCATGTCATGAGTCATGAAGTATGTCTTAACTCTTAATTAATATGTATAGACAGTTTAAATAAATCTTAAATTATAAATCTTTCTTGACATGTTATCAAGGTTAAAAGAATTTTAATTAAATTTGCAAGGGAGTAAAAATTGTTAACAATTCTTTTTGTCTTAGTGCAGTGTGGTCTTGTAAGTGGTGGCATTTGACAAGTCACACGTGGCATTGTGAATCTGATCTCTTTGTATTTTGGCCATTTGGGTGAAGTGGTGAACATCACTCTTTGTTTGAGAAACTGAGTTCTTTAAAAAATTATGATCTGCTTAGTTAGAAATCTCTCATCTAATATGCTGATTGCTGGGGTTTGTTTGAGTAACTGAGTTCTTTAAAAAATTATGATCTGCTTAGTTAGAAATCTGTAATCTATTATTCTGGTTCTGGGAATTGTTTGAGTAACTTAGTTCTTTAAAAAATTATGCTTTTCTTTGGTTTCTAAAGTTTTCTTTCATCTGCCATATTCCATATTCCATATTCTGCCATGTTTATTTTTTTAGTTAATAAAACACAATCTGCCATGTTCTTTGTTATGCTTTGCTTAGTTAGAAATCTGTAATCTATGATGCTTTGCTTGAGGTTAGATTGTTTAGTTAACAAACCTAGAATTTGTAATTCTCTTTGATAATATTAGTCCCCATTCTATGAATCTATAATCTTAAACACTAAACCCTAACAGATTTTCATTTTCCTATAAACTGTTACTTATAAATCTAAAACCCTAAAACCTTAAAAACCTAAATGCTTAAACCATAGAACTCTCACATTTCAATATATCATTAGAGCCTAAGTTAGACCTTTCGTGATGAGACTTGTATGTCAATAGAATCCCATTTGCCTCTTTTACACGTAATGCAAGAGAATCACAAGCATAGGAGGCAAGTGGGACCCTTTAGCATGCACATCACATTACGAAATGACTTAAGTTATGCACTAATGATAAGATTGAAATGTGAGAATCTAAAATCTGTTATGCAATTTATTTTATCCCAAAAATGTCTTAGTGCAGCGTGGTTTTGTGGCATTTGGCAGTGGCAACTTATATTGTTTTTAACTTTTCATTTTCAAATTGTTAATATGTCATAAAGTTGTCTTTTAGTCTTTCACTCGAATCACCATCATTCATGTAAACTTGATCTTTTTGTAAATTTGATCTTTTTGTATTTTATACCCTTTCTATTGGAGAAGTTGCAGTTGGTATGTATAGTCTGTTTAAACAACTCTTAAATGATAAATCTCCCTTGACATATTTATCAAGGTAAACAAAACTTTGATTAAATATGCAATGGAGTAAAAATAGTTTAACAATTTTTTTTTTTTGTCTTAGTTCAGTGCGATCCTGTGACTCCTTTAGGCTATGGCATTTGGCAAATGGCAACTCAGATTGTTTTTAACATTTTGCACGCTGTAGTTGTGCTGTAATTTCAGACTTTTCAATTTTCTTGTAGAGTTGTAGACTTATAGTCTTTTTAATTTTGATCTCTTTGTAAATTTGATCTCTTTGCATTTGGGTAAAATTTGATATCTTTTCGACTATGTAAATCTGATCTCTTTGTAGTTTATATGTTGTAATTTGTAAACTTGTAATTTAAATTGTAGGTAGATGCAACTTGTATCATTTTTTGATTCATAGCTTATTAGCTTTAGATGAATCTTGATTCATGTATGTAGTTTCAAGTTTGTAAATTGCAGACTTCAAATTTCAAATTTGTCTGTTTATGGTTTTTTTTTTCTCCAATTATTATTGAACTAAACGAGCCCTAATTGGGTCGACCTACCCAATTAGGGCTTGACAGGCCGAGCCCAGAACCCGAAGCTCGGGCTCGGACTCGGATCGAGCCCGAAAAAACCTTTTGAGTTTGATCTGAGATCGAGTCGACTCGAGCGAGTTAAGCACTCGGATCGACTCATGAAGACTGACTTAATAGTCCCGAGCTCGGTCCTGAGTTAGGGTGTTGCCCTAATGAGTTGATCCCGAACAAAGGTCTTGAAGCCCGGCTCGAGCTCGGGATCGACTCGTTTAAATTATCCTTAAAACAAGTTGGTCCGGGATTGCCAAAAGTTGACTCGGACCGTCTTGTTTACAACCCTAATGTCAACCTCAGCAGTTGACACATGGTGAGCAATTAAAATTTGGACAAAAAATTTAACAGAGGTACTAAATGAGTTTTTACCCCTAACTCAGGTACCACCTATGATACAAATAAAAACTTAGGTACTAAATTTAAGAACGCTTAAAACTCAGGTACCAATAAGGTATTTAACCTTAGATTTTAAAACTAATGAATTTCTATCATTTTTGTAATTTTTTTTCTTCTAAAATTTAAAAACTTTCAATTTAATGTACTAAACTTTTAATTTTTTATAATATTGGAAAATCTTATCTAATGCCTTAAAAATTACCAAAATACCCTACTTTTTTAATTTTTAATTTTAATTAAGGGTAAATTTGTAAAAAAAAAAATCGGAGGTATAAAGGTAATTTCACCCATTTTGCCCTCTGATTTAATCTCAGACCCTAACATATGGGTGACATTGCAAAAATTGAAAGTTGAATATACTAAATTGAGAGTTTTTGAACTTTGAAATAATAATTGCAAATGTCATAAAAGTTAAGGAAGGATTAAGTAAAGTTTTTCCGTAAAAACGAGAACCAAATGCGTTAAAAAAAAATTTGATAATACATATATTATAATTTTTTATTTATTTTATATATAAAAAAAAAACTTAAAATTAAATCTGTGCCACTAAAAATAAATATATCACATGATATTCAACTCTTTTGCAATAATCATATTGCCCTTTGGATGACGACAATTCTTAGTCCCACGTGTACTTTAAGTATCTGTGTCGAAGAATATCACTCCTTTTTGCTCTTTACAAGTTGCAACCACCCAAATTAAATGGACCGGAAACAGCACTTTCAATAGTTTATATATTTTTAGGCTGTAATAAATAATCAAAGTACTAGAAAAAATAAAAGAAAATTCCATAAATATCTCATCTAATTGTGATAATAAAAGAAATATGATAATGAAAAAAGTAATTAAAAATAATAATAATATAGAATTAATAATAAAAAATCAAATGTATGGTGCATTTTAAAACTTATTAATTAAACTAAATAAAATAAGTTTTGGTTAATTATTTTAAATTAAGATACAGATAATCCATAACATTCCTCTTTTCCATTCCTTTTTTTTTTTAAAGCCAAATGGGTCAACAGTCAACGGTCAACCTCCCTCTTTTCCATTCTTTTATTTTTAGGAAATCCCTTTTCCATTCAAATGAACGGACAGGCATCATTCAGAAAATTAAAAAATAAAAAATAATTTGAGAGATCCACAGAGAGCATCTGAATCCAAAAGCAATCTTGCATTTAAGAGTTTTTTTTTTTTTTTTTTTCAATTTTTTTATAGAAATATTTTTTGGTTGGAGATTTCAGTCAAACAGAAGGCATTTTAATTAAGATTCTTAATCATGGTATTAAGGCGACCATAATCTCCAAGTAATTAGTGTATTACTGTAATTCTTCATCAATCAATTCCCAATAATGTTGTTTATCAATCAAATATACAATTTCCATTGCAAAACTTCAACGTACACAGCATTACAATGAATGGAGAGGCATCATTTTGATGAAGCTCAACCCATTTTCACCCAAATATTACACAATAAATATAAATTTGATCGACAAAACTAATTAACAATTTCAAAGAAATTAAGAAAAAATGCAAAGGGTTTTCACCATTGATGAGTTTTAGTGAGATTATTAGCCTTCCTGGGGACTTGGGCGGAATAGGAACCGATCTTTGGGGCACTACCCCTTGAAGAAGTTGGCGTAGCAGTAGCAGAACTTTTGCTAGAGCTGTAGGATCGGAGATATTCAACACCAGATCGTTGCTCTACGAACTCCATGTTGGGCGGCAGGAACTCAGACCGTGTTCGCCGGTGGGACGAGCCACCGAGCGAGTCGGCTGCAGCATTCAACAAATGGTAGCTCCGGGTTGAGCCCTCGGAGAGGCTCCTGTAGTTGTTTCCAGGCTTCTGCTTCTTGATGGCGTGGAGAAGATAGGGAATTAAGCCTTCCATTTCTTCTTCCTCTTCTTTCTCTAAAGCTAAAGCTTTTCTTTGGTAGGTATATTTTGATATGCCTTCGCAATTTGGAAGAAAGCCATGGAAGGAGCTTGTATATATACTCAAAATCGGTGGAGATTTTTGGTCAAGGCAGCTAGAAAATGACAAATGACATGTGCATTCTTAAAAAATACGACTACCTAATTTCTTTTTAGCACGCACTTCATGTTACAATTAATAATAATAATAATTTTTCATTCTTTTACTTTTACATGCACAAATTAGTATTTTTTACCGCCTTTTGTTTGTAGGGGATTTGAATTCTCTACAATTATTTGTCTGAATTTGAAAAAATTCAGGCCGGTGATTGTGAGAGACCATTTATGAAACCCATCTAACTAAATAAAAATTGAGTTAGCTAACCATTTATCCAGTCAAGTGGGTCTCATAAATGGTCTCTCACAATCACTTGTCCGAATTCTCTCAAATTCAGACAAATAATTATAGAGGATCTTGTTCCGTTTGTAGGGACTATAGTTTATAAGCAAAATGTGTGGAAAATACTAAAAAAAGCACAATTAAAAAAACTAAAAAGCACCCCAAAATTATTTTAATTAAGTTGATTAAAAATATATGTTGTTAGAGCACTTGGTTATCGCACGAGTTTTTTAATTTTAATCTGATTGAAAATGTTGTTAGCACTTGACGCGTGTTCTGGACGCGCTGGTTTTTTCCGGCTGTTTATTTTCTGTGCTTGTATTCCTAAGCTTCTGCTTGTTTTGATGTATATTCTTCCTTGTTTCACAGTCTACCGTTTTTCGGTAGCTGCTTTAAGCTAGGGTTTCCCTAGCTTAGTGGGCAGAGGTTCTTTACCTCTAGTCGCTACCTTCGGCCTTCGGGCTTTGTTTAGTTTCGCCTACGGGCGTCTGTAATTGCCTTCTTTTCTCTGATTTGTGTATTTGGATATGAACTTTGTAACCCTTTGGGGTGGTTGTTCCGAGCGTTGTTCCGGCAATGAAGAAGGTTTTTTACGTTAAAAAAAAAAAAAAATTATTTAATAAATAGAATTAAAGAAATTTTTTTAAAATTGAATTTAACCGGGCAGGTGATTTGAGATGGGATTGTGAACGTGGGGGTGAGCAAGTTTGACTTTGATAATAAGTAGCGTGTCGTGGCGTATATAACTTAGTGGGATCCTGCAATGTTCTTTGACTATTCCATGTCTATCCACTAAAGTTGGCGGCTTTACGCGTTGGAAGTCCTAAATCAAGTGAAGATATATATCCCCACGCCCCTGTTTTGCTCAAAAAAAAAATATCTCGTTTAGACACTCCGTTTGAAGTAACAATCTTGTTTGGCAACTATCTTCTCCTTTATTTTCAATTTTTTATTTTTAAAAAAAAATTAATTAGTTTTTTTTTTCAAAATTATTACTAAATATATATATATTTTTACCTTTCTCTGATAAAAGATTCAATCTTATTTTTATTTTAAAGAAAAATTTATTTATAACCTTGATCTTTCATCACTTTTACAAATAAGTACTCAAATTTTAAAAAATGTCAATTTAAGTATTCATTTTTCAATTTTTTTCAATTTTAACCATCTGTTAGAAATTTTCTGTTGAACCCTGTAAAAATTCTTATTTTTTTTTGTAAGAAAAAAAAGAATAAAGAAATTGCAAAGATTTAGGTGTTTGTCAGAATGTAACGGAATTTGAAAGAAAAAAACATGTTTGAATCTTTGAAAATTTTTGTAGTTTTTTTTTTAAAAAAAAACACAAGAGTATTTTAAAAATTTTGACATGATTTAACGGAAAATTCTAATGGAGAGTTGAAATTAAAAATAAAATAAAAATTAAAAGATTGATATCCTAAATTGACATTTTTTAAAGTTTGAGTATCTAATTACAAAAGTGATGAAAATTGAAAAGAACAGAGATTATAGAGTAATTCTAAATGTCATATAAGTTTCATCAAGTGTCCATAAAAAAATGATGTGACTTTTAAAATCACAATTTGATCTATTACACGTTCAATGGTAATTTTAAAAGCTACTTTATTTTTTGATGAACACTTATATGAAATTTAGAATTACTCGAGATTAAAAAAACTTTTCTTCATTTTATATCCATCAATTACTTTTTATTATCATTTAAAAAAAAAATCACAACAAAATTCATTGCCAAACTAACGAAATTGAGAGGTAATAGTCAAAGACAAGCAAACAAGATAAGGAATCCGTCTTTATCACTGCGCATTGACTTTCTTTCTAGCGTGCTTATTGCATTGAAAAACATTTTCTAATTTTTTAAGTATATAGATTGAGACATTGTGGGTTAGTTATGACCTTATCCCTAATTGATTGAGACCTTTTTTTTTTTTTTTTTTTTTTTTTTCTTTTTATTATTATTATTACGTGTCCACACAAGATTGAGACCTTTTTTTATGTGAACTTCTAGTGTACTATAATTGTATAGATTAATTAAGGAAAAATTACACCGATATTCAATAGGAATAATGATATAAGGAGGCTATGGATCTAGATTGAGTCATTTTAAAATTATCATTAGATTAAAATTTAATACTGATATATCATACATCTAATTGTAATTTTAAATTTCACATCAATTTTGAAAAGATTTAAGAAGAACATGAATCTTCATTTTAATATTACTTTTAAAACAATAGAATTGATCCTTTCAAACTACCTAACATTTTTATTTTGCCAATTTCATCGCGACTTAGGGTGGTTTGGGATTGCGATTTCGTAGAGAAAAAATGAGATTTTAAATCAAATCGCAAAAAATGAACCGTTTGGAAACTGCGTTTTTAAAAATTTGTGATTTGAAAATGTAAAAAAAGTACTTATTCAAATCACAGGCAATGTAGTATTTTTTTGAAAACGCGGTATTTTAAAGGTCAAACTGTGATTTTGCCAAACACTTAACTACGTTTTTAAAAATCACTTTTTTAAATCGCACTTTTTAAAATCACAAACCCAAACGGACCTTACGCGTAATTGAAGTGGTCTATTTCATCCCATATTAGATGCGTGAAAATACAATTATATTCCTTAAATTATTATTTTTTTTTAAAAAAAAAATGCCACTAGCCCATGGAGACCCAACAACCAAGTTGGAGTCTCTGGCCATTGAGACCTATGACTAAAATCCTTGGCCATTGAGACCACGGCCAAGTTGTGGGTCTCATTCTACAGAAAGTCAGAAACTTACAGCAGTCTGGTTATGGAGCTGTGGAGATCTATGGCTAGGTTGTCGGTCACAACAGACCAAAAGGCAAGCTTTTTGAAAGGAAAAAAACAAAAGACGTCGTATCATTTTTCATTTTGAACTGAAAACGTGGGCGTGGTTTTATTTTTTCCTAAGGCAGAGAGTATTAAATAGTTAAAATAAAATGTAAGTTAATTACAAGTGGGAGGATGAAACTTGTAATTTGATTTGATTTGATTTGGGATTCTAGGCCCCCCATTTTTTTTTTTTTTTTAAACTGACCAAGAAGGGACAAAGCAATGAATTGATGGTATGATATTTATTTTCTAATTTTCCTCTTTTACTTTTCAAATCTTTTACTTTCCATCTAAACTCATCTCAAAATCTATCCAAGTCTCCATCTCAAAGGACCAAACGAGCGAGAAACGGTTTGAGAGAGGGAACGATGAACGACGATTCACCATGAACCCGAGCACATTCCCAGCATTTGTGGTTGAATTAGCTTCCCACGCAGTCATGCCCCAACTGGACTTGAATTACGTCAGTGAACTCGAAACGTCAATCGTTTGTGCATTATTCTCTTTGTTAAGATCTTAAGTACCGTCCCCCACCACAACAAAACCTAGTTCCGCCCCTGGTGACTCTTTCTCCCTTCTATGATCATGGAGGTTGATCGATCAGGGTTTTTTTTTTTTTTTTTTTTTTTAATCTAATTAGAGGGTATAACAGAAAATTTTAGTCATGCCTGAATCACATGACACATTTTTCATCCAAGTTAACAAAATATTATAACTTAACAAAAACAAGTTTTATTATAATTTAACAAAATATTCAACTTCAGCTTCCACCATCTTGAAAGCAGTCTCATATATATTATGTACAAATTACAATCACAATCTTGTAGAAGGTAGATGTGATCCATCTCAGGATACATTTAAGGGGAGAATATGTTGTCGTGGCAAATACATTTCCACACTTGAGGATAGTATTCTTCCTCTTCCAATTCCATTGCTCGGATGGATACTTCAACAGGCAAGCAAGGGTTGCATTGGTTGCACTTGGAATGGCATGTACCTGGAATTGACCCTCTCTTTCTCTTTTCATGATCATTTCTTCCTTTACACGGCCTTGCCCCATGTCCGATTGCCACCCCACTTGCCTAGACACAATTTCACCATTAATTTGGTATAAACAGAGTAAAATTGAACAAAATCCGGTTTGTTTGGTTTAGCGGTTTTAAAATGTGCGGTTTTATGTTAATGAAAATGCGATTTTTAAAAACGTTGTTAAGCGTTTAATGAAATCGTGATTCGGCCTTTGAAATTGTGTACGCACCCCTTATATGCTATTTGAAAATATAATATATTTTTTTCACGTTTTTAAATTGTTATTTTTTTTAAGCGTTAAATGCAATTTTAGTCCATGTGATTTTGGGTTTTGAAAAATAGCTCTTTGAGTTTTAAAAACTAATTAATCACTTCTTAGGATAAGCAAAAGAGAACAAATTAGTCTATACCGCTAGAAAAATTGATAGAATCTATTAATGTGCTAAATAGGGGTGGCCGAACAATCCCATAGCCTTGGGGGTGGCCACCCCCAAATAGGGGTAGTTTGGCCGCTCCCTCTAATTGGCTTGATTCGTGTTGATGTGACATATTAACAGATTCTATCAACTTTTTTATTAATATACACTAATTTGTTCTTTTTTACTTATCCTAGGGAGTGATTAATCACTATTTAAAACTCAATGAGCTATTTGTCAAACTCCAAACTAAAAGGACAAAAAATGCATTTATCCTTAAACACACTTCCAAATAAACATTTTCTGTAATTTTGTTTAAAAACACACTTTTAACCTGCGAAACTGCAAGCCGAAACGGACTCAAAGCATACTTATCAAAGACAATTGTAAAGTTGTAGAAAATGAAGTGAACTCACGGGTGCAAGTGAAGGAGCGGTCCCAAGGCTGCGGGAGTGAAGCAAGAAGGGATGATGAATGAAGATGGTGAGGAGCAGGGCGAATATTAGTGCTCTAAGTTGTGCTTTTTGTACCATTTTGCAAGATTTTTGAGACCCCAAAAGTAGTGGAGTTTGATTTGGTCTTTGTAGAGGAGGAAGTTGGCATATATATATGGGAGGTTCTGGGGTGGTTGAAACTTGTGTCCTTTGGAATGGAAATGGTCCAATTCCCCCTCACGTGTATGTTGAGATAGAGCTCATCATCTTCTATGAGCACTAGGCAGCATGACATGATGTTGGTCAGTGCGGGGATCTGGTCATGGAAGCACATTTAGGCTATCTGATTAATTGCAACGATTTGTAGGACCGGAATTATAATTCTTCAGGCAATTGAGGAAGACTCAAAGTAAGTTTTACTTGTCCGAATAGGTGCTTAGGCTCTCAATTGCAACCGTCAGTCGAATAAGAGATTGCAATCACTTCCAATCTAAAATTAAGTCATTCATTAGTAATATCATTACTATTTTCTAAGAAAATTTGTTGAGTTACCGTTGCCCATGTAATTCAAATTGGCTTTGATTTGTGTTTTGTTCCGTGCAAATAGGACACAAAGCTAAAAATACCGTACATTCTTGATTACTGATATGGATCCTAAAGACATTTTATAATATTATATTTAAATATAGTTATTATGAAATGTGGAGCAACAGCTGGAGTAGCTCAGTTGGTTAGAGCGTGTGGCTGTTAACCACAAGGTCGAAGGTTCGACCCCTTCCTCTAGCGCGATTCTTTTCCTTTTTCTCTCATTGCGATCAACCAACTTCAATTTATCTTGGAAAAACCATATTTAACTCAAACATCTATAATTCTACTTTAACTTTAACTTTTACCAACTAAAACATCTATAATTCCATGACATGATCCAAATTGGACCGCCAGAATAACAATTAATATAATAATCGGGACCATGCCTCATGAAGTGGAAGTAATTAATTCGAATCTCCTCTCCTATTTTTGTGTGGACTTTAAAAAAAAAAAAAAAAATTACATAAATAAAAAAGCCCTCTTTTCCCTTTTGATGCTACTACTGAGATGATGCCTCACTTGGTGCAACAAACTCCAGGCACAAAAGCTTCTACAACTATTACTACATATTGCCAAGCAGGTTAGGTAATGGCTGCTAGAGTTACATAGATACAAAGCCTCCACTGCCTCCATCTTTACTCCCTGCGAGCCCAACATTGAAATGGTGCCTCACTTTTGCGCCGTCCCTCGGCCTGTTGTTCTTCTATTCCGGCAGTAACCGGTTGAAATGGTGATTGCCGGGCCATTAGAGAGAGTATTTGGCAGGGTGGTGGACTTGGAAGTGGGGGTTTATTCGACAAGTACAGTGGAGGGAGCCAATATTACGAACTTGGAGAAGGTTGAGTAGCTTAGCCCATGGCCAAATTCATAAATGGACTCCCCAATGTAAAATCAATAGGTTCTTTTAGGCAATTTGCTTGTGGTGTTGGCTCTCACGGTATAAGAGCAGGCGTCCTGAGTTCAAATCATGTTTCCGTCATTCACTTTTCATTTCAATTTGATGTAAGTTTCAATTTTTTTTTGAAAATCTCTATTTTACATTCACTAAACAACTATCTCCAGTAGTGTTTTCACAAAAGTGTTTACTTTCTAAAATTTCATAGTCGTTTTGTAAATAAAGCTTAAAGCTTTGTTAACAAATACTTATAAAAACCCCAAATATTTTCCTGAGCATGCAATACATATCAAACCCCACATCTCATACCATGGACAAACAAAATAGTTTATAACAAGTTAATGAAAAATGATAATTAAAAACATAAAATAGTATATATCATATCACGTGCTTGATTAAGATAATAAATATATTATCAAGTTCATTTATCACATTCCACACATTTAGATGTTCATTTCTCATTTCATCTTTCTTGTAAGTCAAATATATACTCCCACTCAGCTGCCGAAATTTGCTAAGTGTATCCACTTAACCGCTGGATTGACTAGTCATTTTTATTTTTCCCTTACTAACTTTGTGGTGCTAAGTAAAACTAAAAGGTAGCTTTGAAAGTTGGGCTATAAACGAGCTTCTTGTAGCTTTGAATGTTACGAAAATTTCCCATCTTTTCTTCTAGTATTTTCTAAAACTTTCCTAAATATTATCGATTATTACTTATAAACTACTAGAAACTAACCTTAAACTATATAACTAATACTTTCTTTAATAAAAATAACTAATTCAAATATTACCAAAACAAATACTACTTAAATTTAATTGTTACATTTTCATTAATTATTTATATTCGTAATTTTAGACTGTCGTTACATACCCAAACCAGGCCCGTTGCAACAACGCGTTGCCAGTCCAATCCCGATAAAGTAATGCTAGAAGTCTCTATTATGTTTCTTGTGCTCATTCAATAATAATATGATTTTTAAAATCACTATTGAACTTATGGTTGATCGCTATTAAATTTTAATCAAATAATAATTTTAAATTCCACGTAATTCTTTGGCACGAGAGAAAGACCGATAGAATTGAATTGCTCATCCTCACAACGGTTTTAACTGCCTCTACCATATCCCATTTTCTATGGCGATTTTGTAGAATTTCAAAGACCTTGACTTTTCACCCCTTCCACCGAAACTGTCAATCAAGAGAACAAATCGGAGCTATCCAATTCTTATGCAACCAATCGTATGATCCGATAACAACAATAAATTATGTAATCTTCGCTGTTTCCCAGCCTCAGACCACCTTTCTTCTTAAATTCAGCACAATTACAACCAATTTTCTTTGACCCATTTCACATTTTTACCTGTTCAATCAGGCCATTCCAAATTTCTTTCAAATGACCCAAAGTAACCAACTTTTTTCACAATCACACCATACATTCGCTTGAAGAAAATCTCAGAGTTATTACTTTCTTCTTTTCTTTCTATTCTTTTTAGTGCATGCAAAGAGATGGCAAATTTGGGTTCTGGGATTCTCATGAAGCTTCTTGGAGAAATGGGGGTTGATGAAAAGGTGTCAGAGGATTGTAAACCTGTTTTGTTACAAGTTAGAAGCATAATTCCTGTGTTGGCAGAAGGTGATCTTTGGCCTAACCAGGGTTTTTACTTGAAGGTTTCGGATTCTTCACATGCTCTTTACGTGTCTTTGCCTCAAGAGCAGGATGACATGATTCTTTGCAACAAATTGCGGCTTGGGCAGTTAATATATGTGGAAAAGTTGGAGGTGGCATATCCGGTTCCCATGCTTAAAGGTGTAAAGCCTGTTCGGGGCCGCTATGCCTGCGTTGGAAATCCTAAAGATCTTATTCCCATGGATAATTTGGTGAAGAAGATTCGGGGAAAGTTTCGTTCTTTAAGTACTTCAAGAGTCCGGCCAAATGAGGAGAAATATAGAAGACCCTCCAGGTCTAGAAATGGTGATATTGAGAGGAGACTTTCTGATGTAAGGAAGGTGTCTAAAAAAATTGGTTTTGTTGACAAAGATAGTGATTCTGAGAGTACAATATCGTCTTCCTCTTCTATGTCATCAGTCAAGAGAAGAAGCTGGAATGGGTTAGAAATTCCAGAATCCCGGATTATCAAGCATTCGATGAAACCAATTGGTCGCACTCGAATTGCTCAAGTGAGTGTCTCAATGTCTCTTCTGTATTCTTATATCTCTGTTGTCAACAACTCTTTCTAACTAAAATTTGGGTGGGGCAGAATTAGTAGCAAAAAGTTGGTCTGAATTTTGAACAAGTCAAGTCAGCCATTTGCTCTTTTTTTTTTTTTTTTTTTTAATTTATTTATTTTTTTCCTACAAGCCAAACATTGTCAAGATGATTAGTTGAGTTTCTGTATGTAACATATATAAATTTTAGAACTTTACTTGACCGAAGTTAGCGAAAAGTGTGTCATTTGATGAAGTTGGATTCGGACGTTAAATGTTTTTGGCTTATTGATATGTGAGCTTAAAACAATCAACTCTTTTTTTGTGATTTATATTCATACATAGACCTTCTTTCTCTTGAATCTCGACAGATTATACCAAGCCCAACCATCCAGATGCACTGCATTCTTCAGTGTTGAATTCATTGATACAGATAATAAAAAGATATCTTTTGGCTTTGCCCAATTCATTTGTATAAGCCAAGCTAGAATATCTTTGGCTTGTTTCATTAAATTCTGATGCTGCAGATTTGTTATCTAATTAAAAATATGCCTTCTCGACAGTTTCCCCCGGTTTTTCCTGCCGGGGATGATAGCTCAGATGACATTTCAAGCTTTAAATCGGAAAGAAAAGATATTGGTATAGATATTAAATCTGTCCAAAGTTCCAACAATTGTAGGATCCTTACGTCAGCAAAATGTTGTGAGGAGTCCTTAGATCCTGCAGTGGTGTTCAGTTTGGTTAATGATGGAAAATTGACAGAAACTTCAATTTCATGGAACTCCCTCTCCTCAAGCCTAGTGAATCTTGCCAAGGTGCTTTAATTCATTTTTGTGAGACTTATTCTAGCCCTTTATATGTTAAAAAAAAGAAAGAAAAGTAAATCAGGCAAAACCCCTTCCCCTTTCTGCAGGAGGTGTTAAGGCACAGAGATGTGGCTCTGCTTGCTGCTGTGGAGGCATTGGAAGAGGCTGCTGCTGCTGAAAGATTGCTCAAATGCCTGAGGTGCAAACATTTCAGCTTGTGAAAGTTTTGCGGATAAATTTGATCAATTAAGTTCATAAGTTTGTTGAGGATTTTGTTTGCCATTGTTTGCTCAATGGTGTCATTTAGGTTTTAACATAGAATGACAATTGTGAATAAGGAATTATAAAAATAAATGGAAAGGAATCACAATTAATTCCAGTATCCCTCTCACATTGATATAATCTATAACCAAGTTGCATTACAATTTTTGGTGGGAAATTCATGCATACAAGAGGAAACCAGGCTGTTATGGACCATATACATAAATTTATGACTCTAGTTTTAGTACCAAAATTTGTAGTTCTAACTCTTGTGCTTTGATTGGTTCCTGTTAACTCCATGGTTTTGCTGTTCTAAGTTCAATTGAAACATTTCTATTATTGTCAGGTATGCCATGATGACTTATATCAACTGTTGAGGTATTTCTGTTTTCTATATCATGTTTTAGGCTCTGGGTCGGAGCTTTTTCACAATAATGTTGTCATAATGGTACTGAGGACATTTGCAAGCTTGGAGATGCTGCCCTGAAATTAGAGGAGATGGTAACATTAAACATTTTTTTAGTAGAATTCAAATTTTCCTCCCTTTAAGGGGGAGACGTGCCAAGTGCCTTAAGGGGTGACCAAGGAATATGGATCATGTTGTAAGTGCTGTAAGGATGAGAGATAGGCTAGAGAGGAGGTGAGCTTAAGATGTGAAAAAAATATGCATAGATTTATAATTTGATGGAAACAAGTTGGTTAAGGAGGACGAAGCCAAAGACAGCACCTGTGAGGATGGGCAAGCAATAACAGCCAATGTTGGAAGTGCTGCAAGCATAAGAGAGACTAGAAATGAGGTGGGTTGAAGTGGTGAAAGAAGATATGTACCTCTGTGAGTCAATAGAAATATGGTCCTATATCTCACTCAGATAGTAGAAAAATTACTTTTTTTTTCCTGATATCAAGGGCTCTGCTTCTGAGTGGTTGTGTGACATTTTTGCAATGAGCAATGTAACTTGGAAGAGACTCATCGAGTTGTGCACACACATTGAAATAGTTTTTTTGTTTGTTTGTCATTTGACTATTTTATTTTTAACATATCATTATCTACATTGACTTCCATGTCCATGTCCTTCTACATACTAACAGATATAAAATTTATATAACCTGGGTACCAACCAACTGCTACTAACTTTTGTTATCTTTCCAGTACATACTCAGAGCTTCAGGCAACCAAGGGGGATGATCACCAGCAATTGGTTGATAACTTTTTCAGCCTTCAAGATGACTTGGTGAACACACAACACATTGTTCAGTCATTAACAAACATTAGTCCACCAGGAGCAAATGACAGTGATCCAAACGGCCCTGCTTCCATCAGAGACTGTCTGAACCTTGCTTTGGACAGAAAGAAAAATGCAGCTACATGGATTAAAGCGGCTTTGGCATCCGACCTCACCCTATTCCCTACCCTTAATATCCCTAATGGGACTACCAACATAGTGAAAGAATCAAGTAGAATTCATGGCAGTAAACCAAAGGGCACATGTATAGGCAGGAAACAGATATTTAATGGCGAAATCTGTGTTGCTGAGAAGGACAGCCCACCACATTGGGTTAAGGGACATGCTTTGCGTGCAGCTGTGGACCTGACAAATTCCCTCCATGAGGAATGTAGAAGATGGTTTTTAGGTTTTGTTGAGAATTACTTAGATGAAGTAAAGAGCAAAACCATTTCTATGGAGTCAGATAGTGAGGAAGCTGAGATGATGTGTCAGATTAAGAGAGTGAGCGACTGGTTGGATGTGATGGTTAACAAAAAGGCCAAATCTCTCAAAATTGGATCTGAAGACAGTTCCACACTGGTGGACTTTGAATTAGAAGTCTATGGGAGGGTGAGGAACAAAATATATGCTGTCCTCTTGAAGCATGTTGAGAGAACTGCTATGGCTTTCGAAAATATGAATGCAAAAGCTGAAGGTTGAAGATTTACCCCAGCAATGAAATGCCCTTCTTCCTGGAAGGAGTTTCGACAAACATTAACTTCCCAAAACTGTATGGTCATCAACCCCATAATTCTCAATACATGCAGATTTCATGTAAAATGCCATTCACTTCAAAGATGTAGATAGAATTTCCTCTTCTTCTTTTTTTAATTTTTTAATTTTTAATTTTTTTCATTCTTTGTACAACAAGATCACGGCATGTAATTAGTGATGATTCTTTCTGGAAAATGGCAAAATAATTATCTTCTCAGTGAGATTTACTGAATCATTAGTTTTCTTCTCAACTTTTTTCTGTTCAGTGCAACGAATGCATTGAGCAGCATTCCAAAAACAAATCCCACTTTCTTTTTTGTGGGTCTTTTTTTCTTTTCTTTGCTCAAAAGATTTTGGTTTTAACTTGTGATTTGTTTGTTTCGATGTAAAATGATTTTCATCGTAAAATATTTTCAGGGAAGTCATTTTTCAGAAAAATATTTTCTGTCAAAATCATCTTTCGGTGTTTAGCGCATACGAAAAATTACAAATATTTTTTTATATTTTTATTTAATCGTATTAATTTATAAAAATTAAATTTTATTCACAATATTAAAAATACTAATATAAAGTAATATAATTTTTATTTTTTTTAATATATTTGGTGCATACAGAATTTCAGCACAAGTGGCCAAAATCTGGCAATTTGTGTAGGCAAGCCCAAACTATAATGAGCTGAAGGCAAGCCCAAACTATAATGGTAGACTTGAATTTGCCGAACCATGCTTGTAGATAGGGACGAACTAGGAATTTAATTCTAGAGGAGTCAGACTGCGTTCAATATATATATATTTTGAAGGGGCCATCATAATAAAGTAAAAAAAATAAATAAATAAAAAAAAATCCTAAATATGCTGAAAGTTCATATTTTTAACAATTTTTTAATGGGTGCCTAAGATGAGAGTGTCATAAACTCAAGTTTAACTGACTGACGATGAACTGGACTGAGTAGTAACTGAGATTTTGTCAGTTAGAAGTTGTAACTTCTATAAAGATCCTTAATTGAAGTTGTAAGGATCTTTATAAACAAGACCCAAGAGATGTGTTAGGTATTCAAGTTGTATAGGTAGGTCAAAATTCATTTATTTTTAAGCAATACTTGAGTTGAATTTCTGATCTTACAACTTCTCCATTGAAATTCAAGTAAAATTTACTAGGTAGTGAGTGCACTTGGGGGAGTTCTTTAAGTCTATAAGAGGAAAAATCTATACAAATCAGATTGCTAAAGCTCGGCCATGCTAATCTCTTATGGAAGTCATGTATACATGTAATGAGATCAAATCTGATGTGGGTCTCAAACCAATCACATCCCCTTTACCTTATTGGAATATTGTGACAATTTATATTGGTTGAGCTGGTATCTTATCGCCATGGCCAGAGAGCTTCATGAGTATAATTATAAGTATCTCATGAAAAAATCAAGGGAATCAAACAATGTGTAGTTGCTGAAATCTGACAAGCAAAACTATTGTTCTCGGACAGTAAACATGAACACATTGTTCTTGGACAGTAAACATGAACACAGTAAATGTGAACACAAGCAAAACTATTGTCCAGCAAATCTCTTATCAAAGGAATCAATCAAACTCACACACGAACGCATTGTTCTTTCAATACCTTACACATTTCTCAATAGATATCAATAAGCAAATGAATCCGATTCAAATCAATCAAACAACTCAACATTCCAAACAAACCAGATCAAGCATATGAGATTCAGACCCAACTAGGGTAATCAAATCATAAAAAAAATTCCATCATTATCATCATATGACACTTCCTGGGAAACTCCCCAGTTATCACCAAAAGATCCTGTTCTGATTATTGTCTTAATTCCTCCACTCTAATTGCCTGTCTTTGGTTGAGAGGCTGCAACTAATTGCAGAAGAGCTAATCCTTAAATTGCTCAAGGAAACCACACATCAGACCATTCAGCATGGAGAATAGTACCTCTACATCGGATCAATCACCATCAATTTCACTCTTTTCATATATTTGTAGGCAAGAAATCGGCTAGAACAAGTTACTGACATAAGAAATGAATCATTTAACATTTTGTTTTTCTATCAAAGAACTTGCAAGTCTATGTAATTTCAATCTTGACCCTAATATAAGTCCATCAATTTCACAGATGGCCAGCCAATAGCTCCTCAAGTCTATGTAAAACATCAAGAATTAAAATCTTTCTCATCAATCATAAGTAGAATTTTCCATAATGATTGATGAGAATAAAAAAGAAGATGAGGTTCTGTTCTTGTGTTTCTCTATACATTCATTGGATTATGTTGTACGTGTATGTAATTTTAGATAATAAACCTCAAACCTCATAAATAACTTAAAAAGATTAATCATCCCAACAAGTGTCTTCCTCTCAATCCAACATTTCTCTCTTATTCTTTCAAACAAATTTGAGAGATGAATGGATTTAAGGGGCTTATCTCTCAGCCTACCACAGTTTCAAATATTACCAAGCGGACATAGGTAGGTCCATGGAGAGGGAATGTCTAATAATCAACTATTTTCCTGTTTGTTTTAAAAAATAGAGTGAGCTTGTTTTACAATGCTTCTTATTAGAATAGTTTCTTAACTTTTTAGCCAAAAAGGAAAAGTAAATCAAATCTTATTAAAAGCTATACAAAATGAATCACCTAACTAGAAAAGGAACAAAAATTCACTGTCCAAAGATAAAAAGAAAAAGTTTTAGCAAAGATAAGGAAAACTACTGTAGTTTTCCTTATCTACGTCTAAGCATCTATACCATATTCATCTTCCTTTTCTAAATGAGGACAGCTATGCCTTGTGCTGCAATCGTGAGCTGTAGCTTTGAATGCCCCATTGTGATCTTTCCTTTCCTTTCTTGATAGTAAACCAGTTGTGCAATCACAGATTGATGTATCACAATCTGTGATTGCGTAATTGCTGGAGGGTTCCTGTACCAGTGTATCATATGGACTAGTGTCATGAGCTATCATGTTGGCTGGAGCACATGTGGCCGTGTCTCTTGTCTTGAACTCTAACTCAGTGACTCGGGGAGCACATGTGGCAGCATCTAGTTGAATCTAGACTTTAACTCCTTTTCATGCCTTACTAATTGAGCTCTACAAAATAATTAAAGGATTAACTTAGCTCAGATAGAATTTAATGGGTGGCACATTAATTACTTTTTTTCTTTTCTCTTTTTATTAACAAAAACAACAATTTTTTTACTAGCCAAGATTTTATGAAAGAATCAGTTTTCTCTTTGTTTCTTATAAAAGTCAAAAATCAAGTCTATTACAGAGTTGAGCTTATATGACTGTATTATAGAAGTAAAAAATCAAGTCTATTACAAAATTGAGCTTATAACTATATGCATTATCTTCCTTCTTATAGAACTCAAATCAAGTACTCTATTACAAAGATGAGCTTCCAATCCCCTTTCCTTTATCCTTCATTCTCCACTGCAGTGCACTATGGCCTGCCCTCGAACTTTTAAGACAGACATACAGCTCGTCCTTCCCCACTAGCTCCATTACATCACCCATATTCATGAAAAGATTTCTGAGCGTGAATACACCATACTCTTCTACATTAAGAGACCGCCTGAAACGCTTCTGGTACTCGGACATAACTTGCTTCAAGGACAGGCATCCTTCTGAGCCTTCCAACATTTTTACTAACTGGCCAATTAGACCAGTTAGGTCTCTAGGTTGCACCAGCATAGTAGATTCCATCTGAACATCAGAAGAAACAGTACCGACCCTCGGGTTCAAATAGATTTGTGACTTCCCCATCCCCCTAAATACAACTGCATCCTTATCTTTCAAACCTGCAAAGTCTCCTCCATGGTGGGGCTAACGAGGCCTCGCCCACAAGCCACACTAGGCCAGTCCCAAACAAACTTAGCAGCATTAGTGAGGGCAGCTAAAGCATCTTCAGGTGTAACAAGGATTATAGAATATCCACGTTGACCAAGTATGTGAAGAGCTGTAGAAAAATTTACATTCCCAGATATCAACATGATGGAAGAAGGTGGGGGGTTGTCCAAGGCAAAAACAAACATGTCCACCAATATAGTATTGTCAAGAGCATTCTTTCTCCCCTTTGAAATATATACGAGTTTGCCATCACTTTTCTGAAAGTCTTTTCTGTGTTGCTTGGGGAATTCTCTAAAATCTGCATAGGCAGAAAAAATTATAACTCCTCCTACAATTAGAGGAGTCCGCAAAGCCTTCCTAATATTAACTGCTACGGCTTCAGCGGGGACATTTCTAGGAACACAGCAATTCTCAATGTACCAAAGGATAGAGACAGGACCATATGAGGTGATTAGACTTTGATGGCTTAAAGAAAGTTCAGACATGTTCATGTTTAAATCCGCTATATGTGTGGCCTTTTCTTCAGAGGATTCTGAAGAGACTATTGATGTTGATGCCTTTGGATTAGCCATCATTAAGGTTCCTGCACATGGTGGAAAGCAAGAAATGTAAGTGAATACACATGGAAGTATCTCAAAACACCTGTAGGCAGCACTAGTGCACATGTCAAGGGAAAATCAATGTGGCCATTCAAACATCTAAAAATTAGTGCTGCTGAACCAGTCACTTGACAAGGCTTACACCGAATGGCTGAGCTTAATTCTACTACACAACACCACAGAAAAATCTGGCCAAAAAAAAAGAAAAGAAAGAAAACTACTTGCTTTACTGCAGATATAGCAACTATGTTACAAACACAAGAGGATCAAGACTTAAATACTTTTATATCACTACGGACAAATACTTATACGTCCCTAATTCATTTAATTGCCTCGATCCTCAATAAGCACACCAACAACTACAGAATGAAGGAAAAAGATATAAACATGTGATTGTACGTCTAAGCAGCTATACCATATTCATCTTCCTTTTCTAAATGAGGACAGCTATGCCTTGTGCTGCAATCGTGAGCTGTAGCTTTGAATGCCCCATTGTGATCTTTCCTTTCCTTTCTTGATAGTAAACAAGTTGTGCAATCACAGATTGATGTATCACAATCTGTGATTGCGTAATTGCTGGAGGGTTCCTGTACCAGTGTATCATATGGACTAGTGTCATGAGCTATCATGTTGGCTGGAGCACATGTGGCCGTGTCTCTTGTCTTGAACTCTAACTCAGTGACTCGGGGAGCACATGTGGCAGCATCTAGTTGAATCTAGACTTTAACTCCTTTTCATGCCTTACTAATTGAGCTCTACAAAATAATTAAAGGATTAACTTAGCTCAGATAGAATTTAATGGGTGGCACATTAATTACTTTTTTTCTTTTCTCTTTTTATTAACAAAAACAACAATTTTTTTACTAGCCAAGATTTTATGAAAGAATCAGTTTTCTCTTTGTTTCTTATAAAAGTCAAAAATCAAGTCTATTACAGAGTTGAGCTTATATGACTGTATTATAGAAGTAAAAAATCAAGTCTATTACAAAATTGAGCTTATAACTATATGCACTATCTTCCTTCTTATAGAACTCAAATCAAGTACTCTATTACAAAGATGAGCTTCCAATCCCCTTTCCTTTATCCTTCATTCTCCACTGCAGTGCACTATGGCCTGCCCTCGAACTTTTAAGACAGACATACAGCTCGTCCTTCCCCACTAGCTCCATTACATCACCCATATTCATGAAAAGATTTCTGAGCGTGAATTACACCATACTCTTCTACATTAAGAGACCGCTTGAAACGCTTCTGGTACTCGGACATAACTTGCTTCAAGGACAGGCATCCTTCTGAGCCTTCCAACATTTTTACTAACTGGCCAATTAGACCAGTTAGGTCTCTAGGTTGCACCAGCATAGTAGATTCCATCTGAACATCAGAAGAAACAGTAACGACCCTCGGGTTCAAATAGATTTGTGACTTCCCCATCCCCCTAAATACAACTGCATCCTTATCTTTCAAACCTGCAAAGTCTCCTCCATGGTGGGGCTAACGAGGCCTCGCCCACAAGCCACACTAGGCCAGTCCCAAACAAACTTAGCAGCATTAGTGAGGGCAGCTAAAGCATCTTCAGGTGTAACAAGGATTATAGAATATCCACGTTGACCAAGTATGTGAAGAGCTGTAGAAAAATTTACATTCCCAGATATCAACATGATGGAAGAAGGTGGGGGGTTGTCCAAGGCAAAAACAAACATGTCCACCAATATAGTATTGTCAAGAGCATTCTTTCTCCCCTTTGGAATATATACGAGTTTGCCATCACTTTTCTGAAAGTCTTTTCTGTGTTGCTTGGGGAATTCTCTAAAATCTGCATAGGCAGAAAAAATTATAACTCCTCCTACAATTAGAGGGAGTCCGCAAAGCCTTCCTAATATTAACTGCTACGGCTTCAGCGGGGACATTTCTAGGAACACAGCAATTCTCAATGTCCCAAAGGATAGAGACAGGACCATATGAGGTGATTAGACTTTGATGGCTTAAAGAAAGTTCAGACATGTTCATGTTTAAATCCGCTATATGTGTGGCCTTTTCTTCAGAGGATTCTGAAGAGACTATTGATGTTGATGCCTTTGGATTAGCCATCATTAAGGTTCCTGCACATGGTGGAAAGCAAGAAATGTAAGTGAATACACATGGAAGTATCTCAAAACACCTGTAGGCAGCACTAGTGCACATGTCAAGGGAAAATCAATGTGGCCATTCAAACATCTAAAAATTAGTGCTGCTGAACCAGTCACTTGACAAGGCTTACACCGAATGGCTGAGCTTAATTCTACTACACAACACCACAGAAAAATCTGGCCAAAAAAAAAGAAAAGAAAGAAAACTACTTGCTTTACTGCAGATATAGCAACTATGTTACAAACACAAGATGATCAAGACTTAAATACTTTTATATCACTACGGACAAATACTTATACGTCCCTAATTCATTTAATTGCCTCGATCCTCAATAAGCACACCAACAACTACAGAATGAAGGAAAAAGATATAAACATGTGATTGTACGTCTAAGCAGCTATACCATATTCATCTTCCTTTTCTAAATGAGGACAGCTATGCCTTGTGCTGCAATCGTGAGCTGTAGCTTTGAATGCCCCATTGTGATCTTTCCTTTCCTTTCTTGATAGTAAACCAGTTGTGCAATCACAGATTGATGTATCACAATCTGTGATTGCGTAATTGCTGGAGGGTTCCTGTACCAGTGTATCATATGGACTAGTGTCATGAGCTATCATGTTGGCTGGAGCACATGTGGCCGTGTCTCTTGTCTTGAACTCTAACTCAGTGACTCGGGGAGCACATGTGGCAGCATCTAGTTGAATCTAGACTTTAACTCCTTTTCATGCCTTACTAATTGAGCTCTACAAAATAATTAAAGGATTAACTTAGCTCAGATAGAATTTAATGGGTGGCACATTAATTACTTTTTTTCTTTTCTCTTTTTTATTAAAAAAAACAACAATTTTTTTACTAGCCAAGATTTTATGAAAGAATCAGTCTTCTCTTTGTTTCTTATAAAATCAAAAATCAAGTCTATTACAGAGTTGAGCTTATATGACTGTATTATAGAAGTAAAAAATCAAGTCTATTACAAAATTGAGCTTATAACTATCTGCACTATCTTCCTTCTTATAGAACTCAAATCAAGTACTCTATTACAAAGATGAGCTTCCAATCCCCTTTCCTTTATCCTTCATTCTCCACTGCATTGCACTATGGCCTGCCCTCGAACTTTTAAGACAGACATACAGCTCGTCCTTCCCCACTAGCTCCATTACATCACCATATTCATGAAAAGATTTCTGAGCGTGAATACACCATACTCTTCTACATTAAGAGACCGCCTGAAACGCTTCTGGTACTCGGACATAACTTGCTTCAAGGACAGGCATCCTTCTGAGCCTTCCAACATTTTTACTAACTGGCCAATTAGACCAGTTAGGTCTCTAGGTTGCACCAGCATAGTAGATTCCATCTGAACATCAGAAGAAACAGTACCGACCCTCGGGTTCAAATAGATTTGTGACTTCCCCATCCCCCTAAATACAACTGCATCCTTATCTTTCAAACCTGCAAAGTCTCCTCCATGGTGGGGCTAACGAGGCCTCGCCCACAAGCCACACTAGGCCAGTCCCAAACAAACTTAGCAGCATTAGTGAGGGCAGCTAAAGCATCTTCAGGTGTAACAAGGATTATAGAATATCCACGTTGACCAAGTATGTGAAGAGCTGTAGAAAAATTTACATTCCCAGATATCAACATGATGGAAGAAGGTGGGGGGTTGTCCAAGGCAAAAACAAACATGTCCACCAATATAGTATTGTCAAGAGCATTCTTTCTCCCCTTTGAATATATACGAGTTTGCCATCACTTTTCTGAAAGTCTTTTCTGTGTTGCTTGGGGAATTCTCTAAAATCTGCATAGGCAGAAAAAATTATAACTCCTCCTACAATTAGAGGGAGTCCGCAAAGCCTTCCTAATATTAACTGCTACGGCTTCAGCGGGGACATTTCTAGGAACACAGCAATTCTCAATGTCCCAACGGATAGAGACAGGACCATATGAGGTGATTAGACTTTGATGGCTTAAAGAAAGTTCAGACATGTTCATGTTTAAATCCGCTATATGTGTGGCCTTTTCTTCAGAGGATTCTGAAGAGACTATTGATGTTGATGCCTTTGGATTAGCCATCATTAAGGTTCCTGCACATGGTGGAAAGCAAGAAATGTAAGTGAATAACATGGAAGTATCTCAAAACACCTGTAGGCAGCACTAGTGCACATGTCAAGGGAAAATCAATGTGGCCATTCAAACATCTAAAAATTAGTGCTGCTGAACCAGTCACTTGACAAGGCTTACACCGAATGGCTGAGCTTAATTCTACTACACAACACCACAGAAAAATCTGGCCAAAAAAAAAGAAAAGAAAGAAAACTACTTGCTTTACTGCAGATATAGCAACTATGTTACAAACACAAGATGATCAAGACTTAAATACTTTTATATCACTACGGACAAATACTTATACGTCCCTAATTCATTTAATTGCCTCGATCCTCAATAAGCACACCAACAACTACAGAATGAAGGAAAAAGATATAAACATGTGATTGTACGTCTAAGCAGCTATACCATATTCATCTTCCTTTTCTAAATGAGGACAGCTATGCCTTGTGCTGCAATCGTGAGCTGTAGCTTTGAATGCCCCATTGTGATCTTTCCTTTCCTTTCTTGATAGTAAACCAGTTGTGCAATCACAGATTGATGTATCACAATCTGTGATTGCGTAATTGCTGGAGGGTTCCTGTACCAGTGTATCATATGGACTAGTGTCATGAGCTATCATGTTGGCTGGAGCACATGTGGCCGTGTCTCTTGTCTTGAACTCTAACTCAGTGACTCGGGGAGCACATGTGGCAGCATCTAGTTGAATCTAGACTTTAACTCCTTTTTATGCCTTACTAATTGAGCTCTACAAAATAATTAAAGGATTAACTTAGCTCAGATAGAATTTAATGGGTGGCACATTAATTACTTTTTTTCTTTTCTCTTTTTTATTAAAAAAAACAACAATTTTTTTACTAGCCAAGATTTTATGAAAGAATCAGTCTTCTCTTTGTTTCTTATAAAAGTCAAAAATCAAGTCTATTACAGAGTTGAGCTTATATGACTGTATTATAGAAGTAAAAAATCAAGTCTATTACAAAATTGAGCTTATAACTATCTGCACTATCTTCCTTCTTATAGAACTCAAATCAAGTACTCTATTACAAAGATGAGCTTCCAATCCCCTTTCCTTTATCCTTCATTCTCCACTGCATTGCACTATGGCCTGCCCTCGAACTTTTAAGACAGACATACAGCTCGTCCTTCCCCACTAGCTCCATTACATCACCCATATTCATGAAAAGATTTCTGAGCGTGAATACACCATACTCTTCTACATTAAGAGACCGCCTGAAACGCTTCTGGTACTCGGACATAACTTGCTTCAAGGACAGGCATCCTTCTGAGCCTTCCAACATTTTTACTAACTGCCCAATTAGACCAGTTAGGTCTCTAGGTTGCACCAGCATAGTAGATTCCATCTGAACATCAGAAGAAACAGTACCGACCCTCGGGTTCAAATAGATTTGTGACTTCCCCATCCCCCTAAATACAACTGCATCCTTATCTTTCAAACCTGCAAAGTCTCCTCCATGGTGGGGCTAACGAGGCCTCGCCCACAAGCCACACTAGGCCAGTCCCAAACAAACTTAGCAGCATTAGTGAGGGCAGCTAAAGCATCTTCAGGTGTAACAAGGATTATAGAATATCCACGTTGACCAAGTATGTGAAGAGCTGTAGAAAAATTTACATTCCCAGATATCAACATGATGGAAGAAGGTGGGGGGTTGTCCAAGGCAAAAACAAACATGTCCACCAATATAGTATTGTCAAGAGCATTCTTTCTCCCCTTTGGAATATATACGAGTTTGCCATCACTTTTCTGAAAGTCTTTTCTGTGTTGCTTGGGGAATTCTCTAAAATCTGCATAGGCAGAAAAAATTATAACTCCTCCTACAATTAGAGGGAGTCCGCAAAGCCTTCCTAATATTAACTGCTACGGCTTCAGCGGGGACATTTCTAGGAACACAGCAATTCTCAATGTCCCAAAGGATAGAGACAGGACCATATGAGGTGATTAGACTTTGATGGCTTAAAGAAAGTTCAGACATGTTCATGTTTAAATCCGCTATGTGTGGCCTTTTCTTCAGAGGATTCTGAAGAGACTATTGATGTTGATGTGTTTGGATTAGCCATCATTAAGGTTCCTGCACATGGTGGAAAGCAAGAAATGTAAGGGAATACACATGGAAGTATCTCAAAACAACTGTAGGCAGCACTAGTGCACATGTCAAGGGAAAATCAATGTGGCCATTCAAACATCTAAAAATTAGTGCTGCTGAACCAGTCACTTGACAAGGCTTACACCGAATGGCTGAGCTTAATTCTACTACACAACACCACAGATAAATCTGGCCAAAAAAAAAGAAAAGAAAGAAAACTACTTGCTTTACTGCAGATATAGCAACTATGTTACAAACACAAGAGGATCAAGACTTAAATACTTTTATATCACTACGGACAAATACTTATACGTCCCTAATTCATTTAATTGCCTCGATCCTCAATAAGCACACCAACAACTACAGAATGATGGAAAAAGATATAAACATGTGATTTATTCACAGAATCCCAGTTGACATAAATTTGATGCCACAACCCAAATGTTATTTTTATTTTTATTGAAGATTCCTTGCATTTGCATATTAACTTTAGGTAAGTTCAATGGGTTGGGTTATCATCATTACAACAGAATGTTGATCATAAGAAATTTGATACAAAGTAGATAAGAGAAGAATAATTATTCAATTCATTAAAATTCATGTTTCTTCACCACAATAAACTATTAACCAAATTATAGATTTTTAGGTATTTAGCATCCTTGTTTCCAGTTATACAGTGATTTGATATTTTCTAATTTGGTTAATAGTTTATTGTGGAGAAGAAACATGAATTTTAGTGAATTGAATAATTATTCTTCTCTTATCTACTTTGTATCAAATTTCTTATACTCAACATTCTACTGTAATGCTGGTAACCCAACCCATTGACCTTAACTAAATTTGGTATGCAAATGCAAGGAATCTTCAAAAAAAAAAAAAACACTTGGGTTGTGACATCAAATCTATGTAAATTGGGATTCTGTGAATAAATCACATGTTGATATCTTTTTCTTTCATTCTGTAGTTGTTGGTGTGCTTATTGAGGATCGAGGCAATTAATTGAATTAGGGACGTATAAGTATTTGTCCGGAGTGATATAAAAGTATCTAAGTCTTGATCTTCTTATGTTGGTAACGTAGTTGCTATATCTGCAGTAAAGCAAGTAGGTTTCATTTTTTTTTTTTGGCCAGATTTTTTTGTGGTGTTGTGCAGTAGAATTGAGCTCAGCCATTCGGTGTAAGCCTTGTCAAGTGACTGGTTCAGCAGCACTGATTTTTAGATGTTTGAATGGCCACATCAATTTTTCCTTGACATGTGCACTAGTGCTGCCTACAGTTGTTTTGAGATACTTCCATATGTATTCACTTACATTTTCTGCTTTCCACCATGTGCAGGAACCTTAATGATGGCAATCCAAACGCATCAACATCGATAGTCTCTTCAGAATCTTTTGAAGAAAAGGCCACACATATAGCGGATTTAAACATGAACATGCTTTAACTTTCCTTAAGCCATCAAAGTTTAATCACCTCATATGATCCTGTCTCTATCCTTTGGGACATTGAGAATTGCTGTGTTCCTAGAAATGTCTCTGCTGAAGCCGTAGTAGTTAATATTAGGAAGGCTTTATGGACTGACCCTCTAATAAAGGAGTTGTCATAATGTTTTGTGCCTATGGGGATTTTAGTGAATTCTCCCAACAACACACAAAGGGCCTTCAGAAAAGTGGTGTCACACTCATAGATGTTCCAAATGTGGGAAAGGATGTTGCTGACAGAGCTATTTTGGTCGACAAGTTTCTTTTTGCCCTTGACAACCCTCCTTCTTCTTCAATCATGTTGATCTCTGGGGATGTAGATTTTTCTGCAGCTCTTCACATACTTGGTCAACGTGGATATAATATAATCCTTGTTACACCAGAACATGCTTCAGTTGCCCTCACTAACGCTGCTAAGTTTGTTTGGGACTGGTGTAGTGTGGCTTGTGGGCGAGGCGTCGTTAGCCCCACCAAGGTTGGAGGAGCAGCCGACGTTGCAAGTTTGATTGATAAGGGTGCAGTTTTATTTAGGGGGATGGGGATGTCACAAATCTATTTGAACCCGAGGGTCGGTACTGTTTCTTCTAATGATCATATGGAATCTACTTTGCGGGTACAACCTGGAGACCTAAATGGTCTAAAGGGGCAGTTAGTAAAAATGTTGGAAGGATAAGAAGGACGCCTGTCCTTGAAGCAAGTTAAGTCTGAGTACCAGAAGCATTTCGGGCGGCCTCTTAATGTAGAAGAGTATGGTGTATTCACGCTCAAAAATCTTTTCATGAAGAAGGGTGACGTAATGGAGCTAGTGGGGAAGGACGAGCTGTCTGTCTGTCTTAAAAGTTCGAGGGCAAGCCATAGTGCATTGTATTGGAGAATGATGGATAAAGGAAAGTGGATCCTGGGAAGCTCATCCTGGAAAGGGCTTTAACTCCTTTTCATGCCTTACTAATTGAGCTCTATAAAATAATTAAAGTATTAACATAGCTTAGATAGTATTTAATGGGTGGCACATTAATTATCTTTTAAAAAAAAAAAAACAATTCTTTTTTTATTAGCCAAGATTTGATGAAAGAATCAGTTTTCTCTTTGTTTCTTATAAAAGTCAAATATCAAGTCTATTACAGAGTTGAGCTTATATGACTATCTACTCTATCTTCCGTACTATAGAAGTAAAAAATCAAGTCTATTACAAAATTGAGCTTATAATTATCTGCGCTATCTTCCTTCTTATAGAAGTCAAATCAAGTACTCTATTACAGAGATGAGCTTCCCAGGATCCCATTTCCTTTATCCTTCATTCTCCACTGCAGTGCACTATGGCCTGCCCTCGAACTTTTAAGACAGATAGACAACTCGTCCTTCCCCACTAGCTCAATTAAGTTACCAATCTGAAAAGATTTCTGAGTGTGAATACACCATACTCTTCTACATTAAGAGACCACCCAAAAACTTCTGGTACTCGGACTTGACTTGCTTTAGGGACAGACGTCCTTTTGAGCCTTCTGGCATTTTTACTAATTGACCCTTTAGACCATTTAGATCTCCAGGTTGTACCCGCATAGTTGATTCCATCTGATCATCAGAAGAAACAGTACCGACCCTCGGGTCCAAATAGATTTGTAACATCCCCATCCCCCTAAATAAAATTGCATCCTTATCATTCAGACTTGCAACATCGGCTACTCCTCCAACCTTGGTGGGGCTAACGAGGCCTCGCCCACAAGCCACACTACGCCAGTCCCAAACAAACTTAGAAGCGCTAGTGAGGGCAGCTGAAGCATCTTCTGGTGTAACAAGGATTATAGAATATCCACGTTGACCAAGTATGTGAAGAGCTGCAGAAAAATTTACATTCCCAGATATCAATATGATGGAAGAAGGTGGGGGTTTGTCCAGGGCAAAAACAAACATTTCCACCAATATAGTATTGTCAAGAGCATTCTTTCCCCCCTTTGGAATATATACTAGTCTGACACCACTTTTCTAAAAGTCCTCTTTGTGTTGTTTGGGGAATTCTATAAAATCTGCATAGGCGGAAAACATTATAACACCTCCTTCAATTAGAGGGTTAGTCCGCAAAGCCTTCCTAATATTAACTGCTACGGCTTCAGCGGGGACATTTCTAGGAAAACAGCAATTCTCAATGTCCCAAAGGATAGAGACAGGATCATATGAGGTGATTAGACTTTGATGGCTTAAAGAAAGTTCAGACATGTTCATGTTTAAATCTGCTATATGTGTGGCCTTTTCTTCAGAGGATTCTGAAGAGACTATCGATGTTGATGCGTTTGGATTAGCCATCATTAAGGTTCCTGTACATGGTGGAAAGCAGAAAATGTAAGTGAATACATATGGAAGTATCTTAAAACAACTGTAGGCAGCACTAGTGCACATGTCAGGGGAAAATCGATGTGGCCATTCAAACATCTAAAAATTAGTGTTGCTGAACCAGTCACTTGACAAGGCTTACACCGAATGGCTAAGCTCAATTCTACTACACAACACCACAGAAAAATCTGGCCAAAAAGAAAAAGAAAAAAAAGAAAGCTACTTGCTTTACTATAGATATAGCAACTACGTTACCAACATAAGAAGATCAAGACTAAGATACTTTTATATCACTCCGGACAAATACTTATATGTCCCTAATTCAATTAATTGCCTCGATCCTCAAAAAGGACACCAACTACAGTGTGAAGGAAAAAGATATCAACATGTGATTTATTCACAGAATCCCAATTGACATAGATTTGATGTCACAACCCAAGTATTTTTTTTAAAAAAATTTTATTGAAGATTCCTTGCATTTGCATACCAAATTTAGTTAAGCTCAATGGGTTAGGTTACCATCATTACAGCAGAATGTTGATCATAAGAAATTTGATACAAAGTAGATAAGAGAAGAATAATTATTCAATTCACTAAAATTCATGTTTCTTCACCACAATAAACTATTAACCAAATTATAGATTTCTAGGTATTCAGGATCCTTGTTTCCAATTATATAGTGATTTGAGATTTTCTAATTTGGTTAATAGTTTATTGTGGTGAAGAAACATGAATTTTAGTGAATTGAATAATTATTCTTCTTTTATCTACTTTGTATCAAATTTCTTATACTGAACATTCTGCGGTAATGATGGTAACCCAACCCATTGAACTTAACTAAATTTGGAATGCAAATGCAACGAATCTTCAATTAAAAAAAAAAAAAAAAAAACCACACTTGGCCGTGACACCAAATCTATGTCAATTGAGATTCTGTGAATAAATCACAAGTTGATATCTTTTTCCTTCATTCTGTAGTTGTTGGTGTGCTTATTGAGAATTGAGGCAATTAATTGAATTAGGGACGTATAAGTATTTGTCCTGAGTGATATAAAAGTATCTATGTCTTGATCTTCTTATGTTGGTAACGTAGTCGCTATATCTGCAGTAAAACAAGTAGCTTTCTTTTTTTCTTTTTCTTTTTTGGCTAGATTTTTTTGTAGTGTTGTGTAGTAGAATTGAGCTCAGCCATTCGGTGTAAGCCTTGTCAAGTGACTGGTTTAGCAGCACTAATTTTTAGATGTTTGAATGGCCACATCCATTTTCCCCTGACATGTGCAATAGTGCTGCCTACAGTTGTTTTGAGATACTTCTATATGTATTCACTTATATTTTCTGCTTTCCACCATGTGCAGGAACCATAATTACGGCTAATCCAAAGGCATCAACATTGATAGTCTCTTCAGAATCCTTTGAAGAAAAGGCCACACATATAGCGGATTTAAACATGAACATGTCTGAACTTTCTTTAAGCCATCAAAGTCTAATCACCTCATATGATCCTGTCTCTATGCTTTGTGACATTGAGAATTATTGTATTCCTAGAAATGTCCCCGCTGAACCCGTAGCAGTTAATATTAGGATGGCTTTGTGGACTAACCCTCTAATTAAAGGAGTTGTCATAATGTTTTGTGTCTATGGGGATTTTAGTGAATTCTCCCAGCGACACACAAAGGGCCTTCAGAAAAGTGGTGTCACACTCATAGATGTTTCAAATGTGGGAAAGGATGCTGCTGACAGAGCTATTTTGGTCGACATGTTTCTTTTTGCCCTTGACAACCCTCCACCTTCTTCCATCATGTTGATCTCTGGAGATGTAGATTTTTCTGCAACTCTTCACATACTTGGTCAACGTGGATATAATATAATCCTTGTTACACCAGAAGATGCTTCAGCTGCCCTCACTAACGCTGCTAAGTTTGTTTGGGACTGGCCTAGTGTGGCTTGTGGGTGAGGCCTCGTTAGCCCCACCAAGGTTGGAGGAGCAGCCAATGTTGCAGGTTTGAATGATAAGGATGCAGTTTTATTTAGGGGGATGGGGATGTCACAAATCTATTTGAACCCGAGGGTCGGTACTGTTTCTTCTGATGATCAGATGGAATCTACTATGCGGGTACAACCTGGAGACCTAAATGGTCTAAAGGGGCAGTTAGTAAAAATGCTGAAAGGCTCAGAAGGACGCCTGTCCCTGAAGCAAGTTTAGTCCGAGTACCAGAAGCGTTTCGGGCGGTCTCTTAATGTAGAAGAGTATGGTGTATCTTTAGAAATCTTTTCATGGAGATGGGTGACGTAATGGAGCTAGTTGGGAAGGACGAGCTGTTTGTTTGTCTTAAAAGTTCGAGGGCAGGCCATAGTTCACTACAGTGGAGAATGATGGATAAATGAAAGGGGATCCTGGGAAGCTCATCCTGGAAAGGACTTTAACTCCTTTTCATGGCTTACTAGTTGAGTTCTATAAAATAATTAAAGGATTAACTTAGCTCGGATTGTATTTAATGGGTGGCACAGTAATTACTTTTTTTTTTCTTTTTTTTTTTTTTTAAAAAAAAACAACTATTTTTTTACTAGCCAAGATTTGATGAAAGAATCAGTTTTCTTTTTGTTTCTTATAAAAGTCAAAAATCAAGTCTATTACAGAGTTAAGCTTATATGACTATCTATTCTATCTTCTGTACTATAGAAGTAAAAAATCAAGTGTATTACAAAATTGAGCTTATAACTGTATGTGCTTTCTTCATTCTTGTAGAAGTCAAATCAACTACTCTATTACAGAGATGAGCTTCGTAGGATCCCATTTCCTTTATCCTTCATTCTCCACTGCAGTGCACTATGGCCTTCCCTCGAACTTTTAAGACAGATAGACAGCTCGTCCTTCGCCACTAACTCCATTACGTCACCGATTTTCATGAAAAGATTTCTGAGCGTGAATACACCATACTCTTCTACATTAAGAGACTGCCTGAAACGCTTCTGGTACTCGGACTTAACTTGCTTTAGGGACATGCATCCTTTTAAGCCCTCTTGCATTTTACTAACTGCCCCTTTAGACCATTTAGATCTCCAGGTTGTACCCGCATAGTAGATTCCATTTGATCATAAGAAGAAACAGTACCGACCCTCGGGTTCAAATAAATTTGTGACATCCCCATCCCCCTAAATAAAACTGCATCCTTATCATTCAAACTTGCAACGTCGGCTGCTCCTCCAACCTTGGTGGGGCTAAGAAGGCCTCGCCCACAAGCCACACTAGGCCAGTCCAAAACAAACTTAGCAGCGCTAGTGAGGGCAGCTGAAGCATCTTCTGGTGTAACAAGGATTATAGAATATCCACGTTGACCAAGTATGTGAAGAGCGGCAGAAAAATTTACATTCCCAAATATCAACATGATGGAAGAAGGTGGGGGGTTGTCCCGGGCAAAAAGAAACATGAAAACCAATATAGTATTGTCAATAGCATTCTTTATCCCCTTCGGAATATATACGAGTCTGACACCACTTTTCTGAAAGTCCTCTCTGTGTTGCTTGGGCAATTCTCTAAAATCTGCATTGGTAGAAAACATTATAATTCCTCCTTCAATTAGAGGGTTAGTCCGCAAAGCCTTCCTAATATTAACCGCTACGGCTTCGGCAGTGACATTTCTAAGAACACAACAATTCTCAATGTCCCAATGGATAGAGACAGGACCATATGAGGTGATTAGACTTTGATGGCTTAAAGAAAGTTTAGACATGTTCATGTTTAAATCCGCTATATGTGTGACCTTTTCTTCAGAGGATTTTGAAGAGACTATCGATGTTGATGCGTTTGGATTAGCCATCATTAAGGTCCCTACACATGGTGGAAAGTAGAAAATGTAAGTGAATACATATGGCTTTGATGTGGTCTTTTGTTTACCAAAATATATCAATATTAAATAACCACTAGCAATAGGACGAATCCTTGTAGGATAATGCTATAGAGAGGGTGTCGAACCTCAAGGACTGAATGGGTATTGTTATCAAATTTATGAAAATAAAAAAATAACTAAAGAAAAAGAAAAGATTGTTGATTTTGTGATTAACTAAAGTGCATAAAATAAACGTAAAAGAGAATTGAAATATAAGAGAGAGAAAGAGTAGAGTATTGACTTTACCGCTATCCGCACATCAATAGTTAATCATATTAAATTAAAGAAATTCATTCTATGCATGTTATAAATAAACAAGAAATTACCTTATTAAAGCATAAGTATAATCCATCTTTGGTTGGCACGGATCGTCCACCTAACCACTAAGATGTAGTACAACTCGTCTTCCTTAGGCATGTATTGTCTTTAATAGGATACATACAATCAATGGAAAAGTATAACCCATCTTCGGTTGGTACGAATTGCCTACCTAAGTTACACTAAACTTGGGTGTAGTACGATTCGTCTTCCCTAGGCATGGCCTATCTAATCCTCTTGTATAATCATCAGTCTTATAATCATAGAAAATAAGAATGATTTGAGTTCAATAAAGGTAAAAAGCTTTCTAAAACAAGAGAAGAATTCTACCAATATTGATTATGAATTGAAGAACAATTGCATTAAAAGATGAAGAACAATATCAAATTGTAGCAATTCTTATAATTATACAACCAACATGCATAAAATAAAATTCTCTAAATTAAAATACAATCAAACCATTGTGCTTGGATAGGGCTACATCAATACCCTACAAAGGTTTTTAGCCGCTCATGACGTTGCTGCAATGGCCTCCTGCCATGATTACTTCTTTTCAATTCTTCAAGCCTTCAAGAAGTTTTTCTTTGAATTTGCTCTAGGTAGCAGTGTGTCTTTCTTCAATGTTTAGAGGCCTATTTATAGAGATTAGGAGGGGTCTAGAAGCTTTTGGAATTCCAGAAAAACGTCTCTTGAGTCTTCTTGTCCAAGTAGAAGATTGAAACTTCAATTCAAGTAGGAAAATGATTCCGAATTCGTGTAGAATTGCGGTCTTTTATTGCGGGGCGATTTTGGCATAGTAAACATCCGAATTAGGGAAAAGCTATTTCTGATATATATATATATGTGTGTGTTGCATTTTTTATTAGCTTTCCAACACCACCAATTTTCTTGCAATTCAATATCTGAGTCAAAAGTTATGATCAAAACACTAAGACATGTGCAAAATCCAAATTTGAACCCAATCCGATTTTGACTCTTAGTGGAGAAATTCCGATTTAATCCCTTTCTTGATTTGATTAAACTTAACCACATCATATAAGTCTTCTATTATGATTGATTAAGCTTAAATATATCTTCTAAGTCTTCTCAAAGTGTGCTTTAAGCCCAAAATCAATTGAATTAATTGTATCTTTATTTAAAACCTGAAAACATTAAAACAACATAAAATCAAACAAATAACAATGCTAAGGAATTAATATATATAAGTTAAGGGGCTTAAATGTGTAACATTCAACACTTATCAGACAGTATCTCAAAACAACTGTAGGCAGCACTAGTGCACATGTCAAGGAAAAATCGATGTGGCCATTCAAACTTCTAAAAATCAGTGTTGCTAAACCAGTCACTTGGCAAGGCTTACACAGAATGGCTGAGCTCAATTCTACTACACAGCACAACATAAAAATTTAGCTAAAAAAAAAAGGAAAAAAAAAAAAGAAATCTTCTTGCTTTACTACAGATATAGCAACTACGTTACCAACATAAGAAGATTAAGACTTAGATACTTTTATATCACTCCGGACAAATACTTATATTTCCCTAATTCAATTAATTGCATTGATCCCCAATAAGCACACCAACAACTACATAATGAAGGAAAAAGAAATCAACATGAGATTTATTCACGGAATCCCAATTGACATAGATTTGATGTCACATCCGAAGTGTTTTTATTTTGTGTGCAACACTCTTCAACTAAAATCATACTACCTCATCGAGGTAAACGTACCACTTTTCGGTCCCTTAAAACCCTCTAACACCTTATTTCTTTAACAGTGCATCGTTGACCATAAACAACTATAAGAAGTAGTCTGGTTAAGCAAATATAAAGGTAAGCTGATTGCAAATGTACTTACATTTTCTGTATCATCAAGAATCAGAACTGCACTTTCTTGCCCCAGCACGACATCAAGACCCTTTTGATGTCTATGGGTGCCATCATCTCGTGAAATCACTCTAGCACTGAAGTACTCTCTTTGAGGATCAAGCAGCTTAGCCATTTCCAACGCATAGGCCCAAAAAAAAGAAAAAAAAGAAAAAAAAGAAGGGACAAGCAGCTAATTACATCCTTTCAATTTCTATGAACAATTTTACCTTTCAATAGAAATCACTTCAAATCAGAATATCCCATTGACAAATTGTCATTATTCTTAAATATTTGCTTTTCTTGGCCTTTTATTTCCAGCGACGTGGCGATACGTGATTGGGTCACAGTATGTTCTGAAATATTCACACGAGTGTACTTAGGGTTGGCAATTTTTGACACGACCCGCGAACCCGACACGAACACGACACGATAAAATAGGGTTTGGGTTTGTATAATCGGGTTCGGGTCGGAATCGGGTCAACCCGATTCTGACCCGATTACAATCGTGTCTGGCGGGTCAACCCGCGGGTTGACCCGCCAGACACGATTCTGACCCTCTTTTTTTTTTTTTTTTTTTTTTTTTTTAATTAAAAAAGGAGAAAAGAAGTAAAGAAGAGTCGAAGACTCGAAGTGTCAACAACCCGAACCCGAACTGAAGTCTGAAGCCCCGAGTGCGAACGCAGCGAACCGCCGAACCCTAGCCCACTGCCGCCCAGTAGCCCGCATGTCGCCCGCCCGCCCGCCCGGCGACACCACCACCGGCAGATAAGAGCGAGTCGACGCCCGCCATCTACTGACGGCACCACCAACTGTCCAACACCACCGGCAGATATCATACGGCTTTACCCTTCTCCTCACCTCCTCAGATTCTAACGAACGTGTAGAATCGAAAACCCAGCATGTATTTTTCTTGGCAAAAGTTGTTTTCTTTCAAGTTTATTTGCTGTCTTCTTTTTCATTTAACTGTTGAATATTCGGGTGGTGTTGTGATTTTCGGGAGGATTTTTCTGTGGGAACAACCGAATGGGTATTGTAAATTTTTGGGTTTGATTGTGTGATTTTGTGGTGTTTCGGTTGGTACTGAGTTTCTTGTAATTGTGGGTCTTGGCCGAATGATGGGTTGATTTCTTGTGTCTTCCATTGTAGTCGTGTGAGTGTTGATTTCTGTGGATTTTAAGTAGGTTGATTTCATGGAGAAATTTATGGGTTATTTTGATGGCCGAATGGTGGGTGTTGTTGATGTATTATTACTAATGGCCGGTTGGTGTTTTGGATTTTTTCTGTAGATAGACCGAATGGGTTTTCGTTTTCTGTTTGAAGTTGAGGTTCTGGGTGTTGATGGTTTAGTTTTTTAACGGGTCGGGTCGTGTTCGGGTCGCGTGTCACAACCCGATTAATAATTGGTTCGGGTTGACACGATTATATAATCGGGTCGCGTGTCACAACCCGATTAATAATCGGGTCGGGTTCGGGTTGACACGATTATATAATCGGGTCAGTCGGGTTGACCCGAACCCGACCCGAATGCACGAATTGCCCACCCTGTGTACTGTGTAGGGATGGATAGTTTGTAAAGGATTGGTAGAATATGCTCACGGCTGTGTTTGGCTTTGCTTATAAATTAGTTCCATTCAACGGATTAGGCTTAGGTAAGCGCATATTGGTAAACTCTGTCCTAAAACTCTAAAATTTAAAACAAGCAACGGTCGATGTAATGTACTTATATTTTCTGTAATGGATTCTGAAATGCTAAATGTAAAGAATGGATAGAAATATGGAATAGAAATATGGAAGGGAATAGAAATGGAAGAAGAAAGGCAAGAGGGACCTTCGAGGGTTCTAGGACCTCCACGCTTCATTAGAGAAAGCTTAAACTCAAGAACTGTTCATGGTGCGTTTGGAATTGTAATTTCGTAGATAATAAGTGCGATTTTAAACCAAATCGTAAAACATAAATCGTTTGGGAACTGCTTTTTTAAAAATTGCGATTTGAAAACGCAAAAAATCTATTTTTTTAAATAGCAAGTAAGATGGTGTTTTTTTGAAAATGTCGGATTTTAAAGGCTAATTTGCAATTTTGCCAAACACTAAACTGCGTTTTTAAAAAACACTTTTTTCAAATCGCACATTTTAAAATTGTGATTTTCAATCGCACATTTTGAAATTACAAGCTCAAACGGACCCTTAATAAAATTGATCAAGACTAAACTGCAAAGAACTCATGGGCTTAGGTTATATAGTGGCTTGCATTCTCAGCCACTAAACAAACCCAATCCACTAGCCCAGAACTGATTTTAACAACCCTAAGTTCCTAACAACTCAGCCCAAAGGCCTAACGTAATATCCCTTAACCTAATATCCCCTAACCGACTCATTCGTTTTGAAATTATATATACGCGCATATTTCTCTCTCTCTGTATCTCTGTTCTCGGGCTTCAGCTTCAAAGTTTAGTCCCTAATCTAGTAAAATCGCACAGTTCCAAGACTCTCACCTTTTGGTCTGGAAAATTCCCAGATACACCATAATCAAAAGCTTCTTCCTTTGTTGCCCAGGTTCTCTCTCTCTCTCTCTCTCTCTCTCTCCTCTCTCTCTCTCTCTGTGTGGGTGTGTGTCTCGCACCATTTAATTATTTTCTTTTCTCTTTTGTTAAATTAGATCTCCCTTTGATTAGATCGCTAACCCTTTTGCTTGTTCTTCAGGATCTAAGTGTCGTGGTGTTCTGGGACTGGAGCGGAGGAGCTACCGCTGGATTCATATTGGGTACCTTTTGTTCAATTGTTTATTTCTCTTTGATGTTATATTTCGAATCAAAATTTCCAACTGGGAAATTGGTTCTTGGGATTTTAGACGCTTTTGTTTTGTGGGATTGTTTTGATTGCTGAGAAAACGCAATAAGAAAAAGAAAAGTTTTAGAATCTAGACTTGTATTGTGTAGTTTGAGTAATTGATGAATTGGGTTTAATAAATAAATAGGTTTTTTTACCAATATTTTTGGTGAAATCGACATGAACTATTACATAATTTATTTTTTTTCGATGAATAAAAGCTTTCATCCACCAACAATCAAGCTACACTCCAGAAAACAAAACCGGAACACTATCCCAACCGGAAAACAATACCTAAGGCCAGAATACAAGCCAAACCCCAACAACCAACCTGCAACCTCAAAAGGAGCAGAAAACAAAAAAGACCAACCAACAAACCAACCAAGGCCCAAGTCTCAGCAAAATAAAACCAAGCACTCGAACACAGGACATCAGCTACAGATCAGTAACTCAACCACTCAAACAAAACAGAACACATTACAACAAATTATGCAGATTTCATCTAGAAACAAGGAACAAACAATTTCTGAGGTTCTTGAAATGCCCTTTAGCCACGAGCCTAAATTTGTATGTTCTTTTTTATTCTAAGGTATTTGCTGAATAGTAATTTCTTAATTGGACTTTATTTCCTAGTTTTCAATTTAGTATAAAAGAATAAAAGCTAGTTGTCTACGTATTGTTTGGGTTGAAAATGCCATCTTTGAATCTCTTTGTAGTATTTATTTATCTAATTTTTTTAATGGCTTGAGATTTCCAGGTATTCAATATCCTTGTTTCCAATTATACAGTGATTTGAGATTTTCTAATTTGGTTAATAGTTTACTGTGGTGAAGAAACATGAATTTTAGTGAATTGAATAATTATTCTTCTCTTATCTACTTTGTATCAAATTTCTTATACTCAACATTCTGCTGTAATGATGGTAACCCAACCCATTAAACTTAACTAAATTTGGTAAGCAAATGCAAGGAATCTTCAATAAAAAAAAAACACTTGGGCTGTGACATCAAATCTATGTCAATTGGGATTCTGTGAATAAATCACATGTTAATATCTTTTTCCTTCATTCTGAAGTTGTTGGTGTGCTTATTGAGGATCGAGGCAATTAATTGAATTAGGGATGTATAAGTATTTATCCGGAGTGATATAAAAGTATCTAAGTCTTGATCTTCTTATGTTGGTAACGTAGTTGCTATATCTGTAGTAAAGCAAGTAGCTTTCTTTTTCTTTTTTTCTTTTTTGGCCAGATTTTTCTGTGTTGTGTAGTAGAATTGAGCTCAGCCATTCGGTGTAAGCCTTGTCAAGTGACTGGTTCAGCAGCTCTAATTTTTAGATGTTTGAATGGCCACATCGATTTTCCCATGCCATGTGCACTAGTGCTGCCTAGAGTTGTTTTAAGATACTTCCATATGTATTCACTTACATTTTCTGCTTTCCACCATGTGCAGGAACCTTAATGATGGCTAATCCAAACGCATCAACATCAATAGTCTCTTCAGAATTCTCTGAAAAAAAGGCCACGCATATAGCGGATTTAAACATGAACATGTCTGAACTTTCTTTAAGCCATCAAAGTCTAATCACCTCATATGGTCCTATCTCTATCTTTTGGGACATTGAGAATTGTTGTGTTCCTAGAAATGTCTCCACTAAACTCGTAACAGTTAATATTAGGAACGCTTTGCGAACTAACCCTCTAATTAAAGGAGGAGTTAAAATGTTTTCTGCCTATGCAGATTTTAGAGAATTCCCCCAGCAACACGCAGAGGACCTTCAGAAAAGTGGTGTCACACTCATAGATGTTCCAAATGTGGGAAATGATGCTGCTGACAGAGCTATTTTGGTCGACATGTTTCTTTTTGCCCTCGACAACCCTCCACCTTCTTCGATCATGTTGATCTCTGGAGATGTAGATTTTTCTAATGCTCTTTACATACTTGGTCAACGTGGATATAATATAATCCTTGTTACACCAGAAGATGCTTCAGCTGTCCTTACTAACGCTGCTAAGTTTCTTTGGGATTGGCCTAGTGTGGCTTGTGGGCGAGGCCTCGTTAGCCCCACCAAGGTTGGAGGAGCAGCCGACGTTGCAGGTTTGAATGATGAGGATGCACTTTCATTTAGGGAGAGGGGCATGTCACAAATCTTTTTGAACCCGAGGGTTGGTACTGTTTCTTTTGATGATCAGATGGAATCTACTATGCGGGTACAACCTGGAGACCTAAATGGTCTAAAGGGGCAGTTAGTAAAAATGCTAGAAGGCTCAGAAGGACACCTGTTCCTGAAGCAAGTTAAGTCCGAGTACCAGAAGCGTTTCGGGCGGTCTCTTAATGTAGAAGAGTATGGTGTATTCACGCTCAGAAATCTTTTCACGAAGATGGGTGATGTAATGGAGCTAGTGGGGAAGGACGAGCTGTCTGTCTGTCTTAAAAGTTCGAGGGCAGGCCAAGTACACTGCAGGGGAGAATGAAGGATAAAGGAAAGGGGATCCTGAGAAGCTCAACTCTGTAATAGAGTACTTGATTGGAGTTTTACAAGAAGGAAGATAGCACAGATAGTTATAAGCTCAATTTTGTAATAGACTTGATTTTTGACTTCTAATACGGAAGATAGAGCAAATAGTCATATAAACTCGACTCTGTAATAGACTTGATTTCTTACTTCTATAATAAACAAAGAGAAAACTGATTCTTTCATCAAATCTTGGCTAGTAAAAAAATAGTTTTTTTTTTTTTTAAAAAAAGAAAGTAATTACTGTGCCACCCATTAAATACTATCTGAGCTAAGTTAATCCTTTAATTATTTTATAGAGCTCAATTAGAAAGGCATGAAAATGAGTTAAAGTCTAGATTCAATTAGATGCTGCCACATGTGCTCCCCGTGTCACTGACTTAGAGTTAAAGACAAGAGACACGGCCACATGTATTCCAGCCAACATGATAGCTCATGACACTAGTCCATATGATACACTGGTACAGCAACACTCCAGCAATTACGCAATCACAGATTGTGATACATCAATCTGTGATTGCACAGCTGGTTCACTATCAAGAAAGGAAAGGAAAGATCACAATGGGGCATTCAAAGCTACAGCTCACGATTGCAGCGCCAGGCATAGCTGTCCTCATTCAGAAAAGGAAAATCAATATGGTCTAGCTGCTCATATGCAGATAGTAGTTTTCCTTATCTTTGTTAAAACTTTTTCTTTTTATCTTTGGACAGTGTGTGCAACACTCTTCAACCAAAATCATACTACCTCATCGAGGTTAACATACCACTTTTCGGTCCCTAAAACCCTCTAACAGCTGATTTCTTTAACAGTGCATCGTTGACCATAAACAACTATAAGAAGTAGTCTGGTTAAGCAAATATAAAGGTAAGCTGATTGCAAATGTACTTACATTTTCTGTATCATCAAGAATCAGAACTGCACTTTCTTGCCCCAGCACGACATCAAGACCCTTTTGATGTCTATGGGTGCCATCATCTCGTGAAATCACTCTAGCACTGAAGTACTCTCTTTGAGGATCAAGCAGCTTAGCCATTTCCAACGCATAGGCCCGGTCACCCATTGTATAAATATACATCTCAAACATCTCACTTGCTTCTTTTAAAAATGTGTGAACAATGGGCCTTAACTTGGTCATCATATGCATAAAATCCATTCCAGCATGAAGAGGCCGCCTCTTGAGACATCTACCATCTCATAATTTTTAAACACAAAAAGGCAACAAGAACGTTTAGTCAGTCAGTAAAGGTGTGAAGAATATCAGAAAATTAAGTGGTGCAACAAAATCAAAAGTATTAGATGATAATTTAAAAAAATTATCACTCATCTATTGGGATAAAGCAAAAGCCAACTCATAACCAATCAAAATTAATAAGGGCCTCCATTTAGTTTGCAAGGTCCAATGGGGACAGGGATGCAAACAGTAAGACAGTCATTATTCTTAAATATTTGCTTTTATATGATAGGTTCTGAATATTCTACATTACACAAAATAAATCCCATGATACAAATTTTGCCTGACAACTTCCAAAACTATCATATCTGCAGTTCACGAAAAAATATTTCATTGTGAAACAAAGCTCGCCATTAGCACATCATATAACTTCTACCAGTCTTCTTGTAGAGAGGGAGAGAGAGAAAGCCAAACCCCAGACACACAAAGCCTAGCTTTAATTAGAAGCCACGACATTCTACTGGCAAATCAAAAACTTCCCTCACCACATTCCACAAGACTTTCAAGTTATGGTGATAAAACAACATAAGACTGCATAAGCTCGTCTCAAGCACAAGCAGCTAATTACATCCTTTCAATTTCTTTCAACAATTTAACCTTTCAATAGAAATCAGAATATCCCATTGACAAATTGAAAGCACAAAAATTTCCTTAAACATACTCAGGTTAGGCTCTGTCCGCTCTGTTCGTTTGGGTCATGAAGGCATTTTCTGGCTCCTGTTGACGATAGAGGAGGTGGCAAGCTCAGTTAATAGCAAGGGCTTCTTTCGGAAAATCAGGACCGCATGCAGTGTCTTCCTCTGTCAAAGTAGCTTCAACATCCATGGGACTTGGCTATCGAAGAGTGCAGTGGAGGAGGGAGGCGGGGGTTTATTCTACTCCCTGAAGGCAAAGAGAAGTGGGGATGGTGCGGCTTTGGGAAGGTGCTTCGTTTCCTGTTGGCACCATATCTCACAGTGAAATAGCTTCCGCCGACGTTTCATGGAGATCCCTGCATTGGCAAGTCAGTCTCTCAGATTATTCCGGCGGTTAAACCACATGCACTTCTGCCCTTGGTTCTACTACGAGCTCAGTTACAGCGTCTATGGCGGTTGGAAAGCTTTCCAAGTATAAAACAGTAGCGGCAGTGCAAACTCTTAGCACAGGAACTCAGTTCCCTCCGGCAGCTCTTGCTACTGGTTCTGGTGCGATGCCAAGCTCGTATGCAGCCTCTATGGAGGATGGCCAGAACAGGACAAAACCAGCACCAGACGTGAGGACAAATCAACGTACACAATTCGGTATGAGCAAGAAGAACGTGGCTTACCGTTCAAATTCTCATTCTCGCCCATATCACACATTTGCTGGAAGCAGCGTCGGCATAGAGACAATTGGGGAGGTAGCAAAAAGGTTGGGGCAGTCTTTTTCCCTGCTTGGAAAATCCTCAAGTCAAGGACAGCTGTCGGCCTCTCCTTGGTAGCAATTTACGCATTATTGTGGATGGGCAGGGTGTGAGAGACGTGAGCTGGAAAACACCACGTGTAACCCAAATCTGGAGAAAAAAGGCGCATGGCTTCGGTGGTTTCTTCTGGATCAAACCGTGGCCTCTCCTTGGGCCAGGCACAACTTTGGGCTCCCACTGATTTTAGAACTGGCTCTTCTTCTTTGGGCCAGCCTTCTGCTTTGGGTTTTATTCCTGCTTCTTCCCCTCTTCAGAGCTGTCCTTCCATCCTGGAATAGGCCCGTCCTTCTAGTGACGCTGGCCCGCAAGTTCTCAAATCCCAGGCTCTCCTAAGTTCGGACTCCTCCTTCTCGATATTTTTTTATTAAAAGCCAAAAGGCCCTTTTCCACGTAGGAATCCCCTGCCTATCATTACTCGCTTACCTAAGCCTAATCCGTTGGAGTAATGATAGGCAGGGGACGTTTAACCGTCCCCTGCCCGGCCCTTTCCTACGTGGAAAGGGCTTCTTGGCTTTTAATAAAAAAAAAAAATCACAATTTTGAAAACTATCCAGCGTCTGATGTTTATACTCATTTTCTTCCCCAAACCATTTTCCTTCCAAATCTTTCCCTCCCTCTCTCCATCTCCTCTCCTCAACCCCACCGTGAAATCAACTGCGAGCCCGCCACCAGTACGTCACCGTGCGTTCTCCATCTCCGGTTCGGCTCCGAAGAATCCGAAGACTCAACCACCGTACTGCCACGAGCAGCCCCAACCGAACCACCACCACCACCGACGAGCCCATCCACCGTAAGGTTTTCTTAGTTTTTTATTTTTTATTTTTTATTTTTTATTTTTCCTTTTGAAAATGCAGATAATGGTGTGAGTTTATGCCTTTTTCCTGTAAAATTGGAGGGACAAAGTTGGTTGAGATTTGGGCTCCCACAGTTCCGATGACCATTTCCCTCATTTCTGACCTAAATCTCCCCCATTTCTGGCATCGGTAGCTACCCCCACCCATCAGAGCACCGGCTTCATTTATCTTTTCTGTCGACGAAGCGCCGGCCACCAAGACCCACTGACCGCCACCCATCGGAGCACCCTCCCCCCCCCCCTCTCTCGCTGTTTTCCTGTTGTAAGATTTCTGCTTCTCTCTTTTCATGATTTTCGCCACCCATCAGAGCACCATATATAGTTGTTTGGTGCTAAAGTTTAGTCTTTTGTTGTATTTTTTATGTGTTGGGTTTTAGTTTAGCCTTTGGATTTTTCAAAATTTTGACCTTTAGTTTATGAGTCATTTTTTGTTGGATCTGCTGTAAGGCAGATTTAGAACATGGATCTGCCGTAATTTTCATCAAGTTTGCTTCATTTCTCTCTCTTTTGGAAGTTTGCATGACAAAATGGTAACATGGAAAATATTCTAGAAACCAAATCTTCTGTGTCAATTATGTTTGAGACTTGGACACCCTGGGAAAACTAAGTGAGTGACTGTCTTCTTCTCAAGTATTTGAAATAATTCTATTGTGGTTCTGTTGATAATGAAACAAAGTATTATTTCTCAGATGTATCTAAGGACATTTTATTTAAACAACTATGCAAGTTATCTGGGTCAGCTTGGAGAAATGCAACTTCACTTGGTTTCTATGGAAGTTTAAACGTTTGTAAATTTGTGGGTTAAAAAAAGGGTACTGAATTTTTTTTCAAGGATCAAGACTCTGTTCAATGTTGCTGGCATTTTTGTCATTTCCTTGGATAAACCGTGAAGGGGGGTTGGCCAAAATCTACATATGAGAATTGAATTAAACTAAGAACAGGGCAGGGTTTTAAGAAAGATTTTGTTTTTTTTCATTAAAGAAATAAAATCTTCTTTACTCCTTATTAGATGGTTGAGAAAATGGGGGAAGATGAAAGAAAAACACAGAATTTGTGTTTTTTATGTTCCTGTTTTTCTTTTCTCTTTAAGAGTCTTGCTTGTGACTTTAGTTTTTTATCCCTTTTTTATTTGATTTCCTTGGTACTATAAAATGATTCTTTTTATCCTTAGTTTGGTTGGTGGGAAAATGGAGGGAGAAAAGAGTTGAAAATTGGGTATTGAATTTTCTGTTGATTTTCTATTATCTGATTGGATCTATTGCGCGCTTTGGTAGCTGGTTTACTTTTTTTGTTAGCAGAATAGATTATTTTTGATTGGGCTACAGAAATTTGGCAAGGGTGATTGGAGGATCATTTTGACTGTGATGATTGATCTTGATGTCCTGTGGATTCTTGGCTCATTTGTGGAAGGTACTAGATTTGATAAGACACATGTTTTTAAATAGTTAGGTAAACAGGTCTTGTTTTAGATTGAAGTTAGTCAAATTAGTTATCTTCATCAATTAAATATTTGATATTTAATTGATATTTGCTTGATGTAATGGATCTTATGTTGCTTGTTGACAATGAGATGGTGTGTGCTCTATTTTTCAATTGGAATTCTTGTCCTTGCACAAAATATATAGGATCTTCCATTCTGTCCAAATTCAATTTTATCTCATTTTTGTACATCCATAAAACTCTTTGTTGTATGACACAGAAATTTTCAGGACAACATCTATGTACAACAATTAAACGAGTTGAATTTTATCCTGGTGGTGTTTGATATAAGTGGAATTTTCAGGATATACATGAAATATTACTAAATTTGTGTAACTAGTTCATACTCTGGTGCTTGATGGCTTTTTTAGGCATTGGGTTCCAGCAGAGCAGAAATTTGTAAACTTTCCTTTATGGTATATTGGCTTGGTAATTATTGGCTTAAATTTGGAAATTTTTTTGTAAAAGATAATTAATCTTTGGATTTTGTGTATTGATGGCTGTACTTTTTATGACCTGTTTGTTTCATTTTGTTGTTCTTACTTTTAGCTATGGCATACCTGAAAAAAGTACAAAGAAAACTAAAAAAATAAGTCAGTTTAATGTTGTATACAACAACTGTTTGGACCTCTTATGTAGCAAAGTTGATATTCAATTGTTTTTATTGCCTAACGTTATCTTATATGTTTCAGGTGATAAACATGGTTATCTCAATGCATATGCTTACATTAGAAGCATCAACTTTCCCCAAGTTACGCGAGTGTCTTGCGATTCAGTAGAATGTTTTATCTGTGTTTGTTTTCAGTAGAATGCAGTATGCACCAGTGGTGGGCTTTCATATATTAACATGATGTGAAGAGTGCGGTTTCTTCCCTTGTTTTAAGTATCATGAATGGTTTTGATTATGGCAAGCTTGAACTATTGTTGCTTTTATGCATGTCGTTTAGGATTTGATCATGAATAAGGCTGGACAGACATGTTTCGGTTTCTTATTTAGGGTGATGAAAATTCAGAGAAAGAAGTGGAAGAGAAATGAGTGGAAGTAGCATCTTATGGAAAGCAGGACAGATTGCTTATTGAATTTTCATGTCTTGTAAATTTTGGATCTGGTTTAGTTTAGTGGTTTCAGGTGTAATTTTTTTAAGAGAAATATGGTTTCTTGGTTTTGGGGCATCATGTGTATTTCTTCTTAGAATTTTAATTCCTAAACTTGTTAAGCATTTGACTCAAATCATTCCCATGACGTAGTTCTGAATCTTCTAATGGCTCTTTCTTAATTGATTTGTCAATTAACTTGGTAGTTCTTCGTACTCTTGGACATTGCAGCGGACTACTTTAGTTAGTAGTTTAGTAATTTTTAACAACTTGGATCCCGATCCACCTTTCAAGCTTGGTCTTGTGCGTTGAATTGGGTGTTCGGACCACGCACTTTCTGTCACTCAAATTTCACAATCTCATTTGGACTTAGTTCCAGCATCTTATCCATCAAACAAGAAGCATATTGATTTCATGTGCATGGTTCATTACAGACAATCGACAAACCAATGTTATTCTATAATTTACAAATCCATTATGTTGAGAATGATATGAAGAAAGTCTTGAATTGCTACACCAGTACTCTGTAATTCTATCATAGGTATTAGAGAACTCAACAATCTGTATTGCTCAGTTAACTACAACTCCAGCGGTAAACATCCCAAACCCCGCTCTCATGGTAAGGCCTCATCTCCGTTATGTCTTTAAAAATTATTAGTTGGAATGTTAGAGGTATTAATGATGCAGGGAAGAGATCTAGTATTAGCAATTTTCTGAAAAGTTGGAAGGCGGATGTGATTTGTTTTCAAGAAACGAAGATGGAGTCTATTTTTGTGGGTACTATTCGGAGTTTATGGGATGGCCCTTTCACTGGTTGGGTGGTTCTTCCAGCTTTTGGAACCTCTGGTGGCATTCTCTTGATGTGGGAAAAACGTGTTGTGGAATGTATTTATGAGGCAATAGGCACGTTCTCGCTATCATGCAAGTTCAAGTCAGTTTTGGACCAATTTGTTTGGGCTTTCACATGGGTTTACAGCACCAATGATAACTCTGAGAGATCTCTGCTTTGGGAAGAATTATCTGGGATTTCACATTTGTGGGATATTCCATGGTGCATTGGAGGTGACTTTAATGTTGTCCGCTACATGAATGAGCGCGCTGGTGTTCCTCGTTCCACGCCTACCATGGGAGATTTCTCAGACTTTATTTGTGAGCTTGGTTTGCTGGATCTCCCTTTGACTGGTGGCTCTTTTACTTTGTCCAATAATCAAGTCCCTCCTTCCATGTCCAGGTCGTAATTGCTGGACCACGGGTGTCCACTGTTTTATAGGTTTGGTATATGGCTTGTGACACCTATGTCACTTATTCTTTGTAAGTCATTCTTGTTATGTAAATATTATGTTGTTAAGAGTTAAACAGATAGATGTTAAATGGCTCTTGTTGTAATTATTTTGTGATAGATGTATAAAATGTGATTTTCACTATTCAGGTTTATGTTTCCGCTGAATAGTTAAATAGACGTTTCTCTGATTGACCATGTACATATTATGGGATTTGTACCATATATTGGCTGAGCGATAAGTAGTCGTGCCACTGTGATGACTCGTTTTATGTTTGTATATATATATTTTAAAAAAAAAAGTTGTCACAACAAATGGTATTAGAGCAGTTAGCTTTAGGATTGTTAGGAAATTCAGAAGTCTAGGTTTGTGTTGGAGTCTAAGGATAACAATTTAGGATTCTAAAAGCTTCAACAAAGATAAGAAGACTTAAACAAAATTCCTTGTGTGCATTGCATGATTCTTGTAATGCACATAATATGATTTGTGTTGTTTACATGGCATAGTTCTGTCCAGACAAAGCCATGCCACCTAGACAATGACCTCTTCCTTTGTTCGGAGGTGTTGCATGCGTCTCGATTGATTCGAGTGTAAACTTAACAGTATTTCAAATATTAGGTTTTGATATCATTTTAAGAATGGATTGGTTGTTGAAGTACTATGCTAACATTGACTATAGAAAGAAATAAGTTATTTTTCGTTCACCAAGTGAGGAAGAATTCAAATTTTGTGGATCTCGAGTACGAGCCACTCCACCTCTTCTTTCTGCAATTCAAGCAAGACGAAGCATTAGGAGTGGTGCGCAAGCATCTCTAGCTTATATCAAGGCTCAACCAAAGAGAGAACGTAAGCTAGAAGATATACCTGTAGCGCGCGAATATCCAGACGTTTTTCGCGGAGGTTACAAAACTGGATTACGCCTGATCGAGAAATTGAGTTCACTATCGATCTGATGCCAAGGACTCAACACATCCATAATGCACCATACCGTATGGCTCCCTCTGAAATGAAAGAGCTGAAGAAGCAACTTGAAGACTTTGTAGACTGGGGTTTTATTCGTACTAGTGTCTCACTATGGGGAGCGCCAGTTTTGTTTGTAACAAAAAAGGATGGATCTTTGCGTTTGTGCATTGATTGCCGTGAACTGAAACGAGTGACGATCAAGAACAAGTACCCATTGCCAAGGATCGATGATCTCTTCGACCAACTGAAAGAAGCTACTGTCTTCTCTAAAATCGACCTTCAATCGAGATATCACCAGCTCAAGGTGAAAGAAGCAGACGTACCAAAAACGGCGATACATACGCGTTATGGTCATTACAAATTCCTTGTTATGCCATTTGGAGTGACCAATGCACCTTCTGTGTTCATAGATCTAATGAATCGGGTATTTCACAAGTACCTTGATCAGTTCGTAGTGGTGTTTATAGACGACATATTGGTTTATTCTGCCACCCACAATAATCACGAAGAGCATTTGTAGACAGTGCTAAGTATTCTAAGAGAAAAGAAGCTCTTTGCCAAACTCAAGAAGTGCGAGTTCTAGCTGAAGGAAGTCTCATTCTTAGGTCACGTAATCTCAAAAGATGGAGTAGCGGTTGACCCAAGCAAGATTGAAGCAGTGATGAATTAGGAGCGACCATCGAATGTAAATGAGATTCGGAGTCTCCTAGGACTTGTGGGATACTACCGAAGATTTGTTGAAGGCTTTTCCAAGCTTTCAGGCCCTCTAACTGCTCTAACGAAGAAGAATGCTCGTTTCATCTGGAGTGACGAATGTGAAGAATGTTTCCAATAGCTAAAGCAGAGGCTAGTATCTGCACCTGTCCTAACCCTGCCAGGGAATCGGAGAAATTCATTATCTATAGCGATGCATCCCTCCAAAGACTAGGTTGTGTGCTTATGCAGCAAGGTAAGGTAATCGCTTACGCATCTAGACAATTGAAGGACCATGACAAGAACTACCCTACACATGATTAAGAACTTGCAGCAATTGTCTATGCTTTGAAGATTTGGAGACATTACTTATTTCGAGAGACAGTCGAAATCTATATTAACCACAAGAGCCTTAAGTATATATTCACACAAAAGGAACTGGATATGAGACAACGAAGGTGGCTAAAGCTGATCAAAGATTACGATTGCTACATCATGTACCATTCGGGAAAGGCAAATGCCGTAGCAGACGCGTTAAGCAGAAAGTCACGCAGTGGAGTTCTAAATTCTAAATTCTATCACCACCCCAGATCAACTTGCTCAGCATATGGAGAAGATCCAGTTGAACGTATTAGAAGAACAAGTAGCTTTAGCAACTCTAGTTATCCATCCATTAATTTTTGAAAGGATCAAAATAGACCAAGAAAATGATCTTGAACTACAAGAATTGATAGAGAAGGCTAATCGCGGCGATGCTCTTGGATTTCATCTCACAAATGACGGTTTGCTGAGAATGAGAGATGCTAGGATTGTCATACCTAACGATGTGGAGTTAAGAAGAGATATTATAGATGAAGCTCATAAAACTCGATATACAATTCATCCGGGAAGCACTAAGATGTACTAAGATTTGAAGAAGAAATTCTAGTGGCATGACTTGAAGCGAGATGTTGCTGAATACGTGGCTCAATGTCATGTTTGTCAGCAAGTGAAGGCCGAACATCAGAGACCTGCGAGACCTCTTCAACCTTTAAATATTCCTGAGTGGAAGTGTGATCAAATTGCCATGGACTTTGTGGTGGGTTTGCCAAAAGCACCCGGTGGCCAAGATTCCATTTGAGTCATGATTGATAGGCTTACCAAAAGTGCTCATTTCATTCCATTCTGCATCACCGACTCTGTGCCCAAGCTAACTGAAATGTACATTAGAGACATCGTCAGATTGCATGGAGTGCCTGCTTCTATTGTATATGATAGATATTCTCGTTTTACTTCCAGATTCTGGAAATGCTTACAAGACGCATTGGGAACGAAGCTGAATATTAGCACTGCCTATCATCCTCAAACCGACGGTCAATCAGAGAGAACCATCCAGATTTTGGAGGACATGTTGAGGTTATATGTACTCGACTTTAAAGGTAAGTAGATTAAATATTTACCTTTAGTCGAATTTGCCTACAACAATAGTTTTCAAGCAACTATTAGAATGGCACCATATGAGGCGTTGTATGGACAGAAATGTAGATCCCCACTATATTGGGATGAAGTGGGAGAAAAATACATCATCGGGCCAGAGATGATACAAGACATGAAGGACAAAATCTCTATTATTCGGAGAAGGATGTTGACAGCACAAAGCCGGCAAAAGAGCTATGTAGACAGACACCGCCGCCAACTAGAATTTAATATGGTGACCTCGTGTAGTTAAAGGTATCGCCAATGAAATGAGTGGTACGGTTTGGCAAGAAAGGGAAACTGAGTCATAGATTTGTAGGCCCCTATGATCAAAATTTTCATCTATCTATATTTATAAGATTAAGACAAAATCTCTACTTTGCAAAATAGCCTAGCATTTGTTGTGCTTCTTAGTATAGTGCCCTTACTGTAGACTAGTATAATCCTTTAAGAGTAATTCTATTTTCCATATTCATTTTACACCAATTGATGTAACGACTCTTTTTGCTTGTCGAATGAAAAGAAAGAAGTTTCACTTTCTATACCGCCAGCATGTCTTGTGACATGTTTTAAATGACTTCTCATGTTAGCCACTTTGGAAAAAAAAAGAAAAGAAAAAAAAGAAAAGAAAGAAAAACCACTAAATACATGTTATGTCCGCATGTATGATATATAAATGAGTGTAAAGAATAACATTACTTAATTTTTATACAAATAGTATACCTAAGAGTAGTTTGCACTAGTATCAGCTTTTTTCTCCTTCTGGTAGCTGGCGTAAGAGTTTTGGTGGTGCAGTCCCATTCATCTAACTAATCTTCTCTACTTGAGGAAGGAGATAATGGCAGCAAGCAATGGGAATGCTTTGGATGGATTTCCCTTGACGAAAGGGGAACAAAAAAGAATTGAGATTGCTGAGGAAACGATCCAGGAGCTTCAGGTTAAAGGGTCCAAGTGCCTTGTGGGACGGATGGGGGTACCTAAAAAACTCAATAAGGAGGCTTTCAAAGCCATCCTTATGCATATTTGGCGACCAGCCGATAGAGTGTTGTTCAATGAGGTGCATGAAAATTTGTGGCTGTTTGAGTTTGAAGAGGAAAGTAACAAACGGAAAATTATGGCTGGAAGGCCATGGTCCTATGATCGTACTCTTCTTATCCTAAATGAGTTCGATGGGAGGCTTGCACCATCCCATATGGATTTCTCGTGTTCCGCTATATGGATTCAGATTTATAATATGTCGTTAGGTTGCATGAATCGAGCGGTGGGCACCCAAATAGATCAAACTATGGGAGTGGTTGAAGATGCTGCGGTGGCAAAGGATGATGTGGGTTAAGGGCGCTACCTCCGAGTCCGAGTAGCTATCAACTTATATCAGCCTCTTGAGCGAGGTAGAACATTGCTCATATTCGGTAACTCCTGCTGGTATCCTTCAAATATGAAAAGTTGCCGGTCTTTTGCTATCGGTGTGCCTGTATCATTCATGGCCCCAAAGGCTATAATGAGGTCACAACAAGAAAACAGAACCATGGAGAGGGGTACAAAGGTTGGGGATTATGGCTGTGTGCTGATGACTTTTCAAAACGTTTGGGGGGCTACGAGGGAAAGAAGGTTGAACCTCCCTCTTCTCTGGCTGCTTTGATCATGTCCAAGTGGAAGAGGTTCCGAAGGAAGCTGATCCCAAAAAGGAAAGACCGCAAACCACGGAAAATCCGGAGAATAACGATGAGCCAAATTTTTGGGCCATTTTGAAAAGTCGCACTTTATGCATAACGACTGACTCCATGCCCAAGCAGAATGGAAAGGAGGCAAAAATAAAGGGGAGACAGTGGAAAGAATATGAAAATGGGGGAAGATCATCTAAATCCTGTGATGACTGTCTCTGATTTAAATGTGCAAGTAAGGCAATATGACATGGGAGAAATCCCTGAAAAAGGGAATAAAGATGACATTAATGGGGGTGTTAAAGGAAAGAATAAGGAGTAAGTCAGGAATAAGCGGGATTGGATTTCGAACGGGGGGCCCAAAATTTGAGTAAAGGCCAGGGGGAGAAGCGAGCAGGCCCATAATTCCTTTGGGTCATCCCAGGCATTCCTATAGGCCCGTTCGTGACAATCGGGTGAGCAAAGAAAAATCTAGCTTGAGGACATCCCAAGGTCCATGTGGAAAGGGATCTCACGCCATTGGCCCAGCTCTGGATTCTCATGCAAAAACTAAAAATCCAGACAATTCCACACGTGAGCACCTCTTCCAGAAGACTCCATCTCCTCCACCAAACTAGATGTATAGGAAGAGAAAGGATAGAGAGCTTTCGGCATACGGGGAGAAGTCATCTTTAAGTTTTATGGAGAGGCCTGGTTCAGGAGGGGGAGTTAGGAGTTGGAAGAAGATGGCTCGAGGGGATGTAAATGTGACGACACTCCGAGGTAACAAGGATGCTAGGAAGGAGTAGAAGGAAGAGGACCGAAATGACTCCTCTTTTTTTTTCGAAAGGCCACTGTTTACGAAGTGGAAGGAAGTGTGACTCTAAAGATGGAAGATTATCCACCCACGAAGACTCAATTTTTTGCCTTTCCAACAAGGTATTAATTGAATTCTTCTGTGTGTGCTTATGTGTCGTCGGCGGCTGCTGAGCAGCCCCGCCGCTCATCATGAATCCATTGTGTTGGAATTGTCGAGGGCTTGGGAATCCTTGGATAGTTTAGGAGCTTCACAAGCTAGTGAAGATTAAGAAACCCCACTTTTTGTTTCTCATTGAAACAAAAGTGTTTTCTAGAGCTTTGCAAAGACTCAGGAGTGCACTAGGCTTTGAAGGAATGATACAGGTTGACCCGGTGGGACGGAGTAGTGGTTTGGCTTTCTTTTGGAAATCTAACGTAGGGGTGGAGGTTATGCATTTCTCTCAAAGGCACATTTCTACAACCATCAATACAATTGAGCCTCCCTTTTCATGGACCTTTACCGGGTTTTATGGTCACCCTGACCGGAGCTTGCCTGATGGTTGATGGGCATTCCTTTCCCATCTGAGTTCCCTGAGTCAAGTTGCATGGCTGTGCATGGGCGATTTCAATGAAATTGTCGATCACAGTGAAAAAGTTGGAGGAGCGATACGGAGTGAAGCACAGATGGATTGATTTAGGTCCACTCTTGAGGAATGTAATTTGGGAGATATGGGCTTTCATGGATCAAAGTATACTTGGAGTAACAAGAGAGACTCGGATGAGTTCATCAATGAGCGTCTGGACCGGGCAGTTGCGACATCGAGATGGTGTGAAAAATTCCCGAATGCTGTTGTTGAAGTTCTCCCTGTTAGCAACTCAGACCACAAACCTCTTCTGCTTACCTTTGATGCTGAATACAGAATGCCCTCTCGGCTGTTAAGATATGAAGCCAAGTGGAACCTTGATGAGGAGTGTTATTCGGTTATCCAACAGAGCTGGAATGAGGGTGAGATAGGGAGGGATCAGATGGGAGTAGTCTTGCAAAATCTTGTTCGATGTAAAGCCTCTCTCAATGCATGGAGTAGGTTGAAATTTGGAGGTACGACTAGAACTATTAACTCACAGTCTAAAAGGCTCGAAAGATTGTAGAGGGAAGAACAACCAGGGACCTTGTCCACAATTAGAGAAGTTCAAGGAGAACTTAATAAACTCCTTGAAATGGAGTATGTGAAATGGCGGCAGAGAGCTAAAAGGAATTGGTTTAAGGATGGGGATCGTAACACGTAATTTTTCAATGCATGGGCCAACCAACACCGGAGATCCAATTTTATTGGATCAATCAGAAACCTAGATGGACACTTGTGGAACTAGACTGAAGATGTTGGTAGTGCGTTCACTCAATATTTTTAGACCTTGTTCGAAACTAAAGGAGTTGCGGGAATAGAGGAGTGCGCCTTTGTTGTTCACGCCCGGGTCAAGCCAGAGATGAATGCCATGTTGTCTGCGGAATTTTCACACGAAGAGATCAACTTGGCCCTATCCCAAATGCACCCCGTCAAATCCCTGGGTCTAGATGGTTTTGGAGTCAGCTTCTATCAACATCACTGGGAATCTATTGGTGCCAAGGTACGCGGAGCAGTTCTGGACTTTCTTAATGGGTGTAACTTTATCCCCTCCATTAATGAAACCTTTATTGTCTTGATTCCAAAACTGGCCAATGTGGCTACTGTAGTTGATTTTAGGCCAATTAGCTTTTGTAATGTGATGTATAAGCTTGTGGCTAAAGTGCTTGCCAACATGTTGAAGGTAGTGCTGTCTTCTATTATCTCTCAACACCAAAGTGCTTTTGTGCCGGGTAGGCTAATTACGGATGACATTTTGATTGCCTTCAAAGCCTTTCATACTATGAATTCGAGAATGAGTGGGAAGAAAGGTTTTATGGCGGTTACGGTTGATATGAGGAAAGCCTATGATAGGGTGGAGTGGTCTTTTCTTGAGACTATGATGCGGACGGTGGGATTTGAAGAAAGGTGGATCACTCTTATCATGACTTGTGTGAGGAGTGTGACATATTCAGTATTGGTTAATGGCCAACCTTCTGGGAAGATTTCCCCCTCTCGTGGCTTGAGGCAAGGAGACTCGGCCTTATCTTTTCTTAATTGTGGCGGAGGGTTTAAGCTCTTTATTAGCTAAGGCAGAATCTAAAAAACGCATCTCTGGTATTCTTATTGCAGCAGGTGGCTTTAGATTAAGCCACTTATTTTTTTTGCGGATGATTCACTCCTCTTTTGCAGGGCCAATTTTTTGGAGTGAACTAATATTTTTCAGGTTTTGAATACCTATGAGAGAGCTTCCGGACAACAATTGAATGCCGCAAAAACCTCAATTTTTTTAGTAAAAACACTCGAGCTGCTTTTCGAGACTTCATAAGCAACACTACAGGAGTTACTATTTCTACAGGCTTTGAGAAGTACCTGGGCCTTCCAACCTTGGTGGGAATATCTAAAAGGCAGACTTTTGCTAGTATTTGTGGTCGGGTAAAGGCTAAATTGGATGGGTGGAAGGAAAAGTTCATTTCCCAGGCGGGAAAGGAAATGTTAATAAAAGCAGTTGTCCAAGCATTGCCTACCTACTGTATGAGCGTCTTCAGGTTGCCACAGTTTTTATGTAAAACCCTTAACTCTTTTATGAGTCGGTTTTGGTGGGGGAATAAATCTAATCAAGGGCGTGTTCCATGGATGAGTTATGTACGGTTGGGTGCGCCAAAAAATAGGGGAGGTATGGGCTTGAGAGACCTAAAGGTTTTTAACTTGGCGCTACTCACAAAACAAGGACGGCGACTTCTCATCAACCCGAACTCTTTAGTGGCGTGTATTTTGAAAGAAAAGTATCACCCGAGGGAGGGTTTTTTGTAGGCTAAATTGGGTAGAAGACCATCATTTGTTTGGAGTAGCATTCTCAAGGCCAAGCATTTTTTGAAGAATGGAATGGGATGAAGAGTAGGCAATGGAGAAAACATTAAAATTTGGGGGGATGCTTGGCTCCCACTCCCTCAGGTTCGGCTTTTCCCTCCTCCTTTAGTCTTGCTGCCGGATTCCAAGGTTAGCATGTTGATAGATCCTGCAACTGGTTGGTGGAACCTAGACCTGGTTGGTGCACCTACTGATGGAAAGGGGTTGTTTATGTGTTTCATGGAGCGATTCAATCCCGAGGAGTTGGTAGAGGCATTGACAGTGGCCCGTATGAGATGGAGTAGGAGGAATGATTTTGTCTTTAATAGAGGATTTACTTCCCCTGCCCAGCTTATGTTTGCTACCAAGTCTTCTTTGGAAGGGTTTTCCTAAGCAACTAGCAGTGAAGTAGTATCTCCCAAAGCTTTGCCAATGCATTACCTAGTATGGAAAAAACTCCGGAGGGCAGTTGGAAGATCAATTGGGACGCGGCTATTGCTAAGGAAGCGATGAAAATGGGGGTGGGAATAGTTATCCTAGGTGCAACTAGTCGTGTAGTTGCAACAAAGGCGACGACCATCCCCTACATCGTAGAGCCCACTGCTGCTGAAACAATGGCAGTGTGGCGTACAGTGGAGTTTGGTCGAGAAATGGGGACAGGTCGGGTCATCTTGGAGAGCAACTCTCTGGTGGTGGTTTCCGCTTTGCTTGCAACGGCTTCTTGCAATCGAGTCTACGGCCAATTAATTAATGACATCAAATAAAACTCTCATCTCTAGTAGCATAATCACCGCCTTATTCTCCATCATTACCAACACAATATTACCGAAAAATAATTACAAGAAACCAAATAATGATCATGAATCACATGATTTAAGTAGATGTCATTTTTTAGGATTGAAGAAGTTATGAGTCAAATATCACTCAAAACTGAAAAACAAGGAAAAAAAAAGGGGTTGTATTTTGCTTGATGAAATAAACCAGCAGTACATTGGCTTTATATACAGGAGATAAACCCCTCACTTTTCCTTTACAGTACATTATATATTTTTTACTGTCATTTTTTTCAAACGTTTTTTTTTTCATACCAACATTTTTCTTACGGTCATATTTTACAATGGTCGTTTCTTTAAAATGGTCATTTTTCTAACACTATAATTTTTTTAAACGGTTATTTTTCTAACTGTCATTAAAGTGCACTACTAATCTACTATTCTGAATTAGAAAGAATTGCAATAATTGAACTGTTTATACTATAGTAACCAAGTTCGATTAAAACTAATATCATCAATGAAATTGGAAAAAGCTGTTAATGCCAATACGAGTTTTTTTTTTGGTGAAGAAGTAAAAAATAATTACTAATTAATTATAATCACAAGCAACCGTAAGAAAAGAAGGAAAAAAAAAAACAAAAAAAAAAAGAAGGGAAAGAAAGGGAAAGAGAGAGAACGAGAGAGGCCCAAAAGATATATTTAAAAAAAGATGCATTTGTGAATAGCGTAACTCCACTATTCACAAATCCAAGACAAATTTATTTTGCATCTTTAGCAGATAGTGGGATGGAAGGGTTTTCCTTTTTTTTTTTTGAAAAAAATACAATTTAGCCCCCAAACTACCAGCTATAATCTGGATAGCCACCCGAACTAACAAAATTTGGACTCTGGTCCCACAAACTACCAAAACCTTTGAAAAATGTAATTTTTGACGAAATATGCCCATATCCTATCACATGTAACTTTTCAGTTAATTTTTTTTTTTAAAAAAAGTTTTAAAAATTTTATATTTTTTTAAAAAACTTGAAAAAAATTAAAACTAAAAAAAACTAAAATTTTCTTTGTTTGTTTTTTTTTTTTTTTTTTTTTTTTTTTTTTTTTTAATTTTTTAAAAAATGTTGCGATCAATTGGAGGACGTACTGCTTCCTTCCAACATCGTCGTTGGGCACGATGCACGCTTGCAGCTTGGCGAACTCGTCCCCGCCTCTCCGAACACGGACATGGCTAATTTCCTATCCTTCGATGTCTATGATATTGATCTTTTGAATGTTATGAACGATTCCAATCTAAATTTTGTTTTGTTACAAATGACGAGCTATCATCATTGTGGAAGACCTCGATCGGTTTCTAACGGAGAAATCAACTGTCGTGAGCTTGTTCGTCGATTTTCATATCCATTTTTCCTCCCTGTGATTTTTTTGGCATTCAAAACATTGGCCAATAGCTACCTAGGGCTTAAGGATCACAAGCTTTTCTCTCAAATGGATAGCAGAGTGAGCTTTAGCCTTGGCAAGATCAGTGAGCTGATGATTACGAACCGAACTCGCCGAGCCGGGCTATAAAATCGGTCATCATGGCGTTGCAAACGGACAGTGACCGGAGAGGTATCGGGAAGATCAGGTGGCGGTTGGAAAATAACGCCACTCCAAACACCCATCTTTTTTTAAAATAAAATATGAAATAAAATTTTAGTTTATTTTTTATTTTTTACTTTTTTTACTTTTTTGAAATGAAAAATGACATGTGACAGGGGTATTATGAGGATATTTCGCCAAAATGGGTATTTTTCAAAGGTTTTGGTAGTTTAGAGGGCCAGAGTCAAAACCTTAGTAGTTTGAGAGACTATCCGGAAAATGACTGGTAGTTTGGAGGGTTAAATTGTTTTTTTTTTTTCTCTCTCTCTCTCTCTTTTATTTTTTATTTTTTTATATATAAAATTTTGCTTACCTATTCTAACTAAAATTGAGAGATAGATAATCTATTGAAAATGTTCTAAATTAGCTGGTTAAATTTTGGATGAATTGAATTATTCACTCAGAAAAACTAAAAAGAATGATTTGACTCAGAAGGGCCTTAAACATACCACACCTAACTTTTATGAGCAATCATACCAAATTCAGTATCATTGTTTTTTTTTTTTTTTTTTTTTTTTTTTTTTTTTTTTTTTCAAATGTTTAATGTTTAGAACAGTTAGGGTTTCTAAAGAGGGGCTTATCTACTTTTAGGCAGCCAAAGATGTGAGATTTGTTTACTGGAAGGTGGGCTCTGCAGCCCTCTTTGTATCCAAGTTGTAGGGGATTCCGGATTCTTGGTTAGAATTATTCAAGTTAAGCTCCATATAACCAAGAAATTAACGTCCTTCCTTTCAATTCCCAAGTATAAATTCTATATTTAGCAATAAAACTACCATTTTCTTTCCCTATTCAAAGCAGGGAAGGGGACAAATTAATAATAATAATAAAAAAAAATTATTTTTATTGCAATATAAAGACCATTTATGTATCTTTTTACGTCCTTCTAGCATAACAGATTGTTTAGAAAAAAGAAAGAAAGAAAAAAAAAAAGACTATGGATATTATTTTTAAGTCAATATATGATATTATTACAGAAACAAGAAACTTTAGGTGCTTGAATTCTATTAATTTAATAATAATAATTATTTTTTTAAAAAAGGGAAAAAAATAATTTCTCATAGCTATAAGAATCTCGAGAATTATTTGAAATTCTAGGACTCCGAGGGTTTTAAGTGTTGCTCAACAATTTAAAATGCTTAATAAATGATCAAAAGTTTGTTCCAAATTCAACAAAGTCTTTCTTTTGACAAACCCTCTATTTTCTGACACAAGAAAAAGTCTAAGCTTTATGAGACAAAAGTGTAACACTTGTTACACTTTAATTAAAAGTATGAAACTCTTTCCTCTTTTTTTTTTTTTTTTTTTTTTTTTTAAAAAATTTTTTTTTTTAAAATTTTTTCTAAAGTGGGTTTAACAAGTCTCTTAAAACTTATATATATATTTTTAAAACATGCAATTTTTAAATATATTTTTAATCATGTGTATAAAAATTACATGTTTTATCAATTTTTTTTATTAAAAATATATATGCAAAAATTACATATTTTAAAAATTTCTTCCTATTCAATTTGAAAAAAACTTGTCTTTATTAAGAGAAAGAAATAGAGAAACAAATGTATGGTACAAAGTGTTGACTGGGATATTGTTAGGTGTAGAAAGTTAGATAATATATTTTAATTTTATACTCAGCGATTATTCTCTTCAAATATTTAAAAAGAAAAAAGAAAAAGAAAAAGAAATCTTGTGGTCATTTTTGGAAAGTAACACAACAAAAAATAACTCCCAATGCTCTAGATTTAGCCTTATCCATTTTTATTTACTAATAATTTATTTCTAATTTTCTTATTGCTTATCTCTGTTGGGGGATTTATTAAGGAAAAAAGAATAAAATATTATAGCATCTCAGTAGGAAATGAAGACGTTGATGCTCCAGGGCTGATAGACATCTCTTCGTCCTTTTCCAAGTTCTTTCCTACACACGCGCGCAGATCCAACGCCATCAACGATTCAACAGGCATCAACAACGACAACAGAAGCAACCCTTTTTCCAAAAGAAACACAGAAACAACCCCAACTTTTTGGTTTTTGTTTTTTGTTTTCCTCGAAAGAGAAAATTTCAGAACCCAGGGATTTCATGTTTCGAAGGAACTACCTTTTTTCTTCTGTGTTTTCGACCGACTGATCCGAAAAACCGAAACCCATTTTTTCGTTTTCTTTGATAGTCCCAAAAAATGAAGCTCCAGAGATCAGCAGCGACACTCCTACTAGGGTTTCTGGTGGTGTCTTTGATACCCTCATCAATGGCGAGATTTGTGGTGGAGAAGAACAGCTTGAGGGTGACATCGCCGGACAGCATCAAAGGCACGCATGACAGTGCCATTGGGAACTTTGGGATACCTCAGTATGGGGGCAGCATGGCTGGGGTTGTGGTGTACCCGAAGGATAACAAGAAGGGTTGTAAAGTCTTCGATGAGTTTGGGATTTCGTTCAAGGCCAAGCCCGGAGCTCTCCCGACCTTCGTTGTGCTCGATCGTGGAGGTACGCTTTTTGTGGTTTTGAGTAATTTGGTTGTTAATTGTGAGGTTTGAGGTTCAATTTGTGATTGGATGGTACTCTGTTGGTGATTTGTATCAATTTCTGTTTTTTAAGCTCTTTTTGGTTTGTTGCAGATAGACCCTTTCGATTGTTTTGGTTAATATGCTTGTTACTGTTACAGAAATAATTTGGTTAGTCTTGGTTGATTGAGGAGGTATCCCTTTTGGTAATTTGGATCAATTTGTCCTTTTTAGCTCTTTTTGGTTGATTGGAGAGGCAAATTTTTCGTAGTTTCGACTAATTTGCTTGTTATTGTTAGGTTTGAGGTTCAATTGCTTTGTTGTGTTGTTATTAATAAAACCTTTATTACTTATCAAAAAAATTGCTTTGTTGTGGTTTTATTGAGGAGGTGCCGTTGTGGTACTTTGGATCAATTGCTCTTTGGAGCCCTTTTTTGGTTGATTCGGAGAGCTACCTTTATTCATACATACCGATTGTAATTATGTGTTCTGAATTTCAAATAGTTTGTTTGGGCGATTGAGTAGGTACATCTGGGATAAATTTCCCTTCTAATTTTTTTTTTTTTTTTTTGGGTTGATACCGAGTACAGTTCTCGTAAGTATGGTTACTTCGCTTGTTATTATGAGCCTTCAGCTTCAATTAGTTTGTTTCAGTTGGTTGAGAGGTTGCTCTTTTGTTAATTTGGATATCCTTACTTTTAGCTCTTTTAAATTGATCATGGATTCAGCACATAGAATTGTTTGTTCTATGCTCTGACCCTCAGCATGCTATATTATATATATATATATATATATATATATATACAAGTAATTGAGAATAACATTAAAAGCGTAAGGCACATACTAGAAGAAGCAAAAAGAGTAAGGAAAACACTATAACTAATCGACAAAGGAGTTACATAAGCAACTGTCCTCAGCATACTGTGTTGTGCTATGAGGTCAAAATCCATAGTGAATAAGTTCATCAAAACTGTAATTTCAGGTTGTTCTTGAAATTGGATCAATTTGCAATAAAAAAATCCGGGAGTTAACTAATATTACATGCATTGACAAGAAAATTGTAGAATTAGTTTGAAACTGCGTAGTCTGGAAAGTAGTCATTTAAACAAGAATATTTTGGTACGATGAGGTATAATATTTTTTGGTGGATCAAGAGGTAACTTTTCATAATGAGCTATGAGGTTTAGTTGGTTCGTCCTGGTTCATTGGCGAGGTACCTTTTTAGAATTTGAATTATTTTGCTTTATGAAGGAATACTTTGCTAATTATGATAATTTTTTTTTTTTTTTATACTATGATGCTTGAGGAGGGTGCAGCCTTTTTATAAATTTGATTCCTTTGGTTGTTTGATATCTTGTTCATTGATGTCCTAAACCTTGAGTTCTAGTGTTTTTCATTTGGTTGGACTCAAACATGCTCTTTTTAAAACTATTCTTTACTCTTTTTTATGTTATTTTCCAGATTGCTTCTTCGCTTTGAAGGTCTGGAATGCCCAGAATGCTGGGGCTGCTGCAGTTCTTGTTGCAGATGACATTGAGGAAGCATTGATAACCATGGACTCTCCTGAAGAGGATGGTTCCTCCGCAAAATACATTGAAAACATAACAATACCATCTGCACTAATTGAAAAAAGATTTGGGGAAGCATTAAAGAAAGCATTCAATGCTGGGGAAATGGTCAATGTGAATCTTGACTGGAGAGAAGCTGTTCCGCATCCAGATGATCGTGTGGAATATGAATTGTGGACCAACAGCAATGATGAATGTGGGGTTAAATGTGACATGTTGATGGAGTTTGTGAAGGATTTCAAGGGTGCAGCACAGATACTTGAGAAAGGAGGTTACACTCAATTCACACCCCATTATATAACTTGGTACTGTCCCCTGGCATTCACCTTAAGCAAACAGTGCAAGTCCCAGTGCATTAATCGTGGAAGGTATTGTGCTCCTGATCCCGAACAGGACTTCAGCACAGGTTATGAAGGGAAAGACGTGGTTCTTGAGAACTTAAGGCAGCTATGTGTTTTTAGAGTGGCAAATGAGACCAAAAAGCCTTGGGTGTGGTGGGACTACGTAACTGATTTTCAAATTAGATGTCCTATGAAAGAGAAAAAATACAAGAAGGACTGTGCCGATGCTGTTATTAAATCTCTTGGTAAAGTATTTATCAATCATCATATATCTAAAGAATACTAGTACTTAATGATGAATGATTTTTAAAATGTTATGTGATTTCTGCACAGGTCTCGATATTAAAAAGATTGAGAAGTGTATGGGGGATCCAAATGCTGATTCTGAAAATCCTGTTCTAAAAGAAGAGCAAGATGCTCAAGTATTTGTTTCCTATCTATTCATTCTTGTTTAACAGCCTTAAGTGTTTCATTGAAATCTTTTAACTGCGTTTTGGCATTTGCAGTGACTTTAGGCAATCCTTTGAAATTGATGATCTTCGTTCAGTTATGTTTGCCTGGTTGACAAGAATAATTTTTGCAGGTTGGGAAAGGAACCAGAGGTGATGTAACCATATTGCCAACCCTTGTTGTCAATAACCGACAGTATCGAGGTTTGTCTGTGGGCTCCTATTTCTCAGTCAACAACCTGGATGTTATCCCTTTCTAAAATATGTTCCTGCAGGGAAGTTGGACAAAGGTGCAGTTCTGAGGGCCATCTGTGCTGGTTTTGAGGAAACTACTGAACCAGCTGTTTGTTTGAGTAGTGGTAAGTCTTTCTTGTTAGTTTGGTGCTAAATTTAAAATAAGTAGATCGCTTAGGTGTCTTGACTTGTTTATTCTGGACCTGCATTTTATGATCGAGCTAAATTGTGCTAGATGTGGAGACAAACGAGTGCTTGGACAATAATGGTGGTTGCTGGCAAGACAAAGCAGCCAATCTCACAGCCTGCAAGGTACGAATCAAAATCTACTGACTAATCCGGTGTCTACTTGATACTTATGAAAAAACTGAAAAGAGAGAAACTTTTCTGTTTCATTTGCTCTGTTTTGTTTTTCTTTTTTTCTCCCTTTCTGATTGGAGTTTAAGTTGAGTTGTATTAGTAGAGTTGTGGTTAATCTTATATATTGTAAATGCTATATATATCAATTAAAGCTCACTTAGATGAGCATGGTAAATCAGATTATACAGCAAGGGTTATTGTGTTCTTTTAAGTTGAGTTTCTTGGATTCTCAGTTCCAACTTTTTTGTTCTTGGTTGAAGTTTATCTTCCAATTGAGAGTAGTGTTTATGTGCTCAGGATACATTTCGTGGGAGGGTGTGTGAATGCCCCTTGGTGGATGGTGTGCAGTTCAAAGGAGATGGTTATACCACTTGTGAAGGTGAAATTATATTCTGTAGCTTTTCTTTGCATAGAACTTAACTAGAATGCTACTTCCGAACATTGCAGGGTGGGGGAAAGAGGGTAATCTAGTGACTTATCAAACATGTGGAGTGTGGACACAATAATATATGATGCTTTTGCAAGTTTAGTGGAACTTTTTAATGAAAATTTGGTTGTTAGTGATTGTAACGTTTTAATACTTTTGTTCTTATTGTAATAAACCTATATATTTCATTGTGTATATTGCATAATGTATCAGTGAATGAATGGTGTCCTAGTAATAATTGGCTTTTACTTTGTGTTCCATAAAGTAACAGTCAGTTATTATTAAATTTACATACACAAGTCCACAAAAATTACTTTTGACGAAGGTTACTACCTTCAAATATTGATATCGATAATATTGGGGCTGTATAATTTTTATTTATTTATTATTTTTTTTTGGGGGGGGGGGTTAGGTTTTATTGGGGTTGAGGGAGGATTTGATAGAAATACTGGGTTTGAAGAAAGGGCCACATTATAAAAGGGGGTGGGGGTGGGTGAGAATTGGGAGTCCGTGTTTCTTATTCAATTAGCAAGCTATGGAATTTGTGTTGTTCATGCCCTATCATGACTTGTTCACTATCTACCTGCAGTGTTACCCAAACTGACAAATCATTGAACTACTTGATTGCAAGATGCCACAGTACTACTCTCTAGTTGTAAATCCTAATCGTGTATCAGTAGATATGTTGCTTTACCCATCTAGGGAGACAGGAATCAAGCAAACATAAAGTTTTTTACTAATTAAGTCAGTTAATGTTTGTGGATGGTCAATGGTTGGGGAGTAGTTGCTTTCAGAGTTTAACTTTAAGAATTGAAACTTCTGTATGGGAAAGCTTCTCACTTCCCAGTTGCTTTCTGGCAATTTTTGAACTCTCAATTTTCCCTTTTGTTTGGAGGGTGTTTATGTTAAGTTTGTATTAGGCACTTCCTTTCTCAATTGCTGTGTCTTAATTATCCAAAGGACTTGTCTGCTAGCCTACCGCAGAAATTGTAACTGTTTGGTTTTTAGGAGACGATTTGATTGATTCCCCAGCCTGGAACTAATCAGACCTGTGCTGGCCTAACCCAAAATGCCATGGTTGATAAACTGTCAGTTTGATTTGTCTGTGAACCTTTTGGTCATTTGTAATTTAGAAGTGCTTTTTGATTGGTTTTACTGCATTCAAACATTGGGTTGATAATCTTGATTCATTGCTTACAGAAAAAATATCTAGGAAAACGAGTGGAAGCCAAAATTGTTAGTATTGCCCTAATTATGGGAAAATTTTGATTCCCCAACTTAGAGTTTCAGCCCCCCAATAAGAGCACCTCACATGCTTCACATATAATTCACTGAGACCTATATTTGTATGTATCCACCAATTGCGCGCCAGAAGTTCAAAGGAAAGAGAGAGCTCCTAAATTTGCATAGCTCCATCAATTATGGCGACGATTTTATTCCTGTTAGGCGTAGGGAAGGCAAGGCTCACATGAAGTAGGCCTTGGCGGGTTGTGGGTTGTTTTTCCGTTGCTTTTTGGATTTGCTTTGTAGTTCGGCTTCGGTCGGCTTGGGTTTTGGGGTGTCTCTTGTGGTTTCGGTCACCTTCAGTAGGCTTGGTCTTTGGGTGCCTCTGGGTTTTGGTTGTAGTGGGTGTCTTTTTTTGGGGGCGTTTCGGGTTTTGTGGGTGTTGTTGGTGCGTTTTGCTGTTTTTGGGCTTGTTCTTGGGCTTTGGGTTTGTAAGTGCTCCACGTATACTGCTTGTGTACTGGGGCGCCTTTCGCTTTTTTAATAAAATTGCTTATTACTTATCAAAAAAAAAAGTTGGTCATAAGAATCCAGTCATTTGGGGAAAGATATGCTACAGAAAGTTTCCAGGGTAGATTGCACTATTTATGCCACAAGCCCTTCTTGATTTTTATATGCAACTGTGATTCTATGGTATTTTTATTTCTTTAGTATGGCCATGGTGGTTAAAATAATGATCTGGATCACAGGATGGTAGAATTGTGTGATCACAATTTAACAAATGATCTGAATGTGTCCTAAAACTCAATCTGGTAGGATCATGGTGGGATCATAAGATAGGATCATAATATTGAACTAGCAAGCATTTGCATTTAACAAAGCAGTTCTTTAATTGTGGCAAGTGAGAAGTTAGGGTTTTTGACAGACATCTTCAGGCTAGAGACTTGGAAGCAAATGTTATTTGTGCTTCACACATTACATAGAGGCAGTTCATGTGTTTCCATTTTAGTTTTTGTATTTTTGTATTTTTTTTTAACTATTTTAGTTTCTATTCAAGAGAATGTCTGAAGATTCTTTTAGTTTCTAAACATCTTACAATTCTGAGTTTTCTTTGTTAAAAGTATTCTATTTTTTTTTTTTTTTTGTCTTTCAGCAAGGGGGCCTGGGAGGTGCAAGATAAATAATGGAGATTGTTGGCATGGATCCAGAGATGGACACACGTTCTCTGCTTGTTCGGTTAGTAACCTGCAAGTTTTGCAAGTTTTTTGTCATTGCCTTTCCCACCGCCCCTCTGTGGGTGCCTCCTTGCTTGTGGTTCAAATTCTTAATTTTTTTATATTTGTGTGAACAGGATAATGGGGAGGTTAAATGCCATTGTCCTCCAGGATTTAAGGGTGATGGTGTCAAAATTTGTGATGGTAAGAGACAGATATATTGGTTGAGGTTGTCTGTAATTTCCTCCCATGATAAAAACTAAAGTCATAATCAGAAGGAAATTCAATGTCTAAGAGCCTTAGTTGTCCATAACAGAGTGGCACATGACACACACGCGCACACACACACACGGTTTATGTTTTATTGTAGTCAGTAGGCCATGCATGAGTTTAAAATATATCAGACTTGTATACATGGTACGGTACAACTTCACTAGTGCTTGGAACCAAAGAACTTCGAAGGCAAACCTAAACAGTTCATTTGAAGCTTGAAAATATGTGGCTAAAAGAGGAGGGATTTGTGGAATGAGTACGAGGATGGTGGAAGGGTTATGATTTTCATGGTCTATTAAAAAATACACCCGAACAGCCTCACTACTATAACAAAAAAGTTTTGGTGGGTGAACAGTACTCATTAACAATAGTGAGCACTGTTCGCTCACCAAATTAATAAAATACTATTAAAATTCTCTCTTCTTTTTTTTTTTTAAATTTTTTTTTTCTCTCATGCATCACACACAACCTTCCTTTTGAAAAAGATTTTATTTAAATGGAATAGTGATAGTGGATAGCTGAAATGGTGAGGCTGCTGGGGGTGCTCTAAAAAAATTGATGGCTAAAATTGAGAAAAGTGGTTTTTGGCTAGTAAAATTTGATGAGGCTACTAAGAATGCTCTTATGTGTTGGCAAGGAAGTTGAAAGCTTTAAAGGAGGATCTGAAAACATGGAATGAGTTCTTTGTTGTAAAGTGGGGTCCATACCTATGAACAATTGGTTTGCCTCTAGGGTCCCATTACAAGGCAAATGTGGTTTGGAACTCGGTTCTAGAAAAGATGGAAAGATGTTTGACAGGCTGGAAAAGGGAGATAGACTCACTCTTAGTAAGAGTACTTTATCCAGTTTACGTACTTATTTCCTTTCTCTTTTCAAAATTCTTCCCAAGTGGAAAATAGATTGGAAATTTACAGCAGGGTTTCTTATGGAGTGGGATGGACGTGGAGTTCAAATTCATTTGGTGGGTTGGAAACTTGTTTTGTTCTCCCTTCAAAAATGGAGAACAGGGTATTAGGGATGAGGAAGCTTAGCATTTTTAACCAAGTTTTGTTGGGCAAATGGCCATTTCATTTTGTGGAGGAAATAAATCACCTTGGAGGCGTCTAATTTGGGTGAAATATGGGGTTCTGAGGTTCACTGGACAGCAGATTTCTGCATAACAGAAATTGATGATAATATCAAATCCAGTAGATGTAATATATTTGCTGACGACGCCTCATGGTTATAGTATTTAGGAAAATATTAGGACAGGTGGGAGAGATTTTCTAGGTTTGTAAAATTTGTGGTAGGGGATGTGAGGAGGGTTCAATTTTGGCACATGTGGTTGGGGAGGTGGTGCTCAAAAAACTATTTCCTGATTTGTTTCTAATAGTTGTAGATAAGGATGCTTCCGTTAATTATTATTTGGAATACTCAGAAGACGGGGATCCGTTCTTGGAATCTTACCCAGTGGGTAAAGGGGCTAATAGATTGTTTTGGAAGCCTAACTGAAACGGTATATTTGATGCCTGATCTTTGTATGAGGTTTTGAGAGGGTTTGGTCATATGGAGTTTCCATGGAAGAGTATATGGTGTAAAAGAGTTCTTGAAATGGTCACCTTTTTTCGTCTGGACAGCTGCCTTGGGACAAACTTCTAACTTTGGATAATCTTATCAAAAGGAACATCACGCTAGTGACATGGTGCTGTATGTGTAAACCCAACAAGGAACCAGTTAATCAGTTACTGCTTCATCGCTGAGTTGCTAATGAGTTGTGGTCTTTTATCTTCTTTCTATTCAGGGTTCACTGGATGATGTCCAAGAAGATAATTGATGCATAAAATATATATGTTTTTTTCTTATCAAAAATATTTTGGTTGGAAGGGACTATTTGGGCAGCATAAGAGTAGCTTGTTATGAAAAATGCAACTCCTCTTTGCCTCATGTGGATTATTTGGAGAGAGAAATAATTGTACTTCTAATGATGTTGAAATGTACTCTGGAACCTAAAACTGTATTTTTGATATCTTTGTGACTGGCTTATGCGTTGTCCATGTCTTCTTAGATTTCCTAGACCACCTGAATTTTCATTGTAAACTGTTTTACTTTCTGTAGCTTCCTGTACTTATTAATTTATTTATTTATTTTAATAAAATCACTTATTACTTTATGAGAGAAAGGGTGGTCAAACTTACAACCAGTGTTTTGAACGTCTCTTTAGTTGGGTTAAACTCTACACTGGTTTATTTAGAATCCTGGTGTAGTCAGACTACTTGATTGGATCAAGACAGTGCAGTTGATTCAAATAAGGGTATTTCTAGGTGTATGCTCCTTTTTTTTTTTATCCAAAATATTACTTGACGAGTGAGTGACATATTACTGGTTTTCCAAGGAAACCTGAATAACTAAATATTTGATCCGTTGTGAGCCAGTACCCTAATCAGGTGAGAACATCAACCTTTTAAAGCAGTGAGTTGAAGGATATCACCAAAATGTGAGTTGAGAAAGCCTGATTGCACCCAAACATTGGGTGACTACCTCACTAATCTTGTTTGTTTTGAAACACTGTTTGGGATGAAGAAAACTAATATCAAGTCAAGCATGTCGTTAAACAGAATATATATATATATATATATATATATATGTGTGTGTGTGTGTGTGTGTGTGTGTGTGTTTTCTAATGTTCTCTCTTTCCATACAGATATTGATGAATGTAAAGAGAAGAAAGCCTGTCAGTGCCCTGAGTGTAGCTGCCAGAATACCTGGGGGAGCTACGAATGCACTTGCAGTGGAGATCTTTTGTATATCAGGGACCATGATACCTGCATTAGTGAGTCCAGCTACCCATCCTTTATGACTCAAATATTTACAATTACACCTGAAGTATTTTAATACTATTGTCTTGTATAAATTCCTCTCTTTGGTTATTCTGCAGGTAAGAGTGCTAGGGAAACAAAATCTGCTTGGGCTGCTGTTTGGGTCATATTGATAGGCTTGGCTATGGCTGCTGGTGGGGCATATCTTGTGTACAAATATAGATTACGGGTAAGCTTGTTGCATTATATTCATGTTGATTAAGGAGCCTGTACATTTTGGTGTTAGCATTAGTTTCTACCTCTGTTGACCGCGACGACGTGAGATCAGTAAAATGCTTAGTATTATATATAGTAGGAGATGTTTGGAAGCAATGTTGTAGAGAAATAGGTTCTGTTGTTGGCCTCTGGATTATTCAATTATTCCTTTTTGAAAAGTTCTATAATTTTGATATTCAATATTTGAACTCGAAAATAGTTGTACTTATATTCTTTTATACTTGATGATGATTATTCAATTATTCCTTTTAGAAACTAGGTGTAAAGTGAGCATTAGAGTGTAATAATTCTTAGATGGTTCAAGGGGATACAATTTGAGGGTATAAAGCTTTATTTCTATTGGGTTAACATCAGATTGTTGATGTTTTTATTGTTGTTTCTGCAGTCATACATGGATTCAGAAATCAGAGCTATAATGGCACAGTATATGCCTCTAGACAGTCAAGCTGAAGTACCAAACCATGTCAATGATGAACGTGCATAAAAAGGAGTTCATTTTTCTTGAGGATTTCAGGTGCTAGCGCATCATTACACCCATCGTTATCCTCTCACGAATTTTGAGGAGTGGATCTTATATTCTTGTAAAATATGCTAGATAATAAAAGAATGCAGAGTAAAGATTGTCCTGTTATTTGTTAGCAGTGCAACATGCTGAACACTTCGAGCCGGGTTGGAAGCCGATTGCAAAGCATCTAGAAAGTCCGTTTCCCATCCTGAAAAATCTTGTCCCCTAATTTAAATAGCAATTCTGTAATTTGTTTATACCTTTAAGACAGGTCTTATAATTCACTGTTTTTACGATGTAGCATTTCAGTTTGCTCCTGTGTAGCATGCAAGTTTCTCCAAGTTTAGCCTGTAGTTTCAGATTCATTAGGAATGACCTTTTTACCTAAAGCAATTAGATCACTGACTTTGCTCACATATTTGTTATTTATATCAAGGGTGTTTAACACTACCATGTTATGTCTCAAGTAAATCCATGTGCAGATTGATTATAAGATGATTAATGTCATCAGATATTCTCAAATTCACTTGGGTAATTTGACAACAGTGCTTCATCCAGAAGTATTTGAAGCTTATGAACATCGAAGTATCACTAGAAGTCTACCAGATACGTAGATTGCAAACTTTTGTTAGCAAGTCTTTGCTTCTGCCATACTTTATTCATGGTTGAATTCTCTCTGGTGGAATTGGTGTACATGATGATTTTATTTTATTTTAATGAAAAATTTGCCCTATCCGACCGGACACCACATCTCGTCCTCAGCTCATTCCGACACTGTATGATCCTTTGGTCATGCCTTAGTCTGAAGGGCTATAGGGCTTTTGGGCATTGTTAAGAAATGCTTAGGCTAAAAAAACCTAAAAACTTCTATTCTCTCTCTTGATAAGCTCTCTTCACCAAAAGCCATGGGAGGAGGGAAGCTCAAAGCTTCTCTACCCCTTCTCATTCTTCCTTTTTACTCCTTTATCCCTCCCGTTCTCCTCTGCTAATGCCTCCTTTGAGGTTCTTGTCATGCTAGTGTTTTCTTTAGCTTTATTTACCTATTTGGAGGTTTTATCTGTCCTTTCAAAGATCCTGTTTACATTTTTGGAAGCTTTGTTTATTTTTTCCTTACTATCATCACTGGTTACCTCTCTCCTTCATCGTGTCTCAAGCCGAATTTGTCAAGGATTTTGGATCGAATTTTTTAAAGTTAGATCTAGCTTCCTCCGCCAGATCTTGCTTGACACGCATGCCACCAGTGTGTTCCCCGTCGTCTTTCACCTTTGCCAACACCAGTCGTGCCTCCATCAGACCTCCTCTCACTGGAGCGTAACTTGCATGCGCTTGCGAGTGGATCTCACTCACTGGCGTGTGTTGTACACACTCCGTGTGGATAGTCCTCCACCGCTCATGCTACCTCTTGTTTCCTCCTCCGCTATTTTTCACTGCTGCAATCGACCTCATGTGGTGGTCCTCTCTCCACTGGTCATCTTCATCGGCTCATGGTCTTCACGCGCTGGCAAGTGGTTTTCACCTGCCGCCACTCTCTTCCCTACTCCGCCACGCCAGATGTCGATGTTTTGCTCATTGTTTTTATTTGTTCTCTGTAATTTTTTTCGGGGCTATTAAAGCTATTTTCACCTTAGGCTTGTTTTAGCCTTTATCAGTGTCTTCTCTGCTGTGGTGGCTCACATTTGATGTGCAACTATAGTTCTTTCTTATGCCTCTTGGTTGCGCTATTCGTGGTGTACCTTACAAAATTGCCTTTAGTGGCGACCACTTTTCTTGGTCTTTGTATCAATGACATATAGGGCCGCATCATTTATTTGTTGCATTTCCTTTAATTTTTTGTTTACCTACATTGATGTGGTTATTTCGAAGTTCTTTGTTGGGTTGCATAACCCTATGTTTTTCTTTGTTTTAATTTTTGTTGAAGTGCTTATTAAAAAATGAAAAGTAAAAAAGAAAAAAAGAAATGCTTAGGCTGTAGCATTTGGTAACCCTAGTTCCTTGTGACATAATTACTTCACCTACTCTTAAATGTAAGTCTTTTACTCATTTATGCCTCTCTTAGCTCAACTTTTTCACTCATTTAGGTTCATTGGTCGTTTCCAAAAGACTAGAAAAAGCCTTTTTTCTTGGTGTTTTCATTAATTAGGAACTGGGCATATGTTTGGTAGTGAATTGGTTTTGATGGTGGAGGTGATGTTAGTGACTATGTAATGGTCCCATTAATAATAGATGGACTGGGTTTAGTAGAGGGCTGAATGGGCTTGGCCCATTCCAATTGATAGAGTCTTTAGATTAGGGCTATGTCTATATAAGGCCCAATATTCTAATGGTAGGATTATAGAATTGGATTGTAAGGTCTTTGGACTTTTAGAGATTTGAGCACCTCGAATGCTCTAAGAGATTGACCCTCTCGAATGTGGCCGAATCAATATAGTTTCTGTTAAACGATTTTACAGTTCTTCCATTTCTTCCATAATTCATCATTCCTTTCTATTTTGTTCCAATTCCATTACAAATTCCCTAAATCAAAACCCTAGAAATTCAGTATCAATTTTGGTACTATTACAGACTACGTGATAGCAACGGCAAGATGGTCAGAAAATTGGTAGTGTGGTGCTTGTGTCGGGGAGGCGATGGAATTATTGCACCAATGATGGTGGTCTTATAATTGTGATGGTGGTGGGGGTGCAACTGTGGTTTGTAGTAATATATATAGTGATGTTTGATTGTGGTGAGATTTATGAAGTCCAGTTGGTTTGATTAAGAATTTAAGAGTCTTTTGGCGTTGTGTAAGGAGACTTGATATTCTGAACAAGTCGGGGGGAAAACAAAGTGAAGGGGTTTGATATAACAAATAGAGATAGCAGAATAAAGAGATGAAAGAATTTGGTACTAACTCTAACTTAGCAATCTCAATTGTTGCCAAGTTTTAGAAGGCAGCTGGGTTTCCTCATTTTGTTTAGAATTGATCCAAATATAGCTATTCATCTCCGAAGGGTTTTAAGAAGTCTAATTTGCGTGTAATGACAACAATTTTTTGCCTGGACATATAATAGTGGCGGTTTACGAAGTCAATTTATCTATCTATCAAGTTTGTTTGGGGTAGAGTTGTTAATTTTTGATATGATCTGCAAACTTAATATGAACTTAATAAAAAAAATAGCAGGTTAGGGTTGATGGGTTTGTCTGTTTAACTAAATGAGTCGGTTTATGGTTGACCTCTATAATACTCATGCTTTGACAAGACACGACCTGAATCCGATATACGACATTTAGGGTATCAATTTTTGACATGACCCATGAACCTAACATGAAATTAGCGGGTTAGAGTTGACCGATCTAACCCGTTTGATTAATTGGATTAGGTTAGAGTTGACTTATATAGTCTTATATTCATGCATTACAAGATCTCAACTCGACATGTCAAAACAAATTGTCATCCCTTTGGGCACGTACGGTTCAATATCGATTTCAGAAAGTCTAATTGTTCAAAGAAACCATGTGATCATGTTTTGACCAAAAAAGTACTAATTAGGGTCACTTCCTTTTCAACCAGTGCCACAATAGATGGAACCACTGCTGAAAGAGACGTCTGATGGAGATACCAATATACCACTCTGCCAAATGGTAACTCTTACCGAAAGATACAACCTTTGCAGGAAGTGACTCTCAAAATCTTAGATTTAAGTCACCAGCCATTGGCAAAAGCATGTTCTTTTTGTGTCATATTGGCAGTTGGATTGACAATTACAACCATCTATTTGGCTTGGATTCTTAATTGGTTGGCCTTGCCAGAACCACCAGCCAGGATTACAGAAGTTCTGTTCATAAAGTCTGTCGTATTAAGAAGGAAAAATTATAGAAAAGCCTGATTTGAGGGATTATTCATGACAGTTTCCCTTAAGAGCCTTGATAATAGGATTTCAGAATTGCTGATAGAAATAAGCCCCTTTTTCATCTACGTTGTATTGTTACTCTATGGAATGCCATCTTCTACAATTTTCCCAGTGGGGTAATTTTCAGATCAAGCCCAATGTCCAATCCATTGTAAGCGATGGGGGCATACATCCATAGATCATCAGAGATTAAAAGCTACAAAGTCCCAACAAGAAAACAAAAGGATTAGATTGGGCTAAAGTTTACTGATCTTTCAATATGTGTACAAAGAGGGAGTCCCTTTGGCTAATACCTTGATCTGGAGCTGTAAAAACTTCACATAATTGACAGCTTCCTCAAGCATTGTGCTAATATCAACCTGTATTACCAAAGAACAAATTTCTGAGGATTTCAGGTACACCTCATACTGATCAGAACAATATTGTGCAGATAGAGCATGCTTGCTGCGTACCTTTGTTCCATTAGGGACAAGGTTCTGCAGAATTATCATCCTTTCCTTTATTCGCTCCCTTCTTTTCTGCAAGACACAAAGGAAAGATCCATTAACCTCATTCCTAGACGGATTGGGATCCACAACAATTACCTGTCCGGATTCGGACAGGTAATTGCTGTGGATCCTTATCCTTCATAAACAACAAACTCTAGATAAAGTTGGGCCAGTTTGCAAGCATTTGTAGGGACTTACCCTTGCATAAATGCTCTGAGGACCAGTGGCTGATCCCCTCCTGGATTTGGTTTTTCCATTCAGCTTCTGAGAAGCATTAATGGAGTCATCCTCCGAGGAGCAGCCGCTTGAGCTTTGCCCATTAAGGTCAGCATTACTATCGTCTTCATTGTTGCTAGTCGAAGCAAGCTTCATTGATTGCTGAATTCTTGTGTTCTTTCGGACCTGCATTATGAATCAAGATTTCATGAGGAAAAGGAAATAACTAGTTTCACTTGAAAAAACAGTAAACACATGCTTATCATACTCACATCTTCTGAAATCCGACATCTTTTCTTAGGTTTCTCAGATGGGTTTTTACATCTTATGAGGTCTGAATCCTTGTCAGGAAAAACAGCTTCAGGGATGTATCCAAATCCAGCAGACTCTTCTTCTGCATTCCCATCATTCATTTCTTGGCTCAAGCAGTCATTTCCTTCAACGAGAAACGAGCTGCTGTTATCAACTTCTGCCATACACAAATCCATGGACATGGATTCACTCATGTAGTAGCTTTGTTGGCTCAAACAACCAACACTAAAATGTGAAGAACTGTAAAGATTAGAATTGGACAGATCTGAAAAATGGTATGAACCTTCTTCTTCACCAAACCCTGCCATGTTCAGAGTCGTTGAATCATGGCAAGGCCAAAAAGTTGATGCAACTTTCAAGCTTACAGAGTTGTTAGGTGGCTGGGACATAAATTCAGCCTCCTCAGCAGTATACATTACACTAAAAGAGCTCAGTTCTCCCTCAGAAATGGCTCCCATATTCTCCATATACTCTGTCAGGAAGCTTATTGGAGTAGAAATGGAAACCGTGGAGCTTTTATACCGAAAAAACTATTAGCAAAGGGTTGACTTCTTTTCTTTTTTTTTTTTTTTTTTAATTTATGAGCAAAGGGTTGACTTTGGTGTAAAATGATCTGAACTCATAATTTCTAATCATCATCAGACAAAAAGTGTGAATCTCAATAAGTAATAAGCAGGAGTCTATGGTGGGCAAAGGACAACTCAGGGGGGTGGGAAAAGTTCAAGAACATTAGAATAATGCTCCTCTGAGTGCCCTTTTGGCTCCTTGTTACTCTAACAAAAACTTAAACAAGAAAAAGAATTGTAGAAAGAATGATTTCAGAGTAGAGAAATAGTATTGAAAGAATGAAAACTGTAATTGTTTGGCATCAAAAAGGTACGACTAAAAAACTAATAAGGGTCAAATAGAAAGGGGGGAAAAATGGAGACATTGAGAGAACGTGGGATTGCTTTGAATATGATAATCAATTAATCATAAATAATTGTATTAAACAGAATGATGCTGGCATCCCTACGATTAGAATGACTCCAAAATTGATTAGGTTGGTGGTCTCATGATTTCAATTTTGTCATAAAGGCATACTAAAGCAAAGAAGCATCACCAATCCCAGGCATACTAAGGGATTGGAATCTTGTGTAATTAGTTGCCCCTACTGCATGTAATGCTAGAGGGCACCTGCTCGAGCAGGTGGATTCTCATTCTATACCCCAAATAATTTGAACACTTGCTTGAACATGGACGGATCGGAAGTAGGAGTTCTTATCAAATGAGACCAAAGCATGAATGAGAAATATATTAAGATTTAAGATTTAATTAATATATGGAAAATTAAACTGGTTTCCACTAAGTGTTAACAAAATAAAAGACACAATAATTGTTTCTTAATATATTTCAATTTTAAACTCAAACCTATCAAAATGGAACTTGACGTTCTTTTAGATTATGAAAACCTTCTATAATTGAATTTGTGCTATATTTGGTAGCAATTTTTCTTTTGATGTACGACATCAAAGAGTCGGTCAAAAACACATCTTCAAGTTTATGTACGAGTAAAACCACTTGAAAAATAAGTTGGTAGACAAATAAGGGAGTCATTGAGCGAGTTGAGTCATTATTGTTGTTGCCTTGCATTGCAAAACAAATGAGGTTGTTCACTTACTCTCTCACATTAACTATCTATATTGTATGCAATACAGTCAATTAATTACACTAAATCCAAATCCATGTGTGGCTTACTTGAATTTCGAAGTTTCGACTGTCGGTTATTTTATAAGCCATTGCCCACTTTTGGGTCCGTCTTCGTGCCCGAACAAATACGGAATCCACTTACTCTCTTACATTAACTGTCTATATTGCATGCAGTTAAATCAATTAATTACACCAAATCCAAATCTCATGCGTGGTGTATATGAATTTTGAAGGTCAGTCATTTTATAGGGCTATCTCTCACATATGTGTACTTGCCAGGAGGGATCCATCAGCTGGGCTGGCAGAAGCTTTGGGTTGACCTTAGAAAAATGTATTGGTTTTTCTCATTTCTTTTGTTATTTTATTTTATTTTTTAAGTTTTTTTTTTTTTTTTTTTAATGTATAGGAACTTTCTATTAAAAAATAATAATAATAAAGGTTACATCAGAGCCCATACATGGCAGGACGGCCATGGAAAATCCTATCCAATTCCTCTCTTTCCAAGCCTGATTACCAATTCCTTGGACAATCTGGCTTAACAACACCCAATAACAAAATGATTGCCTATCTGGAATTTGCATTTGCAAACCCTACTAAAATATGCCAAATGACAACTAGAAAAAGGCCCTTTCATTTCATATTGCCAGCCTGATTTGTATATAAAAACCATTGGGGGAAAATAGACTTAATTGGCCTCCTAAATTTGGGTTAATACCCTTTAGAAAGTGACACTCTACCCCCTTCAATTATCATTCTGTCAGCATTTTCGATTAAATTGGCCAAGTCCACCCCCACGTGAATTTTAAGATTTTTTTTTATTATTTTTTTTTTCAAAATGCCCCATTTGTTGAAGTTGCTTGGTGAAATTATCCTTGAAAAGTATTAAAAAAATTAAGCAAGGGAAAAAAATATTGAAGGGTGGTTCGAACATCCCAAAAATGGAAAGGGGTGGCCAAACCACTCACGCAGGCTGTGACGGTGGGTTTTTTTTTTTTTGTTTTTTTAATTGTTTAATTTTTTTTTAAAATAATATTTAGGGGCATTTTGGAAAGTTTAAGTAAAAAAAATTCATATGTTGTGCACGTAACACATTTTCCTTCAATTTTGACGAAAAATACTAACAGAGAGTGTTAACCGTAACTAAGTAGTAGTCGGAGGGAGTCGAGTGTCACCTTTTAAAGAAGTATAAGTGCGAAAGTGATATAAGTTTAGGGGGCTAATGTACCATTATTTCGATTAAAAACCAAATTATACTATCCTTAATCAAAGTATTAGGAACACAATCGCCAGAAACTTTCACCCTTAAGGCCTTAGCTGTAAAAGATCTTTTGAATTTACCACAGCCCCATCTCAACTCATGTAAGAAATATTACACAACTTTCAAAGTTGGTTTAAATTTACCTTTAAAATTCGATTAAATTTCTACTGTCAAAATTAAAAAGAAGTAAAATGAGTTGATGTTCCAAAACTAATAATAAATAATTTAGAAAATCTGATTATTTTTGGGTAAATTATACTTTACTTGTAAGTGTCTTGGCTCGAGTTCTTTTTAGCCTCCTCTTAATGGTTACTTTATTGTGATTAGTGGTTCTAATTTTTCTTTTACAAAATGGTTTCAGGTCGGTATGGCCGGGTTATGCTTTAGATTAAACATAAATAGAGCCACTTATAAAAATTAAAATTAATATTAATTAAAAAAACATGAAGAGAGCCCGGTGGAGATCGTGAGCAAAATGGGTCCAAGCCCAGTTCTTTCAATTGGTTTTCTGCATATCCAATCTGAATTTCAAGGCCTAAACGGGCCGAACCTGAAAGTCCAAAAGGTCGATCTATAGACGGTGTCCAAATCACAAGCGAGAGTTTGCGTTTTAAAAATCACACGATTTTGAAAATAGAACCGCAATTTTATCAAATGCTTAATTCTATTTTTAATTTTTTTTTTTAATTATTAACAGTTTTAAAATCACTATTATTTCAAACTACATATTTTAAAACCACTAAACCAAACGGACACGGACACTTTCACTGTGAAACCATCTGTCACAATGACCCTTTTCTTACCCTAGATGCCAAAAAAATTTGGATTTGACTTCAGCCTATTTCCTGCCTTCCAACGGTATCGTATGGGGTTAGCCTACGTTGAAGACCCCATTTTTGTTGCTTTTGATTTTTTTCTTGTATTTGCTTAGAACTGCTTTGTATTTATCTTTTTGCAACAATGTATTTTTCATATCATCCAAAGAAAAAAAGGGATGATTGTCATTTTTTGCTTCTACTCTCATATGATGTAAAGCTCTCTCTCTCTCTCTCTCTCTCTCTCTCTCTAGTTTTATTTTGATTTTTATTCCTAGCAAGGTTAAACAATGTTAAAGAGAAGAGTTATGTTATTTGCACAACTCTTACATAACAATTGCACAACAATGTTAATGTGTCTAGCAAATTTTTTTTTTTTTAAAAGAAAAATAAAAATACTGACAGATAAGCATTATTGTGCAATTGTTATGCAAAATTGTTGTGTAACTAACATATCTCTAAATTGAATAACTATGATAAATCGAATTAAGCCATATTAATCATCTTATGGATTGCATTATGTAATAACGTTTCCTTATTGGCATTATAGAAATTGTTAATTAAAAAAGATAAAGGAAAGAGAAGAAAAAGATAGAGATTAAGGTGGTTCGGGCTATGGCCTATGTCCACATGTTAAAGTCTTTTCTTGATTATATCTTTTCTTCATCATTTGATTACATACAAGACTCTACTTATAAAAAAAAAAGTCTAAACTTTACACGTCTCTTACACATTAATCAGATCCAATTTTGTCGCAAGAGAGATACTAAAATTATGTTTTTGCTATGTATCTTTTCTAACATTGATATCATAGCCATAATCAGCCTTTCCTATATATATATAGAACAGTGGTTCTTGAGTTTGTGAGCTTGCAGCCACTAACTTTGGCGATAATCCCTAACACTACCATGCCAAAAACGTGCAAACACTGCCATATGAGCAGTAGTAGCCTGCACTGGCAGTGACTACACTCCTTACAAGGTGGTAGCTCGCCTAGGTAGTACTGCTAGCGCACAACAGCACTACCATGCACACAACAATAGATACAATAAGACAAAGGCGAAGAGTTCCCCTTGAGAGAGCTGATGGGTGGCACACAAAATGATAGTCCATCTCAATATGTTTAGTGCGTTCTTGAAATACATAATTATGCACAATCTGAACCGCACTCCGATTATCGTAAATTATAAGAAAACTAGATGTATGAAAAACACCCATATCCCGTAGGAGCTAACGTAGCCAGAATGCTCATAAGTGATGTCGGAAAGGGCACGATATTCAGCTTCAATTCAGTACTAAAACGGGTAACAACAAAGTGTTTCTTGCTACCAAGATATGAGAGAATCACCCAGTAAAAAACAATAACTCGTGGTGGAACGTTAGTCAGTGGGATCACCTACCCAATCCGCATCTGAATAAGCCTATAAGTATAATGATGAGTGAAAAGAGAAATGTAAATCGTGAAATAATGTGCCTTTCACGTAGCAAAGAATTCGAAGAATAGTAGCATAGTGAACTAAGCGTGGTGCGGCATGAATTGATTGACGAGATGAACTGTATAAGCAATATCTGGTTTTGTGACAGTAAGATAAATGAGACTCCCAACTAATTGTCTATAAAGAGTGGCATCTGAAAGTAGGGTAGTGATTGGGGGGAGGCCAATAACCGGCTCTCTCCCCCCCTTTAATATTAAAAAATTCACTTTCAATCCAAAAAAAGGAATAAAATAATATAAAAGACAAAAAGTGGATTGAAAGTGAATTTTTTAATATTAAAGGGGGGGAGAGAGCCGGTCATTGGCCTCCCCCAATCACTACCCTTGAAAGTAACTCACCATTAGTGACTTGAAACTTGACATTCATCTCTAAGGAACTAACAACAATTTTACAATATAATCAATTAGTCCAGCCCGTTAGAGGAGATATAAAATATATATATATATATTATATTTAGCTTGCAAGAGATAGTGACCATTTGAATCAAAAGACAAATATCAGAATATTCTGAATGTATTCTAACCCTGTTTAACATTATATTTCATTATATTCAAAGCAACCCTATATTCTCACAATCTCCAGGTGCCGCGTTATCCCTTGCTTCACCATATCTGACTCTAATTCTGCAATTTCTATTAATTTCCCTTTTATATATCAATTTTCTAGCATTTGTTGTAGTAAGAAGGTGCTTAAAAGCAACTGAAAGATAGAATTTTGTAATCTTTCATGAGCTGTCCTTGGCCCATCATTGACTTTGCAAATTTTATTTTAACAAATAAATAAATTTGGATTGTTTTGTCTGATAATTATTGGCAATAAGGAGTTCAAATCGATCTCTTCTGAAATGAAGTCAAACCCCTTGCAAGAAGTACATGCTGGGTATAAATATATGGGAAACTCTTCCTGCACAACCTACTCACATTGGTGGGCTCACCCACTGTTGTGTAGCTATCATTTCCCTTATCCTTTCTCACCAAGCACCAAGCAAATTGAGCTTCTCCTAACATCTCACACTTCCCAAAAAAAAGACCCTTTTCTCCTACAAGCTACCAAAGAAGAATATGGAGCTTGTAGGAGCCACCTCTGAGGGGGAATCATGGTCTCTTAGTGGAATGTCTGCTGCTGAGGAGGCTGATTTTATGGCCCATTTGCTTAACTACTCTTCAATACCCAATGAGATAAATGGTTGTTCAAGCTTGGGAGTCCCTTCTACTTTTTGACCTCACCATGATTCAACTATGAACATGGCAGGGCTCACTGACAGTTCATGCATTTCTTTGGAGCGTGATAGTTCTAGATTTTACAGCTTTTCTAAAAGGACTAGTTATGTTAATGGTGGTAATTTGAGTCAACAAAGCTACCACTTGATTGACCCCCAACCAATTCTGACATCCAATAATAAATCCATGTCCATGGATTCGAGCTCTTATCTCATTGATGGGGATGACTGCATGAACTAAGAAGTAAGTGAGGGCAATGGAGAGGACATGCCTGAAGTTGTTCTTCCTGATAAGGATTTACAACTGGAAAGGGAAACTGAGGTTCCAAAACCAGCTGAAAATTCTAAGAAAAGATATCTGGGTTCAGGATATGTAAGTAAAATAATGCTTTTTTCATCATCTTCTTACAATTGTGCTACTTTTGCCTAGTGATGGAATAAGGTAGAAATGGGTTATATGGCATTTACTTATCTTCTTTCCATCATTTAGTGTAATGTGTTTCTTGTGTTTGTAAGACTGATTACTGAATTATAAAAGAAGATAGAGAAGGATGGAGAAGGATAGAGAAAGATGTAGAAAAGGAATGAACAAGAAACAAGCCTGGACACTTCAAGAGGTCAAGAATCTCTTAGCTTTATTCAAGAAAAGCTTAAACTCCAAGCAACAATTTATACCATTCAGAAATTCGATACCTGTTTACTAATGGGCTCTGGGTTATATACACTTCACAGTTGTATAACCCCATCTCTAACAAACCCAACCCACTAGTTCACAGTAACTGATTTAACAGCTCAATCCATTCATTGAATGTAGACACTACAATGAAACTACCTGTCTTACACTTACAATGAAACTCCCCGTTTTAACAAAGAAATAACTAGAAAGCAAAAGATACATTTCCCTATGAATTGACTCAGCCAACAACTTTCCAGCTAAGTCACAATCTGTCCCTTTCACCTCGCCTTGAGCCTTGCACATAAACTGAATAAATCCTTCCAGAATGAGCTTGTAAAAATGGGGTCCCTATCCGAGACAATTGTCTTAGGTAACCCATGAAGTTTAAGCACATTAGTAAAAAATAGATGGGCTACTATTGAAGCTATATAAGGGTGTGATAAAGCAATAAAATGGCCATATTTGGCCAACCTGTCCACTAGACCATAATCACATTAAACCCCTTACATGTAGGAAGGCCTTCTATAAAATCCATTGAGATATCGGTCCATACCTCCAATGGAATAGGCAGTGGCTGTAGCAAGCCTGGAGGATGAATAAGTTTAGTCTTATTCTCCTGACATACTGTACATTCTCTGACCAGTGTCTTAATATCCTTCCGCATCCTCTTCCAAAAGAAATATGCCTTTTCTCGTTGGACAATTTTATGATACCCTGAATGACCTGCACTAGGGTTAGAATGAATGTAATGTAACACTTTGAGCTTAAAATCAGAATTCTTCACAATGTACAACCTGCCTTTACGAAGGATTAACCCCTGCTGTAATGTGAACCCTTTTGGGAACCCTTGCCCTTGTTGTAGTTGAGCCAATATCTCCATAGTATGGGAATCATCCAAATAACTGGATTTCAATTCCTCCACCCAAGTAGGTGTAGGAAAAGATATTAAGGACAAATTGAGATTAGCATCCTCAGGTAAGTCCTCAAATTGTCGTGAAAGTGCATCAACCACTTTGTTGTCCTTCCCCTTTTTATACTCAATGCTGAAATCATATCCCATCAATTTTGTAATCCATCTTTGCTGAGAAACTGTTCCAACGTTCTGCTCCAATAAGAATTTCAGAGACTGATGATTAGTTCTGACTTTAAATGCTTGCCCTAGTAGGTAAGGCCTCCACCTTTGCACTGCTGAGACTAAGGATAAAAGTTCCTTTTCGTATGTTGATAGAAAAAGAGCTCTACCCTTTAAAGCTTGGCTGTAAAAAGCTATTGGCTGGCCCTATTGCATCAAAACTGCCCCCAACCCTGTACCACTTGCATCACACTCGATGATAAATGGTATTTTAAAATTTGGTAGCCTCAAAACCAGTGGATTAATCACTGCCTGCTTAAGCTTAATAAAAGCCTCAGTTGCTTTTTCCGACCACTGAAAAGAATTCTTCTTAAGTAACTCTGTCAAAAGAGCTGCAATCATGCCATAACTGCGAATAAACTTGCGGTAATGCCCTGTCAATCTAAGGAATCCCCTCAATGATTTAATGGTTGAAAGAATGGACCATTTAACCATTGATTCAATCTTCATAGGATCAGCCTTCACACCTTCTTGTGAAATCAAATGGCCTAGATAATCGATTTCAGCAACTCCAAATCTACATTTAGATTGCTTAGCATAGAACTGATGTTGTTTTAGAGTCTCCAGAACCTCCCTTAAGTGCACAATGTGATCCTTCATATCTCGGCTATATACTAAAATATCATCAAAGAAGACTAAAACAAATCTTCTTAAAAATGAGTGAAAAACCGAGTTTATCAAACCTTGGAAAGTTGATGGAGCGTTTGTGAGACCAAACGCATCACAAGGAATTCATAATGACCCTTGTGAGTCCGAAATGCTGTTTGGGGGATATCTTCAGTCTTAATACGAATCTGATGATAACCGAACCTTAAGTCCAGTTTCGCAAACACCTTAGCACCATATAATTCGTCTGATAACTCGTCAATGACTGGTATTGGAAACTTGTCTTTTATGGTTTCTTGATTTAAGGACCTATAGTCCATACACATGTGCTAGCTACCGTCTGCTTTTCTGACCAACAGAACCGGTGATGAAAATGGACTCTGGCTATGTTTGATAACCCCAGATTGCAGCAAATCTTTAACTATTTTTTCAATCTCGGTTTTTTGATAATAGGGGTACCGATAGGGTCTCACACAAATCGGTTTAGTACCCTCTTTCAATAAATCTTATGATCATGTGACCTTTGAGGTGGTAACCCATTAGGTTCTTCAAATACCACTGCAAATTCAACAACTAAGGATTGCAAATCCTCATTTATAAGCATGGGCGAAGCAGCTTGCACTTGTGGCATTAATTGTAACAGTAACCCTCTCCTGCTAACTGGAGAAGCCTTAAAGAAATTAGACCCCTCTTCCAATGTTGAACCTGCTGTATTCAACCCCTTGAAAATGATTGTTTTCCCCAAAAAACTAAACTGCATAGTTAATTGAAGGAAATCGCAAATAATTGGACCCAATGTCCGTAACCACTACACCCCTAACACCATGTCACAACCACCTAACATGAGAATGTAAAATTCTGTAGTTAGAACAACACCCTGCACTTTTAGAGAAACATCACTGCACTGCCCTTCACTCTGAATTGTATCACCATTTGCTACTTTAACTTGTATTCGGTTATATGATAGGATTGGTAGCTGAATTTTCTTGACCACAGAAGGATCCAAGAAGTTATGGGTGTTGCCCGAGTCGATAAGGATCACAACCTGCTGCGTCTTGATGAAACCAACCAACCTCATTGTATTTGGAGTAGGAGTTCCAAAAATTGCATGCAAGGAAATTTCTGGTAAGTGGTCAAGTAACCCCTGTTCTATCTCCTCTCCTTGCAAACATTGATCATTCTCTACAATCTTTTCACCCGGTTTCCATTCCATGCTCTGAATCAAGTAAATCTTAGGAAACTTGCATTTATGGGATTGATTGTACTTTTCATCACAATAGTAACATAACCCATTTTCTCTTCTTTCCTTCATCTGGGCTTGGGAGATTCTTTGAGTTGGTATTGTTCTGTTCTGACCCGAATTCGTGGTAGTATTCTGACCCTCCACCAATGTGTTAGATCCAGAAGAATTTCCTCAATTTGACTGCTTTCCATACCCAAAAGAATTTCATGCATTCTTATAAGGTCTCATAATAGAATGCAAAAGTTGTATTAAGACTGTCAGGGTTCAGCATTTTCACAGGCAACCGAATCTCATCCTTTAGCCCACTTAAAAAACAACTAAGTTTATTTTTAGCAGAATCTCAACCGATTTGATAGAGACTCAAACTGGGTCTTATAAACTGCTACAATAGACGTTTGTTTGAGCCTCATCATGGCTTCCATTGGATCATCATAAGCTAATGGTCCAAACCGAATATGTAATTCCCTCACAAAGGCATCCCAATAGGGAAACAACCCACTGTCCTCCCCATCTTGGAACCATATTAGTGCATCACCTTCCATATAAAAAGAGGCCAACCGCACTCTCTGATTTTCAGGGATTTGGTAATAGTCAAAGAATTGATCTGCTTTATAAATCCAGTTAGATAGGTTTTCACCATCAAAACTGTGCAAATCTAACCTCAACTGACGAGATTGGAAATTTCTACCTCCCCCACCTGAATATTCAAGTGCCCAAGACTCCATATTTTCTCTACTGAATTCATTTTCATTAACAGCAGGGTTTTTGAATTTTACCAATTTCTTGATATCTTCTGCAAAATCTCTGAACTGCAACTGCATATCCTCCACAGATCGAGAATGTGAATCTTGAAGCTGTTTCTGCATCTCCAAATTGGCTTTCTGGGCTTCTTGAAACTGGCGCTATGTATCCTTCAAGGACTCATGCGTGGCCTTGATTGAATCTTGCACAAACTTCTAGAATTCTTTCTGATTTTCTTGTGATGACTTCACTATTTCTGCCAACCGAGACACACGAGTGCCGTCTGCCATTTTTCTCCAAGTTCGGTGACTGCTGATACCACTTGTAATGTGTTTCTTGTGTTTGTAAGACTGATTACTGAATTATAAAAGAAGATAGAGAAGGATAGAGAAATATGTAGAAAAAGGAATGAACAAGAAACAAGCCTGGACACTTTGAGAGGCGCAGAATCTCCTAGCTTTATTCAAGAAAAGCTTAAACTCCAAGTAACAATTCATACCATTCAGAAATTCGATACATGTTTACTAATGGGCTCTGGGTTATATACACTTCACAGTTGTATAACCCCTTCTCTATCAAACCCAGCCCACTAATTCACAGTAACTGATTTAACAGCTCAACCCATACATTGAATGTAGAAACTACAATGAAACTACCCGTTTTACACTTACAATGAAACTCCATGTTTTAACAAAGAAATAACTAGAAAGCAAAAGATACATTTCCCTATGAGTTGACTCAGCCGACAACTTTCCAGCTAAGTCACAATCTGTCCCTTTCACCTTGCCTTGAGCCTTGCACATCGACAGAGCTTTCCTTTTTCCTTTTCTTGTTTCCCAGAATGTCTCTAGGTTCTTCTCTTCTGTCTTTCTCCTTCCTTAGGTCATACGAAACCCATCCGAGAACCACCCATGACATTTAGGCTTCGAAGAAAGAGAGGATTATACAATCAAAGAAGCATCAGAAGCTTTCTTTGACTAGAGACAGAGAAAAAGCTACTAATCTTGGCCTTGGACAGAGCTCAAGCAGCTGCTCCTCAGAGGATGACTCCAATGCTCTCAACTTGAAGGGCAAAACAAGAGCCAGTAGGGGATCGACCAACGATCCCTAGAGTGTCTATGCAAGGGTAAGTTATTGCAAATGCTACCACATTGACCCACATCATCAAAAACTTGCTGCCAAGCAATGTGAATTTATTAAGTGACCATTTCATTCTATTTTGCAGAAAAGAAGATAGAAAATAAGTTAGAGGCTAAGAGTCCTACAGAACCTTACCTTGTCCCTAATGGGAGAAATGTAAGCAGTTTATTTTATATATGTACTGTGTTAAATCATCAATTATCTAATATAAAATTATTGGTTAATTAATACAGGAAAAAATACATTTTACCCCTCCAAAGTTTAACTTTTTCACTTTTGTCTCAAATGTTTAAAAAGTGACAATAAATCCAAAAAAGTTTTCGAAATTTTTAATGTAACCACTATGTTAAACATTTTCGTCTTCTTTGAAGGAAAATGGCTCACATGTGCATTTTTTTGTTCAAAATTTCTAAAATTGCATCATATACAAGTGTTAAATTCCCAAAATGATCCCTTTCTTTTCTTTTCTTTTCTTTTTTTTTTTTTTTTTTTTTATACGGCTACCCCCATGAGCCATTTGGAGGTTGCTCAGCCACCCCGTTGGCCAAATGGGGGTGGCCACTTCTTGGGAGTGGCTACAACTAACTTTTTTTTTTCTTTTCTTTCTTTTCTATTTTTTTTTTAGAAGGTAGGTGCATTTAGGCATTTTCAATAATTTCTGTTAAAGAAGACAAAAAATAATTAACGAAGTGGTTACATTGAAAATTTCAAAATTTTTGTTAAGGTACATTGCTACTTTTTAAACATTGGAGGCAAAGAAAAAAAGAAAAAGTGGTTGAACTTTGGGAGGGTAAAATGTATTTTTCTCATTAATATTTTAATACTTCTCCTCACATGTGAATTCAAACTCTTCGTGATCAACAAGTGAGACCAAATACGTAAAATATTTAATTGAAATAATGTTAAATTACAATTTATCTCAAAAGCTTACGCTGATAGAAATTAAATTGTGAATTTAATTTTTTAATTAATATTCTAACAGACATCGTATTAGCCTATAGTGTGGGAAATTCTCAGAATATATATAATGGTATTGCAGTTTGATATTACCACAATGCTTGAGGAAGCTGTTCAATACGTAAAGTTTTTACAGCTCCAAATCAAGGTAATAGCAAAAGAAAATCATTCTTATTCCATATTCTTAAGGAAAGTTTAGCATATATATATATATATATATATATATATATATATATATTATATATATATATATATATATATATATAATAGCACTAGTTTCATATGAAGATACTAATTGATCTAATTTTTCATTTTCTTGTTAATTTGTAGCTCATGAGCTCCGATGATCTATGGATGTATGCTCCCATTGCTTACTATGGAATGGACATTGGGCTTGATGGGAAAATCACAATGCTGAAAAATTTGTAGAAGATCATAAAGGGAGATGGGATAGCCGTTTATATGGTGCTGTGCACAATACATGATACATGAAGAAGTCATTGCATACTCGTAATTAATCAACTTATTTGCATAAGCAATCATCAAATCCTTGTATAATGAATAAGTCATCAAATTTGGCCAGTTCTATCTTCTGCATTTTTAATGCAATAGACACAATTTGAGCAGATTTATTTATTTATTATTTTTTATATATAACTAATGTTCTGTTTGTTTCACGTAAAATATTTTTTGGAAAACGTATTCTGAATTTTTTGGTGGTTAGTATGATCGAAAATCATGGTCAAACCAAAAACATTTTTGGTTGACCAGGAAAATAGTTTCCATTTTATAAAACTATAAACTATTTTTCAAGTTTGAGTTTCTCTTTTTCAAATCGCTGGAGTTTGTCGGACCACTGCCAAACCATTTTTCATACGAGCCAAACACAAGAAAATATTTTCAATAAATTATTTTTTTATGATAATTGATTTGATGAAAAATATTTTACGTTAAAATAAACAGAGCCTAAAGAACTTGATTACCATCCACTATTGTCTGTTGATAGCACTTTATACAATCCATAAGATGATTGTTTAACGTAAGGAGTTATTTTTATTTTATTTTTCCAAAAAAAGAAAGAAAGAAGAGGAAGTTAGTGCTTTACGCATGCAATAAATGATAATCATCCTCAAATTTTTGTTTGTTTGTTTGGATGATATGAAAAATGCATAGCTAGAAAAGATAAATACAAAGCAATTCCAAGCAAATAAAGGAAAAATCAAAAGCAACAAAACTGGGTCTTCTGAAGTTACCTTAAACTTTTTTTGAACAAAATACTCATCTTATTGATAATCTCCTTTGAAAAAAAATAAGAAAGAGGGACAACTAATTCCTCACAAACAACGCCATAGATAATAGGAGGAATTTCTTCCAACCATATTGAATCTATGAATTGTGTTACAGCCGCTTTGGCTAAAAGGTGAGCGGCACAATTGGACTCTCTTCATGCATAAACAACATTATAAGACCGGAGAGAAGTTCAGTCTTAATGCCATCTATGAAGTGTTCATACCTACTCAAAGTTGGAGTGGCCGAATTGATTTCCTTGACAACTTGAAGGACATCTCATTCCAAAACTATGTCAAACAATCCAACTTCCTTACAAAACAAAACAGCTTGGAGGCCTGCCCATGATTCAGCCATTATAAGATCAATACATACTTGTTTAGAGTAACATCTGGCTGCCAAAACCTGCCCCTCGCTATCTCGGGCGATAACCCCAAAGCCAATAAAGCCACTAGTCTTGTCGAGGGCCGCATCCCTGTTAACCTTGTTCTTCCCCTAACTTGTTGCTTGCCATTGAGGTAACGGGGCTTCACTTCTACTTGGTTGATTATCCGGTGTTGTGCTACATGCTTTTTGAAACTCCTCAAGTGTGGCTTGTGCATTCTTGAGCATAGTGCCAGGATGCTTAAAAATCTCCTCATGAATGACCGCATTTCTTCGAAGCCATATGTTACGTGACAGAATTGCCACCAAAGCTAGCTCCTCTTCGCTGCATCGCTCTTGCATAACTTCCCATAGATATAAAGTTGAAATCTCTCCCCATAGCATTGGTTTTTTGCAATCTCATCGGACCGCAACCCCACACATCTTGGGCCGAGGGACAAAGCCGAAGAACATGCAAAACTGAGTCGGGCTCTCTTGCACAAATAGGGCTCTTTGCATCCTTAACTACAAGTGGGTCTTTTGAAGTGTGGGAAATATCAACCCTTTGATACCTGCGGACACCGTACACAGACCTTTGGGACTTTCAGGATCGGCCCATTTAGGCCTTCAAATTCGGGTTGGATATGCAGACAACTAATTGAAAGAACCGGGCTTAGACCCATTTCGCTCACGATCTCCACTTGGCTCTCTTCATGTCTAATCCTAAGCATAACCCGACAAGACCCACCTGAAACCATTTAGTAAAAGAAAAATAAAAAACCATGAAGGGCACTCTTAATACACTTGGAATGATGATTACCTAGGAATAACATTTTTAGCAATGAGTATTACTAAGAATACCAGAAGCGGGAATGAAACGATCAATCATATTCATTCGTTCAATTGGGTAATTATGTTGTAGTAGTTAAGGGTGTTCAGGTGGGCAGTTAAAAATCGTTCCATATATATTCACTATCCATCTATCCACATGAGTTACGGACATTTTTTAATCCTTAATTCCAGGCAGGTGAATACCATATTCGCTGCACATATGTGGGCGAATAGCGGAATTGGCTAGGATTATCCGCCTCCACACACACACACGTGCGCGCACACATATATATATTAAAAAATATATATTTTATTAAACTAAAACAATATTGTTTTAGGAAAAAAAAAAAGTAGGGCAACTGGTGGATTTTATTAACAAATTGAAACTGCATGGGTACATCTTTGAGGTTTATAGGTGCATGTTATAAATTTTTTTCAATTTACTTGTATTGCCCAAAATTGATAAATAGATGCATTTTTTTTTTTAGATTAGAATTTAATTTACAAATATTTGTATTGCCCAATATACCAAGGTTAATTATTAAGCTTTTATCAAAATAGTTAGAAACCCAATTGCTAAACATACAAGATACGAGCATTAAAACTTGGATTAGTGTGTTCTTGTACCGTTTGTTATAAACACGAAATAAATCTTTAAGATTTATCGTTTTCTTGGAAAGATCTACTAATATCAACATTATCCATTCATTGGAAATTAAAGTAATTAGACATGTTATAAATACGAACTATAGTGAATGAATGTATGGAAAGCAAAGTATTAGAGGGATTGAGTTGGAGGTAATTATTATCCAAGGTAGACGTTCTTCAAGCTTGAGGAACCCGGATTCTCCTAGAAAATCACTCTCTCCCCTCCTCCCTCTCTCTCTATAGGGTTTTTAGAGGCTATGGGGGACGAAATGGAGGCCAAGGATCAGAAAAATGGCTTTATAATCGTATGGTGCATGAACAAAAAAGGCTAAAATGTCAAATTTTAAGTTGCTTATAACCGTCCTTGAACGTTCGTTGCTAGGGTTCTATCGATTGTTCTATGACCCTAAGCGAACGTACCGTGCTTGCAGAATTTTAAAGTCTTTAAACACCCTTTGTGAAGTATATACTTTGTGCATGAGTGCAAAATTGATAATAATATGCTAAGAATAATCAACTTGTTAGCTGATAGAACAACTAGCTAGTGTTTGATGCTGGAAAATATTCTTCTTCTTAATTTATAATTGAACGTATGAAGGATATTATATTACACACAATTCAAATGGATTACAAAAGGAAATAAATTGGTTATCTGGAGACCACATGCATATTGAGCTATTTATGATTTGGCTTGAAGAGCACATGATTTTCCTTGGTGAGGAGATTGAAGTTTCCTTGTGCAGCAAGATTCTCTTCAGCAGTAATGTATATCCTTAACATTAACAATTAGATTTTACTGTAAATTATTATCAGCAAACTCATCATTCCTGAACACTCCCTCACTTCTCTTCCCCATTGGAGCAATTAAACCTTGTTTCTTAATTTATTGATCAGTTTCACTTATTCGGTTATTCTAATTAGCACCGGCCCAATTACTCTTTTAAACAATTGACACCCTTTCCTAGTCATGATGTTTGAATTTGTGCCGGCCACATTCTCCAGTGAAGTTAATAGTACTATCTTATAATATCGTTGAATCATTAGTTGACTTTAAAAGAGAAATTAAGTATTTAATTAATATTCTAATATACAAGTTCGGATGTTCACACACTTTCAATAAAGTAATTATAAGACATTCTCTCTAGCTACTTTTTAAATTATTTTAGCAGAATATTCACAATTACAGTTTAGATTGTGTTGAATTAATAATGGTGCCACCACTTTAATCGATTAGTAGATAATAATAGCTTTCTTGTAAGAGGTTACAATTATTCTCATTTAAAAAAAAAAAAATTATCTGCTTATATCATGTCTGTTGCATTATAAGAACACAACGAGACAGAAAATGCATGTTAATTGAATTAAATCTTTAATAATTAAATTTCTTCTCAAAATGGACTTCAGAGATTCATCTACAAATAAGCCCATGATGAGGAATAGCAATCATGGTCATCACACGATTCTTTTATCCTGTGAATTGTCTGGGTGGGTTGATTTTCAGATCGATTAGTCCAATGTCCATTCCATTGTAAGCGATGGGAGAATACATCCATAGATCATCAGAGCTCAATAGCTACAGGGTCCAACAAGAAAACAAAAGATAATTAGATTAATTAACAAGAAAACAATTAAGCTGATTTTCAATTGTGTAATAAATTAAGAGGATTCTGTTTTAAATGTTAATTATTATCACCTTAATTTGGAGCTGTAAAAACTTCACATATTGGACGGCTTCCTCAAGCATTGTGCTAATATCAACCTGCAACCAAAGAATCAATTAGTATATGAACTCCACGTTCGATCACCTTAGACTAATAAAGCAATTAATAGTTGCATTTTATGGAGAATTCTGCCTACCTTTGTTCCATTAGGGATAAGGTTCTGTAGGATTCTCAGCCTCTCATTTATTCTCTCTCTTCTTTTCTGCAAGATACAAAGGAAAGACCAATTATACAATTTCACATTCATAGGCAAACTTGCATAAAAGTTCATTTTTCGCCCACAAGAACCGTGTATCGGTTGGGTAAGGATACGAACTGCATGCAATCTCGTGATATTAATCGAATGAGTCGATCTTTCGAGCAACGTTGCAGGCAACTTGTATAAAAGTTAGGTATATGCATATGGGGGACTTACCCTTGCGTAGAGGCTCTGGGGATCGGTGGCAGACCCCCTACTGGCTCTTTTTTTCCCATTCACGTCATGAGAAGTAGGCCCTTTCGCGCTCGAACGTGAAGTATTGCAGTCATCCTCTGAGGAGCAGCTGCTCCAGCCCTGCCCATTAAGGCCAGCATTAATACTTACTTCTTCGTTGTTGCTTGTTTTCTGATTCTTTTTCGATTGTACATTCCTCTTGTTCTTCCGAACCTATATATATATTATTTTATGAAGATCGATCGATGAGTAAAATATATATATGAAATGTACAAAACATCTAATATATATATATATATATATATAATATATATATATATATATATATATATCACCCGGCAAAAAAAGCAGCACAATATATAGGAATTAATTAAGAAGGTGATGAAAAGCTTATTAATGTACTCACATCTCCAGAAGAACTCCGTGATCTTTTCTTAGAATTCTCAGGTGGGTTGTCACGCTTTTCTTCTGGGATTGATTCCGGCACGGGCATGTCAGATTTCCTTTTGGGCTGTGAATCCTTCTTAGGAAGATTATCAGCAGCTGAAGGCACATTTCCAGAAGACTCTTCTCCATTGCCATCACTCTTTTCTTGGCTCAAGAAGTCATCCCCTTCGATGAGAAAGGAGTTGGTGCATAAATCCATGTTAATATCGGGTACAAAAATTGGATGGGAATCACTCAAGTAGTAGCTTTGTTGGCTTGAACTACCACCATGTGAAAACCCGTAAAAATTAGTATTAGCCACATCCGAAGAATGATATGAATCATGATCATGGCCAAGCCAGAAACTAGAAGGGACTTCCAAGCTGCTTGAATGATCATCCCCAGTTAGCTGATCACTCGGTAGCGAAGCGTTATTAAGCAGCAAAGCCATGAAATCAGACTCATCAGCAGCATACGTGCCACTAAAAGAGCCCCATTGATCTCCCTCAGAGATGACTCCCATAGGATTCATATTCTTCGTTTGGAGAAAGGCTTCTCTTTTGATTTGTTAAGTGTTCAAATGTTAGGAGATCTGAGACATATTTATACAAAAACAAGTACTTGCTACTCGTTAGAGGTTGACCTCTTCCCCTATTGGAAGATCTAACTCATGATTGCGCCAATGTAGAAGATGGGACCAAGACAACTCATGAGAGGGATAGAAGCCATGATAAAAAAATGTATAATGCTAATTCTCCATTAGCTAAAAGACTAGACATAGAATATTAATGGAATATTAGCAAAGGGATTAATTTGTGATTAAACAAGTCAGAATCTGAAAAGGGTTTTGGTGAAGTAATGGATATATAGATTCAACCATTGTTAGCGTTCGAGCGGGAGAACGTGGGGGGTCGCGTTGAATTATATATAAAAATTCAGTATGTTAAGCACAGTGAAGGAAGTTGTGGAAATAGGTTTGACGTTCTCAAATACTACCTGGAAAGAAAACATTAATGCATCTCTTTGCTGGATATTTTGTACCCTCCAATTGAAACCTGCCAACTTTTCATTTGAGTGATCTTAGAAACTCATTAATAATTAAGAACATTAACCCAGATATCGTTATCATCATAATTAATCAACGATTAGTCACATCTGTTTATAGGTACAAAGCTTGAATCCAGGCCTAAATTCATTGGCTTATAGCTAGGAAGGGTTGTTAAGAGGTAACCTCATTGAGGCCCCCAGTACCCGGCCACATGGTTTGGCCAGCTCCAATTTAATTTATTGAGGCCCCAACTTCTTATCCTTCGCAATTCTTTTAACTGTAATTGTTTAAGCATTAATTCTTGGTTGAATGTAGGGGAATAGGTCACCTGGGTCGTCGTTCCAAAATGAAAAACTATTATCTTATACATATCTAGCTTTGTGCATATTAGAATTAGTAATTTTTTATATGATTCGTGCATGAATCCCTATATTTACACGGTTAACAATTTTTTACATAATTCATGAATAAATATATAGATCGTCATTGAAATGATCTAAGTTAGCTAGCAGATATATTTTGTGCAGATCGATCAGTGAGGTACGCAAATAACACCATCCCTACAAAATATATTCAGCTAGACTAATGAAGATCGAACAAAACATGTACATGGCTGTACTGAGACAATGACCTTTGGTTTGCGGTGTCTACTGGTCTAGGAAACTGACAACTGTCTAAGTTAGACCAATTCCAGTATTCCACCAGCCATATATATATATATATATATATGTCTGCACAGATAGTTACTGGCTTATGGAAAGAGAGTGAACCATATTTTCTTTGCTACATTCGATCTGTAGAGGCAAGTATGTATGGGATGGGGAAATGCTTTACTTTCCAAATTTTCATTTTCAAAAATAGTCCTCAAATGATGTGTTATCATCTCATGAGATGGTGACACATTTTTCAAAATAATAAATTTTATTTATGATTGACATTTCATTTGGGAATTAGCTTTTAGGAAAAAAAATTTGGTTAGTGTAACACTTCTTATAGGATCAAAGACACAATTCGACGTTAGTACTTGGACATTTATGTAAATAATTAGGAAACCACTCCTAATTTTTCATTATTTTTACAATCATACTATTAAACTTTTAAAAATAGCAATTTAGTATATCTATATTTTAATTTTATATATATATATATATATATATATATATATATATATATATTAATTGTTTTTAAAATATTCAGGCGTGAATATTTTTGTAAATTCCATTAAATCTTGACCAACGCTTAAATTGAAAATTTTGACATCCCTCCGTTAGGATTTAGCGAAAAATCTTGAGGAATAGTTGAAATTAAAAAAAGTTGAAAGATGAATTAATAAACTAAATTGACATTTTTAAAAATAAAAATATAATCGGAAAAATAATGAAAGATGTTGTAAGTAAACTTTTCACAATAATTATTTGTTTTGTATATTAATCTGCACGTAAGGATTAATTGTCTGAGCGAAGCTGCCCCCAGCTCATTCCAAAGAAAGATCAACGTACAGCAGCTTTTTCTTCTTCTTCTTCTGTTTTTTTTTTTTTTTGTAACATTATGATGTATTTAATATATATTGTAATGGGTGCCGGCCATTGCACGATCTATTGTAGGACTAAAATTATGCATATATGTACGTTCAACGACGTTGAGAGATATGTAGGGGAATAAAATCTTAGCATGATTACTACAGAGATATTGAAAACCCCCTGTTGAAATCTGATTTTGTTCTTAATTTGCATGTAGATATATGATATATCACATTATTTTCTATCCTTTTGGTTCTTGGCCGGCCCTTCTAGATCGACATCGGCCACTTCTTTTTTCGGAAAATGGCATGGCGCCTCTTGGTTACAGCCAAGAGGGCACCTGTTTTCTTTCATACCCACCAACCCTACATGCCAAGAGGAAGAGGGAACCTTCTATATATATATATATATAGATTAATTTAGAAGTTTGTTTTTTAATAGTGAAGAAATTAGCTTAATTAGATCGATCAATCTTGTGTCTCGATCCTAGCGTGAGACACGTACAGACTGTCTAGGGTACACACCTGATCATTGAGTAAGGCTTTTAATTGTTTTAGGCCAATTAGGGCACCGTACCCTAAGCTAAAACCCCCCACATTTACGCATAGCATTATTAGAATTGTGGAATAAAGGTTGTAAAGTAATTTAAGATCGAAGAGATAGAGAAAAGTATTGAATAAGGTTGAGAACAAACCCTAGCTGCTTAATTAAAGAAACAGATAGTAACTCTAAAAATACTGAAATTTTATTTAAATTAAATTTAAAGTGTTGAACTAAAGTCTACAAGTCGGGTTTAAATAGCTAAACAAATTATTTGACTTTAACCAAATACGACAAAAATCTAATTATTACCTAGAATTAAACCAATATCGTCACTAAACCTTGTGAGTAATTAATACTATGTGGATATGATTTTCTAGGAGCAGGATAATTAATTATGCACATCATAATTAAAAATATAATAGCTTAACTAATAGGAAACTACCAGGTCAAGAACCTGCTTAAACATTAATTGTCTTTCTAAACTATTGCAAGTGGAACTTTAAATTTGGCGTGAAATTAATTAAGGACATTCTACGACAAAAGTTGTCATTGGTAAGACGGGAAGAATAAAGATTGATTCACAACAATTAGCAATTTGAAAAGTTATTGCGAGCGAGGTCACGTGGGATTCAGTTGTTCGGGTATGTGACTGAAAAGTTTAAAATTTATTTAGGTAGCTAAGTCGGTGAATATCACTTGGGCTCTCTCAGAATAGCTGTCCAAATAAAAATACAATATTTCTTTTCAATAATTGGGGTTCCGGATCGGGTGTAATGAATTGTCCGTATTGCATTAATTATAATGGGCAACTCGTATAAGAGGGCACTCGGACCCCATTTTGTACGTTTGGACACCTACTCGAACTATTCGAATACCTATCCTAATTGAATGTGGCCTGATTGCCATCTTATAGAAATTGCCATTACACATGCAATATGAGTAACTCATTGTATAATTAAAAGTTATGGTTAAATATATTTTAGCCCCCCAAACTATCACCCTTTCTCCGGATGGTCCCCCAAACTACCAATGCTTAGATTATGGCTCTCCAAACTACCACTTTATGATTTTTTGGCCCCATCCGTCTATTTATGCCGTCAATTCTAACAGAAATTGGCCAAAAACCCGAAAATAACCCTCCCTTAACCGTGGGAATTTCAAAGTGTATGAGGAGTATTTTCGGATTTCTGTTTAGAATTGATGGCATAAATGAACCGATGTGGCCAAAAAATCAAAAGTGGTAGTTTGGGGGGCCATCCGGAGAAAGGGTGGTAGTTTGGGGAGCTAAAATATATTTATCCCTTAAAGTTACCTAAAGGGTTTAATTTTTCAAGTAATATTGACTTAGAGAAATTAGTTTATCTTAAAAGTCTCGAGAGATGGTTGATAAATGATTACTTACCTCAAAAATAGATGACTAATTTGAATGATCACCTATTTTATATTAATTATTATTAATTTCAAAAGCATAATCTGATAAGGAAACTTAAACATTTAATTATTATTCTACCAGCTTCAATAATATAATCCTTAAATAAATAAATTAAAAAAGAAAAAAAAAATGAAGAAAGAAGAATTAGACAATGATCAAAGATATAAATTGAAAATAACAAGGTTTGTTTATGGAAAAAATATATATTAGCCCCTCAAACTACTACCCTTTTCCGAATGGCTCCACAGACTACCAATGCTTAGATTCTGGCCCTTCAAACTATCATTTTCTGATTTTTTGGCCCCATCCATCCATTTATGCCGTCAATTCTAAACAGAATTCCGAAAATACCCCTCCTACACTTTGAAATTCTCACGGTTAAGGGTGGAGTATTTTCGGATTTTTAGCCAATTTCTGTTAGAATTAACGGTATAAATAGACGGATGGGGCCAAAAAATCAGAAAGTGGTAGTTTAATTGGGGGGTCGGAGTGTAAGTGTTGGTAGTTCGGGGTGCCATCTGGAGAAAGAGTGGTAGTTTAGGGGGCTAATATATATTTTTCCCTTTGTTTATTTATCCCAAAAAAACAAGAAAAAAGTTGGCTCAACTGCCTGGTTGCCTGGAGCAACTTTAACAAAAGGGAGCAAAGCCACTAATTGCAATACTAGAATCAATATTATTATTAATTATAAGAATTCTTATGTGTTTTACTCCAAATTAATTAGTCAAAGTAATAATTAATTGATTATAAAATCTAGTTCTACTTAGTACGCAATCAATGCGGGATTCACACTCGTATAATATTTTCACAAATCCACATACCCAATATAAAACTTAAACGTACACATATCTATAATAAACTTAGATATATATCGCATTAATTTTTCTCTTTACTATCCCCTTCAAGAAGCTATTCGCAAATACAAATTAAATTAATGGATTTGCCAAGATTTATAGTAACAGCTGGCTAATTAAATGGGAATGAATCCACTTGTGGATCATCCAACCTGACCCGGCATGATCAGATCCAACAAAATGGATCAAAACCGACCAAATTAAAGTATCATTGGTTGGATTGTCGTCAATAATAAAAACAGGTTTCCAACATGGACCAGTCGACTGTCTAGTTTTAAACTGTCAGAAAACCAACATTTATTTATTTATTTTTGTGAATAGAAATCTAACATTAATCCCAATCCAATCGATGGTGGCAATGTGCGAGATATCACACCCACACCACCATCCTGCTACCATATATATGCTAGAAGGGTGGAAGATCTTGTGCCCATATATGCATCGATCCCCACCGCCGCCACCCCACCGGCCACTGGCCTGACAAACTGATCAACCACATATAGACAATTACAATGTGCGTGGTCAGTCAATCAGCTCATGGGATAATTTCCAACAACCACACCGTTCGGTTTGGTCGTCAGAAACCACCAAAATCTGACTGTAGGAGATCGATGTTCATCCCTAGCTACTGTTAAGCTAAAATTATAGTATAATGTACCGTATACATGCAGATCTTGGTCTCCACATTGTAAAGTTTGTTTTGATCACATGCATGAATAATTTGCATGTGTGGAAGAATTAGAATGAGAATTGCAAGCGATTAATCTTACTTACAATATGGGAAACTTAAGTACTTAACTCCCCTGAACTTTTATTATTATTACAATTATCTCTTTAAAACTTCAAAAATTTTCAATTTATTATATTTATCTTTCATTTTTTTTCAATTTCACTCTTCTACTAGGATTTTTCGTTAAATCCTAACGGATGTGTGTCAAAATTTTCATAATATGATTCACTTTTTCTAGGAAAAAAAAAATTGCAATGATTTAAGCGTTAGTCAGGATTTAACAGAATTTACAAAAATACCTATGCCTTAATCTTTGATTTTTTTTTTTATATATATTTTTTCTTTTTTTTGAAAAAGAAAAAAGAAAAAAGAAAGAAAGAGTATTTTGACCGAATTTAACAAAAAATACTAACGGATATATGGGTGCAATTAAAAAAAATTAAAAGATGAATACACTAAATTGATCAAGAGATTTTAAAGTTTATAAGGGTAATTAATTTCCAAAGAGGTGAAAATTCATATAAGTTAAATGAAGTTTCCCCTCTACAATATTTTCCTAATACCAATGAGGCCAGTTTGAAAGTAACATCATTTTGCATGAAAAATTTGATCCCTATCCTTATTATAACATGATCATAAGTGTCATATTGAAATTTGACTTCAGAATTAAGGAGAAATATGTGACTTAATTAATGAAAGATCTTATTTAAGGTGAACATATATAGCTAGGGGCCCAGTAAAGATTTGGCAATTAATGATCTAGATGAGATACTAGCAAAATTCTGGGTTTACTTTTGTTAATTAGCATAAGTGATAATGATTTCTTAATCACAACAATCGCCATCAAAGAGTACATATATCTAGTAACCTGTCGACAATAGCAGAAGACATCGTTTAGTTAGATCCTACCTTAACCTAACAGAATCTCAATCTACTTAGTATGAGTCAATATACTAATTAATTAAGACTACAAATCTCTAACTTACTTCAAGCTCCGGTCCCTAAACTAATGTCAGATTAGCATTGTAATTTGTATTTATTTTTGGACAGAGATGTAGATCGTGACAGAAAATTAAACAAACAAAAAAAGAGTTGTTTCTATGGCCAATCCACTTAATTCTCGTGGTCGAGGATAGTTCAACTACTTTCAAACCGGCTATCGGGAGGCCAAACCACTTTTTTAACAAAAGGGACATAATTTTGTCACATACAAACCGGCCATTAAGGATAGCCAAACTTGTTAACTTTTTGGATATGTGGTAATTTAACATGGTATCAGAGTCAAATTAAAGGTCTTAAGTTTGAACATTGACTCCGTCATTTACTTCTTATTTCAATTAAATATTTCACGTGTTAGGTCTCACCTATTAAAAGGAAGTTTGAGCCTACACGTGAGGAAGAGTGTTAAAATATTGATTAAGTGATTAAATTTACCTCTTTCTATCAGCTAAAGCTTTTAGGATAAGTGATAATTTAACATGATATCAGAACAGAAGTCCTGAGTTCGAATTCTTCTCCATTTACCTCACATTTCAATTAAATATTACACGTGTTGAGCCTCACCTATTAAAATGGAGTTTGAGCCCACACGCGAGGAAGAGTGTTAAAATACTGATTAAATGATTAAATTTATCTATTCCTTAAACTTTTAGATCAAGTAGTGATTTAACGTAACCATCCTATACATTTAACAAAACCATCCTGTAGTCAAAGAGTGTAGTACTACTCTTTGTAAAGTAATGCTACATATCATATTCTTATCCTCATTTTATCCTCTCAAAATTGATATGGCTCTTAAAATCACCATTGAATTTATGATAGATTATTATTGGATTTTGATCTAATGGTGATTTTAAGAGCCACATCAATTTTATGGGGATAAAAAGAGAACAAAGGGATGATATGTAGCATTACTCCTCTTTGTATGTATTGCCGCGATCTGAACTATTAATTTAAAATAAATCACCCAAAAAATATATATTATACCCAATACAATACTCAGAGTATTGCATCGAATCTCAACCCTTTATATATTTTTGGTAATTAGGACATCACTAGCTTTAATGCATATGACCATTGAAAAAAAAAACAAAAATACTTTATCTTCTATACCATTTATTTACACATAATTATAAAATTTATACAACTGTGCAAGCAATTGTGCCAAAAAAAAATACAACTGTACAAGCATGCGGCAATGGGGTACAGGCTGTAGAGAGATTCTGGATGGATTATTTCATGGCTCTCATTCCAAAATATCTTCATTCTTAAATTAATGAATTCATTTTAATCAATTAATAATTAGTCGTGTGATTATTGATTAATTTATTGAAATCGCCTCCATGAATAAGTAAATAACCTTGACTTGCCACTTCTCCCCTCAAATCAAATCTCTAATGCCATGCATTATTCTAATTAAACATTCTTATACAACTTTTTCTAATCTTATTTTTCTCATTTTTTTATTAGAATTTTAGTAAGTTTATCGTTAATATTAGTAAGAAAGTAATACAATTACCTAGAAACATATAGTATATATATATATACACACACACGAACTGTCACACATATATAATATCTTTAAATTCTAAACCATCTACATTTCAGATTCTAAATCCTAATTAACGGCACAACTAATCAAAATGTGATTACAATAGATGACATCTAAATCAAGATCTAAAAATATCACAACCTATTTTGCTGCTTTTTCTTTGAGTTCATCACCACGTCGCTACATTCTCCTTCAAATAAAAGTTTTTATGGGTTTGTCTTCAAAATATCACTTATGTGCTACGTGGATTTTCCTGCACCATGCACCACATTGACCTTACTCTAGCGACCTCTTGTTGTGTCAGTGTCATAAACATTTACTTCTTTTTCTAGGGACCCTAGCTCGTTCATACCCACACCTTACACCTTTGTCTATACTCCTAAAAACTTTGTTCATGTTTGCACCAACTCCACCATCTCGCGGCTCTAATATATACCACTTGTTAAAGAGATTGACACTTTGAAAATCTTTCTGTGAGACCATAATATAGCACATGTTGGAATACCACTCACCCGAAAAAGCTTATGAGTTTGAACCCGACTATGCTAATTAATCACTCACACTTTTGACGTATTTTAACGTGGGACTCAATATTCTTACACTCACATGCACGTGTATACTTAACAATTATAAATGGAAAAAATACATTTTACTCCCCCAAAGTTTAACCATATTTTCACTTTTGCCTCTGATGTTTAAAAAGTGGCAATGTACCCCAACAAAATTTTTGAATTTTAATATGTAAGTACTCTGTTAATTATTTATGTTTTCTTTAACATAAACTATAAAAAAAAAAGACCTAAATGCCCTTATTTTTTTTTTTTTGAAAATAAAAAGAGAATTTTTTTTAAAAAAAAAAAAAAACAAAGGAGTGGCGATAGCCACCCCCATGGGCCAAAGGGGGTGCCACCCCATCTGACCGGAATGGGGGTGGCGAGCCACCCTCATGGCCCAAGGGAGTGGTTCGGCCACCCTTAAGGGGCCAAATGGAGGTGCATGATCCACTCCCATCTAGCTCATGCTAGCCCCAAATGGCCCATATGGGGGTGGCTACAATTACCTATCTTCTTTTTCTTTTTCTTTTTTCTTTTTTTCTTTTTCTTTCTGTTTTTTATTATATAAATTAATTTTTTTTTTTTTAAAAAAAAAAGGCATTTTGGTAATTAACACACACACACACATATATAGGGTAATTTTAAAAAATTTGTACCAAAAAATGCACTTGCGGCACACGTGAGTTATTTTCTGTCAAAGAAGATGGAAATGCATGGCTAACAGAGTGCTTACGTTGAAAAATTCGGAAACTTTATTAGGGTACATTGTCACTTTTTAAATATCGGAGTCAAAAGTAAAAAAAAATGATCAAACTTTAAGAGCTAAAATGTATTTTTTTTAAATTATAAATTTAAACAAGAAACTGAGACTAAAAGAAATGTTATACATATATACAGGTTAAATTATTTCTTTTACTACATTTCAATATTTTAGTAATTCGCATATCTTATCTTAGTATAATTTGGTAAGTAAGTTATTGTAAAAAAATCTAGTCTACACACACATATATATTGTAAGAAAATATAATCTAGGGAAGAGTTGAGAATAAGAAAGAGAGACATGGTTCTGTCTATGACCTACGTCCACGCGTTAAAGCCTTTTTTTTGCTACATCTTTCTTTGATATATTTGATTGTGTATAATACTCTATTTATAAAGAAGAGTCTGAACATTACAAGTCTCTTCTATTTTTACATTAACAACAATAAATCTAATTTATAATCTTGTAATTATCGTCTCTTGAGTGCATGTAATTCTTGTCTCTTGAGTTCTTGTAACTCGTCTCAATATATATAACTTTAATATGTATTTGATATAAATATTATAATATTTTTTATCTGGATTATAGCTATTAATTATGTCCACTTGTATTAATATTGAAGTAAAACATATATTTAAGTAATTTTGTATATATATAATACGAGTATTTATGCATAAAAATTCACTAACCATATTGCGTTCGAATTAATACTCAAATCCATTCAGCAGAAAACAAATTAAAGAAAGAGAACGAGCTGAGGGGGGGAAAATGTAAACTGCTTGACTTTTTCATAACAAATAGATCAAACGTTACAAGCACAACGAGGTCTCTTTGTGCTTAAAAATTAATCATCACATATAGTTTTTTTTTTTTTCAGTGCTTTGTTATTGCTTAATTAATTGGGGGAGGCACTATGCAATTATGTTGTCATTTTATTTTATTATCTTTTTTTTTATATATAATTATGTTATTATTTTATTTTTGAGAAATATGTTGTCAATCTATATATATACACATATTAAAGCCAATTGGAATGCATGTGGCCTCCTCGTGCAACTTAAAATAAGAAGACCAACCACAGAAAGCTAGTAGGAAGACAAAATTTGTAAGAGTCTTTTTCTAATTAATTAGCCACCAATTGAGGGCTTAAAGTAGCTAATTCTAACACTTTTTATATCTATTGCTTCTTTTGAAATAATTTAAAATGATCAATTATCAGTATTCTCTTCCTCTCTTTTTTTCTTTTTTTTTTTTCTTTTTTTGAAAAAAAGATACTGAATCCATTAAAATCATGAAAAGTGAAAACCAACAAGATCGAGCATAAAGCTCTACATAACCAGAAATGAAAGTTCTGATGTAACGATATTCCTAATACAATCAGGAAAACAGTGAAACCAAACCCTATCAAAATCAAGGCAAGCATCCTTTTTGGCAAGCAAATGGGCCGCCCTATTACCATCCCGCTTAGTATGCCTAATTTCCCAATACTCGCAATTTCTAAGAACCATTTTAATATTCTCCGCAATCTGCCCATACATGGTCCAACTTACCCCTTTATGTTTTATAGCTTTAACTACTTGAAGAGAATCGCCTTCCACAATAATTTTTAAGAACCTCTGATAATAGCTTAAAAGTGCTTATTTTTCCTATTAAAATAAGTATTATCATACTTTATTATAATTTAATTCTTGCATTTTATATTTAATTGTGGAATATTGATCAAATATTAATATTAACATTAAATGATATATTAATGCAATAAATTGTGTTATGTAGGAATTACAAAAGAAATCAAAGAGTAAAAGTCAAGAGAGTGGGTCAAAAGAAGAAGTCTATCCTATGCCCAAGATAGAGTCCAATGTGTAAAACAAGAAGATGTGAAACCAAACTGCTGGCCCACGAATTGGATAAACATTCTAATACTACTACATGACAAAACCAAGAAGAAAAAGGTGTCTTTGGCTCTTATAAAAAGAAGAGGAGTTTTATTTCAAGTGTAAGAGAGAGACATGGAACAAAGAGAAGACTGAGATTCTTATAGTAGTACTAATCCCAAAAGAAGAATGACTCTTATCTCTATAAGAAAAGCAACACGACAACAAACAAGGGGGCCGAAAAATTGTAGAAAAAAAAGAAGAAGACGTTCAGCTCAAGATCAAAGAAGACAGCGACGACGATTTAAGATTTATTTTTATTTTCTTCTCAGTTATTTTATTTTTGCTAGCACGATGTTAATGATTTTAACGATGAAATTTATTTACATAATCATGTCTAGCTAAATTTCTAGCTGAGGCTAAGGGTGAAACTTTTAATAAGATTGTAGTATTTATTTTTCAACTCTTTTATGGTTTTTAATGTAAGATATTTTTAATTGGTTGCATGATTTATTCTTAGAAAAATGTTTTTGTTCTGTAAAATTCCTTGATTCATTGTTAACTACGGGTACAGTGAATGCTTTGAATTCCCTGCGAATCAAATAACCAATTTTGCGTAATAAAATCAATCAATTTTAAGATTAATCTTTTGATGATATTTTCTCTTGGTATTCATTGATCTATTCTTCGATTATCACATGAGTTGCGAAATAAATATTATAATTTTATTAAAAGTAAAACCCCAATGTCTTAGTGATCCCTTTTAATTGTTATTTTCATTATATATTTTATTTGCATCATTCCACTAAATCATCTATCATAAATTTTTCTTAATTTTATTTTTTTAGTGTTCTTTGTTTCCTAAATCCCTGTGGTTCGACACTCGACTTCTGAGAATTACTACTTCGCGACAACCTGCACTTGGATTAGCACACTTAAGTTTAATCTTAAGTGTGCTAATCCAAGTTCTTATAGAGATAAGAGTCATTCTTCTTTTGGGATTCGTACTACTATAAGAATCTCAATCTTCTCTTTGTTCCATGTCTCTCTCTTACACTTGAAATAAAACTCCTCTTCTTTTTATAAGAGCCAAAGACACCTTTTTCTTCTTGGTTTTGTCATATAGTAGTATTAGAATGTTTATCCAATTCTTGGGCCCAGTAGTTTGGTTTCACCTCTTCTTGTTTTACACATTGGACTCTATCCTGGGCATAGGATAGACTTCTTCTTTTGACCCACATCTTGACTTTTACTCTTTGATTTCTTTTGTAATTCCTACATAACACAATTTATTGCATTAATATATCATTTAATGTTAATATTAATATTTGATCAATATTCCACAATTAAATATAAAATGCAAGAATTAAATTATAATAAAGTATGATAATACTTATTTTAATAGGAAAAATAAGCACTTTTAAGCTATTATCAACCTCCAAGTACGACAAAATTCCACCGCACGCAACGCAGCATAAGCTTCAGCTACTACCGGATCTAATACTGAAAAAGTCGTAAAACAAGCAGCAGCAAAAACCTTACCTGAGAAGTCCCTGACAATAAGTCCATAGCCCATCTTCCCATCATGAGTATTTAAAGCCGCATCCCAATTAACTTTTAAATATCTAGTTGAAGAAGGAATCCACCGTGAAAGCCTGGTCTCATCTGAAAAGTGGCCAACATTGAACGACGCCCCAACATTCAGATCACCCAATTCGTTTAACTCAACATTCGACACACTAAGCATGCGATTAACCTCTCCTACCAACGTCTGATTGTATTCTTCAATAAATAAATTTGCTGACTGAAGGAACTCTCGAGGACGAAGGAAATTCTCACCATGCATCACACCATTCCTCCTGAACCACAAACGTCTGGCAACTTCTGCATACAAGGCCAACTCCTCAGCCGTGCAAATATTCACTAGATACTCAAAAATATCAACAAAAAATTGGCCCCTAAAACGACTCTTCTGAATTTTTCTCCCACATATACTCCATACATCCGAAGCCGAGGGATAACCCCAAAGAACATGAGAAATTGATTCCTTCTCAGTCAAACAAAAATACAAAAGGGATCCAAATCCATACCTTTCTCATTCAAATTGTCTTTTGAAGGGAGAATGTTATGGCAAGCCCTCCACAAAAACATTTTAACCGAATTCGGAACTTCATTCCCCAAATCAGATTCCACAGCGGATTGCACCCTGGCATATATGAACAATCACCCAAAGTAACCTCACGGCGCTCCTTCTCCAAATGATAAGCACTTCGCACAAATAATTCACCCGATGCAGTACCTCTCCAAACCATACAATCATAATGCCCATACTTACTAATAGGAATCTTCAAAATAACATCCACCTCCTCTTTATTAAAGATAGAAATCAATAAAGCTTCATTCCACCATTTACTAATCGGATCACTAAGGTTACTTATAGACGCATTAACCGGAAAAACTGAAATAGGAGATTGAACCTTATATGTCGTCGGTTGTGGAAGCCATTTGTCCCCCCAAATCCGAACAGTCTCACCATTCCCGATCCGCCATATAATACCCTCCCGAATAAGATCTTGAGCAGAAAAAATACTCCGCCAAGCAAAAGAAGGGTGATTTCCCAACTTAGCCTCCAAAAAAGAATCTCTCGAAAAATATTTGGTTTTAATATCCTTCCAACCAAACTTGAAGGATCATTAATTAATCTCCACCCCTATTTAGCAAGCAAAGCTAAATTAAAACACCTTAAATCACGAAAGCCCATACCTCTTTTGGATTTCGAAAAACCCAACTTCTTCCAACTCATCCAGTGGATCTTCGAATCATTTTCCTTATGCCCCTACCAAAACTTCTGCATCATAGAATTTATTTCCTTACACAGACCCATAGGTAATAAAAAGACCCTCATTCTATAAGTAGGAATAGCTTGAATCACCGCCTTTAAGAGGATCTCCTTTCCCGCCTGTGAAAGAAATTTAGATTTCCAATCATGCAATCGTTTCCACACTCTATCCTTAATACTTTTAAATTCCTTTAAACGTGATTTTCCCACTAGAGTTGGAAGCCCCAAATACTTATCATATCTCCGAGTACAAGGAACCCCTGAAATTTGAAGAATAGAAGATCGATCCTCATGACTAGTATTACTGCTAAAGAAGAGAGATGTCTTCTCTTTATTTAGCTGTTGACCCAACGCCTTTTCATAACATTACAATAGGAGAGTTAACTGCCCCCAATCTCGCAATGTAGCCCTACAAAACAAGAGGCTATCATCGGCAAAAAATAGATGATTCAGACTAGGGCCCTTTGGAGATGAGGGAACTCCAGGCAGCCACCCTGTTTGCTCCGCTTCAAAAAGAAGATTACTCATAGCTTCAGCACAGATAATAAATAAATACGGAGAGAGAAGATCCCCTTGGCGAAGCCCACGAGAAGGATAAAAATTTTCTGATTGTTGCCTATTAATGAGAAGTGAAAACTCCACAGAAGAGATACACTGCATAATCAAATTCCGCCATCTTTGGGCAAAACCCATTCTACACATAACTGCATCCAAGAAGCTCCACTCAACCCTGTCATACGCTTTACTCATATCCAATTTAACGGCAACAAAACCTGTTTTTCCCCATTGTCGGGTTTGCATAGAATGCAAGGTTTCGTAAGCCGCCAAAATATTATCTGATATTAACCTTCCAGGAATAAATGCGCTCTGATTTGGTTGGGGTGAGTATCTTCGGGTCCGGATACATTTGAATATTTCTAATACTTTGGTGAGGGGACGTGTTCTAAAGATTAATGGGGAGGCTACTTGGATAGCGTTTCAATATGAACGTTTACCAAACTTCTATTTTCAGTGTGGCGTCATTCGTCATAGTGCAGGGGGTTGTTTATGGAGGAAGACTCGAGTTATTCCGGGTGAAGAATCGTCTAAGCAATTTGGGATTTGGCTTTGAGAGGCTCCTTTGTTCAAACGAAAGGGTTATAATCGGGATGGCAATGACAGGGGGATTTTCTCATCCTATTGTGGTTCACAAGCTATGGATTTCTCTGGCTCAACAGATATTCTTGGTCATATTGGATGGAATGAACAGAGGGGTGGCATGGACCAGAGGGCAGAAGGAAGTAGGCGGAGTGCACTGCAGGAGGATGATTTACAGCGGCTCAAAATTATTGCTCTGTCACGGAGAGCAGAAGGACCGCCCTTGAAGCCACCTTCGGTGACTGCCGGAAGTAAAGCTATGAAACCTATGGCTGTCGTGGATTCATCCACTACTTTGAAAATTCTCGTTTCAGAGCCTTTATCTCCGGCCTTGGATGTTATCGCGGGAGATATTTCAAGAAAGTTGATATTAAAGGATGTCTCTGATGGGCGTCAAGAGGATCAATCAGTTGTGGACACTGGGTTGCATGGCGAGGTTCCAGGAGGTGGAGGTCGGCTGATACACAAAGCTGTGATTTCTGATTTTAATCCTCTTGGTTTAAAAGAAGATATGGGCTCTGGCAATAAATCGGGTAAGGTTGGCCCAATGGAAGATGTTGGTATAATAGGCTTCTCTTCGGGCCTTGTCAATGTTCCAATAAGTCAGGAATTGTTGGGCCCAAGTCATGAAGTCAGTTCTAAGTTTCCTGACTCTATTGGAGGTATTGGTCACGATGGGATTTTTGCTGCTACTGTCCAGAATGGTGTTTCAAATGACAAGGTACCTAAATGGAAAAGAAAGTCTCAATCAAGTAATCGTCATATCCTCTCTAAAATTACCAGTTCAGGCAGTGGGGGAAAAAGGGGGATGAAAAACATTGGTGGCGTTAAGGGTGAGAGTATGATCTCTAGGAAGCAAGGTAAATGGGTTGCTGCCTGTCCGGAAGATTTTTTGGCGGAGGCTGATATTCAGCCCCGCCAATCTCCATGAGTATACTTAGTTGGAACTGCCGAGGGCTTGGGAACCTCTGGACAGTTCGGGACCTTTGCCGGTTGGTGAAGGAGAAGCGCCCAAACATGGTTTTCTTGATGGAAACTATGTTACAAACTGCTCAATTAGAGAGGTTGAAGTTTAAATTGGGTTTTGATTGTGTTTTTGTGGTGGATAGCAAGGGTAAGAATGGTGGCTTGGCTCTGTTTTGGTATGAAGATTTTCATGTAACCATTCAAAATTTTAGAAGGCATCATATTAATGCTATTGTTCTTTCTGAAGAACATAATTCTTCATGGCTTTTTACTGGATTTTATGGTCATCCAAAGGTGAACAAGCGCAAGGAGTCATGGGCTTTGCTTCGTCATCTTTCCACGTTCTATGATGATGGATGGTGTTGCGTAGGTGATTTTAATGAGTTGTTGGTGGCTTCTGAAAAAGGTGGGGGGGGGCTCGTCGGCCTCAATCTCAGATGAGGGATTTTCATAGCACTTTGGATTTTTGCAATCTCCATGATATGGGTTATTCTGGGTCTCTCTTCACTTAGTCGAATGAAAGATATGATTCTTCTTTCACTAAGGAAAAACTTGATAGAAGGGTGGCAAATGGCTCTTTTGCTTTATTGTTTCCTCAACTTTTGATAGAAGTTTTGCCAGCAAGATGTTCGAACGAACCATGCACCCCTGTTTTTTCATTTGCATGCCCAGAGGAACAGTAGATGTGATACACAAAGGCCTTTCAAGTATGAAGTTTGGTGGCAAGCTTATGCTGATTTTCCTAGCGTGGTTCGTACTGTTTGGCGGGTGAAGATGCCTGGGCAGGATACTTGGAGTAACGTGAAGAGCAAGCTCAAGAGTAGCCAATCTGCATGTCGACAGTGGAGGAAGACACATTCTAATCCGACAGAGGCTTTGATTTTGCAAAAAACTAGTGTCTTGGGTGTTTTGCAAGAGGAAGCTAATGAGGAGTCCATGGGTCTTGTAAAATCTTTGCAAGTGGAAATAAATGATTTGATTGAGATAGAGGATCTTAAATGGAGACAAAGGGCCAAGCAAAATTGGTTAAAACATGGGGATAAAAATTCAAAATTTTTCCATGCTTGTGTAAACCACAGAAGAAGGAATAATATGCTTTTGAAGATCCAAAATTTGGAGGGAGGGATGTGTTCGAATCAAATGGTTGTTGAAGAGGCATTTATGTCTTATTTTAAAGGTGTGTTCTGGTCAAATGGTATTGATAATGTGGAGTTATGTTTGTCTCAAATGCCAAGGAGGATCTATGAAGAGATGAATTGTAGGCTTTTACAGCCGTGTACCTCTAAAGAGGCGGGGATAGCTTTACAGCAAATGGGGCCTTTTAAAGCTCCAGGTCCGGATGGTTTTTCGGCTGCATTTTATCAACAGAACTGGCCTTCTATTGGCAATGAGGTATGTTCTGCTATTTCAGATTTTATTCAGTTGGGACATATGGATGGGGAGATTAATAGTACGAATATTGTTTTAATTCCTAAGAAAACCAATCCTGTGTCAGTTAAGGATTTTCGCCCGATTAGTTTGTGTAATGTTATTTGCAAACTAACTTATTTTTTTAAAAAAAAAATAAATAGATGTCTTTATTATTTTTAGTTTTTTAGTTTTCTAGTTTTTAAATTTTTAATTTTTAATGAGGCAAATTGACACGTGTCAGTTTTTTAAGGCTAGTGGCGTGGACTTCCGTCAATTTTTGGACAAAAGTTGGACGGATGTATCATCTTCGTTTTTAGCTAACCATAAACAAGGTACCATCTATGATACAAAATGAAGCACAGAGGACAAAAGATAAAATTGTAAAACCACATGGGGTCAAAGGTCTTTAACCCTAACCAAATTGAAAGTTGAGTTTTCTTTTGTTTTTTCACTTCTCATTCCCGGGGATGTAATTATATAATTATATATATTATCAACGGAACTAAAAAAATTTGTGTGGAAAGGCCAACCTACGTAAATACATAAGCACATAGATACATATAGTCTCGTTATATATATATGTGTGTGTGTGTGTGTGTGTGTGTGTGTGTGTGTGTGTGGATGCGCAATTATGTAAAATAAAAGCAAACAAGAAATTTTCATATTTACGGACGTAATCCTTAATCACGTTTCAAAGATGTAGAATCCTTAATCACGTGTGTGTGTGTGGATGTGCAATTATGTAAAATAAAAGCAAACAAGAAATTTTCATATTTATGGACGTAATCCTTAATCACGTTTCAAAGAGGTAGAATCCTTAATCACTTTTATTTGGACTTATGGCCCACAAGGGGATGAGGTTCAAGGACAGACTTCAACCGAGGAGTGAAATCTATTACACTTTCAATCCCAAAAGTGAGTAGCTGTGACGCTGTGTAGATCTAAAGATTGATCTAGATAGTGTAAGGTAAGGGAAGTAGAGAATATGGATTAAAGATTGGTTTCCTTTATGTGAAACAGTATTAATGCACCTACATCCCAGTGCTTTAAGAAACTTTTCCATGAATAATAAGCTATGAATTATGAATGTGAGAATAAAAGTTAGTACATGCATGATGTATGATGTATATTAGGGCTTCTAATATCATTAGGAATCATGTTTAAAACTTGAAAATAGTTTTTAATGGATGGTTTTAGTTACTGTACAAATTACATAGCATCGAACGTTTGACCCCTGAGGATCGAACCATCGATGCAAGTTAGAGAATGGTGATTTAGATGCATGATTAGGGTTTCATGTATAAGATAGGATTTTTAGTGTGGTTTACGCCTTATAATACAGTATGATTTCAATGACGTAGAGATTAAGATGATTGAATCTAAAGATGAGAGTCCGAGGTAAGTAAATGCTTACATAATAGTTAAACTCTTTAAACTTGCAAATGCAATACTTCCGTTTTATAAATTATGAAACATTTTATACATGCTAAGCCTAATATCTTCATTAAATGATTATAATTGAAAATGATAATTGAATATATAGTGTAAATCGTCATGTACGGATGGCAGGCACATATGTATAAAGGCTTGACCATATAGTCCAGAGATTTAGGTTTATTATTTGGCATTGAATTTAATGGTTTTATAATGTAACTGGTGTTAGGTGTGAAATAGCGCGCGGTTACGGTTAGCGATTATTGCCCCAAACCGCTAACCGTAACCGCCTAAAGCGTTTAGTGAAATTTGATAACTGTCTCTACACTGCCATTGCATGGGCTCTTCCGCTCTTGTAAGATGTAGGTTGTTATACATATTCTCAAGTTGTTAGAATTGGATCGGAGGTCCATATAAAAGGTCCATCATATATATATATATATTGGTAGGCGGTTAGCAATTTTTTCCAACCGCATTTAAAATCGATTCGGTGTTAGCTGTTGGCTGTTTAGAGCAGTCAGCAGTTAGGTAATTTTCATCCCTAACCGGGGTAGCCATATTTGCTTGTGATCATCATAGACGAACATCATTAGAAACATAGGCTACAAGGATTAAACTCAGTCGAGCTGCTAGTAATGGATGGTATGCGTGCTTTATCGGGGCACCGTTGTCGTACTACAGGTCCCTCGGGACAACACCAACCCTATCAAGGAGTTAAGCTAGGGCTCAACTACACCATATAGAGGAAAGTTATGACTATGTATATTTATGTATAATACTTCCACTAGCATGATTTTTGTATTAAATAACATAATTTTTCCCTAGGGTTATGCTTGCTCTATTTCAAAACAATTTCATTTTCCTTACTAGCATAATACCAAAGGAAACACCCGCCCATTTTATAACACCCTGAGAAATCAATTAACTAGCTAGTAATTGACTTTGCAGTTTAGCTCCCCATCTCACTTATCAAATAAATAAGATCAGTGGATCTTAAACTCTAAACAGAGAACTTACAGCAAAAGACTTGTCACTTTGCATAATAAAATAGCCACTAATTATACCTAGAATAAATATATAACATAGCAATTCTAAAACATCAAAACGTAACATGTATCCTCTCATTACCCCTTAACAACGACATTTTGTCATTGTTAAAAGTCCAAAAGAGCTACGACAAGTCATTGCTGATAAGTTATTACAGTGATTTCGCCACAAGACTTTGACGAGCAGAATCTTCTTTGTGCGTAATTCCTGCTCCTTTTGATCTAAAATCTGTACTAGCTAGCACCACTTCGTGAGATAGATTCTCTTGATTTGCAGTGGCCCATATTTGACCCATGCATGTATTTCTTAAGTTTAGACACGTGAAATACGTCATTGAACTCCCAACAAGTCCAGAGGTAATGCAACTCTATATGACTATATGCTACTGGGCCAACCTTCTCGACTACATCAAAAGGCTCGACAAATCGAGGATTCAGCTTTTCCTTTTTTATCGAATCTTACAAAGCCTTTCATTAGTAAAACCTAGGAATACTTTGACACCAATTTCGAATTGCAACTCCTAGCTACGCTTGTCAACGTAGCTTTTCTGCCTTCTATGAGTGACTAACATTCTCTGGCGGATGCATGAAGGCAACCTCTACCCTCGTGTCTTGTACTATATTTGGCCTCGATCGGTAGTTGCATGTCTCTCACCTACTTCATTCCAATATAAAGGTGATTGACACTTGGGTCCATATAACACCTCATACAATGTCATTTTAATGATTGCTCGAAAGCTATCGTTGTAGGCAAACTCGATCAAGGATAGGTACTGAATCCTTAAAGTCGAGTACACACATTCACAACATATCCTCATGTATTTTGATAGTTCTTTCCCATTGACCGGCCATTAGTCCGCAGATGATATGGTGTGCTAAAATTCAACTTTGTCTCATTGGTTATCACTTGCTAAAAAGCTTTTCATGAATTTGTCGATAGAATTAAAATAATCAATGGGAATAGTAATACAATTATATATGCCATTCTCTTACTTAATAACTATGGTATTAATTAATATGTAGAATACGTACAGAGTTGGTAATCCACGTACGTGGATATATAGAATATAGAAGAATATTTTTCTTTCGAACTTCATTTATTTTCGCTTTATAGAATCTAATTCCCATACATAAACAATAATTCTTATTATTTGAGAAGAATCTCTTTAACCTAAACAATCTTATCCTCTTGCCTAGGAAAAAATAAAAAATAAATATTCTTATCCTATTGCGCGTCAAACTGTTCCAGCTCCAACCCCTTCTAAATTAATCTTTATTTAGCCTATCAGCTTTCTGTTTCTTTCTTTTTTTTCTTTTTTTCTTTTTAAAAAAAATACTTGTTATTTTTTTTTTTTTCTCTTGGATAAGAGTTTTCACTTTGTCACCAAAATGTCTGTCTCATTTACTTTTCCGCATTTTTATTTTGAAAAATTGTTGATCACACACACACACTTAAATTAGGAGTCACTTTATATTTTTCAAAAATATTACTGCTTGATGATATATTATTTTGGCGTTCTCATAAGTGATTACTTACCTCAAGCACTAAATCCCCAAACACGAGCCTCTTGAGAAGACGTACTCTAACTCCTTACTCTGCATTACACTCTAATAATAATAATTAATAAAAAAAAAAAAAAAAAACTCAAAATATGGTATGTCAGGTCTTTTCAATTCTCGATCTTTTCTTTTCTACATTTTTTTTTTGCTTTTTGACTTTCATCAAATAATATAATTAATAAGATTTAAAAGCGTGGCCATCTACTTGAAAGAATTGTCAAATAGTTTAATAATTAAAGCAGCGACGTGTAGCTACAAAGTCAGCTGAAGTGCATTTGTCCAAAAAGTCATCATCTTGCTAATTGTTTGAGTTTACACCTCTTGATTAGTCACTAGCTGTTATTTCTAGTGCGTTATCACCTCATTAATTAATACTTAAGTCTGAAAGGTTTAAGGGAATTTTATAAGTCATAATTAATTTTTAGTTTATTCTATGTCATTGAACTACAGCATCAAGTAATTAATCAATACAAGTTAATACGAGGTTTGAATTTCCAATTAGTGTGTGAAAATTCTTAATCTCTGTTAACCTAGAATTTAAAGTATATATATATACATGAAATTAATGTTAATTATAATCTTTATAATAAATTAAGCATGGTTACAGTCAACTCTCTTTTTTCTTTTTTTTTGGATAAAACCTACACATGGACACTTTAGTTTGTGCAACCCCACTATATATTTGTGTGACAGATGCATTCATCATTGGATTAAGGAAATGTAAAGCGTGATTAGCAAGATGCAATGCGCAATTAGTGCTATCTTGCTAGCTATCTAATATATATATATATATATATATATATATATATATATATATATTATAGCACAGGTTTCTTCTCACTTCTCATGAGTTGGCTTGAACTATGAAACTAAAAAAGAATTACAAAACCTAGGTCGTTTCTTCTTTAACAATCTACATTTAACCAAATTCAGAATGAATAAATGCAACCCAAGATAGGTTTACCTTTACTAAAGGCCTATATCAGCTTGCACCTACATTTACTCGAGGCCAACTATGAATTGAAATCTATCTTCTTGTACGGGTGGCACCGTCGTCTCAACCCGTATGGATAAAGTTTTCTTTTAAATTGGATTAGAGGAATTTTCTCCGATGCACGGACAAATGCATGTGACATGCATGCGCACATTTAGACACGTACGGTACACGTCAGTTTAATATATAGAATGAGTTTGAAAAAATTCCTCAAATCTAGAATGCATCATATTAGGCTGGCCGGGTTAGGATTCAGAGAACCACATCCAATGGTTCATGATATTGTTTACTTTAAAATTAGAGATATATACAAATTGCATTAATGAAATTCTTGCCAGCTTAAGGCAAACTAAGTAATAAGAGAGGAGAATTATATATATATATATAGATTGTTATATTAATTTCTAGCATTGGTTTCAATCTAATTAAGAATAACGTCGTTTTCAGGTTGTAGTCTTCTCTTGTTTAATTACCTACATATTCATTAATTAGGGTTTGATTTTGGGATGTAGATTGATTAAAATTTTAATAATATTTATTTTGACTTTTCAATAAATTTTCTAATTCAAATTGTTAATTTATAGACACTAATATGCTTTTAAGTACCATTGGGTACTTAAATTTAATAATTAAGCTAATAATACATTCATATCGATAATTGTTTTGGGTTTTAATTTAAGCACGTCATTTTTAAGTTGTAGTATTCTCTTGTTTATCTACGTATTCATTAGGGTTTGACTTTGGAATGTAGATTGATTAAAAGTTTAATTAATAATATTTATTTTGACTCTTTTTTAAAATTTCAATAAATTTTTCTAATTCAAGTGTACGAACTTATAAACTCCGATTTGGATTTAATTAATAAGGATTGATCAGGTAATTAATAATACTCTTTTAATTTAACAACATATCGATTGTTATTATTAAACTAATTAAATTGTGAATATTGACTTTGGAATGTGACTAATTAAATGCTTGAAAAAGAAAATGAGACAATTAAAAAAAAAAAAATCAATGAATTGCTTCTGTCTACGCCATCTATTTAGTCAATAGGAGAAGAATTAAATAGATATTTAATTTCTAAAATGGGGTTGATTTTTTGTTTTATTGGTACATGGGGTTGAAATTGTAGTATTCCCTTTATTTATTTATATATTTGGCTTTGACCTTCGATAGCCACAGGTTTGACTTGGGAAGGTTCGTTTTTGGGCTTTCAGGAGATCAGGCGATCAGCAGTCATTTATTTTAAAAGTTTGACTTTTTTTTATGTCAACGAATTAACGATTTTCAATCATATTAATTATCAATTATTTTTTTGGTTTTCACCTTGAGCACGCTTTTATTTTCCTTTTAATTTGGCTTTTTTTAGCTTTGACTTTGGAATATATAAACTAATTAACAAATTAACTTCATTAATTCTTTTCCAAGTATATTTTAAATTCAATGTTTTTATATAACTTAATTGTAAATTTAGAGACATTAATATGTTATTTTGTAATATATGTTGGGTTTAAATTCCACGAGACTGGTCTAAGCTTTTAATGCTTCTATAACTTTTTGTTTGACTTTGGAATGTAAACTCATAACATCTAATTAAATCAATTGGCACCCCTAAAAAATAAATAAATAGATTTTTATTTGAGTGTTCAAAACTAAAGAGATACTACTTGGTATTCTTTTGTTCTTCTCTTATCATTGTCCGTTAATTTGACATTATCAATTTACGTTTAAATCAATCTTAATTAAAAGAGATCTCGTGTCCTTCTTTCATTTCTCTACTTTTGAAAATCACTATTAGATCTGTGGAATCCATATGATGGGAGTAATTCTAGAAGTTATTATTTTATCACTTTTGTGTCCCTCTAAAAATGATGTGACTTTTAAAATTATTACTTTATCAAAATTCAATAGTAATCAATCACAAATTCAATAGTGGGACAAAAGAGTGACTTCTTGCATTACTCATATGAGGGAACCACATGGACCCTACAAATCCAATAGTCATTTTCAAAAGTGGAAGGATGGGAGAATAACAAGAGCAAGAAATGAATCATTTCTCTAATTAAAAGAAGGGGAAAAAAATCCAATGGTAAATTGACAATGTCACGTTAGCTGAGAAGGACAAGAGAATATAAAGTAGCATTTCTAACTATTTTACGTTGCTATCTAATTTTAATATATGGCCATTGATTTGAAAATTACAATATCATGAAAATTGTACGTATCCGTTTGGTAGAATTTTTTTTTTTTTTTTTTTTTTTGGTTGTCTCTTCTCAAAACAAGAGAGTGATGGTAAAAATCATATTTTTATCTCACTACTATTTCACCCAGATAACGTGGCAATGCATATCAACCCTTCAATCAGACCTTGTTAACAAAAAAAAACATAAAAAAGATCAAGAGTTAATTGGACTGTCACGTCAACAGGGTGGAATAGTGATGGATAAAAATGTGATTTTTAGCATTACTCAAAACAAAAATAGTAACAAACGAGTAATGTACATATTCAACTCTCATCCCACTAAGCTGATGTGACAGTACCCATCAGCCCTTAGGCCATCTCCAGCAGTTAAAGTTAAAGTAGCTACTCAAAAACTACAAATATTTACTTTAGCTACTCCAACAGTTAAAAACACTCCAAAAATACTCTTTATTCTACTCTTCATTTCATTAAAATATTGTTTTTTAATCATTTTCTTTTATTTATTTTTTTATTTCTCTTTCACTCTCCGGTCTCCCCAACCCCAACCCCAGGTCCCCAACCCCAACCCCAACCCGTCGAGAACGCCATCCTCGCCCAGGAGGCGGAGCCCCTTCTGGAAGGCTCAGATCAAACCACCATCCTCACCGTGCGACCTAGAGAAGATGGAGATAGAGAGAGAGAGAGAGAGAGAGAGAGTGACGGTGGGAGATCGAGAGAAATCGGGAGAATACCCGAGCGACCTGTGAGACCCAGAGGATGATCATAGGTCTGATCGCTGGTGGATGGAACTGGGTGGACGCCGGCAAAGCTGGGGGCGGGATTCTGGTGGCCAGAGAAACGTGTGATGAGGGAGAGAAAACATCGGTTGGTTGCGGTGATGATTTTGGTTGTTTTCGGTTGATTTTGGTTGTTTTAGAATATGCGTTTCAGTTGATTTCGGTTTGGGCAATGGCCGTGCCCACATTGTCAGCCCCAATGACGGAGATCTTGGTGTGGCGCTTGGTCGGGGACAGAGGGGCGGCGCTGTGGAGTGACAGAGAGGGAGAGCACCGATTGCATTGGATTCTTGTCGAGGCCGAAACGGAGGTCTTTGGCGGCCAATGATGGCGTCGAAGTGGCGAACTCGGTGGAGACCAACAGAGATGAGAAGTGAGGGAGAGGGAAGTGGGTGAACGAAGAAGGAGAGGGATGCGGGTGGAGGTGGAGTGATAGAGAGGGAGAGAGAGAAAATATTAATAAAAAATTTAGAAACAGATGAACAGTGAATAGCCAGTAGTGGCTATTCACTATTGATGAAGTTAAGGAAAAAATTATAATGGCCATTCTGTTGGACAAAGAAAAAGTGGTAAAAATAGTCAAATTTGACTTTTTGGTTAAAATGAAACTTCTGCTGGAGATGGCCTTAGATCATCAGCTTTTATTAAAAAAGAACAAATTCAAGGGTTGATGAGCACTGTCACATCAGCCTAGTGGAATGAGAGTTGAGTATTTTAGAATTACTCTTAATAATCAACTCAAACACAAATCACTCCTAAAAATACAAAAAACAGTGTTTACCTTTATGTTACATTACAACAATTTTTCAAACAAAAAATAAAGAAAAAAAATCTCCCAAAAACTCGTTAACAAAGAAAGCTTACTCTCCCAAGAACGAAAGGAAATGGGCTTGGAAAATGCTTGGGGTACATTAGCTTTCACTACAACTCCTAACAAATTCACGTGGCAACACGGGTGAAAAAATTAAGCAACAAATTTGACATATAAATCTAATTTTTGATGTGATAAGTGTCATGTGAACTACCAAGTCAGTTTGTAAGAGATTTATAGTAAAAGTTGTAATACCCCAAACAACACTCAATGAGCTTGGTTCCTTCCGATTTCATAGCTTGCAATTTTCTCTTATTCACTATTCAGAATTCATTACATCAATTTTGACTAATCTAACCACTATAGAAGTGGATCAAGAATAATGATATATATTACATTTTTATTTAACGATTATTACATAATGCTAACATAGCAGTTCAAACTAATCCTTAATTTTTATTTTTTTTTAACAATGACTAATTTAAAGGTCGATTAAAACTATCACGTTGTAAGATAATTGTGGGAAATATAGTTTGTATTACTTTTTGTTAAAATGGTGGAGAGTTTTCCCCTCTCCCCTCTCCCATTTTGAATAATAATAATAATAATAATAAGTTGGTTGAGTTTATCCTGGTTATATGGTCCCTCAGTTGTTCAATGGCGGATAAAAAAAAATATAATGAAATTTTTTACGAGTATATAAGGTCCATCTTTCTATGTCTTCATTGATTAGTAGTAGCCCATTTGTAATTCTTTTAGTAATACATTTAGATCATACGATTGTTCAGATAAGCCTATAGGTCTGAGATCCAAATAATCTCAAACAGGACAATCCTAAATTCTTAATCCATCTTTATTCTTTAGTTAACTGCTTTGAACACTGCATTATAAGATCAGTATGGAAATGGGGCCATGACAGACCAATCAAGAGCGTCCAATCACACAGCATCCCAGCTGAATAGTTTCCCTCCAAATGTAGTATTAAAAAAACACCCAGATGACTAGATACGGTTGAAGAAAATAGCAACTCCATAAACAAAAGCTGCAAAAAAAATATATAGATTAAAAAAAATGATAAAATATGTTTGACTCTCAAACTCTGAGATTAACGAAAGGGGCTATGAGATTTGGATTCGACTTAGGAACTGTAGTTAAAAAAAAAAAAAAAAAAAAAAAAAACAAAACAAAAAAAAAACTGATTTAATTTGAAGTATTTCTTGAAAAAGAGAAAGTGAAATTAAATCTAGACACTATGCTGTAGTTTTTTTTTCAGCACCTAATACAAATCCTTGATGGCAGGTGGTGTCAAAAAAACTACTGTAATTTTTTTTAACGGTCCAGATTTAATTTCCGTTGAAAAATTACAGCACATATGCTGTAATTTTTTCTAACGGCACCTGAGCCAAATCTAGCAATTATAGGGACATCACCTAAAGCTTGGTGAATGAAAAGGAGTTGGACACTATTAACTCGATGAACTCTATATAACATTGGTCTTGCATGTATATTACCAAATAGATAATTACAAGACAACCCAGTTTGAACAAATATTTTCCTTGAACTTTCAACTCAATTAAAAACAGACCTAGAAAGCAAGGGTAAAGGTTTAAAAAATAAAAAAGAACAAAGAACAAAGGAAAAGGCAAACCAAGAATATGTAACTTATCCCCATCATCGGCACTGAAATGAAATTTCCCTACAATCCACTTGGATGTTTCACTGAAAACCAGCAACATGTCCAGGGAGAGGACCAGAACAACACAAAGAAGTAGAAACCAGCAGGTCTCCATAAATGCAGAATCACCTGAAATGCAGCACAACCTTACTCATATTGACTGCTGCTCCTCATCAGGCAGCTCCACATCAAGACCCCGTTGTACTAGTCTGTAATACAAAATACCCATAGTTGCCATGCATGCCCTGCACAAGATCATAAAACATGTATTAGTGAAAGAAAGAAAAATAGTGATTTTTGTCTTGTATTTCAACTCTTGCAGTGGTTTATTAGTACAATTTAATCATGATGATGACTGTCTAATTCAGTTAATGGATAGGATCGATAAACATTTTGCTCTGCTAAAAGCCACATTCAATATTAAAGAATAGACATTTTACCATCATTTATTAATGTGAGAAAATGTGAAATCAGTGGTCCAAGAAAATGAGATCAAAAGATCATGCAATAATATCACCTTAGAAACTTATCCTACAAGTTATTTTGGGCTGCTAATCATTTGGCACAAATGATAAGTCGCCAAATTTATGCTGTCAGCAATATGCGCCACCTAAAGCAAATTTGAGAACCACTAATAACTCAACTACTAAATCTAGTAACAAAACGTCCATTTATTGAGTCCTTCATGTTGTTTTATATTTTTCTACTGTGCTATATCTTATCCTTGAAAAGGTAAAAAAATTTACATGATTGCAATAATGAGCAGGACTTTTCTGGGATCCATCCTTGATGATCTTTGATGCCGCGCACGACCTTCAGAGACATCATTTCCATTTGATGCATCTTTCCGTGGGGGTACTGTCACTGGTAAAGTTGGTAATGCACTTGACCACAAAGGAAGCAAAGCTCTTAAAAACTTGTGTCGAAACGGACCTACAAATGAGAAACCCACAGGAAGATGACAGAGCCAGTTCAGTCCCAGAGTTGGATGGCTTTGTTTGGAACATTTTCTGTGAACAATGTCTTGATGAAGAAAAAACAACTTGAATTAGACCATGGAAAGCTATCTACTTACCCCTTTTAGTATACTTTTTACGATTCGCATCTTCATCATCTGCATAATATGAAATTTCAGAGTTTTGCCGTTCAACTTGGAAGACACCCTTTCGTGTTGTAGCACCAGGCTGGATTGCAATTAACACAAATTATATGAGATTTTTGCTCTAGGTAAGAATGTATGGGATAACATAATACACCCAAATAAGAACATACATCATACAGACATCCAAATTGCTTGTACACATGCATATCCATGCTAAATCACAAACAGAAACAGAGAATAAGTTCACAAAGACTGCCACTGGTTGGGACCTATAAAGTATTTCTCTGCTTTTAGCTTTGGCTAAACTGACATTTGTGTTAGCCTATCTTGCTTGAACAGTTTACATATGACAGTTTCCTGTGATATTTACCACAATTATCAAATATACTTTTGCTTTTGCTACTACTTTATGGCAAGTGTAAAAAATTAAAAAAAAAATGTTGCATTTTGAAAATCAAAAGCAAAAAGGAAAAACTTGACCCAAACAAAGTCTAGAATCACTGTTTCAGATGCAAAACTTGACCACAAAATCCTAATACACCTACAGGGCTTGAGGTCTTCATGAAATTCCCAGCCGTGCTAGGACCATCTATCTCCACAATATCTGTTACTAGAAGTTTGGAAGACCCTACTCCAGTTGCAGCTGAGTATCCTTCAGTAATGTTTATTTCATCTCGTTCTACCGAGGGCAATGAACTTGCATTGTTCTCCCTGATTCCAGTAGAAGATGCTGTAACTAGAGGATCTGAGGCGAATGCAGGAGGAGGACCACGGGGTTCTGTTGCTGCTAATGAAACTGGATAATTGCCAAACAAATTCTTCTCCAGACCGGTCTGAATAACAGCAGACAAAAATTATGAAGATATAATGACAATTAAAAATGAGACAGCCAAGGCAAATGACTCCAGCACTAATGCAGAGGATAAAGAATCTAAAAACACAGACATCTGACTATTCCTTTAAAAGATAAACGCAAAAGGAACCTGTTTCAAAATAATATACACAGTACATCCAGTTCTCCTGTCACATAAACGGTTGGGTATTGAATTGGTAGCCATAAATATTTAGGGAAAAACCTGCTCCCTAACAAGACTGCAATTGCAACCATCAATATATGAGACTGAAACGACTGATCTATATTATTTTCCACCCAGAAGCCACATACATCAGGTCTTGATTAGCATGTAGATCACAGTAAAATTCAAGACTAGATGAATCTAAAAAGAATCTCAAATATAAAAGAAATAATAGCATGCCACTTCTAGACCAAAGAATCATTAATAAAAGAAAGTTTCACCTTAATGAGTTGAATCCTTCAATTGTTTCCGGAAACTAATGCCCGCTCTTATTGTAGAATAATCCCTTCAGTGACTAAATCCTAGACATGCTAGTATAGTCTACACCTGATAACAGGGTGGGCTGGGCTGACTTCAGGCCAGGCCTCAGCTTGAATTAAGAGTCAATGAGCAGGCCTGGACCTGGCTCAGCCTGGATGTTGAGTCTAATTTTAAAGCCTGGCAGCTCTAGCTAAAAACACCAAGCCTGGGAACAACAAGAAAAGGAATATGCAACTATAGCTGTACTTTTTGCCGGGGTTTTGCGGTGAAACATAAGAGAGGTTTACAAGTTTGGGCCGAACACACACAAAAACAAAGGAGCTTAAGGTTCAACTGTTCGACACTTCAAAAGAGCTACTAATGAGGAGAGAGAGAGAGAGCTGCTAATGAAGAAGTAGAAGAGAGAGGCGGCAGGACTCAACATTAGGTTAAAGAAAACCTAATCAAGCCTAAAGTTTCAGGCCTGGCCCAGCTCAAAGGGCCTTAAATTTTGACCAAGCCCAACCAGTAGTGGTCAGGCTTTGTTGGGCCAGGCAGGCCACCAAACCCATGATCAGGTCTAGCATAGACAAGCCTACTCAAGGGAAGATTGGAAGGATTCTTAGGAAGCACCTAGTAACTTTGGAAGTTGAGAAGAGACTGTCTCACAGGGATGGATCCATACAAAATACAGAAACAAGCGACCCACTAACTCAGCTTTTTTAGTATGCAAACGGGGATTCAGTATTTTCCAGGTTTTCCACCAACGAGGTCAGGGTGGCAGGCTGCGTAGGTAGCCGGCTCAAAGGTTGACATGGACGTCTGTCTTGATCTGCATGACTTTAGGAACATGCTGGGGTCTATGAGAGAGGAGATCAATCATTTATTAGTAAAAAATTAAGGTGGGCCTATTGTGTTGGTTTTGAGGGCAGGATGGGCTTAGAGGGGGTTGCGAGTGTAGAGCTCAAGCCCATTAATGCTCAGAGAGTCCTTTCAACCCCTATGTTACAGTCGACGCTGAAGCTTCTTTGTTGAGGCCTTTGGGCCTGCCGAAGCCCATGGTTGTTGGACAAGTCATTTCAACCCAATTGGAGGGTGATGGGTCTTTGGTTTCTGATGGGTCGCATTTGGGCCCGCCAAAAACCACTTTTAAAGTGAGGGCAGTAGGAGGAAAGCCAGCCTGTGGCAGGCAGGGGCTTCCAGCTTAAAAACCCAACTTGACCCAGGCCTGTTTCTTCCCTTTTTGTGGAGAGCGAAATCAAAGGGTTGGGCTTCTTTGCCGAGCACATGCGCGACTATAGGTTCGCCATCTCAGACCGGGGAGCCGTTGAAAGCTCCGCCACGGTCCTCTAAGGCCTTGGTGGCTATTTCTAAAGGGATATTGAAGGGTAACAAGTACGCTCCGTTGAGAGAAGCTCCAGAGTTCTCTCGGTCAGTTGGTCCTATACCACAGCAGATGTTCTCTAACACCCAGACGGTACTGCTCAAGGTAGCAGAATCGTGCTCTGTGCCGGTTGGTGTTAGGAAAGCTGTCAGGAGCCCTGTTCTTGGTGAGGGGGATGTTGGGTCCCCTGTTATTGGTGAGTTTCCAGGCAACAACGTCATTTTTGCGTTCGGTTCTCATTTGGTTGTTGCTGGTGACTTGGGTGTTTCTGAGGCTCCGAAGAATTGAAAAGGCTGGATTGTTCCATTGATTATAATTCAAAGGACTTTGTTTCTAAATCTGGAGGTAGACTTGGGCAGGTGCTTTCTGTTCCTTTATGAAAATGAAAATTATTTCGTGGAATATTAGAGGGTTACACGATGCAAATAAACGCATGCGTATTAGGAAACTCCTCAGATTGTTGAAGGCTGACTTAATGGCCTTATAGGAAACACTTTGATTGGTGTCAGTTGGATTCTAGGGGGGCTTTGGGTGGCCATTCTCTTGATCTGGGATAGGAGAGTCTTGGAAAAGATCAAAGCTTGTGTGATGAGGGACAAACAGTAATTAAAAAATTAAGAGAGAGAAAATAGGGGAAAGAGGAGAGAAAGAAGAAGAGAGAAGAAGCTAGAAAGAGAAAGAAGTCAGAAAAAGCCGAGAAAGAGAGAGAAAGAGGGAGAGAGGAGAGAAAATCACTTTCTCATCATTCTATTCCTTCATCAAAGTTTGCCTCCATTGGAGTACAAAATATGCTTAAATAGACTCTGACTAAATCCTAGGGCAATGCAATGAAATTTATTGAATTACAAAAATAACTTACTCATAAAAATTAAACAAAACAGAAACTAATAATCTAATTAAAACCTAAATAAAATTAAAAGACCTAATTAACTCTAAACCAATTAAAACCTAAAATAAAATTAAAAGACTCAATCAATTCTTGTTGTTGTGTTCCGCATCAATGTGTGAGTAACTTCTTGGTGGCTTGTAAATTCAGACATGTTATTGACTAGTTTGAGTGACTTTCGCCATTGTTTATGGGCCCAATTCTGATGTTGATCGTCACTCACTTCGGGAGGAGCTAGCACATCTGATTTTGTGGTGGATATACCTTGGTGCATTGGGGGTGGTTTTAATGTCTCTCATTTCCCTTGTGAGAGATCGGGGGCTACTTCCTCTCCCACTATGAAAGAGTTCTCAAATTTTATATATTTTTTTTTTTTTGATAAGTAAGAATTTCATTAAAAAAGCGTAAGGCGCCCTAAGTACACAGGATGTATACACAGGAGCAGGGTCTTATGGATTTACCTCTTTGGGGTGAAAGTTTCACTTGGTCTAACAACTGAAACTCCCCCCCCCCCCCTCTTCTCTTGGTCTAGAATTTAAAGGTTTCTCATTTTTCCAAAATGGGAGGTTCACATTTCGAACATCGTTCAGAGCAGGTTACCCATAATTTTTCAAATCATTTTCCTATTCTTCTTGATTGTGGCAATTTTCAAAGGGGTAGAAGCTACTTTAAATTTGAAAACATGTGGTTGAAAACTTATGGTTTTGTTAAGCAGCTGAGGCACTGTCGAACTCCTACTGCTTTCAAGGGTGCCCCAGTTTTGTCTTAGCTTGAAACCTAAAAGCTCTAAAAGCCGACTTAAAAAAAAGTGGAATGAGTTGGAATTTGGTAATGTTCAAAAGAGATAAATGGCTATTTTTGAAGAGCTTCAAGGCCTATACGTGGCTAAGGAGTAGAGGCCTCTGTCTGGGGAAGAGAAATTGAGGAAGGAGTGGTTACAGCAGAGCTAGAAAAGGCTACTCTTTTGGAGGAGGTGTTGGAGGCAAAAGTCAAGAGCATTATGGCTTAGAGAGGGGGATAAAAATACCAAGTTCTTCCACCAGATTGCTAATTCTAATAGAAGATGCAACATTGTGGAGAACTTGGTTATCAATGGCATTGCTTCCTCTAATCCGGCTTATATTAAGGAGCATATAATTCAATTTACTCTCAGCTCTACTCTGAGAATGAGCATTGGCCCTAGAAGATGCAACATTGTGGAGAACTTGGTTATCAATGGCATTGCTTCCTCTAATCCGGCTATATTAAGGAGCATATAATTCAATTTATTCTCAGCTCTACTCTGAGAATGAGCATTGGCCCCTGAATGTCGATGGTCTCCCATTTCAATCTATTAGTGAGGAGGAGGCAATCTGGATGGAGCGAGCTCTCGAGGAAAGGGAGGTTTTTAAGGTAGTGAAAGACATGAATGGGGAAAAGGCTTGGGGCCCAAATGGTTTTCCTATGGCTTTCTTTCAATCTTGTTGGGATGTTCTTAAAAAAGATATCATGGAAGTCTTTCTAGAGTTTCAACAAGGTAAATTCAAGAAAAGTCTAAATGCTACGTTCATCACTCTTATCCCTAAGAAAGTGGGGGTTGTTGAGGTCAAAGTCTCTCGTCCTATTAGCCTGGTGAGTGGCATTTACAAATTATTGCAACTGTCTTGGTGAATAGATTGAAAACTATATTGGAGAATTTCATTTCCAATACTCAAAATGCTTTTATTAGAGAGCGCCAGATTTTAGTCTCGATTCTCATTGCTAATGAATGCCTAGATAGCCGTCCCAAATCAGGCAAGAAGGGGTTTGTGTAAGTTGGACCGAGAGAAAGCTTATGATCATGTCAATTGGAACTTTTTGCTTTACTGATTAAGGAAATGTGGTTTTGGGGAGAAGTGGCAGAAGTGGATTGCACAATGTATATATATAGTTGGTTCTCTACCTGATCAATGGTACGCCCAATGGTTTCTTCAATTGTTCTCGAGGTCTGAGGCACAGGGACCCTCTCTCCACTCTCCTATTTGTGATTGTTATGGAAGCTGTTAGTCGTATGATGTCAGCTGTTGTGATTGTGGGCTTTATCTCTAGTTTTTCAGTAGGGGCTAGAAGTGATGATCTTGTATCTGTATCCCATCTCTTTTTAGTTGATGATACCCTCATTTTTTGTGGGACTTCTCCAGACCATTTTCAATACCTGAGATGTGTCCTCCTTTGCTTTTAAGCTACTTCTGGGTTGAAGATTAACTTAGCTAAATCATAATTGGCTCTAGTAGGCAACGCGTCAAATGTGAGTAGGTTGGCTTGTATTTTGGGTTGTAGGGTCTCATCCTTGCCTATAAAATATTTGGACCTTCCTTTGGGTGTTGCTTTCAAGGCTAAGTTTATCTGGGATTCTATCATTGAGAAAATTAGTTGGATGGAAAAGACTTTAGTTATCTAAGGGTGGTCGAGTAACATTGATTAAGCGCACTCTTTCCAACCTTCCTACTTATTTCCTTTCCCTCTTCCCTATCCCGGTTGGTGTTGCTAATCGGTTAGAAAAATTGCAGAGGGATTTTTTGTAAGGCGATTTGGATAATGAGCCTTAATTCCATTTTGTTAATTGGAAGAAGGTTTGTACTCTTATTCAGCTTGGAGGGCTAGTGTAATTCCCAGAGGCGGGTCGTTACAGCTAGGGATCAAGAGCTTGACTACTTTCAATCAAGCGCTATTAGGTAAGTGGTTATTGAGGTTTGTTGTGGAGAGAGAAGCCTTTTGGCATCAAATTGTATATAAGAAGTATGGGAGTTTGGCGGGTGGATGGTTTCTATGGGGGTCATTGGAGCTTATGAGGTGAGTCTTTGAAAACACATTAGGAGGGGGTGGGATGTTTTCTCTAGTTTTTCTAGTGTGGAGGTGGGTGATGGCTCTCGTACCAGGTTCTGGCATGGCTTATGGTGTGGAGATCATCCTTTGAATGAATCTTTTCCGGAGTTATTTTTCCTTGAAAGGAATAGGGATGCAATGGTGGATAATCTTAGGAGTGTTAGCAATGATACAGTTCATTGGGACATTAACTTCACCAGGTTGGTGCATGATTGGGAGGTGGAATTTGTCCTCTTTCTTCAATGTTTTGTATTCCACTAGGGTGGGTCGGGAGGGCGATAATAGGCTTTGTTGGACGCCTTCAAAAAGAAGACGTTGTGAGGTCAAATCCTTTAACAAGGTTCTTCCTAATGTTGACTCCCCTTTCCCTTGGAAGAACATTTGGAAGACTAAGGCCTCATTTGGTTTGCGGAATAACTATTCCATTAGAAAAAGGAATAGCTATTCCTAGGAATAGAAGGTGGCGAAATGGAATGGCTATTTCTAATCTTTAGTTTGGTAAGAACTCATATTTTAGTTAGAATCCAATCAAAATTACTAAAAAAAACCCCACATTTTTTAAAAATACAAATAAAAAGAAAATCAAATTATTAAAAAAAACCCCAAAGCCAATCCGGGGTGGCCGCAAGAGAATCGGGGGTGGCACAGGCCACCCTCAAAAGACCACAAGGTGTTCCGGGGGTGGTGCGACCACCCCCGACTCCATATATGGGCTGGCCGGCCACCCATTGGGGTGATGGGTAGCCAGTGAAGGGTTTGGTTTTTTTTTTTAAAAAAAAAAATATATATATATATATATATATATAATAAAATATAAAATAAATGGTTTTTTCTGAAAAATATTGCATTTACCCCAAGGAATAGCTATTCTTCTCATTTTTTAGAAGAATAGGTATCCCTCGTCGTAAATGAATAGGTATTCCAATGGGAATAACAATTCCAAATAATAGACCATTACCAAACAAACGAATGACTATTCCATATGAATAGCCATTCCATTCCAGGGGTTTATTCCGCGAACCAAACGGGGCCTAAGGCTTTTTTGAGATTGGCTTTCTTTACTTAAACAGCTTCCCTTGGAAAAATTCCCACTTTAGATAATCTTTACAAGTGTCACATCATAGTGATAGATTGGTGTTGTATGTCTAAAATCCCTATTTGTGTGGATCTCTGCTACTGCCTTTCATCATGTCTCTAGCTATGCTGATTTTTGTTCTCTTTTTCTCACTCTTGATTGTTGGGTGTTTCTCTTGCATACTTCCTATGTACTTGTATTGCGCCCCTCGCGCTTTTAATGAATTTCATTTACTTCTCAAAAAAAAAAGCAAAACAGAATGACTACAACTACACGAGATAAGACCAATGGCAGCCATTCACACTAAGAAAATAAGCATATCAGGACCATACTTGCCAAGGAAGTTTTGTAATTAATGGAAGAAAAATTAACCACACAAAGCATATAGTAGTTTGCAAGACTATCACTTGAGTGCTTCTCTTTGCAATATGTAAGATCCAAGTATGGACCTTACCTGAACAATAGCTTCCTTCAGCAATGAATGAAGGCGGGATCCTGAATCTTTCACACTTTTGGGAGGCCATATCTGAGAGAAAAAAGCATGTGAAAATGAACCATGCCAAACAATAAACATCCCCAGAACAGAGTTCAGACCAATGCCATAATCTTTGAAAGATGTTCTGAGCTAACTACAAGTAAAATGCCACAACCAGATGGCACAGTTTACTGGTCACTGAATACAGATCATTTCTAGTCATACTTAATGATTCATCACATGAAAATATTTTAAAAGAATATGTCAAAACACAGTAATAAACTTCATTTATTTCCTGTTTTCATAATTGAAAACAGGGAATAAATGAAATTAAAATTCTAAGATAAATCTATGATAACTTTAAGAAGTATCTTACCGAAGTGGAACATGCAGGACACACATATCCAGCGGGTGCCGTATGTGAAGGAAAACTCTTGATATGTGAAACCAAGCAATTTGTGTGTAAAACATCTGAAGCAAAAGATAAATAAATAAATGTAAATCATGTCATGCAGTAAGAGTTCTACAGGTTTTCTTTCAGGAGAGAATTTTAATGTCAGAGGCAGTAACTATATCTGCAAAATCACATACGCAAGCAACCCAATCGAGTAGTTTGAGGACCAGCCCCCTCTTCAAGCACAGCCTGACACTGGGAGCATTTAGGAGGCCAATCATACTCTCCATCTATTACCCATTGTGAGTAAGTACGGACCTAGAGAAGACAACAAGATAAACACAGCTTAGGCTCTGAACAACCTTACAATATTGTCCAAGACAAATTTTCATTACAAACAGAATGTAAACCATGATGGAATTGAATTTTCATCTCTTCCACGAATTTTACACACAAGTAGCAGAAAGTAGATCCAACGAGAACAAAAAAAAAAAAATGCAAAGGCCAAAGCAAATCATTAGAAACAAATGCAAAGTGGGAGCACCACCAAGACAGTTCTGTTCTGCAAATGCATACCTATCACATAGTTTAAATAGCATACTAATATCAGAGGTGAAAAATAATTTGTTACTCAATTAAAATAAAAGTGCACAGTTCATACATATGCACAAACTATCCCTTACGAAAACTCTCAATTGATTCCAAGTACTCCGTGTCAAAAGGAAGAGAATATCTGGGCAATGATAACAGAATCCATCGCAAGCACGATATAACATGAAGAGAGAGAGAGAGAGACAGAGGAAGGATTCAAGCATTGCATTCTATTCGGGTTAGCCAAATTGAACTTCACCTTCAACGAAAACAGAGTTACACACTGAGTCGAGAACATCATGCCGCTGAACCTATTTCCTATTCATCATTCGATATGCTCTCTCCCTCCATCTATCTTCCTCTTTTTCCTAAGTCTATCAAGTTCTATTTCCTACTCCAAACCCTTATAAGCTATTTTTCGTGCAACCGCAACCAAATGTTTATCCAAAACCAATTGAAATCCAATTGCATGATAACATAACAAATATGAGACTTTTTTTGACGATACAATCAAAATGATTTTAAAAAATAAAAATAAACAAATAAACAGAGTCCAACGTGACTACGAGCAACAAATCCATGTCAAAATAAGATTACAATAAAACAACTAACAAAAAAACTAAGATTAACATAAGAACAACGGCAACAATAATAACAATGAATTTACCACGCATATTTGGTGCTCTGGGAAACAGATACATTCTCCACAAACAGGGACCTTGTGCACATAACAATACAATTTGGTAGCCTGAAACACCAAAAAACGCCCATCACATACATTAGCTGACATACATTACCGTTCAATTTCTACACACACATACACATTGACATAATAGGCTTACAAGAGCCAAATTTGAGCTGGTAAACCACAATATATAAAATGGAGGATATAAACTTAAGCGATAAATTAGAAATGCTAAACCAAATTATGCCCTCATTTATTTTTTCCTTTTTCATTATTTTCCTTGTTTCTTCGAATTGAGCCACGAAATTTAGATATAGCAATGAGAATTGAAAACAACGATCCCTACAGCAGGGTACAGATCGCGTTGGATTTCGGATTACGAAACCGATCCGATCCAAACCTCCAGCCAAAGGACCAGCGCAAAAGTTATCAGAAACAAAGAAAAAGAAAATGAGAATTCTAGCGCTTACCTTTCGGCATTTGCAGACCACCATTGCATTCGCCGGTGCACAGCCTCAAAGCCCAGCCGATCAATTAGATATAAAAATTGATTCTAATTTCGCGTTGATTTGGTGAAGACTCTTAGGGTTTAAAGCACAGAGCGAGAGAGCGACGAGGCTTCTTAGCTTCTTCTTGTTGTCTAGATTGCGTGCTCGCCATGGAGATCCGTTTCGGTTCCCTGAGATTTTTACAAAAATAAAAAATATAATTTTTCCTAAATTTTATTTTTTTCCTTTTTTTTATTTGTTAGACAGGGGTGGCAATTTGGGATGACTCGGGTTCGTGCAGTGCAATGACTATAAGAGACACGAGAATCAGGAAATTTCAACTTGAGTTATTTAATTAAATAAGTTAAATTTTTTTTTTATTACACAAATTGTTTTATTTTTTTTCTTTTGATCGGATGACACGACCTATTTTAAGTGACACAATACAACTCGTATATTCTGTTTAATAAACAAATTATATTAGAGAGAGAAACCCGTAAGCTTCGTTCGCCGAGGGAGGAGGCTTCACGTCTCCCCCTCCTGCCTGTGTTTTTCCTCTGGCCTTCGGGCTAGTGTGGTTTTTGTTTCCCCCTGATTTGTCCAGAGGAGGTGGTCTTTTCTCCAAGCCTTTGGGTTGTTGGAGCTTTTGGTCCTCCCGGTTCTTGGAACCGGTGGAGGTTGTTGGTCTCTTTTTTTTATTTTCTGTTGTTTTTCTTATTGCAATAAGTGATTTTCAGGTGCTGGCTCGTAAAGAACGATGAGTATTGGTGAATTTTCGGTGGAGATATGTTTCAAAGTTAGATCTTTAATCCTCAGCTGGCTTTTCTCCGACGAGAACCCTCTAGTTGTGATTGTCAGCCTTTTCCAATCAGGATGGTCACTCAACGAGGCCGTGCGGTTCGTCTTTGTTCGGTGTGTACCCGCACGCGCTGGCAGTTTAGCTCTTCTGGTTTATGCGCGTGTGGGCTACAGCTGGTTTCTCCAATCTCGGAAGGTTCTGATCTAAGCTTGTGAAGGTCGTCCATCGTTTTGGGGGTTCCCGGAGAAGGTGCGTGCTTTACACGCATTGACTCCGGTGATCTTTTTTCCGGAGCTTGTATTCCGGGATCTTTATTTGTTTGTTTGTGTTATGTATATTTTTGTCTCTGTTTCACAGTCTACCGATTAGTAGCTGCTTTAAGCTCAGTTTTTTGCCTAACTTTGTGGGTAGATATTTTTATCTCTAGTTCACAACTATGGCATTTGGCCTCTGTTTTGCTCGTCATTGGGCATTAGGGTTGTATTTGGTGCTCTTGTTCTTGTATTGTTTCTCTAGTTATGTAATCCCTTTAGGGATTATTTCTCATAAATGAAGAATAAGGCACTGTGTTCGAACAAAAAAAAATTATATTGAATTGACCTCAACATGACTCTTTTTAACCCATTTTTGGCTTATTTACTCTAAATGGATTAACTAGACTCAAACACTTGATATGACATGATTATAATAATTTTATATTTTATAAGCATAAATTATATCAATTATCACGTTCATAATTAGATTGAGGATAATCAATTTAATTGATATCTATAACCATAATTAATAAATAGAACCCAACTTCTCAACACAAAAATCAATCAAAATAATATTTACAGTCCAATAAAATTATCTACATAAACAAATACATAGCAATAAAGAAAATAAGATTACATTCAAATAAATAACATAGTAAAACCATATCAACAATAATTACTAAGAAAACAGGAAGTAGATGGAGTTAAAAATGTAATTTCAATTTTATAGGAGTTATGCAGTTTGGACAGAAATTTCCTACAAACCTATAAACTGGTTTGCAGGAAATTTCTGTCCAAACTGCATAACTCCTATAAAATTTAAATTACCACATATAAGATTGACATGTGTTATTTGGCATATGAGAAGCACATGTTATTTAAATAGCACGTGCTTCTTACATACTTTTTTAATAGCATTAATAAAAATACATGTGCTCACATGTTTAAAGAATACGTGTCCTTTTTATATGTGTGTTGTAAGAAATTTCTGTCAAGTAGGTTGAATCGAGATCAGTGCTGGCTACCATATAAAAATTTACTCGGTTGCCTAAGACTCCCAATTAATGAATATTAATAATATTTTTTTTATAACATATTATTTGAAGGCTTAATTATAGTCAATATTCTTTAATTAAGACCCTTAATTATAGTAATAAGCAATTAAAAAAATGATAAATGCATAATCAGTCTATGTGATTGACTTAAATTTTAAATCGTTCGTTACGGCATAAAAAATAGGGATAAAATGCAGAATCAGTCTATATAGTTGGCCTAAATTACAAATCGCCCCCTATGATATAAAAAAAAATGCAGAGGTATTTGTGGTAGGCCAAAATAACAATAAATATTTTTTTTAAATAATAATTTTCTAAGTTTTTAATTTTTAGTTTTTATATATTTATATTTTTAATATATTAATTTTTTTTATTAGTAGTGACACATGTCATCATTTTTTTGGTACTAACATGGCACACTAACGGAATTCGTCAAATGTTTTGACGGAATTTGAATGCAGTAACTAAATTGTTATTTTGGCATACAATGATGACTTATAAATTATTTTTTATAACGTAAGGAGCGATTTGTAATTCAAGCCAACCATATAGACTGATTTTGCATTTATTCTTATTTTTTATACTGTAACGAACGATTTGAAATTTAGATCAACCACGTATACTGATTTTGCATTTATACATACATTTGTTTTTTCTTTCACTTTTTTTTAAGAAAATAGTATTTTTCTACTAATTAATAAATACAAAGGGTAATTTTAGTTTTTCAATTGTCAAAATAATGGTATTTTTTAAACATTTTGGTCAAATTTGATTTTCCATCAAATTTAACGGTAAACAATGACGAATATATTGTAACAAATTGGGAGTTTGAAATACCAAATCATTACATTTATTAGTTTGTGGTACTTTATCAAAAATAGTTGTTAATTGAAGGGGCTAAATAATATTTAACTTTTTTTTTTTCTTAAACGAGTCTCATAAGTCATGCTAAAAGTCACTCTTTTATCATTCTTGTGTCCCTGAAAGAATGACGTAACTTTTAAAATCACCATTGTGTTTTGAGATTGATCACAATTGAATTTTAATCAAGTAGTGATTTTAAAAGTAACATTATTTTAGAGGGACATAAAAGTGACTTATAGAATTACTCGAGTCTCGCAACGATTGTATCTCTCAACAACTCATCGTTTAGTAATGCATACTAGGCAATCTCTTGAATCTTCAATGCTAGTCTGGTCCATATATGATATAGGAAAAACTGCACCATTAGTCTCTGTGGTTAACCTAAATTACAAATCACTTCATTTGGTATCAAAATTAATTAAAAAATCCATATGGGTTGCTTAATTTATAAATTGCTCACTGGAGTCAAATTCTGTTAAAAAAATTGATAGATTCTGTTAGGTGCCACGTCAGTGCCAGTAAGATGGTGAAACGTGTCGATCTTAATAAACATTAAAAAAATATAAATATATTAAAAATATAAATAAATAATACTTACAAAATTATTTTAAAAAAAAAGAATTGAAAAGAAAAAAAAGGGTGGCTGCCCAACGGCCACCTCGAAATGCATCTAGGGGTGGCGTGCGGCCACCCCCGTCCACCTCTGGCCCTTTTTTTCTTTTCAATTTTTTTTAAATATAATTTTTAAAGTGTATTTATTTATATTTTTTTATTTATTAAGATCGACATGTGTTACCATCTTATTAGCGCTGATGTGACGCCTAATAGAATCTATCAAATTTTTTAACTGAATGTGACTCCATGGAGCGATTTGTAAATTAAGTCAACCACATGGATCTCTGAAGTAATTTTGATACAAGATGTAGTGATTTGTAATTTAGGCTAACTACAATGACCAAACTAGACTAGGATGGAAGATTCAAGATACCGCCTAGTATGCATTACTAAACAATGAGTCATTGAGAGATAAAATCGTTGCGAGACTCAAGTAATTCTACAAGTCACTATTGTGTCCCTCTAAAAATAATGTTACTTTTAAAATCACTATTTGATTAAAATTCAATTATGATCAATCACAAGACACAATAGTGATTTTAAAAACATATCATTATTGCAGGGACACACAAGAGTGACAAGAGAGTGACTTCTATCATTACTCGTGACTCGTTTAAGAAAAAAAAAGGTTAAATATTATTTAGTCCCCTCAACTAAAAACCACTTTTGATAAAGTACCACAAACTGATAAGTGTTATGATTTGGTCTTTCAAACTCTCAATTTGTTACAATGTAGCCACATTTGTCACTGTTTACACTTAAGTTTGATGAAAAATCAAATTTGATCAAAATGTTTCGAAAATACTCTTATTTTGATTATTGAAAAACTAAAATTACTCTTTGTATTTATTAATTAGCAGAAAAATACTATTTTCTTTTTTCTTTTTTTTTTTTAAAAAATTGAAAGAAAAAAAATCTATGGATAAATGCAAAATCAGTACATGTAGTTGGCATAAATTTCAAATCACTAATTACGGTGTAAAATATAAGGACAAATGCAAAATTAATCCCTATGATTGGCATGAATTACAAATAACTCATTAAGTTTTAAAAAATAATTCAGAAGCCCTTGTGGTAGGCCAACATAACAATTTAGACTCTGCATTCAAATTCCGTTAAAACATTTGATGAATTATGTTAGTGTGCTATGTCGGCACCAATAGAATGACGACATGTGTCACTATTAATAAAAAAATATTAATATATAAAAGCTAAAAATTAAAAAATTCTTATTTTTAAAAATAGAAAAAATGTTTTATTTCTTATTTATTTTTTAGGTTTTATATATTTATATGTTCAATATATCATTTTTTTTTATTAAGAGTGACACGTGTCATTATTTTATTGGTGTTGAAGTGGCACACTAACGGAATCCATAAAGTGTTTTAACAGAATTTAACTGTAGAGGCTAAATTGTTATTTTGGCCTATCACGAGTATTTTTGAATTATTTTTTATGTTGTAGGGGGCGATTTGTAATTTAGGCCAACTACAGAGACTGATTTTGCATTTATCCCTATTTTATATGCCGTAATGAATGATTTAAAATTTAGGTTAACCACATAGACTGATTTTGCATTTATTCCTATTTTTTTTTTTTAAAAAAAAGAAAGTATTTTTCTACCAATTAATAAAGACAAATGGTCATTTTGATTTTCAATGGTCAAAAATCAAAATAAGAGTATTTTCGAAATATTTTGGTCAAATTTGATTTTCCATCCAACTTAACGGTCAACTTTGACAAATCGTCGCAAATGTGTCTAAGTTGCACCAAATTGATAGTTTGAAGGGCCAAATCATGACAATTGGGATGCTTTATACAAAATAGATGATAGTTGAGGGAGCTAAATAAAATTTAATCCAAAAAAAAAAAAAAAAGAGGCATGCTGGTGGCGACCAGAGATCGAGCAGAGGTGGATATATGCTGGACAGGTGCACTACAGAGGAGATGGAGTTCCATGCAGAGGTGGCCCGCCGCATATGGTTTCGGAGGAATGCTGTCTTACACGGGGGGGAGTTTCATTCACCCTAATGAGCTAATTTCTGCTGCTTCAGATTAAATAGAATTATACCACAAAGCTATGGCTGAAAAAATAATGGAGGGGGCCGGGCTGGTGGCGACCAGAGATCGAGCTGTTTCGTGCCTGTCTGCAGCAGTGAGATGGAAACCAACCACCTCCATCCGGTTTCTACAAAATCAACTGGGATGCCGGAGTAGATAAACAGAAGGGGAAGTTGGGGATAGGCTTCATTGTTCGAGACTCCCAGGGTAAGGTATATGCTGCGTGCGGTCAGTTGTTCAATGGAGTCAAGAGTGGAGCCGGTAGTTGCTGAATCGATTGCAGCCCTGCAAGCGGTTGAATTCTGTCGAAGCCGGGGGACTGGCATGGAGAAAAATAATTCTAGAAGGAGAGTACTCCTTACAAGTGGTCTCTGCCATCAAAAAACAGGGCCCGCTTTGGTGTATGTTTGGGCAGATTGTAGCAGGATATTCTAGCCCTTCTCCGCTACTGTCAGTCCTGGGAGATAGGCCACATAAACGAGAAGGCACTAGGCAGCCCATATGCTCGCGAAAACAGGGATTCACAGCAGGCTAATGAACGAATTTGGATTGCATGCTTCCCTGAGAGCATCCGAGAGATCGTAGTTTCAGAGGCACTTCCTCTGGATACTTGGAGCTTTTTTGCTCTTGGTTGTTGACAGTTATGAATGAATCCGCCATTTGGCTTTCCCAAAAAAGAAAAATTTATTCTACCATTAAAATTTAAAAGGAGAATTGGAGTGAGATTGTTTGTATTATCGCTCATGTTTTTGTCGAGATGAAATTTTTACTGACACTAATTTTGCTTAGGCTGATCTGTCCTATCTTTAAGGGTTTGTTTGAATTTACGATTTTAAAAAGTGCGATTTAAAAATAATAATTTTAAAATGTTTGATTTGAAAAAGTGATTTTTAAAAATGCAGTTAAGAGTTTGACAAAATTGAAGTTCGACCTTTAAAATTGCAGGCTAGCCTTAAAATTTTGCGTTTTCAAAAAAACATTCAATTGCTTGCGATTTGAAAAAGGAAAATGTTAGATTTACAACACCAATACAACAACTGTACAACAATCCCTCACATGAGGGTGGGCCCCAGTATGGGCCACCTCATGTGAGGAATTGTTGTATAGTTGTTGTATTGGTATTGTACAAGAATCAAATCCCATCTTAAATGCACCCTAAATCACTTTTCATGTTATACTTTTTTGATGTGTCATATCTTAAATCACTTTTCATGTTATACTTAAGAGAAAAAAGGAAAAAAATTCACTTAAAATAAGTCATATCAAACAAGTGTGATTAATGAATGTGTTGAACAATATTTCTCTCCTATTTTTTTTTTTTTTTAAATTTTTTGAAGAGAACTATATCTTGTTTAATACAAGAGAAATGCCAACTCCTGAAAAAAGTCCAAACGTCACCGGCATACTCCCATGAGGACCCATCCCATGTCGTCGTGGGCTCGTTTGAATTTAAATTCCCTACCGTTTAAAAAGTTTCAAAAATCTTTTGGGGCTTTCACAAAGCTATTTGAATCTCAATCGAAACCCAATCTCTGTTTTTATTATTAATTTTTCAAACTCACCTTCCCCCCTCTCTCTCTCTCCAAAAACCCTAACTCCCACTCTCATTCTCACTCTCACTGAGTCTCAGACAAAGTCCAAGCGCGCCATGACAGCTGTCCCACCGCCGGCCCCAGGCCGCGAGCTTGTGAACCCGCCGTCCGACGGAATATCCAACCTCCGATTCTCCAACCACAGCGATCACCTGCTCGTGTCCTCATGGGACAAGGTACGCTCTCACCTCTACTCTCCAGCCACCTGGCTCTTCTTCCTCGATCTTTTCTCTGTGATCCTATTCCTAAAGCTCACAAAAGATTCAAATTGAAGCATCTGTTTCTGTTCTGTTCTGATTGGCCAGAGCGTCCGATTGTACGATGCGAGCGCCAACGCGCTGCGAGGCGAGTTTATGCACGGCGGTCCAGTCCTCGACTGTTGCTTCCACGACGATTCCTCGGGGTTCAGTGCCGGCGCTGATAATACTGTGAGGCGGTCAGTTCTTTTATCTTTTTCTTGTTTGTTTGCTCTATTTTTCTGTTTGGTTGCTGAGGAAGTTTGGGAATGGAGAAAGAAGATTTGAAAATGTTGAAGCTGACTTCTTCTATTGTGCGGAACTCAGAACATGAAAACATATACTCAACTAAGCTTAGTTCAATTACTCGGGGAAAGTGTTGTTTTCTGATCTAATTTTATGTTTGGTTCCCGAGGAATGAGAGAAACGGGAAAGAAAATGCAATACGTGAAGCTTAGATTCCATATTATATATGAAAGTATAGGGTTCAATTAATAAAATGTGTTCTCCGGGGTAAGATTTTAAAATGTGTTCTCCTTGATTGTGCTCTATTTTTGTCGACATGGTTTATGGTTGACATGTTTCTTCTACAGAGTGATTTTTTTTTTTCGAAATTCAGCATAAGGTAGCCAGCTGATTTGACCATTTGGTTTATGCTGAGCTTATGACTTTGTTATCCAACTGAATATACCTGAGGCTTTGCATTACTGTCTTTGAGATCTACATTTTTAGATCATTGCTTCTATCTGGTTTTTGTGGCCCAGTTTGCAATGTTGATTATAATTTTGAGGACATTATTATTTCAGGCTTGTTTTCAGCTCTAATAAGGAGGATATTTTGGGAAGGCATGATGCTCCTGTGCGTTGTGTCGAGTACTCTTATGCAGCAGGTTTGTTTTTGTGGTACTCTCATCTCCTTCGCTCTTCTAACTCTCTTGTAGTTGTTTTTGCTGAAATGTGACGATTTAGACAAGCTTCTGCTTGCAATGAAAGAGCTCAGAGCATTATTAGATGATTTTAAAATACCAAAGAACATTTCTTGTCAGTCATGCAAACCAAATTGTACTGGCCTAGATTTCTAGTACACCATGTTGAATGTTAGGGATTACAAATCAATTGTAGAATATATATAACAAACCCTGTCAATTCTTAAATGACCCTGATACATGCTTGGAGGGTGCTACTACATGATAATCTTAAGATAAGCAAAAACCAATTGAGACTACACATGCAGACATCTGTCAGGCACTTTCTAAGAAAATTGCATTGAACTTTTAACTTATCAGTATATCATGCTTGCAAGTTGAAGATTATAATTATCTTGGTAAATGTAAGAATTTTCAATGACATGGTTCGTATTGAAATTATTGCTGAAAAATGTGATGCAAGGTATCAGGGTTATTGACCCCGTCTCTACTACAACTGGTGTAACTGTAAGGGTTGACAACTGTAATATTCCATAAAGTTGCCTGAGGCTGAAGTTGAACTTGTTAAGATACCCAAATACTTTAAATGTACATGGAGCTTCTAAATTTACATGATATGGTGTTATTGACATTTCTGGCCATTGAAGTCGCACTCATTTCTTCACTTCATGTAACCTATCTTGAGCTCTTATAGGGCTGGGGAGTCAAGAAGTTTGCCCTGGCTAAATTCTGTTCTTGGTATCAAGCCAAACGTGTTGTTTGGATGGCAAATAGTAATTACATTCCAAATAATGATTTTAAATGGTTGGTTACAAGTGACCACTCTTCCTGGTACTCTATGTAAGAAACCAATTATGCCTAGTAATCAGTATACAGTCCAAACTGGCATTGCTTGGTAATATCTGCTGCAACGTTGTCTAGGAAGGACAACCAATGCATTTACTAATTTATGAGAAAAGATACTTTGCAGACAGGGTTTTGAGGCCTTTACCGAGTTTTTAGATTAGAAATTAAGGATCCCTTGTTGGATTAGTTGCATTAATTCCCTGGATGGTTTTTGTCATTAAATGACCATAATTATAAATTAAGATCCCATTGTCATTACAAACAGATGCAGTTACCAATTTATCGCGAAAGATTCTCTTACATAGAGAGTTTTGGTGCTGATATACTGGGTATCACTTGGTAATCAAATATATAATGTTTCAAACAGAGCCTGTCTTGTTTCATTTGTTGGATAATTCACGGTATGTAATATTTCCCTTATCTGTCAATTGTATCAGGGCAATTAATCACAGGTAGTTGGGACAAAACCCTGAAGTGTTGGGATCCTAGAGGTGCAAGTGGGCAGGATCGCACTCTTGTTGGGACATACCCACAACCTGAGCGTGTTTACTCACTTTCTCTTGTTGGAAATCGTTTAGTTGTAGCAACTGCAGGAAGACATGTAAATGTCTATGATTTGAGAAATATGTCCCAACCTGAACAGCGAAGGGAATCTTCATTGAAATATCAAACTAGATGTGTGCGCTGTTATCCCAATGGAACAGGTAATTTTGACTTTATGAGTTTTAAAGCACTACTGTATGAAGTGACAATCTTTTCCTTGCAGTTGATGTCCTAAAATTGTCAAAATAAATTCATTTGGTTTTGTGGTTAAACACCCTTCCCCATGCTGGCTATTTTCCATTCTCTTTCTCATTCAAAGACTGGTTTCAGATTTTATTGTTATAAGGGTTGCAATCAAGTTCTCATTGCTCAAAGCTATTAATGTTCAAATCTCTTTATGTTTGGATGGCTGCTCACAACAGCTCCCGCTTTTCTAAGTTTCTAAACTCCCTAGTTGGATGTCACTCTTGTATACTTTGTGTACTTGGGTTACGCCCCTCTACGCTTTCTAATGAGATTGAATTACTTAATAAAAAAAAGGTTTGCAATCAAGTCAATTTCTTGAATTTGCCGTTATACTACAGGCAGTTGCTCTTTTCTTATGCTGTGTTGTTTGAATTCCTTTTAATTTACTAAAATAAGTGATCTTGCAAAAGAATTTCTAGTATATCTATTTGATAGGGGATGATAAATCCTCCTCTGATTTAGATAGCACAACATGGTGTGGAAATAGTGGGTCAAAGAGGACAGATACATAGCTAGAAGCTTGTATTTGGTCAATGGGCTCTTCAATCATGGGAAGGGGTTATAACACTTGGCTAAAAGTAGTCCGCTTGTTTTGTCCATATGATGAACTCTTGCTCCCTATTCTCTTGATTTTATTCCACCTCATTTCTGTATGCAGGATATGCTCTTAGTTCTGTCGAAGGACGAGTTGCAATGGAATTTTTTGATCTCTCAGAGGCTAGTCAAGCCAAAAAGTACGTGCTGATCTTTTGATACACCATTGACATGCATAAAATTATTTGAATAATGTGCCTTGTATTCATCAATTTTTGCAGTTTTCCATCTTCTTGTGTTTTCGTAAAATATGCTGAGTATCTCTGCACCAGAGCACTTCCTACTGATGAATTATCAATTTTGATGTTTCTTGCATACCCTTGATTTCACAAATGAGTGCATGTAAATATACTTAGGGGACACAAAATACTTGAGGCATTTTAATTATTCCCTACATCTCTACCTCTCTAGTATTCTCTATTACAAAAAAAGTTCTTTAACATTGTGGGGGTGTGCTTCTGTTAGTTTTCAACAATTATTGCAGTGTATGGCATATCACTTGTTATACATTCTTGGTTAAATGACTAGCATGGTCATGTTGTGACCATGCTGGACCAACTTGCTAGGAATTGGCTGGCCTCTTATGGTACTATTGCATGAAAATGCAGGCATGCCTATATGTTTATTCTGCTCCATGCCTCTCAGCTAGCATTTTACTTACTGATGATTTTTAGCTTTTTATAGGTATGCATTTAAGTGTCATAGAAAATCAGAGGCTGGAAGGGACATTGTCTACCCAGTAAATGCCATTGCATTCCACCCCGTGTAAGTATTTGATATTCTGTCTGCATTGAATTCTCGAAATTTTTAATTGATGGAACACATAAAGGATAGGCCAAAACACCCCATGAGGAATAATGGTTGCATTGTTTGAATTCTTACTGCATTGATTTTTTTTATTTTTTTATTTTTTTATTTTTATGATTAAATGATGGCATTGTTGAAGATCATTCTTGTCAATTTCGTTTCCTAGGTATTACCTGTTTTCGCTTAAGTGGATAATTCAAAACAAGAATTGCATCCCGGGTTGTTGCCAATAAAGGCAAGAATCTGTTCTCATAATAACTGAAAAAGTGATTATTCATGTTATAATAGGCATGGAGGGGAGTAAGAATTTTGTTGACCTGACAAAAATGTGAGTAAGGTCACTTGGGAACTTGAGCTGATACATAATATAATGTAAAATAAAATACATAAAAAGCAAAGCTGCAAATATAATTTAACCAAATTTCATATGTTCTTCCACATGAGTGGCTGATGTGGATAACCTATTGCAAGTAATCAAACTGAGAAGACTGCACAATTGCCCTTTCAAGTTGGATCTGGAGTTGGATAAATTACCTTTGAACTTAGTTTGGCTAATTAAGTTCACATCCTGAGATTAAATATAGCAGCTTCTTTCCATTCTACTCAAGTAGTTACTAGTTCATTCTTCCAAATTCAACCTGCAGCTATGGTACTTTTGCAACTGGAGGTTGTGATGGTTATGTGAATGTGTGGGATGGGAACAACAAGAAGAGGCTGTATCAGGTAAAAGTTTGCTTGCATGATACTAAGGTATTGATTTAAATAGTGGCAAGCTTGAATTTATTAGAATTTCTGTTTTTCTCTTTTCTAGTACTCAAGATATCCGACAAGCATTGCAGCACTTTCGTTTAGCAGAGATGGCCGCCTTTTGGCAGTGGCATCAAGTTACACATTTGAAGAGGGAGATAAACCGTAAGATCAACTCACTCTCTCTCTCTCTCCCTCAAAGATATTAGCCCTTATGTGTTGCCTTTTCATTTTGCAGTCATGAACCAGATGCAATCTACGTTCGCAGTGTAAATGAAATAGAGGTCAAGCCGAAGCCGAAAGTGTACCCTAACCCGCCTGCATAAGTCAAAACGTAGAATATCCTCTTTGTTCCATAGTAGTCCGTACGTATAATTTTTTTTTTGGTTTTATGTTACTATGTGACGCTTCAATTCTTACGAAGCTTGTGAAACTTGAGTTGAGAACTTTATGCCCTAGTAAAGTTATGAGTTTCTAGTGACGTACTCCTCTTTTCCTTTTTTGGTCAAAGCTTAGATAAACCATAATGTACATCTGAATTTTACACCAATGGTGAATTGGATCTCGGATTTATATCTTGTAACGAAGTGTGGACTAGTGTAAGACTCGATCAGTAATCTAGCATGCTTATGAGCTTTTGAAGCATCCTTGCTGTGAAAAGCTTGGACTCTTAAGGGCATCTCCAACAGATTTTTTTTAAAAAATCTTCAAAATTAGTTTTGAAGAACCATTGTAGCACTCTTTTCTCTCTTTCTTTGCGGCTTACACAGTTGCTTTCAGCTTCTATCTCTTGGTTGTGGGCAATTCGGCTGTGCTTCTCTCGTAGGTTGTACTTGATTTTTGTGAGAGATTTTGTGTATTCTGTGTTTATGTATGTGGGTTGTTTTGGTTTTGGAAGTGTCAGGTTAATGTTATGGGGGTGTGTTTCTGTTTGTTTATGGACAGAGCTGTCCTTTTCATGTTTTTTGTGGAAATCTAATAGATCAACTTGCTTGTTGGAATTATAAGCGCTTGCAATTCAATTACATACGAGCAATTTCATTTGCCTCTACTTGAAACTCTGGTTTACCCTCCCTACATAATATATTGGAAATAATTTATTTATTTATTTTTAAAAAAAAATGAGAAATAATATCTAAATAAAATTGAGAAAATAATAGAGAGCTCACCTCACGTGTAGTCTTTGTGCTAGTGGTGCAACTAAAACTAGTGCTATTAATTTTTTATTCGACCTGCAAGCTTAATGCGAAATTAAAGGGTTAGAGTTGATGAATTTGACTGAGATTCATGACAGTCATATCATATCTTGGAAAGATAATTCAAACCTTGAGACTCGGTCCTGAAAAGTCTACTCATATCTTGAAAACCCAACTTATAACTTGAAACTCAGGTCCTAGCTATTAGTTTTAGGAAGCAACAAAAATGTGATGCATGTGTGATATATATATAGTGGCTACTAGCTAGCCTACTATTACTAGCATTACTATATGCTGTCCAAAAGAAGTCTTGATTCAAACATGGATCAGTCAAAAATCGACTCTGGGGTTGAAGATGAACATAGGCAGAAAGAAGAAAGAAAATGTACATATAAGCGTGTTTGCTGGTGGAAGCAAATTCAGCACATGGGCTGGCAATGGCTTGACATCTTTTTTTTGGGTCAACTTATTTTTGACCCTTGTCTCCTTCAATATACGTTCTACACACAAAAGAATCGGGGAGAGATATCTTGGAAAGCCTTAGGGATCTCATGTAAGTATTTTCAAAATTAATATGTATATATATTTATTTTGTGTCTTGGGAATGATTTAAAAGGAAGGTATTAAAGAGTATTAAATGAAGATAGTCTCACATGGGAAAAAGAGAAACTGAAGTTGGCATTTATAAGGACCAACACACTTTAAGCATTTAAAGTAATGCTTGGGTGTATACTCTAGTACGGTGCGAAGCACCGGACGCACACGCGCGCGCGCGCGTGGCAGTGGGCTGTAGGGCGCTAGTGGCGCTTTGATGGCGCACTTGGATGGTCCTGATCAATCGATCTAGTGGTTTAATCTAAACCATAGGATGCTTCTAGGTAAATCCAGTGGTTGGATTTACTGGACAATCAAATAAATAAACTGTAAGTTCAAATCACATTTGATCTAATGGTTGAGATTAATAAATAACGATCTAATGGTTATTATTAATCAATCATAGACAGTTATTTGATCTGATGGTCAGATTTAAGTGTCTGTTAAAACAGCAGTTTATGACTGTTACTTAAGCAGTTATGGACGGTTGGATTAGCAGTTATTTCAATATTATACAGAAGTAACTGCTGTCCAGTTATCAGAAATATACAGAAATAACTGTACAATGCTTGTTTCTGATACCTTTTATATTTAAAATTAAAAAGTCTTTGTCTGTCTCTTGATATAATAGAAAAATCTGAAAGTGTTCGGTTTTAATTTTTCGTAAGTGCAAAACGAGATTAAAACAAACAGAGGTTTCTGGGCTCCATTGTATCCTGGAGAAATATTTGCTGTAACCTTTTTGCATACCTTTCTGGTGGGGGCAAATAATTTCTTAAGGAAAGCGACGTTGTAACGCGCCTTAGGAGCATTTCGTTTTTCTGCTTTCGTTTATATTTTCTAACAATTATACACCAAAGCATTACTTTAAATGCTTAAAGTGTGTTGGTCCTTATAAACGCCAACTTCAGTTTCTCTTTTTCCCATGTGGGACTATCTTCATTTAATGCTCTTTAATACATTCCTTTTAAATCATTCCCAAGACACAAAATAAATATATATACATATTAATTTTGAAAATACTTTAACATCTCAATCCTCAGCCGTAGGATTAGTCAACATCTCTTTAATAGACTATTGACGTAGAGTAATGTTAAATGTAATACCCATGTCTCCTTCGTGTCCCCCAAAAAGATACACGATGACGACGATGTTTGGTATTACTCATTAACTTAACATGGAAACTCATTCTAATAAAATTCTTTAATTCTCTCTACAAGAGAATTTGGACTTCTACAAATTGCAATAATGTTGCACTAAATCTCTTTAAATTTAAAATTAAATTGATATATTCGTGTGAATTAATTAAATGATGCTATATTATTATCTATTTAACATTCTGGTTGTGCACAATCTTTTTTTTTTTTTTTTTCCCTTGAACCTTCCATCCAGCATGTTTAATTAATTAATCTTACAAGAGCACCGCAACAATTATATAGCATCAATTGATTAAATTGAACATTTTGGATGGAAGGTTCAAGGAAAAAAGAAAAGAAAAGATGGTGCACAAATTACAATTTAATCTAAACTATAAAAAATGAATAATGTTTAGTGCAACCTTTTGAAACTCAGAAGGATATAACGTGTGGAAACATTTTTTTTTTTTCCTTCTTTTATAGTAGCTTGCACATTTGTTCTTTATGGCTGTTGACATCGATATGTAGTAGGCGTGAAGTACGGGCGGTTAATAACCGCCCGCATCTGCGATCCGCAACTAACCGCTATTCGTAAAACTCATTATTGAGAATAACACTTGAAAATGTAGTAACTGGCTAACTGCAAATGCAACTAAAAACAGGTAGCATATATACAAAAAAGAAAAGAAGAAGCCAAAACTTAATATTCTTCATATGTTTTTGGTCAGGAAAGTGATTAAACATTATAGATTCTCAAAGATACCCACGTATAGAGCACTTAGAAAAGAGTACTGAAGAAGTAGTGCCTTGTGGTGGTACCATTAAGTAGGGGTTCAGCTGAAGCCCCAACGCTTTGGATAACCCCATCAACTTTTCCTTCTCTATGTTTATGGTTGCTACACTGCTCATTAATTTACCTAAATCCGGAGGGAGCTGCTTGGGGACTAGCTCCTCCTCCTCTTCTCATAGCTTTTGATTGAGCAAGCATGTCATCATAATTCTGACCAGGGAAATTATAATTAGAACTAACAAGGAGGAATGAGTGTTTAAAGGAAAACAGAAACAAAGAACAATGGAAAAATTACCCTCTTCTCAAAGGCAGCATCTCTTGAGTCGATTATCTTGTCCGCAATGCCGTAATCTATGGCTTCCAGTGCTTGGAAATATTTAGGTCGTTGGATGTCTTTAGCAATTTCTTCCTTGGGTTTCCCAATTCCTTTTGCTAATAGCTCAATGTAGTACTCGGTATTTGCATCCAGCTCTTTGGCCTGATAGTAGAAGCTTGTCAAAGTCAAAGAAGCTGAGAGAGAGAGAGAGAGAGAGAGAGAGAGAGAGAGAGAGGAGAGAGGAGAGAGCAAGTACCTTAATCCACATATCTATTACAGCACCACTTGATCTGTTGACTTTCGGCAGATATAATTTCGCTGCAACAAAGAGAGAGAGAGAGAGAGAGAGAGAGAGAGAGAATCAAAAGAAGAAGATGGAGCTTAAATGTATATAAGTTGCAGGCACATACCAAACATAAGGTCCAACTGTTTCACATATATTAGTTGATCAGCAGGCGGTAAAGGTGAAAGTGAAAAACCAGACAAAATCGTAGGTAAGACACAATTAGTTCCAATCTCATCATGGATTTTGAAAAAATTGAAAACTGTTAGAGATATTCTTCCAGGTGAAATAAGATTGGAAAGGTTTCACGTATGGGAAATGGATCTGGAGAAAGTGGACAAAAGTAACACCAAATATGTTTTAAAATGGGTGTGAAGCGACTAAATGCATGAATGATGTTGGGCTAAATGTGAATTCTGGTTTCCTTGTTTCTAATGATGATGATAATAATAATAATAATAATAATAATAGTAATACTGCAAACAACAGAATCCAACTTTTTGAAAAAAATAAGCAACAAAAGTTTCATTAGAAAAACAGGAAATCTACACATAAAAAAGTAAAATATATAGAATCTTTTACAAAGAATTACAAACTAAAACTCAAATAATCAACAAAACCTGCCAAGGGAGGGAGATGAACACAGACAAACCTAGGTACACCACCCATACAATGACTGCAAATATAGAGACTTTAGCTCAAGAGTAGATAACTCAATGCAATTAATCATGCAGTTATCCATCTCTCTCCATATTGTCCACATAAGGCAAAGGAAGGTCACCTTCCAAATAACACTACCTACTTCTACACCCTCGAAAGAGACCTTTTCAAGCAAAGTACATCTCCACCACTTTCCGAGGTATTACCCATTGAAACTCAAAAATCGCATTAACAAAGGACGATAAATCTCTAGCAATCTAGCACTGAATTAACAAGTGATCAACCATCTCATCAATATACTTACACATGCAACACCAGTCTACAAGGACAATGTTCAATTTGTTCAGATTCCAATTTAATATATCAGTCCCATCAATCACTGGCATATTCGAGCATAATTAATCAAAAAATGACTTCAATGAGTCCAACTCCCAATCATGGAACACGATAGGCATGACAAATTTAACATTAGCGAGGTAAGGGTGTCGAGTAGTAATATTAAATGTTCTAAATTAAACCAAATTTGTCCATAATAGGAGTCACCATATGTATACAAAGCTTTTGGCCCAGAGAAACATGGGAGGAAAGAAGATATTTAAGTAAACAGAAATATCCAAGACAAAATTTGCTAACAGGGATGCAAACATGCCATTCTCCTTAGAGCTTAAATGGTGCAGAACAAATGTGCAGACAGTACTCATTCTAATCTTTTGAACTTTAGAGAGAAGTAAATCATACTAGAGCAATTTGGCTGTACAGCACGATAACCCTTTGCTCCAAGTGATAGAAGCATCGCTGCTTGACCATATGCCATGCCGCAGTTTACAGTATAGACTTCTGATTTGACATACTTCAAGCAGATGGAGAAATACATGCACAGGTAAAGTAGGTTAAACAACTAATATAAATGATAAGCTAACCAAAATAAATATGAAGAAAATTGAGCTATTTCCATGGGCCTTTCTTGAGCACCATTATTCTCTGTTTCACAATTAATACAGATGCGAATAATACCACATAGAGTTGATAATACTTACAGCCATCATGTCAGCAATGGCATATGCCTCAGTTTCTGATCCAACAGTCTCCATCTTCTCATTCTAAATGGCATTAACAGAGATGAAATGAGTTAGGTACACAAGCTTCAACAATAAAATATAATTCTGAGTTTCAGGCGCTACAAGTATAATTTTCCCAATCCGAATTTTCATATGGAGGAAAATCAAAAAATTAAAAACAACAGATTCCAATGCTAACCTGCGTTCCAGGTGAATTTATGTACAAATAGATAGGCTTTGAAGGGTTATCATAATCCAACCACATAAACTGTGCAATAAGGAGCTCAGTTACTGCTGGTACGATCTGCATCAAGCAGACAGGAAAATATCAAGATGGTTCAGATCAAATGGAAAAAACATGCCATCACAATTAGATATAGTATAGTGGCTCACCGGCATGCCCAGATAGCATATTCGAGCATCTAAGAGCAACGAAGGCAAATCAGGAGGAGCAGTTCTAGGTCTTCCATATCCTCTAGCTCCACCACGATACATACTTACACTCATACTATATTTTGAAGGGCTCTTTTCACCCATGCCCGATAGACTCCACATCCCTCCATGGTCCAAATAGTTCTTGGCAGACGAGATGGTTTCCTGTCAATAGTTGTCAAAGATGAGAACTCCTGGGATTAACTGACTTTGCTGCAATAACATTTAGGCTCTATAGGGAGTCCACTTCCTAAAAGCATAATATGTAATAGATTTTCTTTATTATTATATCATCATACACCAATCAGATGACAGAAAGGAGTATGTAAGAAGCGAGAAGAACCTCTGTAACTCTTTCAGACTGCCTTCGGAAGGGATTATCTTCTGTCATGAACATATCCATTTGTGAAGCATTAAGGCCATAAAGATATTGAGGTGCATTCTTGTAATTGTTCATCACTACCAAAGAAAAAATGAGGTAAAGGTAAGTAGCAATTTCAAATTATTTTTCTCCTTAACTGAGACTTTTATTTAAAGCACCTTTTCAGCAAGTACAGCCCTTCTCAAAAGTAAGCAATCCCTCACAGTCTATGTTGCAAGGACACCCACAACAAACATGTTCTAGACAAGATATGAACAAGCTAACACGAGCAAGATGACAACATGGCAAGAAATGAAAATAATCATGTAAGCATATTTTTAGTAGCTCTTTCTACCAGTCCATGAATAACCTAGGGTCGTACTTTAATATAAACAGGTCAGTAACTATGCATTCTCCAACTGCTTGTGATTCCAAGCTGTTAAATGAATTCCCAGAACTATTTAGAGCGCTCTTCAGAAAGGTACTCACATTTGGCTTACTTTGTCGCTGCATATTGAAGATATCAAAGGTTCATGTACTTAAAAAACAAAAAGAGAGAAAAAAATTCTAGCTCCATACTGAGGCTTTAAGTTAACTCCCCGATGATCCATGGTTTCTTCACTCCCCAAATAGTCTGCTGTCATAATGTAAGCCTAATCATAAAACAACTAAACATTTCTAACAAAGGCATGAAACATATGAACTTGGGTTGTTGCTCCTTGAAAAATCAGACTAACAAGAACAATCTAAATTTTTGGTTCCAGTTCAACTATAAGTAGGCTGATATATTCGCTAGATGCCTTTCTTTACAACTAATAATAAGTCCAAATCAAATTCATTAACATCAATGGTTAGTGGGAGAGTGACACAATTATGAAGGAACAATCATAGTAATTCTGGATTAGGACCATATAAATTTTTCTCCAACTGTACAGTTGGGTAACTAATATCTAATTGTAAGTCAAAATATAACATACTCCACTATTTACAAAGCCTTCCTTTCTAATTATCAGCTCTCCAAATTGAGCTTTTAAATAATAATAATAAAAATATATTTTTTTTAAAAAAAAACCTGAATAGGTTCCTATCTACATGTAACATATGCATATTTTGTTACCTATATCAGATACCATCAGAAAGAAAACTAACTCCTCTATTTGGTTGGTGAGAAAGCGAGGAAAAAATTGAAAAAAAAAAAAAAAACCGTAAGTTTAGTTCTCGGAAACATTATGTTTTATTAATTTCCAATAAAACTCACCTAAAACAAAGCCATGTAATTGAATTTACTTAACCCATTTCGTCGTTTCACATCTCAGGCAAAGAGCTCACGAAATATATTCGATTAAGATTACTTTAATTAATCCCAAAACAAAGAATAAAACTGAAATGAAGAGTGGAAAATGAGAGAGACTAACATCCATCTTTGATATTTTCTTCCCTGAACTGCTTGGGAATGTGGTCCAAGGACTTGGCAAGCGGGGACCTGAAGCACCTTCGAGCTGTGCTGTTTCTTGGGTGAGCGAAAGAAGCAGAGAAGAGCTTCGTGCCGTGGAGGAAAGGGGACTTTGGAGCCCGAGAGAGGTACCCACTTGCCCAAATACTCGAGATTCCTCGACGGTGGAGGAGGGTGGAGCTGAAAGTGGGGAGAGAAGCGAGGTGGCCATCGAGAGAGAGAGAGAGAGAGATTTCAGAAGTTTCGGTTTTTCTTTGCAAAGGTGTGTGGATGGGTGTGCTTTGTGCATTGAGTCAGCCAACAGCCCATGGGTTAATGGGCTTATTCCGCCAACAGCCCATGGGTTAATGGGCTTATTCAGTCAACAACCCATGGGTTAATAGGCTTGAGTCTAAAAACTTGAGTCCTACAATAATAGATGTTTGAGGTAAGCCCTGATTAGAAGACAATGGGCCCAAATCAAGCATGCCCAATCCTTCATAGAGTTCAGCGGCGATTTCGTAGGTTAAAAGTGTGTTTTTAAATAAAATTGTGAAAAGTGTCTCGTATGGTAGTGCATTTTTTTAAAATGACGGTTTGAAAATGTAGAAAAATCTACGTTTTTAAAAAATGAACAATTTTAAAGGTCAAACTGCAATTTAAAATGTTAAACCATAATTTTACCAAACATTTAATTGCGTTTTTAAAATTCGCACATTTTGAAATCACTCAAAAAGATACATAAAAAAAATAGACATCCAAGTTTTTTTTTTTTTTTTTTTTTAAAAAAAATATGAAATTTGTTAGAATATTAATTAAATGATTAAATTCACAATTTCTTATCGGCTTAAATATTTGAAATAATTAGTGATTTAACATGACATTAGAAAAACTATTGGTCTTAATTTCAAATCATGTATTTACAGTTTATCTCATCCCAGTTAAATATTTTACATTTTGTGCTTTACTTAATGAGGGAAAGTGTTAGAATATTAATTAAATAAGTAATTTTTTTTATCAACGTAAACTTCTAAGATAAACTATGGTTTAACAAAATTTTAAAATTATGGCATTTGCAAATTGCAATTCGTATACAACTTTTAATAAGCAAAACAAAATCATATTAAAATCTAGAAACTATTTACTAGGATTGGGGGAATCTCAAGTCTTGAGGTAGGCCCGGCTATTTACCTATAGATTTTATGTCATAGATTGGGCTTTAATTCGGCCTCTGTCCCAGCCCAAATTGCAGCCTACCTGGACTCCCACTAGCATTGCTGATATATAGTATAATGACCAAACACTAATATATATATAAATATAATAAAATAAAATAAACCAATGTATGTAGTTAAGGACAACTTACATTGGAGATTTGTAGGTGTGAACTATAATTTGTGTTTTTTTTTTTTTTTTTTGAGGTCTGACTCACAATTTAGAACAATTCTTCAACCAAGTTGGGTTTTAACAAACTTGGATTTCCATATTATTTTGTTTGACTATTTCCTGGAAACAGTTTGAAATTTTACAACTTTTAGTATATATATATATAAATTCAGGTCACAATCCACGTGAAACAATGTGGAAAAAATAAATAAATTAAGTAACAAAAATTGATAGGTAAATTTTAATTGTTTAGTGATTAACATGTTAATAGTCACGTGGACTGTCACGTCAATTTGTAAGGAACTTTCTAATAAGATTAATAGGATTATTCACATCGACTGACGTGACTTGCTTTAAATGGGGTTTTTTTTTTTTTTTTTTGCCGATATGGAAGGATAAGGCCCCCCCTACAATTTCAGGCCATTTATTGTATCGAACGGCGTAAAAATGCTATATATTAAAAATGTGACATGTTACAAATGAGAATTAAACATATTTTCATCAGATTCTTGTGTTTTGCGTCGTAGAAAAGTTTTGGACAAAAAACTGCTTTTTTTGTTTACTGAAGAAGAAATGTCTTTTCAAAATTGAAGAAAAAAAAATCAATTTATTAAAAATGTAGTCTATAGCATTATTCATAATTGATGCTCAACCAACTCCATATATGAAATATGGTCATATTTAGAGCTAATCCTTTCACGTTCCATAAAATCAGTTTATAAAAGCTCAATCTCATATAGTAAGAAATTCATGTGGAGCTTAAAAGCCACGTAACATTATCACAACCTATACACCCAATGTGAAATCTAACTTTTCGAGATGTTACAATCTCCCTTACTCAAATTTTTGACGTCCTTACGAAGACCCATGTCACCTTGCGGTGCTCAAATGCCACACGATTTTATACTATTTGTTACGACCAAAAGAAAGCATATGAAATATTATTCTAAAAAAAACTTGGTCAAGTTCCCATTTGGTTAACCAAGAAAACTACTGTGATGGAAGTGATTATGTGAGGCATGACTTCATCATGAGCCTCGTTTGTGCCGTCTTTCACAAAATGTTACTCCAAGGTTTCTTAGCAGCGACGGCAAAATGGATCATCCTCTTTCTTTGGTTGTTTCCGTTTGATTTTCCAAGAAAAAGGAAGATTGATTTAAAGGGCATCAAGTTGTTGACTAAAAAAAAAAAAAAAAAATTTTTGCTATTATTTGTCCTAATTCGGACAGATAATTGTGATAAACTGAATTAAGATCTTCTTAAATTATCTGTCCAAATTTGAGAGAATTCGAGCAGGTGATTATGAAATACTACTTATTAAACCTATTTAACTAGATAAGTGGTTGTACAACTCAATTTTTATCCGGTCAGGTAGATTCTATAAGTAGTTTCTTATAACCTGTCTGAATTTTTTTAAATTCGGGCAAATAATTTGAGAGGATTTTAATCTTGAAAAATCACTTGTGAGACTTCAGTCAGGCTGTCAAACTATTTATCCGGTCAGATGAATTTTATAAATGATCTCTCGTAATTATCTATTTGAATTCTCTAAAATTCAAATAAATAATTATAAAATATTCGATTCTTTAAAAATTGTTTTTTTTTTTTTAAATGAGAAGTGATTATGTGAGACGTGACCTCAGCGGCTCAGCCGCAGCATTACTTGTACCGTTTTTACAGGACTTTTGCTAAGGTTGTGTTTGTTTGTTGCACCGTTTGCCAAACTTTGACGCCACAATTAAAGTGTTGACTTGAACCGCAAATCTACGTCTTCTCATTTCTTTACAGTGATCCCATTGGCTGAAACCCGCAAGTCCAGTGACGTGTCCATTGACTATTGGCTCACAGAATAGAGAGCCGCATGAGTCAAGAGGAACCTTTTTGTTTTCATCCCAAACCCAATCTTTATCCGAAAAAAAATATATATTATAGAAATCATTTCGCTATATATTCCCTAAGGATAATACTTGAGTTTAGCAAAATTTTCGGATGAATTCCGGAAATTTTGCTACATCGTAGCACTGCTTTCCCTAAATATTTTCCTACCGCAATGAGTTCAATAAATTTAATCGCGAATAAAAAAATAAAAAATAAATGCAATCAACATGGCTTGAGCTTTCACTAGTTAAAAAAAAATTTAACAGTTGGTTAAAATTATCACATCAATATTGTAAAAGAAAAATATTATCTTTATACTTTTTTTTTTTTTTCTAAATTAATATTGTGACAATCGGGTTTGGTGGTTTGGATTCGATTCTAATTAGAATTAGTTCCTAATTAAGACACATAGTTTGAATCACAATGAATACAATTTCAATTGGAACTAAGGGTGCGTTTGGAATTGCAATTTCGTAGACAATAAGTGTGATTTTAAATCAAATTGCAGAACATAAATCGTTTGGGAACTGCGTTTTTTAAAATTGCGATTTAAAAACGCAGAAAATCTGCTTTTTCAAATCGCAGGTAAGATAATGCTTTTTTGAAAACGCATAATTTTAAAAGCAAATTTGTAATTTGAAATGCTAAATTGCGATTTCGCCAAACGCTTAACTGCGTCTTTAAAAATCACTTTTTTTCAAATCGCACATTTTAAATTGTTATCTTAAATAGCACTTTTAGAAATTACAAATTCAAACGGATCCTAAACTTAAAAGACTAATCCTCGACAAACAACCAAATTACCGACCTAACTTTTGGGATAAGCCTATCCCCATGTTTGATTAAACCCTCAAATTCAATGCTAAGATATTTATTAATGTTTTAATTTGTGGGTAAAGAAAACAAGATTACGAATTTCCTAACCATTAAGGCACCTGAATGCTTTTCTGTCCACAGAAAGTAATTAGCTTTGGGAGCCACTAGGGGTGTGGCAAGTGTGATATATTATCTGTAAGAGAAGTAAATACGTGGCAAGGTTCAGCATCAGCAGTGACCGCGTGGCGGCATTAAAGAGACTCCCAACAGAATGGACGGGCATGAATTGCTTGTCGGTTATGCCAAACATGTGAAAAGTAGCCAAAAAGACTAAAAAGAGACCTAATTTGCCAAGCGTCTTCGTGTAAACAATTGCCGCGTTGCTTGCCGTGGCGCTACACGCTTGGAGATACCGTTGGCGTCGGTGAAGCTTCCGTGTGTGCTGTCACTACTCTGTAGTGTACGAGGACACTCTCTCCCGATCTTATATGTTTAGGGCTCGTTGGTTTTTTTTTTTTTTTTTAAATAATTGTGAATATCGAGCGAATTTATTTTTAAAAATTAAGTTTGGATGGTCTATAAAACTTTAGACAAAATTTAAAAAATTTGATAAAATCTTAATAGAATTTAAATTCTAAAAAACAGTATTGAAAATAATAAACACCCAAACATGCTAGCTTTTTCCTTTCCTTTTTTAACATTTTTAATTTATTATTCTTAAAATAAAAACAATAACAAATAATTCAAATAGATAGACGGGGGTGACAAAAAAATGACTTTTAACATTACTCAGAAACTACATGTTAAAACTGTTTTTGATCAACTAATAATTTTAAAAGTCACATCATTCTTAAAAGAATACAAAAGAATGACTTCTAAAATTACTCGTAGTTTCTCTCATGTTTGTTGTGCTTTTGTTTGCGGCTCTCTTGTTCGGTGTTCCAACGGATAAGAGTGTTATTATGGTAACATGCATCCAGGTTGTGAGTGTTAAGGCTCCGTTTGTTAATACTTTTTAGATGATATTTTTTGTTTGAAAAAAATGTTATAATGTGATATAAAAGTAAAAATAGTTTATAGCGTTTTACGAGTGTTAATGCTTTTTTGGATTATTTATTAATGTTTTTGTTTTGAAAATAAAAAAATCAAACATAAAATATATATTCACAAAATACTTACAAAACTATTTTCACTTTTATATCAGTCAAAAATATCATCTAAAAAGTTTTATCAAACGAACTCGTTACTTTATTATATTTAAAATATTTTTTTTAAAAAAAATTATAAAAAAAATGACAAATCTTCTCGAAGGTAAAATAATTAACATTATTGAAATATCTTTGTTGCATAATCCTACTCAACAACATATAATTATATATAAGGTTATGGCAAATTATTTGATGATTTGACTTAACAAACTTGAAGCAAGGAAAATTAAAATGGAGTGGGAATGGGACATGAAATTGGGTCGAAGGAGTCCTAACTTGTACAACAAGAAAACTAAAAATGCACCTCATTCAATGTACGTATCTCCGAAGTCCGAGGCGCGAGGGCTTTGTTTTTTCTAGAAAACAACGAGGATAGTCATCGGGAATAGTAAAAACACGTGGCTTACTATGGAAGTTTCTCGTAAAAGTCTAGCTGTCTTTAGAGGAAGTTGCTACTTGCCATAAAGCTAGAAGTTATCACAATTTGGCAAATGGTTTTTCTTTTAAAGAAAAATAAAGATTCATTATTTTCTACACGAGTGATGATAAATGGGTATTATCATACCATTTTTACTACAATTTTTACTCTTTACAAATTGACGTAACAGTTCGTATAATCGCATGAAACTTATAGCATAAGCTATCAAACAATTAAGTTTATGCATGATACTTGTGTGGATTGATATGTGGGTTTGTAAGAGAAATGTTGATGTGGACGAGATTGCGTTCAATTTTATGAAGAAATTTGGAGAAGACGTGGGCGTCCTGATGAGGTCTAAAACATGTGTAGACAAGCTTGTTAGGAAGGTGTCGGAATCAGATCACATTCGTCAGGACGAGTAAGCGTCTCGTATGCACGGGAGCACATCAAATCGACATAACCAACTTAATTTCAGTGTTTTAATAGGGTTAGAAGTTTAATACTATAAATACTTGTTATAAACCGCCTTGACGGTAGCTTTTGTCTATTCCTAATTGGTTTTCAATAAGAAACACATACAAGAGATGCGTTACATTAATTATAGTACCCTAAACACTTTTCTTTCAAGATTGAGGGTTGATATTGCGTGAGTTACGTGTCATGTGAAATTAATGAGAATCTTTCTCTTACCTATATTTTTGTAGAAATGTTATTTTGTATTCTCTTGTTATTATTCTATCATTTTTTGCTGGTGTTGCATTGTTAATTTACTATTAATTTTTTTTAATTAAGATTAATCTAAAGGTGGATTGACAATGCCATATCAACAAAAAAAGTATAAGAGAAAGACCAGAGAATTATGTATATCACATCTCATTCTTTCATCATTCTCGATCAGCTGATGTAACATTATTAATTCATCATTGAATTTTTTTCTTTTTCTATTTCTTTTTAATTAATATTGATCTAAATGTGGATCGACAATATATGGTGCAAAGTACATGGAATAAGCTCTTACAATTATGGGTTCATACTTTATGCAATGTATATCAGTATAGGAACATGTCGATTTGTTTTTATATTTGGACGTAATTTAATATATATGAGTTTTTCATGTTCCTCTAATATATATATGTTAAAAAAGGTTGAATCTTGTAGGGATATTTATTTACTATTCGGTGGGCTGAGGCTCATCCAAGCTAGTCAACTCTAGTATTAATTAACATATAATATTTAATAAGATTATAATCAAAATCAGATAAGGTAGCTAAAACCTTTTAATTGCAAGCAAATCCTTTAGATCATGGGATATCTTGCACATTTTAAAGATCTAAGCTTGTCTAAAATGAAATGTTTGGTTTCATTTTCATACACATTTTTTCTTGCAAGTGTAGGTTTCAATGATTCAACGGTAAATTTATAAAAAATTATGTGCAAAAAAATGATACTAAACACATCTCAATTTATATAAAGTAATGCTCAATCCGAGCGAAAAATCTATAATCCATCAATAAATGAGTGACATTGATGGCCAAAAAATAATTTTGCATTTAACATGTAATGAAAAATTACTGAGTAATGCTACATCCACGTCACCCATTACGGATCGATTACAGAGTTTTTGCGACGTAGCATTACTCATTTATAAAACCTATATATTTGTCAACAAATTATGGTCCATCAATTACTAATTTATTTCATTATAGCCATCAATTACTAAGAAGTGAAGACACTTGTTTCCTATTACTTTTTTTTCATTATTAGGCACTACTCCATTACCCTTTTTTTTTTTTTTTCCTCAAATTCCAATTCTAAAGGGGTTCATTTGGTTAGGCATTTTGCTTTTTAATTCTTACAAAACTAACTTTTTGAGATCTTTGCCTTTCGGTATTAACCAATACTTATAAAATTACAGCCATGCCCCCGTTGACTCCATCAAAGATCTATCTTTGAAAGAAAACAAGAAGAACGTAAGAGAAACATGTAGTATTACTCTATTTGAAAACACAATTTCTTTGTCTTTCATTTTTTTTTTCTTAAGATAAAAACATTAACAAACAGCTTTAAAAAAAAAAAAAATTATTTTCAAAACATCAAAATATTTTTTCAAATAAAAAACAAAAAAACACATTAATATATATATAAAAAAAATAAAATAAAATCAGAAGATAGGATAAAAATGACTGAAAAAATTTCTTACAACCTTCATATAAGATTGACATGTGGCCATTGGCATGTGAGAAGCACGTGTTATTTAAATAGCATATGTTTTTTACATGTTTTTTTAATAACATTAATAAACAAAAAAAAAACTTTTGCACAATAGTTATGTAACTGTTGTATAATGTCTTAGAGATATGATGTGGGTCCCACGTAGGACCCACCACATGCCTCTTGAGTGGTGCACAACTGTTGTGCACTAATCACTTATCTGATAAAAAATATGTGCTTCTCACGTGTTTAAAAAACAAAAACACACAATTTTTTTATATTTGAATTATAAAAAATTTATGTCCCTATGAAATTTGTTGGCACTTGACAGTAGTGTTAAGTACTTGGTGGAAACACTGGACAGTCTATCCAACAATTTCCATCAATCTTCCAACCTGTAATTTGTAAGCGAAAGCGTACTTTACACGCCAGAAGACCCAAAGTCGGTCTATACATAAATATAAATATCCCGAGTGTGTGTGGGCTAATTGGAGCAGGCGTGCCATATAGTTTTGACTTGGAAGAAGTCCGCTCGAAGCTCAGTCGCCACCCCACCACGACTCCCACTCTCCCTTTCCCCTTTCTCTCTCTTATTATAGTTGACCGACTTCACTGCCCCACCAAACCCCAATACCCACTCTCACCCTTATATAAACACAACACCCATCTCTTCTTCCGCACAATTCACACACACTGTTTCTTTCTTTCTTCCTTCCTTCCTTTATACAGAAACTCAGAACTCTTCTCTCTTGTTCTCCAAGAAACCCCCATTGAAGAAGAAGAAGATGGCCTTGGAAGCTCTGAATTCTCCCACCGCCGCCACCCCTTTCAACTATGAAGACGAAATCGACCGCAAGTACGCCGAGCCGTGGGCTAAGAGGAAGCGCTCCAAACGACCCCGCGTCGAGAACCCATCCACCGAGGAAGAGTACCTTGCCCTGTGTCTCATCATGCTTGCCCGCAGCGGCTCTGAAACCGCATCTCAATCGTCGACACAGCCACCGACCTTGAAGCTCTCGTACAAGTGCACGGTCTGCAACAAAGCCTTCCCTTCCTACCAAGCACTCGGTGGCCACAAGGCCAGCCACCGCAAGTCCTCCTCCGAGAACGCCGCCACTGAGAACAGCAACAACCCATCTACTTCGTCCGGCGCCGCAAGCGGCAGGACCCACGAGTGCACCATCTGCCACAAGACGTTCCCGACCGGCCAGGCCTTGGGGGGTCACAAGCGCTGCCACTACGACGGTGGGAATAGCAATACCAACAGCAGCGTGACCTTCTCGGAGGGTGGTGGCTCGAGCCACAGCCAGAGCCACCGTGGGTTCGACCTGAACCTACCGGCCTTGCCGGAGTTCTTGTCCGACAAGAAAATTCATCGGCTTTCGGTAGTGGAGCAAGAGGTGGAGTCTCCTCTGCCAACAAAGAAGCCCCGTTTGTTCTTGATGGATTCCTCGCAAGAGTGATTTCTAGATGACCAGCTGAATCACAAAGCTTTCAATTAATTTTTTTTTTTTCTTTCTTTACAATAGCCATGATTGTTTTCGTTTTAGGCTTAATTTGTTTTGATGAATATTGTTTATGTACAGTGAATTTGTTCATTGTTTGTGGAACTCTCTATCTCTCAGTCGGCTATTATTAATCATTTTTTATTTTATAATTTATTCATTCATTTATTCCCATTCAATAATTGGATTGTAATACATATCTTTCGGGTGGATCATTTCATCGATGAGTTCTCCTCTTTTTTTCTTTTTCCTTTTCTTTATTTATTTGTCGGATTCAAATGGTTGAATTTTCGAACACCCCAGATTTAATGGTTAATTTTTTTTAAAAAAAAAAAATTATAAAAATCATTTCTCTAAAATAATTTTATTAATATTTACAAGAAATAATTTAGTGGTCCAATTTTACAAGAAAGTCTATTTCTGGACTTCTCAGTTCTCACCGTGGCATTAGAGCTGAGTTGACTGACTGACTGACTGACTGCAGAAGTTGGATAAAGTCAAGGTCAGTAGGGTGTGTTGCCGCGTGAACCGCCGTGGCACAGAAGGCAAAAGCAGGGGGTGGGGCTCTCACGGCGGTGGACCGGTGGTGGTCTCTTTGAGTCTTCTCAAACACGAACCAGCCCATGTTAAGGCGATGGGTTCGAACCAGTAAATACCATCCCATGTGGCTCGTGCCTTTAATGCACATGTTGACAATGATTATACCCTCTCTTTTGATGCCAAACCATTCTCTAATTCCAACTCACCCTGCAAACTACCTAGTGCATTTTGTCAAACAAAAATTTGCACACCTCTCTCCTCATCGATGTCACTGCAACCACCACACAAATGCGGCTAGAATATGATACAAAATTAATACAAAATTAATAGATTGTAGTTGCAGGGTCAGACTCGTTTATTTAAATAGGTTTATACCTATGTCTCGACACGATTCGAACTTGAAAGACTGCCAATTGTTAACACAACTCGCAAATTTGACATGATTCAAACATGAAATTAGTGATTGTGTCTAACCCGTTTAATTAAATAAGATCGAATTATAATTTGATGTTTCGACACTATCTGAACCCGACATGTGAACAAGAATTGCCGGCCCTAACCATACAACCACCCTCAGATTTGGTGTACATGCCTACTTCTTGGAAACTATTGGGTCTCGTATAGTTCCTTCACCAGAAAACAGCATTCAAAGATATTTGTTTAATTTCAATTAAGGAAAAAACTAATTGGACACGGTGTCAAACAGTTCACACTCCACGAAATGTTCTAAGATCATGACCTCGTGAATGACGAAAGAGCCCCTCGTACTCGAGTTGACGCAGTCCAGTCTATAAAAGCAATTGGTTTATAAAAGGAGCAAGTTGAAGGAAGAGAATGAGATGCGTACGTGCCGGTGCCGTGTCTTTAAATCCCTTTCCTCCAAACGCGGCCTTGACAGCCATTCATTGTTCTTCCCTTCACTAGTGAAACAAGAGTGTGGGAATGTCCTTTCTGGACTAATCTGTCAAACCTTACTTTAATTAGAGTATACAGGTAAGCACCATAATGTGTTCAATCAATAACAATGTTGCCTTGCCGGATTTTTCCGCTCAAACTCGGTTGAAAGAATTCTTTATAATTTAGTCTATTAAATTGACATTATCTTTACAACACGTAATTTGTTAATGCCAGTTTAACGGACCTTGTTCAACCCAATTTAAAGCGGCTTAAAAGGAAGATAAAAGGCAAGAGTATGGGTCTTACAAGTGACATGTATCATCTTCTAACATGAGGATATTCCAAAGAGTGGCAACAAAAAAAAGCTTGATAAGAATTTTTGTTTTTTTGCTTGGACAGTTCTAAAGTTGGAGCCTTTGGGAGATGCTGTAAAGCAACAAAGATATGTTATTGCTTACAACACGTGATCTATTAGTATCAGTTTAACGGACGGAGTTTGAAGAATTTTTTTCCAACCCAATTTGAGATTGGGGCGGCTTACAAAAGAAGATAAAAGGCTAGATAATATGGGTCTTAGAGCACTAATAGCAAATACCTTATAAATAGTTCTTTCCATAAATATAGAGAAAATGTTAAAAAATCACTTGTAAAAGATTCTCCGACCTACAGGTTCCTTAAGCATTTGCATTGAGAAGCACTGTAGTATTCTCAATGATTATTATAATCATAAACTCGATTCTCTCTCCTCTTACCTCTCTTCTCCTTATAATAATTAAAAAATAATAATAATATTTTAATGGTTTAGGAAAAAATTAAAAAAAATTATTGTGGAGTGTTTTTAAATAAAAAATCAAAATATAGTTTTATTCTCTAAATTTTAAAAAAAAATTGAGCGTATGCTACTAATGCTCTTATAAGAGACAGTATCATATTCTAACAGGAGGATATTCCTAAGGATGACAAAAAAAAAAAAAAAAAAAAAGATTTATTTTGGTTGGACGGTTTTAACCGTTGGAAGCTTTGGGAGATGCTGCAAAGCAACAGAGAAAGAGGACTACAATTGGCCGTATCTTTTGGTGTTCTTTGCGTGCGGGAGGCAAACATGGATGCGTAGATGCAACTTCTGTGGTAACATCTTTTGTTTATTATTAGTTCACACTTGGGGCATCCTAGTGAAAAACTTTTAGAGTCGGGGTGAAATTTAGATTATTATTTTAAGCTACCGAGTCAACGTTTGGGGGGGGGGGGGGGGGGGGGGCAAGGGGCCATGGCCCCCCAATTTCTTAAAAAAAAAAAAAATTAAGGTTGAAAGAAAAATTCTAAAAAATTTTAAGGCAAAAAATAAAAATTTAGTTTACTGACTCCTATCAAATTTTTTTTTGATCACTGGTCTCTGCCTATAAGAGCTTCTGGCTCCATTCCTGTGTATACACAATAAGGCTCGTTTGGTTTGCGGAATGGCTATTCCATTAGGAAAAGGAATAGTCATTCCTAAGAATATAAGGTGGCAGAATGGAATGACTATTCCTAATATTTAGTTTGGTAAGAATACATAGATTTTAATTAAAATTTAATCAAAATTACTAAAAAAACTCTGCATTTTTTTTAAAAAAAAAAAATTGAAAAGAAAATCAAATTATTAAAAAAACAAAACAAAAAACAAAAAAAACAAAAAGAAGAAGAAGAAAACCCATGGGTGGCCGACCACCCATTGGGGTGGTTGGCCGCCCACCGATTCACTTTGGGGGTGGCCGAATCGACCCCCAAAGAAAATCCAGGCCACCCCCAAAATACTCGTCGGGGGTGGTTGCGACCACCCCCAAAAGCGTCGGGGGTGGTCGCACCACCCCCGGAACGCCTCCGGGTCCACCACGAGGTGACCACGAGGCGTTTCGGGGGTGGCGCAACCACCCTCGGCTCCATATACTGGGTGGCTGGCCAGCCATATAAGGGTTTGGTTTTTGGTTTTTTTTTTTTTTTTTTTTTTTTAAATAAAATATAAAATAAATGGTTTTTTTTGGAAAATATTGCATTTACCCCAAGGAATAGCTATTCCTCTCATTTTTTAGAGGAATAGCTATTCCTCTTCGTAAAGGAATAGGTATTCAATGGGAATACCTACCAAACAAAAGAATGACTATTCTATAGGAATAGTCATTCCATTCCAGGGGTCTATTCCGCGAACCAAACGAGGCCTAAAACTCTTTCTATATTTGTTTTCTATTTTCAAACTAAGAATGTTAACAAAAACACTCAAAAATTGTTTCGTTTTTGTGTTATATCATAACACCTTTTTTTTTTTTTTTTCATTTAAAAATATCATTAATAAACAGAGCCAAATCTAGAAATTTAATAAGAACAAGATTTGAAAATGAAGGAAGGATACTCAAAAAGGCATGAGAAACAGTCTCTAATGGGTAGCTCAATTAGCTAGGGACTACACCTTATGAAGTAGAAGTCACTAATTTGAATTTCCCTCCTCTTTTGTCTGGACATTGTTAAAAAAAAAGAAAAAAAGAAAGAAGAGAGGCATGAGAAACGTGAAAGAAATTATAAACGCTTTAAACGTATATGACCTATGTGTGTACATCATTAACCATTCACGTATATTGGCTTTTTTTTTTCTTTTTTTTTTAAAATTTTTTTTTTTGTAAGTTATTGGCCTTTTCTTTTACTTATTACAACTAAATCTTGTAAGAATTATTTTAGCTTGTCTTTAAGCTATATCGTCTAATCGTTTTCCACTACGTCAGTACAATTATTTATTTTGGGTGGTCTAGTTTCAAGACACCATATGCAGAGCGTTTCCTTACAGAATGACATGAACAAAGCTTAAGTAATAATTGGAGCAAATTTGGACACATTATGGATGGAATAAAAGTTGGGTTAAGCCGGATGAGATCTTGGAGAGACATGTCAAGTATAATGCGAATTTAGCCGCTCATACCATAATCAAAGAGACTATTTTGTGGGTCATAGATAGAGTTTGAATTGAAGAAACCCAGATTCCTTATGTGATTGAAGCTATTCAATAAATATTGATATTACTGTAAAACAAAAAATTCCAAGTCACCATATTAATTAGATGCCCTTCTTTTCTATAACTGTACTTGAAAAGTAAATTTAACACAAGAAAAAGGTATTAATTTGCAAATTCATTCACCGACTATGCCTTTTTTTCAACGAATAGCATATGCTATCATACATTACTGAAGAAAGTTCAAGAAAAAAGACAAAAACAAGAGGTTCAAGACCCCAATCCGAAGCCAAATAAATCTAACTTGAATAGCAGTCTAAACAATACATAATCACTACGGGGATCACAATGAGCTACTCTTTACATTTAAGTACAATCAACAAATAAAAGAGGACAGATCTATCACCAAAGTTAACAAATAGTCCAGTAACTTTTAAGCATTACAGAGGCAAACTGTGAACAAACAAGAAAAAACAACATAAAACAGAAGCCAAAACTAGGACCAGCGTTAGGTGGCGCCGTTGCTGGAGTACACGCGCTGCCACCGGAGACTTCATTTGTAGCAGAAATCTGCCGGAAGACCTCGGATCCATTGAAAAACCTCCAACTGTGCCTTGGAAGACAAGCTGTGACTCACACACACCGGTCTAGGAAGTGATCTCCCTGGCGTGTGTAGGCCACGCGCCGAGCGTGAAGAACTGACATGACCGTGGCTGGAGGTTGCTGGATCGGAAGAAGCCAACGACCATCGTGGAGATGTGCGTGTCTTGGAAAAACCAGCCGAAGTGAACATATCTGACTCCAAAAAAAGAAACCCAAACAAAGAAAAACCAGGTCAGAAACTTCGCTGGAAAACACACTAGAAAATCGCTCCCCAGCCCAAATCCGGTGAAGTCTTTTGCCGGGGAACATCAACCACTACCGGATCTAACCTGGGAGAACAAAAACTCCAAAGCTTTAATGGCTAGAGGACACAAAAACTCCACCGGCTTTAGCCAAGGAAAAGCAAAAAACCTCCCTCACTCTAAAAGGACAAGGGGGGAAACACCACTGGGGACGAAGGTGTGGAACCTCCCTCCCTGAACACCCAACAAAAAACCTCCCACCATCCTATTAATATTCAATTACATTTAAAAAAAAAAAAAATTCAATTACAAAATTTGTAACCCCATATCTTGAAGGACATTGTTTTTTGTTTTTTTAAAAAGGATCAGAAGAAATTCCTTCTACTTAATCTATTAAATTGAATATATTATTTCTATTAAAAATGCAGGTGATCAAAATCACATATTATAAGGATAAATGCCAACTTAATAGAGTGAACTTCAAGGATTTTCTCAAACTTAATTTAGGGTAAAACTTTTTGTCATGTCTTAAAACGTATGGAAGATTACTTTGATGGTAATGAGAATTAAAAAAAGGTCATTTTCAAATTTTATGTAATTTTCTAAGGACAAAAATTTCTTATAAATCGGTTTGTAGGAAAATGTATATAACCCACATATAAAATTGACATGTATTCCTTTGTAAAAAATTTCATACAAACCGCATTATCAAATTGACATGTGTTCCTTTGCATGTGAGAATCATATGTTTTAATAGCATATGCTTCTCACATGATTTTTTTTAATAGTATTAATAAAAAAAACATGTGCTTCTCACATATTTAAATGACACATATCATTTTTAAACGTGAGTTGTATGAAATTTCTTACAAACCAATTCATAGAAAATTTCTGTCCATTTTCTAGTATAACACCTAGCTAGGAATCTTTTAGCCCTGTTGATGGTGATCCTTCTAGAGTTAGGCCCCAACGAGGCCCATTCCCCTATCAATCATGGATTAGTTTAGGCCTGTTGGGTATAAAGAAACTCGTGGCACATCGGATCAGATCTCCGATGCCAACGTGATCTAACCCAAATCGAACCACTTCTAGGGAGTAAGCTCATGTTAGGCGATGGCGGCCTACACTCTACCTCTCCGCCTTATTTTCACTAACTTAAGCATCAAATATAGTTTTTGCTAATCGCAACGAGCCTCCGACCGACTCTATCTATCTTTCTACTCTTGAATTGAATATTTGGTGTGCGGTCATTGTATCAACAAGTAGCATGAATTCATTAGCCAACAAAATTGATTCTGATATTCTTTTTTCTATTACATCTATGTTTTAAAGACCAATTATTTTTGTGTGTGGACGAGGTCACTTAAAACAAGGGCAAATTAAGCAGAAGACAAGCCAGAGTGGTTGCATCCAGTGCAATTTTCTACAGTTGACACAAATAGACGGATGAGATCAGGTCAATGATCAATCATTCAACGTGTTCAATAAGAGTGACTAGTTGACTTTCTGAGCAGGAATGAGGAATCCCTATTTATTTATTTATTTATTTATTATTATTATTATTAATTTGGCAGCTAACTAATAAAGAATTCCAGTGTGGACAGCTGGTTTTTTCAACAATAAGACTTCAACCGTAGCTTCTCTGCCTTTTTCCAATTATTATATATAATAAGTAAAGCTAAGCAGCCTGATTAATTCCATACCATTAGCCATGGCATTCTTGTTTGGTAGGCGGTGAGAAAACCATTTTGAGGCAATGCCTTCTTTTCTATTTTGTTTTCGGTTTTCAAAAACAAATATATTAAAAAAATATATATATATACATATCCGCTCAAACTATTACAACGTTGTCAATGCCCTTAAAATACCAATTAAGTCAATATTTTTATAAATTATCAAAAAAATGTCAACGTTTCCCAATGTCAGCAAAAAGACAAAATGACCTTAAATATTTTTTAATAAGACAAAAATACCCCTATAAATTAGAGAAAAAAAAAACTAAAATACCAAAAACCGAAGAAAAAGAAGAAGAATAAAGCTCTCTCTCTCTCTCTCTCTCCCCCTTGTTGATTGTTTTTTCTTGTTCTTGTTCTTCTTCTTTTTTTAACTTTTTAATTTTTGGAATTTTTAAATTTTTATTAAGGGTATTTTTTTTGTCATTAGGAGAACATTGACATTTTTTGATAGTTTAGAGTGGACATTGATACAATTAGTAGTTTGAGAAGACGTTGACAATGTGGTGGTAGTTTGAGGGGATATGTGTACTTTTTTCCATAAAAAAAAATTATAAATACAAAATACTCATAATTATTTTCACATTTATGACAACTCACAACACTTTTTTAAATAAAAACAAAAAAAAAAATACATTCCAAAACACATTACACATTGGGATGGGGCCCAGTGTGTGGGCTCCACCCCAATATGTCTTGTGTGAGTGTAGTTGTTGTGCACAAAAAGTATAAATATAATTTTCCTTAAGATATTACATCAAATAAGAATAATGATAGTTGTACACCAAGTGTACAACAAATGTACACCACCCCTTCACATGGGGTGAGCCCTACAGTGTGTGGAGCCCACCCCATGTGAAGGGGTGGTGTACATTTGTTGTACACTTGGTGTACAACTATCACTCCTCCTCAAATAAAAAGCACAAAAGCTGAGTGGGACAACCCAATAACAATCATGGTACAATTATCAGTGTATAAAAGACTTAAATTTGATTGGGACTGGGGCATTTGAATGACCCGGCCCAATGAATTATTGGCTCACAGGCCAGGAGAGAAGCCGCCTGACATTGCGGTCGGAAAAGACAATCCAAAGGTGGACATGCTTGAAACAACACCTACCCCAACATTAACAATCAATTTTGAACACCATAATAGAGAGTGAAACACCAATAGAGATTGGATCGGAGCATCGACAAAGAGCTCCACCACGGTGTCCGACAAGAGAGATACCCGACATAAAAAGCTTTTGGACACCACATCCACATCCCAATCTACATTTAGATTTAATTAAGAGTCTTTAGAGACAACAAGAGGGTATCATCGATGGATGATGTCATATTGAGTTGTTTAATTAACCTTCCCTAACTCGCAGCTCTTAAAAAAGCTAAATCAAGTGTGATTAGACTAATCCTCCTTTTCACACTAGCCCATGTAGCCTGATCGTGGCTCAATCACTTGTCAGCCCAAATTCATAATATATATATATATATATAATTTTTACATGTATTTTTTTTTTATTTAAAAAAAAAATAAGTACTTCAACTAAATAATAACAAAGAAATACATAAGGCTGTGCAACCCAACAAAGAAACTTGAAATAATCACATTAATATAGGTAAACAAAAAATAAAAGAGAATGCAACAAATAAATGATACGGTCATGTAGATCCTTACTACAAAAGCCAAGAAAAATGGTTGTCACTAAAAATGATTTGGTAAGATACAACACGAATGGCACATTTAAGAGGCGTAAGAAGGGCCCTAGACTTCGAAAGATCCAAAAATCCAAACGGTAGCCAAACAAAGAAATAATTACAGTACTAGTACACTCAAAGGTGAACCACCACAGTAGATAAGACATTGATAGAGATTAAAACCAAACCTAACGTGAATATAGGCTATATAGCTTTAACAGTCGAAAAAAAACTACAGTAAACAAATAAAAACAAGAAGTAAAACATCGGCATCTGATGTGACGGAGTAGGAAGGAGAGTGGCGACAGTGACCAATGGAGAGGAGGAAACAAGAGGCAACATGCGCGGTGGACGACACGTGAAGAGCATGTAGAACATGTATGTTATTTTTTCATTTGGCGCATATTTTGGACGAGCCAAAAGGTCTATAGGTTTTTTTATTTTATTATTATTATTTTATTTTATATATATATTTTTTATTGACAATTAACTCATGCAATCAAGTGATCTGAATCTATGAGTTCACCCAAGACATACCATTCAATCCGAAAACTACTGATAACCACTCAATTAATCTTGTTGGCAAAACTAGACAAGATTTCAATTGAATCATTTGGTCTGTTAATTTGATTAATTATGCTGGTAGAAACTCAATACATTGCAGCTCTTGCAAGTTAAGCAATCTCTCTCTCCAAGAGCAACTTTGACTGTAGTAAATTAGGTGGATTCCAACCACTTTCTATATAATGCGTCATTGGACTAGGTTATACATCTTCCATTGGCTTAGAGTGTTAAAATATTAATTAAATTATTAAATTTAATATTTTTTATCAGCATAAGTTTTTGAGATAAATAGTGATTTAAGATGATCTAGAGTAATGCTAGAAGTCCTTCTTATGTCCCTAAAAAAATAAGGTAACTTTTAAAATCACCATTGGACTTCTGATTGATTACTATTGAATTTTGATCAAATGATGATTTTAAAAGTCACATCATTTTTTGAACGGACATAAGAGTGATAGGTACATGAGGGACTTTTAAAATTACTTGGTATCAAAGTAGCATAAATTTTTGAGATAAATGATGATTTAATATGGTATCAAAGTAGATGTCGTAAGTTTGAACATTGACTCCAAAAGTTTACCTCACATTTCAGTTAAATATTCTATATGTTGGGTCTCACTTGTTGAAGTGGAGTATTAAAGTATAAATTAAATGATTAAATTCACAATTTCTTATCAACTTAAGCTTTTTAGATAAGTAGTGATTTAATATGGATAATCCTATAAATGTCTCGAATGATGATTATAATATCCCATTTTGTATTTCTTTCTTTATTTTAAATTTTTTAAAGAAAGTTTTGTAGATTTTCATTAATAAACCATGAATAAACATTTTGCTCAGCAAGTACAATGTTGCAAATAGATGCAGAAAAAATCCTCCATCCAAACCTGTACCACATATTCATGAATAGACGCCTTTGGTAATCTATGTAAAGCTTCATTAGCTTCCCTTTTTATATGCCCCACTGACCATGATTGAAAATTATTTAGGATAACTTTTGCATCTTCAATTAATTCCTCATACCTGCTCTAACAAGGTCCTTCTTTCTACAAGGCATTAACTATTTTCAACACATCTCCCTCCATCATGATATTTTGGAAATCCAGATCTTTACTATATTCCACAACCTTCCAAGCTGCCAAAGCCTCAGCTACAGACGAGTTAGAAATATAAGGCTTTGTTCAGCACAATGGGTACATTGATGCCAACACTTCCCTTTATGGTCTCTAGCTATTATCCCCACTCCCATCTTCTTTTTTGTTTGTGTCTACAATTGCATCCCAATTTATCTTAATCATTCCTACAAGTAGCTTTTTCCATCTCAACACCATAATTTCTTGGTCATTCGTCACATTATTCCTCAAACCTTGTGCGACCTTTTGGAATTCCTTCATGAACTCTCTCGCACTTCTAACTAGTTGAGAAGGATGCAAAAAATACCTCCTATGGACCACTATATTTCTCTGAGAGAAATGCTAGGGGTACAAAAAATCTTACAAAGAGAACTTTACAAATTGACATGGAGCCTCATGAGAGGCTCCATGTCAGCTTAACATTAAAAAAAGTTAAAACAATTTTTTTATGCATAGACAAAAATACACTTTCTTCTCCTGTTCAACCCACTTTCATGGAAACCATCACACCGCCGGAAACTCAGCATGCTGGCCACACAACTCCGAACCCGACCCACCGAAAATCCAGACAGTCGCGGACTGGACCACAACCCCGACGACGCTTCTGGTCGGGATTCGGCCGTTTTGTTCGGAGAACGGCCCGATCCCATCCATCCCGACTAGATCCCGTCCAGCGAGGCGGGATCCGGCCGTTCTGTTCGGGGAACGGTCGGATCCCTTCCATCCCGGCCGTTCTGGCCAGGGATCAGCCTGCCGAGATCCAGCTGTTTTGACCGGAGAATGGGGTCGTCGGTGAGACCGGATCCGGCGATGGCAAGAGGATTTAACCCATTTTTCTCTGGACACATTATGAAGGACATTTTTGTATTTGTATAGCATGCCACGTCAGTTAGTAAAATTCTCTTAGTAAAATTTTAAGTACTCTTAGCATTTCTCTTTCTCCGAAGCCATAATCTTCTTGCTACCATAGCCACCAATTCCAGCTTGTCCTCATCGATTCTCTCCATAAGCTTCTTAAGGATACTTAGGAAATCGTCTTCATCATTAGAACATTTTTGAATCTTCCTATTGCATTCAGCTCACACATCTTTTGACGACGAACAACTTCGGATAATATGATCAATGGTCGTCTTTGTTGCCTAACCACAAATGGGACGAGATGTGCTATACATCCTCCTCATGCCATTCTCTCATCTTCCTACTTTTGAAAATCATCATTGAATCTGTGGGGCCTATATGAATAATACACATGAGGATGGGAGAAGAACATGAAGAGAAAATGAATCATTTCTTTCTCTATAAAAACATCTTAACTACCCCTAGATCTTCCCGATCTCCTTCCACATATAGTCTTGAGTTATTTGAACTACCTTATTTTTCCTGCTCGAGATGATGCGCACGTGTGACCGAAAACTCTCTGATTTGTGTACCAATCCATACCAGTTAGTCTTATTGCCTGTTTGGACTAATAGTCATACTGCATATGCTTAGCTATGGAAATTTCTTCCATTAAAGAAACTCTCTATCAATTTGTATCTTCATCAATAAGTTCCTTTACAATAGCTACTTTATCAAAAATACACACCAGAGATTGAACCTGAATATAGATAGACACGAGGCATCCACTATTATTACTTAGAAGTTAATTAATTAAGCAAGTTGATTCATAGCTTGATTGAGTTTCCTAATTAATTTATTATTCTTAAGATGTTAAAAAAATGATTCTATGTATACCCCAAATCATGCCCTGAATATTATAAACGCCAGACAGGTATTGATGGTGCAATCAACAATTAATGGACGATTACTCGCCACGTTTAACACTATCTCGACTGCTAATTCAAAGATTTTCAATCAATTTTTAATTTGCATTTTCGCCATTAAAAAATAAAAAAAATCCCAAATGAAATGATCATCCTTCTTTAATGTCGTACAATAGAATCAAATATTTATTTGAATAAAAAAGTTTTAGACAAAAACGTACATAATCATGCTCGCAAGACAATTAATGTTTCTTCAATTCTCTTAATTAATCCTCCGGAAAGGAGTCTTGATTCGCATGGAATTTTAACTCTAATTAATGATGAAATAAACAAATTAGGTAGAAAAGATTGATGGTTTAAGATCTACGTTTTTTGTTTTTTATTTTTTATTTTAATCAAATCGACACGCTACGAGAAATATTAGATTAAGATCTTTTTAAATTATCTGTCCGAATTTGAGAAAATTCGAGCAAGTGATTGTGAGAGACCACTTATAGAACCCACTTGTCTAACCATTTATCCAGTCAGGTGAGCTTCATAAGTGATATCTTACAATCACCTACCTAAATTCTCTCAAATTCGATCAAATAATTTGAGAGGATCTATAAAAAAATATAAATCATATTTTTCAAAATCCTCTTTACCAGGAATCGAGGATTCTGTACCTATATTCTAAAGAAAAGATTCTTGTCCATATTCCAAAGGAAAATGAGGATCCTGGAAGATCTACCCCATCATTATTGTCTCACTAAGAGCACTCACATTAGATCATGTAAAAGTCCCTCTAAATCTATAATAGATAACAAACTAACAAAAACACTCCTCCATTGGATTATCTATCATAAATCTAAAATAGAGTTTTGGTAGATTTGTGAATAGTGCAACTCTACATGTAGAGTTGCACTATTCACCAATCTATCCATTATTTTATTGTTTTCTACATACAAAAAAAGTGAAAAAAGTAAAATGACAAAAAGTAGAAAAAAGATAAAAAAAGAATAAAATAAGAGTAAAAAAAGAATATAGAGTTAAGAATAAATAATCGGATGTATGATGTCTTTTAAAATTTATTAGCTAAACTAGCAAAAGTGAGTTTTCGTTAGCTATTATAGATGAAATTTTACACGATCCAATGTAAATGCTCTAAGTTTAATTCCTTTTCTATTTCCTCCAATACATGCTCAGGATTTTGTCACGTAAAAGTAATTTTAAGTTTGTAAAAGTAATATAAGTGTGTAAATATTTTTCTATGTATATTTTTTGTATTTTTCTTTATTATTATCATTTTTTATTAAATAAGATACGCATCGCCTCCTAATTGGATATGACGTGGCAATACAGTTAAAAATTTAATGAAAAGTGGATAAAATGATATATTTTATAGCGATTTTAACCTTAAGGAGTATATTTTAATAAAATTTAAACCTTAAGAGTGAGGGATTTGAATGAGTACCCTTGTTGAGGAACTCCAACTCATGGAGATGACTCGCTTGACATCATCATCGAAAAGCTCGAACGTTGCGGGGATTGGCACTAAATCTTTGACGATTCCATCTTACGGGATCTAGCCGTACATTCCTATGAGAGCTTGAAAAAGCTCCACGGCAATCTTCTGGTACTTCAAGATATGCAGACGACACTAGGAGCTCATTTGTTTGTATTTAACCAAGGAGGGCAAAGAACCAATGATACGAGGAGAATACACGAGGGTGAGCCTCCCCTAAGCTCAAGGAGGTGGTTTGGCCGCCTCCTTAGGGATATCAGGAGTGGCTAAACCACCTCCCAAGGTTGCAAGTGTGCTTTAGACAACTCCAAATTGTTTTTTGGATGTGGCAAAACCATGCTTTGGGCTAAGGGATGATTTAGCTACTCCAAAATCATTTTTTGGGTTGGTCAAATTAACTACCCCATCTTCTTCAGATATCAGGGGTGGCTGAAGTACCCCTAAGCTTGAGGGGTGGTTTAGAACCCCCATATCTCTCTCTCTCTAAATCACTTGTCAGTTCGAGGGTAAGTATATTTTCTCCTTAAAAAAATTAATCTTGTTCCACCCACATTGAGTTCTTCTCTCAGCTCTCTAACTCGCTCCTTTAATTCTTCTTCCTCTACGCCCAACCGTTGACCACCATAATCGCTGCTGCCACTAGCATCAATATTGCCACCATTGACCACCATAGTCTTCGCCCACCCTGAATATGAACCGTCTCAACCATCACTTGAACCTTTCCTTTCATCTGTCACGGGCACTAAGGGTATACATGCGGATGCAAAAGTGGTTATTTGCAATATCCGCACATACATCTGCAAAATGTGGATATCACTTTTAGATACCCACATCTGCGCATTTTTTACTATATGCATCCACACGATTATTGTAGTTATTATCCGCTATCCACAAATAGATAATTGACATATTTTAAACGCTTCTAAAAATAATTTTGACCAATTTTTAGTCTTTGAGCTTGTTTTGAAAATATAATGCAACACCGAAAATATGTAGAACTGAAAAAAAAAAACTCAAAGGTCACGTCCTCTCATAATCATGCCCTTGCTGCCAATGCAATGCTTGTCCATTAGCATCACTACAGTATCATTGTAGATCTCTCTCTCTGTGAGAGAGAGAGAGAGAGAGAGAGAGATTTGATGTTTAAGCTGGAAAGGCTAATAATCATATCATATCCCCAATATAATGGTGTAAAAAGCAAAAAGAAAGCACTTGGGCCACAAACTTTGGCATGGCACTAATGCATGTATCAAACATCACTATAATGGGCTACACCAACTGTAAGGTTCTTTCATGGTCGTGCTCAAAGCCCTAATCATCCTTTCCCATTATGTGTATATGCACTCTGACAAAAGCATAAAGGAAAAGCCATACGCTAACACCCTAGGCCTGTTTGGAATTACAGTTTTCACACTAGCTATACACAAAAGCTACAAATTAAAGCATCAATGGTTCTTTGTTTCATTTTTTTATTATTACCAATGCTTAGAGCACTAGCAGCAGATTCCCAACCATTTTTCCTATATTTAGGGAACAAAACTACTTTTTGCTTCCCAATAAAAAAATACCACACAATAGATTCCTTACATTTCCTTATATCAATTAAATATTATTTTTTTACTCTTATTTTATACTTTTTCTCTCTTTCCTGCTTTTTCTCTCTTCCCTATATCAATTAATTATACTTCTTTTATATTAAAATAATACACAAGGAAGGAATAGTAGATATGTATACATAGAGAATTACTATTCATTCCTAACCCTCTCATCTAAATATAGGGTATCTGTTGTGGGAGGTTTTTTGATATTTTTCATGAAATTTTCCCTAAATACAGGGAATGAAACCATTATAGAGTAACTGCTACTAGTACTCTTAGAATATTCTCCCAAACATGTTTTTATCTTTCTTGAGCTTCAATCTCACTCTCCCATTTTTGGGTGTCATCTCTTTGAAATCTCCATTTTGAAACTCAATTGTTTTTCTCTTCAATTTTTCCTTGTTGTCCCTACTTCTCATCATGACCATATTAATACTACCCATCCTAATCATATTCAAAGAACTTTTGGCCTCAAAAGAGCCCAAGCTAATTTCTATTTGTACATATCCAATATTTGGTGTGATTATACTTGTCATGTTCACACATTGCTGCCAAAAGATTTGTGATCATAGAAATTAAACTTAAAGTGTCATATATGGTGCAGAATATATTACACATAACATACTTTTCTTTTTAACTGGATTAGAAGAATCTTCTTCTTCAATTCAGTCTATTAGATTGACATCTGTTATTAGTTTCATATATTAGATTAGAAGAATTTTCTCTAACTTAGTTTGCAAGAAAACTTTATCCTATTACATACCCGAAAGGACTAGACACTATTAGGAATTGGGATTTCATATAAGGGCTAAGAACTATTAGAATTTCATATAACTCGATTCCACCTAGCTAGTATATATTAAATGTAAGACTTAATACTTATGGAATATCTACACAATTTACACTATCTAAATTCTAAGTAATCAAACAAAGTGCTCCCTCCCCCCAAAAAGCCCCTCTCTCTCTCTCTCTACTTTTACTTTTGTTTTTCTTTTTTCTATCACTACCGAGAACCAAACAAAACGAAAAGAACATTTCCACATTTAAGCAAGTTAGGCATGAAAATGTTGCATATGGGAGGAAAAGTCAGTTTTTTTTTTTTTAAAAAAATAAAAATAAAACAAAAACAGTGACAAAGTTCGTGCTATTTACATAAAGAAGCACTAGGTTATTGGCAATTACAGTATTCTTATTCAACGTGAAAAACAAAAGGAAAAAGGTAATAAAAAAAGATGAATGCTAGAGCATCTTCTGGTGTTCTCCTAGAATGGCATAGATGTAATTTTTTTGATTAAAAAATTGCATCTATGCCATCCAAAAGGACATATATGTAATTTTTTATTACATTTATGCCATTTCAGGAGAACACTAGGAGAACACCAGAAGATGTTCTAGCATTTCTCATAAAAAAAAAAAAAAAAAAAAAAAGTTCACCAACATTAACGGGCACTAGGATAGGCGTTACATTAGCCAAACGGCCAAAACCCAAAAGAAAGAAAGAACTAAAAGTTGGATTACTCTGGGAATTTGTATTTGTAAGAGCTATATATATATATATATATATAGTAGCCTAATTGACTGGCTTTGAATATTTGATATATTTTCAATTCCAATAGTTTGATAAAACTTTTGGGTGAGTTTTACTCTAATTTTTAATTTTTTTTTTGTTAAAAAAAGTTCTGATAGGATGTAAAGATGAAAGTAGTTTTGAATGTTTTATGCTTGAAATTGTTTCTTTTAATGCTTTAGCTTTTTAGCGTTGTCAAATGAGGTTACAAGTGATTCAAACAAAATGGCAATTTCATAGATAAAAAAGTGTGATTTTGAATCAAATCGCATAAAATGAATCGTTTGAAATTGCGATTTAAAAAAGCAGTACATCTGCCTTTTCAAATCACAAGCAATGTGGTACTTTTTGAAAACGCACAATTTTAAAAGCCAAACTACGATTTTCCCAAACGTTTAAGGGTGCGTTTGAGATTGCGATTTCGTAGAGAAAAAATGCGATTTTAAACCAAATCGCAGAAAGTGAACCGTTTGGAAACTGCGTTTTTAAAAAATTGCGATTTGAAAAGGAAAAAAAGTGCTTATTCAAATCGCAGGCAATGAAGTGCTTTTTTGAAAATGCAATATTTTAAAAGGCTAAACTGCGATTTTAAAGGCCAAAATGCGATTTTGCCAAACGCTTAATTGCGTTTTTAAAAATCACTTTTTTAAATCGCACTTTTTGAAATCGCAAACCCAAACGCACCCTAAATTCGTTTTTAAAAATCACGTTTTCAAATCGCACTTTTTGAAGTCGCAAACCCAAACAGACTAAGGGTGCGTTTGGGATTGCGATTTCGTAGACAATAAGTGCGATTTTAAACCAAATCGCAGAACATAGATCGTTTGGGAACTGCGTTTTTAAAAATTGAGATTTGAAAACGCAGAAAATCTGCTTTTTCAAATCGCAGATAAAATGATGCTTTTTTGAAAACGCAGAAATTTAAAGGTAAATTCGCGATTTTAAAGGCTAAACTGCGATTTTGCCAAACGCTTAACTGCGTTTTTAAAAATCACTTTTTTCAAATCGCACATTTTAAAATCGTTATTTTAAATCGCACTTTTTGAAATTGCAAACCCAAACGGACCCTAAATCTCTCGTTTTGAAACCGTAAATCCAAACGAACCCTAAATTGAAAAAAAAAAAAAAAAAAAAAAAAAATCTCCAAATCCACCCAATTTAAAGAAAAACTTTGTTTACCCTTGGGGAGGGAAAGGACCACAGACATATTTAAGCGCAGATCTAAATGTATCTGTTCAGTTTTTGTATTTGTACTCTTTTTTCCCTTTTTAAACCCCCCCCGGAATCGATCTTTTCTCGTTTTTTTCTTATCGGTAGATCAACGGGAAACATGGGAAAGATGCTTAGGCTAATGCTGTGGTCCTGACCATGTTCTTATATATATATATATATATATATATTATTTATTTATATATTTATTTTCTTTTTCTGCATAAAAGGCAGCAATTGTATGATGCATCGACAATCTTCTACTCTGACGCATGCCATGCTCTGGTATTCATTGGTTCATGTAATGTAGACCATCAAGACCAATGGCTGCCATGATTGGGCATCGTTTTTGTCTATTTGGGTTATCAAGCAAATGACATGGAGGGTTTAAAAAAGGATGGCAGTGGCGGCCATGTGCATTGTGTTAGATAACTAAGCAAGAATGTGTACCATTCTCTTCTTTTTCCATCTACTTGGTACATATCTACTAATTAGGCCACAAGGCAAAGTAATAGCAATTGCTAACTTTAAGTACAATGTCATGTGATAGACCATTTATATATATATGCTCGGCCAGCCCGGTCGAAAAAACCAATTAAGGCCTAGGATTTGGATTAGGATGACAAAGTTCGAACGGCAAGTCTTGACTAGACTAGTACAAAGGTCAACACAAAGGAATAAAACAGAAAACATACAATTAGGACTCGATCATAGGAAAAAACCTAGATAGCTCGACCAACCATGTCGGCAAAAACAATTACTTAAAGAATGCCCGTGATTTCAATCCGAATTTACAATGTGATTTCATGGCAGAATTTGGTTAAAGTCATAACCCGTAAGGGAATGTTCTACGTAAGGAAGGTTCGATCTCATATCTTCTTTCCGAGTAGAATCTTACACCTATATTCAATATTAGAAAATTCTCACTCCCCTTTGCTAAATTAAGCATCAAAGAGTTTCTATACCGGCAACCCCCAATAAGTCTCCGACTATCCTTATGTGTTTTGCAAGTATACGTTGACCGAATTAGACCGTGCAATCAACTGCATCATCGGCAACAAATATTAGGAAGATATAAGTGCTTCTCCAGGCTCTCACTTGTATGGTTTGTAACACTAAAGCAGTAAGTGTGTTATGATGATTGTCCTCAAAGTATGTAACAAACAAAATATTCTGGCCAAGGCATGTGGTGGGTCAAAGAAGATGTGTGTAGTCTCCAAAAGAAAAGGTCAAAGTCGATGTAGGAAGGGTCCTTTTCCACACGCTGGTGCAGTAACCTTTTGCCATCCAAATGTCCAAGATTAGGCATGTAGGACCTTTGAACAACCTCCATGACAGGTAACTCGTTGACCAAATCTTATCCGAAAACCCCCACCACATAATGACTTGGATCTCATTCAATCTAAGACCGTCTTTCCTCTTTGAAATTCAACAAAAAAAATTCAGTGTTCCTTAAGGAACGATATGGATATAATTTCATTGTTTCATATAAATAAGTTCATGAGTTGTTTTCAGGCATACAGTCAGCACTACATTTAAAGAGTACCGATCTAAAAGTTGATTGAGACTGAACCTAATTTTTAGCATTACTCATTATGAGTTTGTAAGTTTACCGAAATCTTGCACTTTTATCACGCTGTGCTCATATATGGGAATATGATATGTTTCAAGGCAAGTCTAAATGGATTGTACCGTATATACCTTTTGAACAAGGCGTGAGAGAGTTAATTTGGTGCCTGAGTAGGTGAGTCCCACACTCTGAGTTTTTTGAAAACTTGTCCGAACACTCCAATCCCGCTATTCCCTACCCAAATGTCAGGGTCGGGATCAACCTATTTTTCCGTTTGTTTTTGTTTCCTTTCAGTTCTTATTGAAAGTGTTTGTATGTATGATATTAATTATATGAGAGCTAGTCAAGCTAAGATAAGGTGGTGTGACTAGTGAATAGTGACCACTTCGTCTCTCTCTCATGTAACTAGCTCGGTTAGGCTATGGACAAAGCATGCAATTCGTGAAATTGTGAAAAAGTTAAAGAACATGGTTAAGTGGGTCAAGCTCAAGCACCTAAATTATTGAAACTTGAATTGGCTTATACCTATAATCTACCTAATTCCAATAATTTTCCCTCCACATTTTACATTGATTTTATCCCAAGTTTCTTCCAGACGCAATAAGTAGAAATGGGCCAGCTCTATAATTAAGATATTTGCCCACCAACGGAAATATCGGCAATTATACGGTCGAATTATTAGCAATTTGAATAATAAATGCCAGAGAGTTAATATGAGACCTATTTGCTCAATCTGATTTTTGGCTGTTTGCCTACCTATTCAGAAATATGAGCGTCGTATAAACCTTTTTACATTTATTACTCAAATTGCTTGAGAAATTACTTGAAGATCCAAATTCCATAATAGTGATAACTCTCTCTCTCTCTCTATATATATATATATATAACCTGCTAATTTTGATTAGGCTAACACTATACATATGCACTAAAAGAAATTATTAAATAGTTGCTAAATTGTTGTTTTTTTTTTAAAAAAAAAATATAATAATAATAATAATAAATTGTTGCTTTTCTTTTTTCTTTTTCAGAGCAATTTGTGGCTTTTCATAATGGGGAGACTGGTACTTGTGTCTAGACAAAGGTGATCAAGATATATGTTTGTTAAAATAATTCATTAACTCTGCAGTGTTTTTTTTTTATCTTTTATTTTTGTTTTCAAGATAAATATATTAACAAACTATTCCAAACATAAATTGTGCTTGTTTATTAAAATATTTTTTTTAAATAATATGTTTTATTTTTTGGTTGTGACATGACATAAAAATAAAACTAATTTTAAGTGTTTTATGTGTGAGTTATTTATCATTACTTTTATTTTTATTTTTTTGCTAAAAAAAAAAAAAAATCCTAAAAAATCTTAACAATACGAAAAAAAAAAAAAGTTTTTATCTTTATATCATATCAGAATATTTTTTAAAAATTAAAAAAATAAAAAAATAAAAAGCATCCCCAACATATATATATTAACAAACATATCACTGCCATTCTCCAAATGATGCTATATATGGATATTAGCTTGTAATAAATAACCAATAAAGTCCAGAATATTTCATAAAAAATTGCTCCGGAAGAAAAAAAAATTAAAATATAACAGAGGAAATAAACCTTTTTGACATTTTGAAGCTGCAGCCAATTGAAGTGTGACATGTAAAAGCCTACGTATAGTTTGTATGGTAGTATGGTACTGTTTGATCATCACTCTTTTTAAGTTTTTCTGGTGCTACTGGCAGCACCTTGATGTAGAAGAATAAGATAGTACGAGAGAGAGAGAGAGAGAGAGAGGTGGGTAATGGGGTTAATAAGGAACCAAGTGAAGGGTCATTTAATGAGGGAGTCCGGATTATGGGGGTAACAGCAAGAAAGCTGTAGTGTCAGTGTGGCGTGCATGACTGAGCAAGTGTAATGGTGAGTGTTAATGCTCCCAAAATTGAGTGAATATCATCCAACTTTTTCAGGGAAATCATAGAGGAAAGAAAAGTGGGTGAGTAAAGGAAAGGGAAAGGGAAAATATTGTGCTTTGAGAAAGTGGTAGTGTTGGTACTAACGAGACTGTTAAAACATTTGGTAACAGCTTGGCTTTTACTATAATATGTGTTGTTTGGGTGGGCTCTGTGGTTGTACTTGAGGTTTTCGACGCAGAGACTGTGAGAACCAGCTCATTTTCTGATGGCTGCTTAAGCTTTTGGTTCTGTTTTTTTTGTGGTGCCGAGTTGATCAGCCCTCCAGACTTATTAAAGTTCTCATGGACAGTCTTAATGGCAGTGTCACTGCTCCGCTGAATTCTTTCTGATTCTTGACGCAAAAAGATTGGAATGCTGGTGTAAGATTTTGTATGAGTTTTGCTTCTTCTTAGATATGGTTTTGAAGTTCTTGGTTTGGTTTTTGCTGATAAACTACCTCAAACTTGAAGTGGGTTTCGCTTGATTTCAAATTATTCCATGCAACTAAGTTATTATTACTCTATACAGCTTTGAAGATTTGATTTGATGTACGGGTCTTGGGTTCTGTTGGTGTTTACACGGAGAGTGGCTTTTGGGCCTTTGTCTTAATGTTTCCAACTTGATATTGGGCATATTTCTTCATGTGGGGTTCTAGAGCCTCAACATTATACAACATAGACATGATCTTCAGCATCAATATTTTACTAGATTTCTGTGATATATTCTGATAGTTTCGTCAGATTTCAGTTAAAATTTTGTGGTGATTTTGTTGTTGGTTGTTGATGTGTTCGGTTGTTCATTACTATAAATTAACTTCTGTTTTTGTGATCTCTCTCTATAATTTATTCCGATACTGTGCAAAATAAAGAGAGATGCTTGTTGTCTACCGTTTTGGTGGTTTATTCAACTGATACCGAGATGCTGTTTTCTGTTTCAGGTTTTTTCAAACTTCAACGGTTGAAAAAATCATATATAAAGTTGATTTTTTTTGGGTTTGGAACTTGAAGTTTTAAAGTCCACAAGACGCATTGATGGGGTGAATCCTTAAAAAAATGGAAAACAAAGGAACAAAGTGATCAGGAAGAGAAAAGAAATAGTGGGAGGAGTGAGGTGGAGTCAGATTTGTGCTTGTGGTGTCACTGGTTTGAGAATTATTTTAGTCTTAGGACTCTGTTGGCTATGTCTCCTGGGCTGACTAGGTGCGCCCGGGCTCCGTGGGCTTTGCCGCCGACCAAGGAAACAGCCTCTTCTCTGGCTCTCTTGGCATTCAAGAGAACCTTTTCTTAAAAAATTGCACAACCCCATCTTGTGGTTCCCTTTATCTCTTTCTCTCTCTTACTCGGACTCTTTTGCCTCGGTTGCTGTCAAAGATTCGCTCTCATACCCCCACAAGCATATATCCTTCCCCCTCTTTGAGATACTTCTTTTCTTTCTTGGAGATCAGGAACTTGGTTGCATTCAGAAATTCTGGTCCCCACACTTAGGCGTATTTCTTTCCATTTCTGGGGAGATTTCCTCGATCGTGGAGTTTATGAATGTTCACTGAGGATGTGTGGTAGTGTCTAGTACTAATCGGTTGAGTGTTGGAGAAGGCTGGTTTGAAGGTATAAGGGCTGAAACTGATCTTTTTGCTTTCAAAGATGAAGTTCATGAAACTTGGATCGAAGCCGGATTCCTTTCTGACTGACGGGAACAATGTCAGGTGAGATCATTTACAGTCTTTTTTTTTTTTTTTTTTTTTTTTCTTGACCGTGTTCTATCACTTCTCTTTTGGAGTACTGTTTAGGAATTACTGATGCTGCTGTTATGTTTGATGCATTCCAGTTCAAGCCTGTTGCTGATGACTTCGGCTCTTTCAATAGTTGCTCTGTTCATTAAAATTCTCTTTGCGCCCTCTTTTGTATTAGATTTGCATCTCTTCTGTAGCATGTTCGTCATTTACATTGATACTTACTGTAGCACTTTTACAGTGAAGTTTGAATTTTGAGTTATATTTTCAGATACTCTCCTCAAAGCTAAAGAAAGGCTTGAGGTCTATTTCCAGCTCCCTTTGGTGACTGATAACAACTTCGTTTCTCAATAAAAAATAGGACCTACTTTAAAATAAATTTTGGTGGGCTTGAAAGTTCTCTTGGTTCATCATCTTTCTATTTGAGCTTGCCCATTTTGTTGCCTTAAATTTGTACTTTTTTTGTGTGCTGGGTTTGATATTGACCTTAGATAATTTATTTCCTCTGTTGGCATTTCAGTTTTGAGAGGAAGTGCTCTGTTTTCATAGTTCTAACAATGTCAGGAAATAAGAAAATCGCTTCTGCTTTTTAAAGTTGTAAATTTTTCTAGGTGCGTTAAATTTTCTTCTAGTGCCTCATAAATGTTAAGCATTTCTGATTGTTGGGTACACGAACTATAGTATTGTTTTTTCTAGTAGCTCCTTAGTTGGCATTATTTGGCTATTGAATGTGATGGGATTTAAAAAAAAATAAAATGATGGTTGTATTAATTGAGTGAATAAGAAGTTATTCAGTAATCATTCCCTCAAAATTTAATCTTTACATCTGTTCCAAACTTTGGATGTATAGATTAACCAAAAGTTGAGTACATATCTGATCCTAGCTATAAAAAGGGTATTTATAAGTCAAGGAAAATTGTGGGGAAAGTTGGGTACATATCTGATCCTAGGTAGAAAAGGTTTTACAAGTCATGGAGAATTGTGGGGAAAGTTGAGTACATATATGATCATAGCTATTAAGGTATTAAAAGTCATGGAGAACAGTTATCCAACTTGAGTAATGATAGTGTCATTGAATTCTTTCCCTTTTCGAGAATGTTGTGGGGAAATTGTCTCTTATGCTTGTAAACCTTCATATTCTTTTCATAGAGACCACAGACGGTAAATATAAGGCTAAACTAGGGACATTTATATAAACCATCATGAAGGTAACTTGAAGCTTGATGTATTTGAAACTACACTTGAGTAGCAATATCCCTTACTTGCAGGAATTTGTAGTTGTTTCACTCTGAATTCCAATCCCTTTATGATTAATGACTTGCAATATCTTGGTATTGGGTCTGTTTTGGAATGCTACCTCTGGTGAAGTAGATTCCAGCTCTATTAGTTTAATGGTTGTCCAGTTGCCTGGTCATTTAAGAGGTGCAAATGTAGTAGAATGCCTTCAATTGAAATTGAATCAGGGTATTTGACTTTCTTTTTTGATAGGTAAGAATACTTTATTAAAGAAAGCGTAAGGCGCCCCTAAGTATACATGAAGTATACATAGAAACAACCAAAGCTAACCCGCTAAAACCCAATAGAACCAGGGTATTTGACTTTCAAACAGTCTAGATGGTAAGTATACGAAATTATTCTAGTGGCTTATCTATTCATTGATGGACTAACATGATTTATTACATATTCGATTTTAAATCAATGACATGGTTGGCAAGAACTAGAACTTGAGAGTAATTTTACATGGAACTGCAAAGAATTCCGACTTAAGTTATTATTATCTACCTTATTAGTGAAGTTTCTCAAGTAGGGAACAGATGAAGATAGTCTAAAAAAGATTTTCTATGAATTCAGAAATTCTTCATTGCTTATAATGATAATGATGGCTTGCTTATATTTGACATTTCTTTTTATGTATTTATTGCGTTCTCAGTAACTTTACCATGGAACTAATCAATGTGCAGGTATGTGTCAAGTGACTTGTCAACAGACATTGTTCTCATTGTAGGGGATGTGAAATTCTATCTTCATAAGGTTCAATATTCTTTAATCGAGTACTTTTAGTATGTAATGAAGATAATTTGTTTTAGCTCTTAATTTTTTAGTTTTCCATCTCTAACACTGTATCACAGTCCTTGTTATGTAGGATTTCAAGATGCATAGAAGGCACCCTAACTACTTACCCATCATATTTAATCTATTTAGTATTTAGATTGGCCGATTCTTATGTAATTATCTGCCGTGGCTGCTTCTGTTATTATTATCTTTTAAAGCCTTTACCCTTTCCTTCTCTAGACAAAGTGCATGCTTGGTTGCTTATATACAAAAAGGTACTTAACTAATTCCAAAATATAAAGGGACAATGATTTAAGCTAGCTCAGCTTGTAAACTCTGAGTTCTGACATGCTCTTGGAGCAGTCCTTTAACTCCAAGCTATGTACTCAGCTTGTTTGTTTATTGAAAATACTGTATATATAATTTATTTCTGTATAGAGATTATTAAAAAACTCATAACCTAGGAAAAGCGTTGGCCATATCTGCCCTATTATTTTTAAAAGGATTAGTCAAAGTTATAATTAGAGCACTTTGGTATTAATTATAAAGCCCAATATCATTTAGTAATGAACCAATGTAGGACTTAGCACCCATATACTACCTTCACCATCCACCCACCCAATGTAGAACCAACTTTTTAGGGTGTCAGAAAAATGATAAATGACTACCTTATAACTTAATTGATTATAATAATAAAAAGGGACTAATAAGGAATTGATGGACGTGGTTATCAAGACATGCAATGAAGAACTTTAACAGAGGCATTGGTTGGCACTAGCTTTGACTCATTACCATCTCTAGTAGGACCAAGCCTGTTTTGGGATCTAGTTTACAATTTCAATGATGAAATCAAGCAGAGTAACTTGGCTCAACTTTGCTTATTTCCATTCATGACAATACATATATGTTGTGTGAATATGTATATGTTTTGATACTAAATCTGAAATATCTGGAGTGCAGTTTCCTCTACTGTCAAAGAGTGCCCGCATGCAGAAGCTGGTCGCAACCACTAATGAAGAGAACACAGATGAAGTTCACATTTCTGACATTCCCGGTGGCCCTGCTGCCTTTGAGATATGTGCGAAGTTTTGTTATGGCATGACGGTCACCCTCAATGCTTACAATGTTGTTGCAGCTCGATGTGCAGCTGAGTACCTAGAAATGAATGAGACCATGGAGAGAGGAAACCTCATTTACAAGATTGATGTCTTTCTTAGCTCTAGCATTTTCCGCAGCTGGAAAGACTCAATCATTGCCCTTCAGACTACAAAGTTTCTGTTACCATTATCTGAGGACTTGAAGGTGGTCAGCAGTTGCATTGAATCTATAGCTACCAAGGCCTGTGTTGATGTTTCCAAGGTTGACTGGTCCTATACCTATAACCGGAAGAAGCTACCAGAGGAAAATGGGAATGATCTGAACTGCAATGGTGTCAGAAATCGTCTAGTGCCAAATGACTGGTGGGTTGAGGATTTGTGTGAGCTTGAAAACGATCTATATAAGCGTGTTCTAATGAATATTAAAAGCAAAGGGATAGTTTCTAATGATGTGATTGGAGAAGCCTTAAAGGCCTATGCTTATAGAAGGTTGCATGGATTCAGCAAGGGTACGATTCAGTCTGGAGATATGGTAAAGCATCGGTCAATAGTAGATGCAATAGTGTGGCTGTTGCCTGCAGAGAAAGGCAGTGTCTCTTGTAGTTTCTTGCTCAAGTTGTTGAAAGCTTCCATTTCTCTGGACTTGGGGGAGATGGCTAAGGGCGAGCTGGTGAGGAGACTAGGACAGCAACTGGAGGAGGCTTCTGTACATGATCTTTTGATACGAGCACCAGAAGATGATGCTACAATATATGATGTTAATACAGTACAGAAAATAGTACAAGAGTTCCTAATGCAAGATCAGAATGCTGAGATTGAATCACTAGAAACAAGCCATGAGCTTCTAGGGACAAGAAGGCCAGGGATTTTATCAGATGCTTCAAAGCTGATGGTGGCAAAACTGATAGATGGATACCTTGCTGAAATTTCTAAGGATCCCAATCTACCCTTATCGAATTTTGTTGATCTTGCTGAGATGGTGTCTGGTATCTCTAGGCCTGCTCACGACGGGCTTTACCGCGCCATTGACATGTATCTAAAGGTAAGAGTTTCTCAAACGATTTTTATGGTGCATATGCATTAAATTGCAAACTCCATGGTGTAAAACATGCTTTACATTTTGTCGTATTAGGGTTGGAGACTAGAAATTTTTGTTATCTATCAAAGTGCTGACAATTCTTACTGCTGTTGAATTCAAGTTTAATCTGGTTATTTTTGCTAGGAAATATCTAAATAGAGTTGCATTCTTTGCTGTGTCTTGATGCAGGAGCACCCGGGGATCAGCAAGAGCGAGAGGAAAAGGATATGCAAGCTGATGGACTGCAAGAAGCTATCAGTTGATGCATGCATGCATGCCGTGCAGAATGAGAGACTCCCATTGCGTGTAGTTGTGCAGGTGCTCTTTTTCGAGCAGGTTAGGGCTGCTGCATCATCCGGCAGCAGCACGCCTGACCTACCCAAAGGCATTAAGGATCTAAATGGTGGCTCTCATGGGAGCTCAAGGTCAGCAACAACTAACACCGAGGAAGAATGGGATGCAGTAGCCACCGCTGAGGAGCTCAAGGCCCTAAAGGGGGAGCTAGCTGCTTTAAGGTTGGGCAATGGAGTTGGAGGTAGTGAGAGAAATGGAGATGGTAAAAGTAATGTAGACAAAGCTGCCATTAGTAAAATGAAAGGGCTGCTTAAGTCAAAGAATATCTTTTCAAAGCTTTGGTCTAGCAAAGGGGGCAAGGTGAGAATAGTGGCTCAGATTCATCTGATAGTCTTGGTTCTGCAAACCCTGAAGAAGTTAAATCAACACCTTCCAGAAATAGGAGACACTCAGTATCTTAGAGAAATGACAGAATTAGTATTGGTGGGCTCTTTTTGGGCTTTTTGCCTTCTTAATGACATTAGCAACTTCAAAAGTAGTGCTTATCGTTTAATTTAGCAAAAATGAAGTGCATATAGTTTTTGGATGAAGAGTTTAGAGTTGATTTTGCTGAGAATTTTACAGTTACTGAGAAACTTACCACTTGAGGGAATAAAAAGGCAGGGTACTTGTATATAATAAGACAAATGCCCAAAGAGGTAGAGCTCTTGCCATATATGGTGTCTGCCCATCAGTCTTAACAGGTTATTTTCTCTCACAATGCAGGGCCATTCATCTCTTTGAGCTACATAAGCACTTGGTGACATCTTATATATATATTCATTTATGTCATTTACATTCTTGCTTCTGTATACTAATAGAGAGTATTTTTGAAGAAGGCTTGCAAAGAAATGGCCACACAATTCGAAGAAGTCTGGATCCATAAAAAAGAAAGATATCCATGCCCATCAATATTGAAAGGTAAAAAAGTATCTATATTACAAAAAACAAAAAAAAAAGGGTCATAAGAGACCTATTTCCATTCCCCAACCATCACCCCTTCTCTCAAATTTAGAAATCTCCGGGCCCTAGGGTTCACAAAATTGAAAAGGCCAGGTGGGAATTTGACTCTGTCCCCAACAGGCCCATCATTATAATCCTCCACCAGCCTTTTAATGCACCATTTATATCCTCCTCCATGAAGGATAGGTAGCCTCTTCCAGCTCACTTCTAGAGTTCTTTAAATTATTTTGTAGTGAAACAGGAAAAGCTATAGTTACATCTTTGGATTTCTTCAAAAGAACTATTCAAGTTGTAGTTAGGGTTTCTTGAAATTACTTATAAAGTCAAGTCTCACTTAATAAGGAATCAATGTTGGACTAAGCACACATTCTCTTTTGTAGTTTTGCAAATAATGCTTTTCTTTCTCATTGGGCTTTTGTCAGTCTACTTTCAAATCCCTTACTTTTTTCATTCTCAAAATTTATTAGCCGACCCGGGCCATGCAACCCATTATGCAACTGTTAGGGAGATTGAGACCTCGAAGAGACTTCTAATAAGATAATAATATAGTATGTTAAGACCCCATTCAATTCAAAAGCTTATGCTTATGAGTTTAGATCCAACTGTTTTATATTGATAATCACTTGTGACATCTTTCTAACATGAGAAATGTTTTCTACTGACAAGGGTATACTTAAAAGTAAGCAATATATTTAAAAGCCAGAAAATTGTATGTGAAAAATAAAAAATGGGACAGTTGTTGGAATCTTAAAGATTCTAAATTTCTTATTACCTATATTAAAATAATTTTGAAATAATTAAACAGCATTAATACTGCAGGCATTTATCATCAAAAGTGAACACAAAAAAGATGTCACTACTCACTAGTCAAGCTGTTTTATTTATCTATTGTTTTCTCTAAAAACATATCTATTGTTTTCTCTAAAAGCTTATGTCAAACTAAACATTTACAGTAGATTGTCGTTTGGATAACCTAAGAGGCATCTAAACCTTGAGATTACAGTTAATTAATCCATCTTCCATCGAAACAAACAAAAATTACACATCTAATAGACCTAAATAATCTTTAAAATGATCGTCACTATAGTCGGCTTTTCTCCGGCACCCTTTCTCCCCATACCCAAGTTTTGTGTATATTTTTTTAGCTAAATCAACAAAATGAGATATTACATGTCATTAAGCTGCATAATGAATGCGGCAGCGGGTTAAGCTTAATTATATTATTAATCTAAGCAAAGCTTGCTAATTAAGCTAGTTAGAATAAAATAAAATTGATAGGTAGTTGTTTTGTACACAAGCACCTTGTTCATGTCAAATAATTGAAGCTCTGTTGGCTCCAGAATGATAAAAAAACAAACCCTATATATATATAATATGTTGAGCGTTTATTACAAAGGACAGGAGACAAGACTTCAGAGACACAACAAACAAATAGTTAAGTCCCAACCAAAGTTTGATAGGAAGAAAGATGGCTTCACGCGTGAGGAGCAAGATTCCCCCACAAAAAGAATGTGGAAAACACAAGCACAACTATGACAGCTTCTTTACCTCCCCTCACCCACCCTTTTTTTTTTTATTATTATTATTATTATTTTTATTATTACTTTACTTACCGTAATTTCTAATCATATAATATTGTCCACTTTTGACTCTTTCAAATCAAACCTCCTAAGAAGTCACCAATCTCAATACTATTATCGCAGAAACACACTTAACTGTGAAGTTCTAATAAAAAAAAATTTTGTTTTTTTTAAAGGGGGTATTTTGGACATTTTAACAAAAAATTGTGAAATTAAAAGAGGCTAAAACATAGGATACTAACATTACAAATTTTTAAAATTCGAGGTTATGATTGCAAAACCGCTTATACTGCATGAGTGTAAGTGAAATTTCCCCCTCTTCTTAAAAAAAAGAAAAGAAAGCAACTAGATATGAAAAATGCTTGAAATATTACAGTTTTTACTATAATTGATAATTCTCTTACAAACTCATGACAGTCTATATTTTATGAAAATAAGTGCCACGTGATCGTTCGCATTTCAATGACTAACGTTGGTAAGTACTATATGCAGGGGTGGAATTAGGATTTAGGATTTGGGAGGGTCAAATTGAAAAAAAAAAAAAATTGGAGGGGCCAAAACTAAAAAAAAAAAAAAAAAATTAGGGGTTTTTTTTTGTTTTTGGGAGAAACCCCTGGCCTTGGGAGGGCCAGGCCCCCCAAGGCCAGGGGTAGCTCCGCCCTGACTATATGAATTGTCACGTCAATTTGTAAATATAATAACTATAACGGTTTATATTTAAGGTGCTACTACGCAAACTTTCATATTAGTTTGTAATAAACCATAACTTATTTGCCAAGAAAATATGTATGTATATATATATATATATATATATATATATATATATTGACTTAAATCCTTATTTTGGTTTACTCAACAAAGCAAAAAAGCATCTGAACTAACACCACCATGAAAATTAAAAATCAATTTAGTGCCGTTCCCAAACTTCATTGGTCTTTCGAATACATGGAAGAGACACTTGAAAAGCACTTTGGGTTGAAAAGAAATAAACGCCAAACATGTCCCTATCCGGCTTACTGTGTACGGCTAAAACAACTTACTTGTAGGCCCCATCCATAATTCCATAATTTCCATTCAAGATATGCCAATTTGACATCACGGTTATATATATATTGTTTTTCAGTATTTTCAGTTGACTTGATATATAATTATATATGTTTAATTTACGCTTAACTTTTTTTAAAATTAAAATTAGCATATCACGTCAACCGAAAATACTTGGAGAATGCTAAATAACATATGTTTTTTAGCTTAGGATTTTGCGTAATACTAAGTTTCTCTTCTTTTTCGTTTTTTTTTTTTTTTTTTAAAAAAAACTTTAAAAAAAAAAACTTTATTTATAACTCTCAAACTTTCACTCATTTTGAAAGAATATACCTAAACTTTAAAACGTCTCAATTTAAGGTATCTATTTTTCATAAAGTTTCAATCTCAGTCCTCCGTTCAAATTTTCGGTAAAATTATGTTAAAATTCTTAAAATACCCATTTTTTTTTAAGAAAAAAAAATTGTTAGAATTTAGGTGTTGGTTAGAATTTAATGGAATTTGTAAAAATACACATGTCTGAATTTTTGAAAATTTTTATAATTTATTTTTTAAAGATAAACATAGGGATATTTTGAAAATTTTGATAGAATTTAACGGAAAATTCTAATGGATGATTGAGATTAAAACTTTCTGAAAAATATATATCCTAAATTGAGGCGTTTTAAGTTTAAGTACATTTTTTCAAAATGGGTGAAAGTTTAGGGATTGTAAGTGAAATTCTCTTAATTATTTTTTTTTTCTTGTTGTTTGTGGGGAGCTAAAAACTTTTTATTATTTTTTTAATAATTAAAAAAAAACTTTATTTTTTTTAGTTTTTATTTTATATATGTTCGTAATCCATTATCATTGACATAATATGGTAAGAGTGACTTTTAAAGAAAAAAACATGGTTGGATGAAGCCAAAAGTAAAGAGGTGTGTGAAAGTAAAATCCGATGTTGATGAATCAGAATCCCATACTCCACAAACTAATAAACATTTAATTAACCTACAAAAATAAATAAATAAATAAACATTTAATTAGTTTGTGGATGCAAAAAAGTGGTCCGTATCGGATGAACATGACACGTATGCACCGGAGTCGCCACCATAACTTCGATCACTTCGCCTCATCACCATCGTCATCCATCCACGTATGTCCTCACTCTCATGCATGCCACTCACTCACTCACAACCACTTTTTTACTTTTATTTTTCTATTTTTTGCACATCGTAATTAAGTGTACCCACTTATTCTAAAGTTAATTAATTATTTACCTAAATCAATTTTTTTTTTTTAAATTAAGCCATCTAAATATATAACATTTCCCTCACCATAAAGTTGTTAATGCTACAAAGGCTAATTTATTTGGATCCCAGCAGAAGCACTAATAATTAAATTGATTTATAACAAAGTATTGAGCATGTACTAATTTGAAAGAAAGTTTTCTTTCAAATTGAGTTTAGCTAGAGAAATTTATTTCAACTCAACAATGACAGATTTCTTTTAAAGCAATGATAGATAGGGGCAAACCAGCCGGCCCCTGCACAGTCTTTTTTATTTAAATAAAATTTATTTAATCAAAAGCAACTTCTGATCTCATGTATCATTTCCCTTTCTTTGAAGGTCAGCTTGGGGAGTAGACCTTTATAAAGAAAAAAAAAGATAAAAAAAAATTGGTAATTACCTTTTTCCCCATGAACTACTAAAAAATGCGCGATGCCCCATGAACTACCAACTCGACCAAAATAGAGCATTCAACTACCAAATATAACCATTTTCCCCCTTCCGTCAGTCACACGCCCTTTTACCCTCATTTTCTTCATCTTTTCCCCCTATGAACTACCACCATCTTCCTTTTTTCCTCCATGAACTACCATCATCTTCCAACATGCCCCCATATAAAACGGCACATGACCCGTTGACCGTTTGTTTTAACCTCTTTGACTGACGGAAGGAGGAAAAATGGTTATCTTTGGTAGTTGAATGCTTTATTTTGGTCGAATTAATAATTCATGGAGTATTGCGTATTTTTTGGTAGTTCATGAAAAAAAAGTAATAATATAAAAAAAAAAAAAAAAAAAAAAAAAAAAAGGTCATTTTTTTCTCTTGCAGTTTGGCCCTACCAAAGTACCACTTTCCATTCAATATGTCAAAGCCCCAAGGCAGTCACACGTTTAGACGTTCAAAATTTTCTTTTCTCCATAGTCCATAGTACTCTTCGTACCCCCATCCCCATGCGCCATAATAGCTCAGCACGACAATCGACGACTCGACAGCACCTCAACCTACTACCACTAGTATCACTGTTACACTATCAAAAGTCAGGGAAATAGGAAATATAGACTTGATTGCATGGGAAAAGAAAAAAGAAAAAAAACTTAGAAGAAACTTCTCAAGAAATCGTCAATCTTGCATTGTGTGGTGCCTGCACGTGGTTAGTGGTGGAAAAAAGGAAGTTTGGAACTGGAAGGGAAACTGTGGAAGGCATTAGAGCACTACCGACCCAGGCGACGGCGACCTTGAACTGCTCAGTGGCTCCTCGGACTCCGAGCTTGCCATCCCTCTCATCTCTGATATCTTTGGTGTTACTTAGACATTTCTTTGAAACTTTGACACTGCCTTTCTTTCAGTTCTTTGCTCGCTTTCTTGTGTTCTATTTTCTATTATAGCATGCACATTATTACTCAATTAAAATTTTTCCTTGTTCTGATAATCCATTGATCCCAATCTACATAGTTTGCATAACTTGCATTGTAATTCATCTTCTTCTTAAGATCTGGACAGAGCTTCACACCGAGGTAATATTAGGCAGCATTTATATTAGTATTTTTTTCTTCACTTTATCTTATTTATGCTATTCCTATAATCCTATTTCTCTAGTCATGACCATGTCTCTTTCATGATAAACAAGAAAAGACGGTGATTCTATAATTACTTATATTGTTGTTTTTTTTTAAAAAAAAAATGATTGTCTCTTATGGGGTTGTAATTTAACTTGAAAAATTTAGGTTCATGAAGCATGTCAAAGTTTAAAACTATCGAAATTATTTTTATCTTAAATTATGTTTATCGGCCCCTCCAATGTCAATTATCTGGCTCTGCCACTGCAACTCAGTTTATTAAACTGATATTGGTATGTATTCAAAATACATGTAATTTCTATATGCATTTTTTAATTCTCACTTGCATTTTTAAAAGTGTAATGCTATATAGTAGGTTAGCTGTTATATATGACTGTCATACAAATTATTGACGTGGCAATTGTATACTAACCGTATAACAATCTATTAAATAGTATTAGTCTTTTTAAAATGCATTTTGAACCCATGCCAATCTAATAGACTGAATTGGAGAAATTCGACGTTGTTCCACAATTCCAACCTCCCAACCCCCCCCCCCCCCCAATAATAATAAAAGAAAGAAGAAGAAAAAAAAAGTAGGTTTACACCTACAATTTTATATTTTTATATGATGTAAAGAATATACAATTCATTAGCATTTGTTAACTTTATGGAAATGCTTTGATGCATGATTGGTTCCCCCCCAATGGTCCAACGTTTGAGCAATGAGCTACTGTCAGATCCACACTTGTGTATGAACAAGACAATGTATATATAATTTTAGCATTTGCTAATTAACTTTATGGAATGCCTAGACTATTGAGTTCCCCTATTGGTTCAACATTTGGGCTATAGATTCCACCATTAGTGAATAAAACAGAAGACTAGAGAAAAAAAAAAAAACACAAAGGCAGGCTTACCCAAAAGAAGGCATGCACATTAATTAATTTATAGCAACTTAGATGGTAATGGCAGGCTGACCCATGCTTTTTATATGCTCCAATAGTGAAATGTTGAATTCCCAATTACTTTATGGAATACCACAATAGCCTATAGTTGAAGCAATGAAGAGTGTCCACCACGGCTCTCAAAACCTTCTTTGTTTGTTAGTGCTTTTTTATGAGGGTTTTTTTTTTTTTTTTTTGAAAAAAAATACGTGTTCTAATGTGAAATAAAGATAAAAATAATTTTGAGTATTTTGCATTTGAAAAATGTTATATATTACACTCTTATCTCACTTTCATCCGATTAGACTGATGTCAGGGATAGACCCAAATATATATATTATGAGGTAAACCCTCAATAATTAATTTCTTCCCTCCTCCAATTATTTAAAAAATAAATAAAAAATTTGCCCCCAAACTAAAGTTTTTGGATCCGCCTTGGCTCATGCCTGATGTGACAATACCAAACAATACTTAATTTTTTATTTTTTAACGACAACTTATTTAAGGACTGATGTGGCACACTGTAACGAATTTGCAGGGTTATTATAGGCCATGCCTATACCCTCAAATCCTAAGAATCAAAATTTTTTGGTCCCTATCCTCTACCCATAATGTCGTTTGGCTCCGTCCGTAGTTGCACATCAATCTAATAAAATAAAAATTTTGCATATAATATTATTCTTTGTATTTGGAGTTGTTTGTTAAGGTTTTATTTTGAAGATTTGAAAAAAAAAAAAAAAATAATACGTATAACAAACAAAGGTCCTCCGACACCTGCCGACCAAGTACGAAGCCATGATAAAGGGAAAGAATCTGGTCGTAGATATTCATGTATGAGAATCGACGGTGGAGCAACCAACGATCACCATTTGCGGAGACACGGAGCCGCTCTCATCACCCACTTCTTTGGAACCCTGCCCGTCCCTAATTGCCCCCACCAATTTAAGCATAGTTAACTAAAACCATGGGCAGAGTCACATTTATTATATATGTATTTATATAATAAATATATATTCCCTCACTAAAATCCAGAAAATATTCAGATTCTATATAAATATATTGAACCCATGGGAAATTAGAAAAATCCAGACTCCACCTAAAACTAACCATGGTTAACCAATCCTCCAATAATTATGCCCTCACATTATATACCCTCCTCAAAGCCACGCCTCTCTTCTAACTTCACCACCCTCTCTCTCTCTCTCTCTCTCTCTCTGTGAAGTGAATGTGCCGAAGATGAGTTGTAATGGCTGCCGGATTCTTCGAAAGGGTTGCAGCGACAACTGCATGCTTCGACAATGCCTGCAATGGATAGACACCCCCCAAGCCCAAGCCCACGCCACCGTCTTTGTCGCCAAGTTCTTCGGCCGTGCCTGCCTCATGTCCTTCATCTCCAACGTCGCCGATTGCCAGCGACCTGGTACATACCCACACCCCCATATATGCTCATATTATTTTCCAAGAGAAATATTGCTGTATATATACAACTGAAAAAATGACGTGCAACAGCTCTTGGATTAACCTTAAATAAAATAAAAATTAAGGTCCGATGGGTACTGTTAGACCAATCTAGTGGTAGAAGAGTAGATGTAATGTTCGGCATACGTTATTCATATTTGTTGCTTTTTTTGGTTAGCTTTGTTTCAGTCTTTGCTATATGAAGCGGTGGGAAGGACGGTGAATCCGGTGAACGGAGTGGTGGGGCTGCTCCAGACGGGGAACTGGCACGTGTGCCAGGCGGCGGTGGAGACGGTTCTCCGAGGTGGCACTTTACGGGCCATACCAGAGTTTGTAGGCGGCGAAGTTTCTAACGTGGCAGAGACGTCAGATGTTGATCATCATCATCATCATGGTTCAGAAGCCCACGGTGAGCAGTTGTACGTTAGTCCACAGGATCTTGATCTTTGCTTGACAGCCAGTTTGAATGCGAGAATGGAAGAAGTGGGTGGTGGAAGGAAGAGGAGGCGGAGTAGTACTACTGCAAGAGAAACGACGCCGTCGGAGGAGTCTGAAACGACGACGCTGGGAAGTAATTATTATTCTTCAGGTGGTGGTAGAGAGGCCGGAGGTGATCATCAAAGAAAGACTCTGAAATTATTCGTTTCATGAATGTATTTGCTTTTTCTATGTTTCTTTCTCTCTCTCTCTTGTTCTTTTTCTCTCTTTTTAATTAAGGTTTAATTAGCTAATAGGAGTATAATTAATTAATCAATCTTGACTTCCCTTGTATCAAGGTCCGGCGAGTTTCGGGATTTAGGCACAGATTTCTCACTTTTGTTTTTTCCCAAGGAGAGAGATTAATTATGAGTTGTTAACATAATAAACTTTATGGATATTGATAAAAGAAAAGATCAGCTTCTTCCTTAATGTGCTCTTCCTCTCATTAATTATGATCTTGGGCAGTATATTTATATATATTAATGTTAAAATTGAAGCACCTTTGAGTGTTTTTATTGCATAAGGTACTCAATAGTAGTGATCGAATAGTATTGTTATTTGTTAAGTGATAATTAGCGTAGTTTTCGATAGATCACGAATCCTCTTTATTTTAGATGAAATGAATCTTATTAATTAAAAATTATTTTTATTAGAATATATATAATTATAGTCAACTAGATGTAGTTTATGAGGGATCGAGATCCTCTTTATTTTAGGTGAAATCAATATTTCATTTGAAAATTAGATTTTATTTGAATAGGGGAGATTTATATGATAGATTGCAATCAATTAGATGTATATTGTGTATAGGACTAGATGTAATTTTTGAGATAGATATATATCTCATTTAATTTTGGATTGAGCTTTAATTTAGTTATCTTGACTCAAGTTCAATTACAAGTTGCCTTCTCGACAAAGCATCTTTGTGTACCTTAATTCATTGGTTGTATGATAAATAATTAAGTTAATTATTCAATTTGGGTAGGCTTAACTCAATTCATTAGTTCCCAAGCTTCAAAGGTCAAGTCTATTCATTTTAAAAGTGTTTTATATATACATAATTTATCTTGAAATCGGTTAATTAGGGTGGTATCCTAGATTAAAGCACTGACAATATAATAGGCTTTCTAAATTCCATTTCTTAATCTAAATGCAGGGAAAATTCTCAAAAGGCTCCCTGCAACAAACCCAATTAATGTAGCACTTTTGCTTCCCTAATTATTATTTTATTAAAAAAGAAAAAGCTCTTATTTTTTTTTTCTTTTTTTTTCTTCTAGTATTTATTTGAAAGAATATTTAAATGGATTTTTTTCTCTCTCTCTTCCTTTTAGGATATAGAGAAATAATAATAAAAGTTATTGTAAAGTTTATTTGAATAAAAAAAATTAAAAAATAATTTAATTCGTTAAATTTTTTTTTTTTTTTTTTTAAAAAAAACTACTGCAAGTGCTGATAGAATGGAAGATGTTCGATAGGAATAGGATGAGAAGCTTTCATGCACATTAAAAGAAGATAGAATACGATACTGGAAATTTGGCCTTTGAGTGTTTTGAAGGGCTACCAAAAAGAAAAATAAATAAAAGAGCTACCAAATTATATCTAGCATAGAAAAAGATAAAAACAAGAAACAGAAGGAAAAACAACATGGCCAACTAAATACTAAATTGATTAATATAAATTATTCAGTTTTATAAGCTTAATTTTTTTTGAATAAATTGTGATATTGAGCATTCAAATCCGGCTCCCAAATTTTCTCTTTATTTTAGTTATCTGTTTTCAATTTTTTTTTTTTATTTTATCTACCAATTTTTTCAAAGTACCTATATCAAACTCTCTATTTTAAAAAATTAAAAATTAAAAAATTCTGTTGTTAGTGCTCTTAAAATAAAATAGAAGATGTTCCATAGGAATAGGATGAGACACTTTCATGTAGATTACAAGAAGATAGAATAGGTCACACCAGAATGGGATACCGGAAATATGGCCTTTGAGTGTTTTAAAGAGTGCTCACGACCTGTTACCAAAAATAAAAATAAAATAAAAGAGCTACCAAATATCTAGCATAAATAAAGATAAGAAGAAGAAAAAGAAGAAAAAATAACATTGCTCACTAAATTTGTAAGAATATTAATTTAAATGATGCAGTTTATTATATATATATATATATATATGTATATATTTTTTTTCTATTTTACCTACTCACTTTTATGAAGTACTCACATCGATCACACTCTATATTTTAGCCATCCACTTTTACTATTTCATTTAAATATTATTTCTCAAAGATTTCTTTATTGAGAGGAGAGCAGCTCACTGTTACACCGCCCACCACTTATCTGGTTCGAACTCGCTCTAATACCATATTAAACCACAATTTATCTTAAAAAACTTAAGTTTATAGGAATAGATGAATTTAATCATTTATATTATAACACTCAGCAATTTTGTTTTGTTAAACTAGCTAGTCGGATGTGGCTGATTATTCACCTGAATTTGCATCCCAGTTAGCCCAAATAACATCTGGGTGTGAATGCTATTAACATGGTATCAAAACAAATGTTATGAGTTTGAACTTTCAGAATAAATGTACAATTTTTATTAATTTAAACTTTTTTTTTTTTTTTGGGGGATAAGTTATAAATCAACTAAATGAACAGAATTGCAGATTTGATGCATTTTCGTGGCAAGTGATAATTATGAACATATTAATTAATTAATTATTGTTTCTGGTAGGTCTCCACAACCACAACCACAGCCAATGGGGTTCCCAAGAGTTTTGTTGGGATTGGATATAACTTTTTTGCTCCATCGCCGCATCGCAATGGTTGATAATGGAATCAAAGTACTCCATAGCCTTTCTTTTGCTGATCTCCACATAATTTTCTCCACTAGACATCACTTTTCTCATGATCAATTGATTTTTATTGATTCTGGTCTTGTTTTAACTACCGGGTCAACTCGTAAGTTGAGTGCTGTCACAACAAATGGATACATGACTAGATATAAAGATTCATGTAACGTTCATGGATCTAAATATCTTCTAGATTTTTTTTAGAACAATTCCCACTTGAAATTTCTTAAAATTATATTATTAGGAATAATTCTATTCAGGTTGGCCCATCTAAAGAATTATGGGCATTCACGTTAGTACGGGCTCAATGAGAATTGGCGGCCATAAAGCCGAGACAACAAGACTCTCGGGTAGTCTTATCCCGGGAGATAGACACTAAGTAGTTACCCCCGTAAAAATTATTTTTGAGAATACGCGACAAGAGGTACATCCTGATTAAGTCCCGAGAATGTATACATCTCAGGACCGAAAGTCAACTCAGTCAGCCAAAGTCTGAGACAAGCATGTCCCGGGAACTCAGGTCTCAGTCATCCAAGGTTCGGGACAAGCATGCCCTAAAAACTCAAGTATCAACCTTATCCCAGGAAATTCGGATTAGAACCTTATTCCAAGTTGAATTGAGGTATGAGTCACAATCTGTGTCCAATAAATTCGGTCAACTGTTCTATTCCCAATAGAATTGGGATTTGACTCCCAGTCCAAATCTAATCTCTAAAGATTCGGGAATCCCTGAATATCCGTGATAATTTTGAAGACCCGAATCAGATCCTACGTCTATTAAAGAATCGAAGTCCAAATAAAACTCTGACGGCCTCCTAGGTCAAGAAGAAGCAAGAAACCTAATTTAGGTTGACCTCTACCTCTTTGCTTATAAATAGGCCCCAATAAAGTCTCTTAATTTTAATTGTTTTGCAGTATTTTTGAAAAGTGTGAAGAACATCGAAGAACGTGCAGTTCATACAGCACCAAAAACTGTCTCCACATACATATTTAATGAGATACAAGGAAAAAAAAAATGTTGAGATAATAAAATCTGAATTATTTAACTAAAAGCAATTATTAAGATTTTGAAAACCCTAACAGCAAATTGTCTAAACAATTTAAAGGATCTTCGGGCTATCTCAACCTTCTGCTTGCCCTTATTTTTATTTTTATTTTTCCTGAAATCCTACTTACATTTCTTTTTCTTCCTTAGTATCCGTTTGGTTTAATGATTTCAAAACGTGAAGTTTTAAAAAATAGCGATTTCAAAACGCAATTAAGCGTTTGGTAAAATCATGGCTCGACTTTTAAAATAATGAAAAATAAAATAAAATGCTCTCTCTTATATGCGGATTGAAAACATGAATTATATATATACTCTCATTTTTTTAAAATACACTTTCAAACTAGACTTTTTTTTTTTCCAGAATTTTATTAAAAAAATGCAGCTTATACCCTTATTTTTCTTTCTAATTAAAAGGGCAGGTGTGGAAGATGAACAGTGATTATTCTATTTGGACATAACCATAATAGTATTTATCCATTGTGAACTACCCAACCGACACTTCTTTAAATCCAACTGGGTCATCTCCTGTCCCATGCAAGTAGCTATTTTATTCGGGTGTGATCATAGTAGTATTTATCTATTGTGAGTTACCCCACCGACGCTTCCTCAAGTCCAACTGAATTATCTCCTGTCCGAGGCTCATCATGACATTAATGAAAATCAAAATGATTTACGCTAATTAAGCATAAAAGTTTTCATCGTAAGATTCGAACTCATACTATAATGAGTACCTAACCACTTAATCACTAAAATGAGAAAGAGATATGACACAGCCATATGGCCCATATGAGATGTTCGACCTCTACAGTAAAAACAAAATAAATAAATAAATGATACAACCGACAAGTTGTGCTTAGGCGGCTACAGAAAAGGATTTTGTTTGTCAGCACGTGGTAAATGTTTTTGTGTTTTCTTCGAGGGTTCAATGTTCCCAGCAGCGCATGTTAGTGGTGGGTTCCTTTGGTACTGGCCTCCGCATGCGCCGGAGGTCTAACGTGTCCTGTCGCTGACCAAAGGAGTCAAACACGTCAGCTTTGTTTGGATTCTCCTGCACGTGGTTTTCACATGACCACCGCAAGCCCTCGCCATCTCCACTACTGATGATGCTGATTTTTGGATTTGATTTTTTTTTTCTTTCTTTTATGTATTTTAATATTTATGAATTTGTTGTTGTTTTTTCTCATATTCATATTTGAGTTTCTTCCTATCCCGATCTGGTTAGGTTTTAGACTTCTCGTCCTTAAAAGAGATGCCGTTTATGTTGTGTTCTCTCACTTCTTATGGTTGTTTTCTTCTTTTAGGTCGCATTTTTTTTTTTGTCTAGTTGCATTCTCGTGAAGTTATATGGGGTTCTTTTACTTCTGATGGTTGCATCCATCATATTGGGCTGCATCCTTTCCTGGTTGCATTTACACTCGACTTTCACCTACCTGATTTTCATCCGGTGTAATGAGGTGTTAGTTGTCTGTTTAGTTTACGTGTTCCAATTGAGTTATTTGTATTTGATCATGTTCTTTTCTTTTTCTTTTTCTTCTTGTTTGTAGTTTTTTATTTTTTTGTTCTTTGTGATAATCAAAGCTAAATTTATTGTGGGTGTGATTTGTGATTATTTAATTTTAATTTTAATTAAAAAGGCTAAAAGTGCCCTCCAAATTCTGATATAGGGTGAAAAACCTTACAAGAAAATTAAGATCTTGGAGACATCAATCTCATAAATCTATATATATTAAAAAAAAAAAATCAATGTAATTCTCAAGTTTTCACCATGTAGAATGATAAAAATTTGGGAGCTGGACTGAAGAGCAAATGATGATTGAGCATAAGTTAAAGAAAATGGAGAAGCCACAGCTTCCCTTGATAATTGATTTCTGAAACTTTGAATTGTAGATATATCTACACTATTCCATCACTTTTAACTATAAACTCTTCGACAGAAATGTACCATGCTTTAGTGATCTGCAACTATTAATAGAAAAATCATCCACAATGTCCCTGCATCAAGCCGGTCAGAATTTTATCGGAAACCAAAAGTAAACTCCAGCCTTGCCTCCACCTGCCATGGGAAGCCCGACACGTGCGAGTCGGAACCGGGTTGGCGGTGTACACAGCCCTACTATTGACATAACTTTTTGCATCCAAGCCAGACAACACCAATGGGAAACTTATTCTGCATTCTTGGAGAACTCAAGGCCAAGTTATTTTGTCCATGTCATTTTTAATTGCAATCATTTGGAACCTGAGCATTACTCATCCATTTCCAACATCAATACCTATCTTAATCCTTAATATAAACATTTGGCTGTAATTGTCTCCCTTAATAACTGCATTTATAGTATGACAATAATGGCAATGGTATGGCTTAGGTGCTGTACAAAAACTACTGCAGATACAAAAACTACAGCATATCTGCAGTAATTTTTTCAAGAGTCCAGATTTGTAGCTTTCTTACAGCACCTGAAGCCAAATCCAAAAGAAATCAAACAGGAGAGCAAATTCAGATGATAAAATGAAGAATATGGCGATGGACTATTGAAAGCGATCAGAAGAACATTACATATATATACATATACATTTCCTTTTGGCTGAAGGTAGATGAGTAATTGTGTACACAGCTAATTAGTAGGAATCAATTTTCTGTAATCTTCAGATACAAAGAGATAGATGGCAAAGAAGACCCAACTAGGTTACAAAAAAGCCAAATGAGAAGCCAATGCCGCCTCCACCCAGTAGAAAAAGAAAAGGTTGTTGCGTGTAATGTTAGCATCAAGAGTGAATGGTCAGATATGATCAGTTCTACACTCGTGTTGTCAGGCTGCTGGTAGTTGGTACACGGTTAAGTTGTATTAAATGTGTTCTCAAGCTACAGTCCTTGACCTGTTACAAGATTTCAACAAGGGTTTGATAAGATTATAAAATTACAAGTACTAAGCAAAAACTTCACTTACCCCTCCAATTACAACGTAGTTTTCAATGTTTTCTCTAAACTTTAATAATTTGCAATGTGGGGTTCTAATCTTTCAACCCCTTTCAATTATCCCATCCGTTGGGATTTTCGGTTAAGTCCTACCGGAAGAAACAAAAGTGACCAATATACTTCTCTATAAAATAAAAAATTCAAAAAAAAAAAAGTGAAAAAGAGGAAAAATGACCCACGGCCACACGTGGGTCGTCCTTTTTCTGATTTTTTCTACTTTTATTATAATTTTATTTTAGTTTTAATTTTTTTTTTTATAACTAACAGTATATTTGTATTTTTAGAAATTTCATGGGGATATAATTGACATTTTTACATGTTGGCTGTTTTAAGTTAACGAAAAAAATAGATGGTAGGGGGTATTGAATGGAACTGAAAGATTAGAACCCCACATTACAAATTTTTAAGTTTAAGGAGGCATTGAAAATCGTGTGGAAGTTCAGGGGGCAAATGAAGTTTTCCCCAAAAAATAAATTTACCTTCATGGCTGCCAAAGTGGACAAAAAATCTTTGGATTGTTCAAGCAAAACCTTTTCTTTTGCGGTCACATTCATGAGTTCGGTCACCAAGGAGTTCATTTCCTCCACCTGTGAATGACATGGTTTTAAATATATCGTTAGATTTGCCAAGAAGAGGTGAAGGATTTCGCATATGCAAATGGCTTTCAGCCAACCTATTTGAAATAAGCATTTCTTCAATATCCACTTTTTCAGTATTTACCCAAGGCGGCAATAAGATTTGAAAGTCTATTTCCCACCGTTAAGGTGGAAAACTGTAGCAAAGAACTAAAAACCAAGTCCTTGACAGCTTTTGGAAATGGAAGCCACACAAGCAAGAACATGTTGTGCAGTCAGTGCTTTTAGGACCAGGTTTGAGGAACAATATTTTTGAAGAATTCCAACTGACTCAAGCTACTGTCTGTCGTACTTAAAAAAAAAAAAAAAAAAGCTACTGTCTGTGCACACAAACTTAAAAAATTATACTATGAAACTTGGTCAAATATGTAGGGACAACTAAGGTTGGTGAGGAGTGAAATGTAAATAACGTGTTGGTACTGAATTGAGACGTGGCAAACTTATAGTTATGGAGACTCATTAAGGGACAAGAAATTGCAGCATACCCATATTTCAGTGAGATGCATTGGAAAATATATGATTCAGAGTCTAGAGGCAAATAGTCACCCTTACAAATTGAGGGAGCAATGATGTCTTCCAATGTTGTCAATTCTCCTAGTCTACTTTTGATCTTGGTTTCAATCTATATATCTTGCTACAATCATTAAAAAGGATTAAAAGAACCACAGAATAACTCCTGGTCTAGCTAGGATCCTGGTTTCAATCAATATATTTTGCTCAAACAATAAAAAGATCTAAAAAATATTGAAATGAAATAAAGTAAAAATTCAGAAGTTTGCAGGTTGAGTTTCACAAGCCTTATCAAAAGCTATTTTCAAACAAGTTACAACCACCACATATAATGGGCAAGACAAAAAAATTTTACTGACAGTACTGCTACATATATTCTATAATTATATATGACACTACATTAGAGTCAATAAATTTTTGATATCTACATTAGAGTCAATAAATAACAAGGGCAGAAAACTAAGGTTAAATGTCTGAACGTTTTTGGTATTTTGATTTGACAGAAAGCTGAGAAGTGTTTTCAGTAGGATCCACATTTGACAAATGTTTTTGTGGGGTCCACAAAAGACAATTGTTTGTTAAACTTTTTGAAAAGTGTTTTGCGTTTTCAAAGAAACACACTCTTTTTTTTCATGTGTGGAGCTTGGTTTTTTACTTATAGAAAAATAAAAATAAATAAATAATAGCAAGGTGGCTGCATGGCCACCCTCAGCAGAGGGGGTGGCCGTGCGGCCGCCTCTGTCCTGCTGGAGTGGCCGCACGACTACCTTGCTCTTGTTGGGGCGGCCGCCTCATTTTTTTTTATTTTTTTTATTTTTTAAGTAACAAGTTGGCCTCCATCCCTAAAAAATAAGCACATGTTTTCTTAAAATATTCCTATAGGAAGGTGTGAAAAGTTTTCTAAAAAGTGTGTTGGGTATTGTTTTATTAATATTTTGTCTTTTGTGTTTTAGAAAGTGAATCTTTGTTAAATGTTTTAAGAAATGTGCGTTTTTGTTCTTGAAAACAGAAAAGAGTTTTTGAAAACTGTAACAAACATAGCCTAAGTGATTGTAGTACATTGAATTCCTTCTAGAACTTTTAAGAAGATATGAGGTGCCAATAAGTTTAGTACTTGTAGCTTTCATAATATATGCTTTAGTGATTCATGAACCCTCCATGGTCACAATAATGAAAGTTTGACTTTCATTTAGAATATTAGACTAAAAAGGTCTTCAGGAAGCAAACTTGTTTAAAGCAAATATGAACCAATTCGTTCATTGATTTTAGTTTTCAATGTTATTAACAATTTAGGCCACTTATCTGACTTCATAAAAATTCAATCTTGTCCATAATTCTACAATTTTCTTCTTAATAAATCATATCCTATGCACATAAAATATGCTAAGTTACACAGGCGTTGGATATTGCTCAAGAGGTATAGGATCTTTCTGGAAAAAACTCTGAACCTTCTTTAAGAGAGTGATTGGGTTAAGCATGAGATGCTAATACCTAAAACGACAAGGCAGCTGTGGGTTACTTTATTCTGAAAGGTTTTGGACAATAACTTGTTGCTTTTAAAAAATTAAGCAAGAAAAGAATATACATGGAGTAAGTTGAATGGCTTGAAATAAAATAAAATAAAAAATCTCTGGAGGATTGCAGTTTCACATGACTGCAAAGAATGGTTGTATACATTATGACAACCATGCTAGCTTCGGGGTACACATTCAGGGAAGGTGACTCCACCTTGCACTTTTGCACTCATATTCATATTCATACATCGTGACTAAGTTTTATGCTGGCCATCAACCTATGCTAAAGCCCCTTCTTTCTCTGGCTTGAGACTGGCCGTGTAAAAGAATTAGAACACTAAGCACTAATAAGGGTGGAGTTTGTGACTCATAACATTATAACAGCTAGGACACAAGTTAAATGCATTCCTTATACCAGTAGCCATTTGTCTCGGAATGTTTGCAAGTATAATGCCATGAACTGAGAACATTGCTTTAATGGAAAAACAAATTCAGAAGACTAAGAGTGACATTACCTTGGACAAAAGAGAGCACATTGAGGATGCCATTGCCTGCATCACATCAACTGCTGAACCCACAGCATCTTTCAGATTTTGAATATCAGCCTGATAACATAAAGCAAAAATCGTTAGGACTCTCAACAACACCAATGTCTGAGCCTTTGATAAACTGATAATTGTCTACAAAAATTAAGACAAAAGGATAAAGTACTTACTACTGCTTTGCCAACAACTGGAAGACGAAGAGTACTGGCCTTCAAAGCTTCAGTTGCTCCTTGCAAAGAACTGGAGTGGTCTCTATCCAAAAGGGCCCATTCTTCCAAATAATTGATCTACATTCACCAAGTACAACAAACTTCGTTTATGATGAAGATAATAGAATAAAACAAACACAGCGCTCAAACACATTATACTTTTGGCTTTGTCAATGTAATAATCTAGTGCTTCCTTAAGCAGTGATACCCAACATATAATAAATAAGTCGTAGAAAGTTAGCAACCATTATTCAATCATCCCAAATGAGTGTCCCAGTTTTATATTTTACATTAGTTTTACAACTAAAGTGTAACTTGATTTCTTTCCAACATGATTTCTTTTGTTGCTTGTCAAAAAGCCTGAATGGAGAAATAAAGAGTGAAGCCTGGTCAAAGCCAGCAAATGATGCTTGACAGCTCCTTAATGGCAGGAAATAACCTGATGTTGGTAAAACTTCTAGCGGCCTAGCAACAGTATGATTTGGCCTAGGGAGTGGAATTGGAGATCTAGAATGCCAATATTTCTGTTGTTTGTATGTCTTGTTGCTGTTCACCTTATTAAGAAAAAAGGAGAAAACTCAAGTACGGGAGTATAGAAACATTACCCTAGATGTTACAATCTACAATTCAAAAGGGTCAAGAAAGTCAAAAATGAAGAAAGGGCATTGCCTAAGGTAGTTATGTTTGTTGCTTGTTCCATCAGTAAATAGAAGAAAGAAACCAATAATCTCTTTCACTTCCATGAAGGTCTCCACAAAAATATTGACGGAAGTGCCCATGGCCAAGCAGAACATAGTTCTCTGAATGTTTCTACGTCATTTGATGTGGATGATTGATCAGCTTTCCTACAGTTAAAATAAGTGGACAACTAGATGTTTTTCCAAGTATGTCCCATATCCAAAGTCACTGGGTATTAAATAGCCGAGTGCATAATAAACATAGAACTGATTTCAATATAGCACCAATGAGCTTTAGCTCAAATGATACTTTGTAGCAAGATAGAGGGTGAGGTCAAGTCCCACCGGGTGCGCGTGTAACTTATCAATGAAAAAAAATATAGTAAAGCTCTGAATCTTACTTGTCCCCTGAGGATGGAAGTTAGCTTCAATTTTTTCCTCAGCAATAGCAACTTGATTCTTTTAAGTGTGACAGTGTGCCGTAATTCTGAGATTGTTACCCATGCATTCCACAGATTTTTCTGATGCAAAGAATAACATTCAGATAAGACCAGTGGACTAAATATTGCAATGATCATCCTGAAAAGCTTTGCAACTAACTGATTTTCATTACATAATATGCAGCACGCGATGGTACCATGGACAATTTTTTTAACAGGGAAGTGACAGCAAGTTCTAAAATTTAAAACAAAGGCCTAGTATGGTTAAAACAAGCCAAAATTGTCAGGAAAATGCAAAGCCAAACAGAATGTATTAATGCATTTGTTGAAATCACTGCAACAACAAAAAAAACCCCAGATTCATTCAGTGGGTGTGGTAGAGCTCACTCAACCTGACAACTAAACTGCTAAAGATCAGCTTGATTCAAACCTAACTGATAAAGTTCAACCTAAGCTGTCATAGGACCACAGGTTCATTCAAACAAGAACATGTCTAAAAGCTCTTTCTTACCAGAGCTTGACAAAACTAGATTACCTTTTACTGAAAGAAACAATTTTTATTAGCATGGTAAAAATACGATTTTAAAGAGAACAAAAAAATAATCCAAAGTTCATCTAAAGCAGATGCGAACTGCTGATTCCCTGGTACATCTGCAATTTCTGAGGTAAGCTTGCGACTAAATTGAGAGGGTTTTTTTTTTTTTTTTTTTTTTTTTTATGACGAGGAATCCCTTCAAGGGTGTACCCACCCCTATCAGGTAAACTTCAAATCCGTGTAAAACGCTCCCTCCACACGAATCGGGTAATACTCCGGCTTCATCGGCTGGTTGGGTTCAAGGAATTGTTTGCACCCACGGGGATTCGAACCTTATACCTCATGGGACTACCACAAAGACCAAGGCCCTTACCACTTGAGCCAACCCCTTGAGGTTTAAATTGAGACATAATCAAGATAAACAAGTAAAGTAGGGGAAAATTGATTTATTAAATGAGAAGAACAAAGAACACATTAAATACATTTCAGTAAAGAGAACTTACTTTTATAAATTGCAAAAATAGGTTCTTATCATATTAGGGATACTTGTAAGTAGTAGTGAAGTTCCAATTTACAAGCACAAAAATCAGTTCACGTAAATCATTTGCAACATCATCATGAACATGCAATTTTGCATTTGTTAGGGAAACTTGGAGAAGAAAACACAACAAAGATATGGGTTCTATCACATTAAGAGGAAAGTACAAATGGTAAGATGAAATTAAGCTAAAGGGATATTTCTCGGTTATAATGCAACATTTAAGGCGTTCAACATCCCAAAAGACTACTTATATGAAATATGTCTCACTATTAGTGAATTGATATGCCTCACAATGTTGAAAATGAGATCACTGATTTATCAAACATCCTTTTCGACACTAATTTAACCATTGCAGGTCAGCAAAGTGAACCCTTTGTAACCACACATCTAGATTCATTAAAATCTTCCCTCACTTGTGGCAGAACCAAAAGAATGAAATTTTGTTTTGTTTCATTTGAAACGCATAAAAGTTCTGCTACTGACTGAAGCCAACATAAAATGTCTCACAATTGTCAAATTCATTAGTTTCTATATAAAATGGTAAGCAAATTGATTCTTTCTAATCAGCTCTAATGTGTTTCAAATGAAAATTGTTTTCTGACGTGGCTGCATTTGTGCGCTTCAGCAAGGGTGATATTTTCATAAACTTTTCAAGAACATAAAAATTTGATGGATCCTTAAGTCCTTAGCAGGAATTACAAATTAAATCACATGATGGGAAAGGTTTAATATTGATGTCAAAATCTTTAATAATTTCTTGTAAGTATGTCTCCTTGCATTGATTTCATAAATTTCCTTCACAACTATACTTCATAGAATATGTTCTACATATTTTTAGAGTCAAATCTATAAATTTAATACATCAAGATCAGATGAATACAGACTACAAGATTTCCAATAGTAACAAACTGCTTAAAGTTGGTTGTACAGTATTACTAATCTCCATTTTGTATCATTTTACTGTATAATGCTCTTCATAAAACTGCATCTACATAGTCATGATGACAGACGCAGTGATTATATTCATATTATTGCATGACCTTTAACACCTTATTAATGGCGAGGATACCTTAAAAAGTTTGTGCATATGACAAGGTCTTCCCTTAGGTCCTAGATTAGGGTCCTCTAACATGCTTATTTATTGTTATTTTTTTTATAAGTAATGTCAATTCATTAATAAAGCGCAGAAGGGCACAACCCTAGTACACAAGAAGTATACAAGAGAACCCCTAATAGGAACGAACAGAAAATAAATTTAAAAAATCTGCATAAGTAAAAACACTCAAGCTATGATGACCGCTATCCAAATATATAACATGTTAAAGCAAACGCTTCCGTGGCTCCAACATCGATGTCTCTACATCTTCAAATTGTATGATTAGGGTCCTCTAACATGCTTATTGTATAAGCATCTAACACAATCAAATGACTTTCAATAAAGTCTAGTTAACAAATTATAAAAACCCCAAGGGGTTGGCTCAAATGGTAAGAGCATTGGCCTTTGTGGTAGTCCATGAGATCTAAGGTTTGAATCCCTTTGGGTGCAAACAATTCTTTGGGGCCAACCCGCCAGTGAAGCAGGAGTATTATCCGATCCGTGTAGAGGGGACGTTTTACATGGTTCTGAAGTTTACTTGACAGGGATGGGTACACGAAGTAGCTCTGCTTTGGAGGGGTTCCTCGTTATAAAATATATATATATATATATATATATATATATAATTTATTAAAAGTATTCTAGTTTCTTATGAATGTCCATCCTTTAAAGGAAGTTGCATCATCACTCCAAAACTTTCCAATTCTAGATCAATTTGAGATTCTTATTAGGGCGAAATTCAATTATGTCTTGCCATCATTCATAATATGAATACTGATCCAAAAATCCTAAAGCAACAACAAGAATTCTTATTACATTCTTTAAAAGAGAATAAGAAGACATCAACCTTTACTTTATTCACCATTTGTTGAGATTGAATTCAACGGTAAAATCTTTTTATCCAACTTCCAGGCCCGCGTAAATTGGGGTAGATTTTTTTTTTATATAAGTAATCGAAATATTATTAAAAGCGCAAAGCACAACCCAGGTACACAGAAAGTATACAAGAAAAACGCCTATCTAGAAAGAGAAAAAAGAACAAGAAAATCATTAAAGGAAAGCACAATTACTAGATGTTTTTACAAATCTAATTGCGACAACAAAGTTTTGAGCTAGCATCATACAGCACGAAAGGAAAGCACAATTACTACATGTCTAGACAAGGCACACCTTGAGTTGCTCCATAAATAGGTAACAGGAAAATATTTAAAACGTATACATTCTTTTCCTTTTTGATAAGTAGATGCAGATATGGTTGATATTAGAAACATGGACAAGCTTAAGAGAAACTCAACAACAAGTTTTTAATTAGCTACTTAAACCAAAGTAATTTTTTTTTTTTTATAAGTAATTAAGATGTCATTAAAAGCGTAAGACGCCTCCAAGTATACAAGAGAAAACGCCTCTAGAATGAGAAAAAAGAACAAGGAAATCATGATAACTAATCACCAAATGGAAAACAGAAGCAGTTGTCTAAAGATACAGAGTATAGAAAAATAAAGCCTTAAATCTCTTCCAAAGTCATCTCACGGTCTTCAAAACTTCTTTCATTCATTTCCCTCCATAGACACCAGAACAAACACGAGGGCACCATCTTCCACACAACAACACCAAGCACTACCAACCGTCCACCAACATGCATATAAGTCGACTTCTCGTCTAGACAAAACCTAAGACAGCTCAAATCAACTGAAGAAAACATCCTAAGGCCTCAGCAATCTCACAATAGAGAAGACTTAAACTAAAGTAATTATAGTTGTCTATAAGATTCTTCCCCTTTGTGGCTGACTCTACTTCATTTAAAGCCATTTTCTCCATATATCATAGGCCATCATGCACAAGCTCAACAGCTAAAGCCACCCTCTTATATTGCCTCTACTTGTCCTTCATCCAGCTCTTATACTCAATCTCAAATTTGCACCTATTGACTTATTGCTTGTGGTTAAAACATTCAAGCCAACCAATGAGCTTTAGCTCAACTAGTACTTCATTACTTTGTAGCAAGGTGGAGGGTGGGGTTCAACTGTTCAAGTCTCATCGGGTGCGTGTGTAACTTACTAATTGAAAAAAATAATAATAATAAATAACAAAAAAAAAAAACCACACATTATTGGTTCAAACACAAGGAAAGATAAATTTAAGGGTTAAATGCTTTTTTGGTACCTGTGGTAAGGATTATTATCAAATGGCTTCTTCGGTTTCAAAAAGTATCACAGGTGATACCTGTTGTAAACCGAAATACCGACTTGCATCTTTCGTCCAAGTTCTGTCCAAATTTTTAACAGAGATCCACGTCAAGCCAATCAGCAACTGACACGTGTCTCATAGCTCTTATGAATATTTTTTTTTTAAAAGGAAAAAAAAAATAAAAAAAACTGAAGAGCATTTTTTTTTTAAAAAAAAAAAGGAAAAATCTAGGCCACCTTTGGTCGGTTACCCCCATTTTGGCCAAGGGATCGGCTCCCCTTATAGCCAACCACCCCAGAGGTTGGGTGTGGTCGGCGAGCCACCCCAACTATAGTGTATAGGCTAAGAAGGGGTGGTTCTTGGAGAAAGCTTATCGTCGATGAGATGTCACTGACTACAATGGAACCAATTCAAGGTCTCACTTGGCTCCATATCCATCTTCTCAAGCCTAAGAAGACTTCCAATAGCCAAAATTGCCCTAGCATTGATATCATGCATAGACCTCGCATACAGACTCCTACACGCCGCATCAAACACTCCCCCGTTCACTCTTGTCCCCACAATGCAATGACCCAAAATTCTCAACACCGGTGTCAGCAACCCCCATGGCAGAGGAATCCTCTCCTCCTTCCCCATCCTCTCCCTCCCACCATCCCCGTCCTTTTGACCAAACCAAACCACACAAAAGTCATAATCCTTGTCAACCACTAGCCGATTCCAAGACTTTTTACGCTCCAGAATGGCCGTCAAGTCCCTCCCCAATTTACTGAAATCACCATCCAAAAAGATGATCGAGAAATTAGGGTTAGAAAAGTTGACACTGAATTGGGGATAACAAGAGGGGACGAGTTGACTCAAGAGTTAGACGATTCTGCTTGGTGAGCCATAATTTTGGGATCGAAGAAAATTTGAGGATGAAAAGATTATTGCTTTTGATGTGAGGGACGAGGTGCTCAGAATGACGATGTCGCCCGATGCTAGTCTTCTTGGGAGACACAGTCATAGGGCTCTCACGATGCTAAACAAATCAATTGGTATCAACCAAAAACTCCCAAAACCGATTCGCCACAGCCGCCATTTTCAATGGGTCAAATCTGCACCTCATGCACAACAAAGCATTCTTGGGCGAAATACAAATACTCACCCTAGCATCCTCTTCCTCCAAAACCTCATTCTTCTCTTCCTTAATCTCATTCCCCTCATTAAAAACCTCCATCCTCCTCCTCAGACGGTGACTCCTCTCTGTCACTCTCTCTTCCTCTCCCACCACTAACTCCATCTCCCTCCCCTTGCCTTCGCTTTCTTGCATTGCCACCAGCCACCTCGCAAACATAGCCTGCAAGAGCTACCTCCAACCTCTGGGGTGTTCGGCCATAGGGGGGGAGCCACCCCAGATTTTTATTTTTAAAGGTTTTTTAAGGGTTTTTTTTTCATGTTTTTCAGTTTTTTTCCTTAATGTTTTAATTGTTTTTTTTAATTTTTAAATAATGTTAATAAGAGCTATGAGATACGTGACAGTTGCTGGTTGGCTTGACGTGGATATCCATTAAAAATTTGGACAAAATCTAGACAGAAGGTGCAAGTTGGTATTTCGGTTTACGACAAGTACCAACTATGATACTTTTTGAAACCAAGGTAGCCATTTGATAATGACCCTCACCGTAAGTACCAAAAAAGCATTTAACCCTAAATTTAAAGCAAACCTTGGTCAATGCTCTAATTCATTTCTAAGTGAATTATTACCATATCTAATTGAAAGCTTATAGTCTCTGGGTTTTGTGGGCGGGTTATGTTGGGGTGTTTAGGTTTCCTCCTGTACTTGGGTTTTGCAAGTGTTTTTCCTTTCTTCTCTCTTTTTTTCCTGTTTTGGTCTTTTTTGTATACTTCATATATGCTTAGGGGTGCCTTTACACTTATTATAAACTTCTTTGATTACGTATCAAAAAAAAAATTGTCAGTAAATATGGTCAAATACTTGCTCCAATTGACTTCACTTGACAATACAGAATTTATGCTTTTCCGAGGCCAAACTAAATTATTTCCTGCTTTCCTTAAACCACTAAAAGCACTTAGAATACTCGTGCAGTGACATTCATGATACCCAATCTATTTCAGAATGTGATAAATCATCTAAACACCCACCAACCTAAAAAATTCAAAACTTCCCATTTTCACACCCGGAAGTTGAAGACATTTAAGGTGCAATTAAGTCCTCCATAAAAGTGATGGCTTAAATAAAAACGTCAATAACATTCATAGCAGTCTTCCAAATGACCATGCAGCATCCTTCAACATCATTTAGGTTAAGCTCTATCTCTGGCAATTAGTCGAGTCTCCAAATCACTTTAAAGACGTAAACATCCTAAAAGTAGTAGCATTGCAAATTGCTTAAGATCCTTCTTCCCTTATCTTTCCAGTCTAAAATTCTCAAATGAACACCTACATACCTTTCATATTATGAACATTTGCCTGATCCCATTTCTGTCAAATGATATGCAGCTCTCAGTGTGTTATCATTCTTTTCAAATCATAATTCTATATACAGAATCTGAAACTTCCCAATTTCCCAAAACCATGTTTGATGTTAAAGGTCATAAATGAATTATGTAATACCAAATTCCAATTACATTAAACAAAGACACTGCAGTGCTCATTAGGATAAATCTAGACGAATTCACCAGGAAAAAAACAAATGTATTTAGGTGTTACTAAGCTTTCAGATTAACCATTCAATTCATTCAGTGGACGAAATTTAGCACAGTGAAGCATTGTAATTGTTGCTTTAGATGTGGTACTGTTATGTTGAAGAGCGTTCAAGATGACCCTTGCTGAGTAAAGGAAATCATGTCCATACTAACATTAATTGAATTAGAAGAATTAAGAGAAGATGCCAATATATTGAAAACAATGCAATGAACAGCCTAATAGCCATACCTCAGCATTCAGTGTCTGCACCAAGAAGGTAACATCTGCCCTTGCATTAACAAACCGCCATTGCAGGTAGCGGTTATACAGAAGCCTCAACAAGTGTGCATCAAGAATGCGATCTTCCCCTATCTTCCCTCTCCGAATATCAACAGAGAAACTGAGAATCGAAGGCGTACTTGAATTACTACTCAATGAGCCAGAAATAGAATTCCTGACCCGAGAAGGACTAGAAATCCCTCTCGAAGGAGAAGTTCCTCTCGCAGGAGACGAAGCTGAAGATGTCCAAAGCTTACTTGGCGATGCAGGCCGCATGGCTCCCCTAATAGGTGAAGACATTGTTCGTGGAGAGGACAATGGGCCATCACTAACAAACTTTTTCGACTGAACAAGCTTTGCCGGCACAGCCATTCTCGACCCGGGGCTCGTGGATAGTGGAGACCCTGGATCCTGCAGGCGGCGCAATCGACTATTCGTCTCCTGCCAGAACCTTGCAGACACAGCAATCCCTCGAGGCCCCCCACCTCTTCCCTTGGCAATAATCCCACCACAATCTTGCACTCCTGAAGTGCTTCCAGAGGACACACTATCTGTATCAGATGCAGTGAGATCAGAAGGCACAGAAGACTCATTCACTGAATTGGCATCTGGGTTTTGCTGACCACCTTTCAATAACTCAGCAGCATTGCCCAAATCCAAGCTTACCCTCCCATCAAACGAAGCCCTCCTACTGTCACCAATCACCATCGAACTATGCAATGCTCGAACAAGCTTCCCAGATCCCATTCCAACCATCTTCCTATCAACAGCACCACCATTCCCACAATCCAAACTCCTCGACAACAACGGATTATCCGAACCTGAATTAGTCGAATTAAGTTGCCGGGTCCTACCAGGCCACCGATGCTGCTCCATTGGCCTAGAATTCTCCGCCTGATCTCCTACTCTAACTGGGGTCCCCCTCCGCCGCTCCGGCGTACCCTTCCTCGCATTGCTCAAGCTCGGCGTTTGCGCCTTCGTCTTGCTAATCGGAAGCGAAAACGCCTCTCCCTGAAAAGACACCGATAAACTCCGAGTGGAAGTGACCAAGAGCTTCGTAGCCGCCGATACTTCGGTGCCATTGGCGTGTTTCGAGTCAGGTACCGCCGTCATCGGCCGAGGCGTAATGGGTCGCCTCCGGTCCACCGATTGGGACCGTTTTGTGGCCGTGGAAGTGCCTAATGTGGTCGATAAATGTGTGGAATTGTTGGAACGAGACAGCAAAGGAGATGCGAATCTCCTAGAACTCGAAGACGAAGAAGAAGTAGTGGTTGTGGTTGTGGTTGTGGTTGTGGAAGTCGAAGTAGAAGTAGAAGTAGAAGTAGAGGGAGACATGTACCTGGAAGAGACCTGTCTGCCTCTGGGTCTTCTGGGCTGATTTCCAAGGCCATTGTCTTTCTCCGACGGTAGCAGAGGGGGTCTTTGGAGATGGGTTTGTTGTTGGGAAGTGGTCTTGGGGTTTGTGGAAGCAGCTGCTTCAGTAATAGCAGCCACCATTATAGGACTATTCTGGGAATTTTCCTCTCTCTCTCTCTCCCTCCCCCTCTCACATTGCCTCTCAAAATAAAGGGTTTTGGTCTCAACCCGAAACCCAAACCCCACTCATGGCTGGAGATCAAGAAATTTTGGAAGAAACGCAAATGGAGAAATGGGTTTGTGAAGGATTCAGCATTTCTGGAGAGGTACCACTGGAACGAGAAGAAGAAGCAGAAGCAGAAGCACTGCAGCAGTGTGTGATATCTTCTGGGTTTTGAGAGAGAGAGAGAGAGAGAGAGTAGGTGAGGGTCAGGGTGAGATTTGGGAGTGGTCGGAGGTATGTGCTTTTTGGGTTTGCGTTCGGGTCTCTGTGAATCTTTGGAGGGACGTTACGTTAATCTAATTTGGTTTCAACTAATTAAGCACGCCATTTTTGGTTCGTCACCATTTTTTCTCAAGAAAAACGCAGCTTTTTATTATAATTCTTTTATAATCTATGAGTATTAACTACTGTAAATAAATTAAGTAATAAAATTTGACAATTTATAATTGATAAAATAATTAAATATGTATGATTGACAAATTAGTTACTATAATTGTTTTACTAATTATGAACCACTAATAGTGTAACTCATAATAGCATACATAGGAAGGTAAAGATTAAATAAAGAGTTAATCAAAATTTGTATATACTTCAAGAACTAATATATATGGTAGATGAGTAATGCTGCTACACGTACGAACTGCCTTACGAGTTGATGCGTACTGCCACATTAGTAATAAAAGATTATACTACACCAAATCTCGCTCGAAGATGGTTGTTATATACTCAATGCTTATTTTACTGGGCTGATGTAGTAATATCCATTAACTTTTAAGTCAACATCTATTAAAAAATAATAATAATAATAATCGATGAGCACCGCCACATCCTCGATAAGTATTTAGAATTACTCTTGAAAATCTTAGATTTATATTTTTTTGGAATAACTTCACAAAAGGGTATCGAACTATATGTTGTTTTGAAATAAGGGTACTGAACTAGCAAACGTCTCAAACTGAGGTATTCAAGTTTCAAACGTCTCACTTAAGAATACTCCGTTAGGATTTGCTGTTAAATCCTACAAAAATTTTCAAAATACCCATGTATTTATTTATTTATTTATTTTTAAAAAAGAAAATTTTTCAAAGATTCAAGCATGAGTATTTTTGCAAATTTCGTTAAATTCTGACCAATACCTAGATCCTAACATTTTTTTTTTCTAAAAAAATTATGAGTATTTTGAGTACTCCGTTATAATTTAACAGCAAATCCTAACGGAGTACCCTTAAGTGAAATGTTTAAAATTTAGATACCCCAGTTTGAGACGTTTGCTAATTTAGTATATTTATCTCAAAACGGAGTATAATTCGATACCCTTTTGAGAAGTTATATTTTTTTCTTTTTTTTTTGGGGGTAATTATCAAAGTGAGTCCTACAAAAGTTAGTTGTCTTGTTTCCATTGACATCTTCTTGTCTCCGGTTCATTTGGTCGCAGGGAGAGCTGTCAAGAGCTTCCTATTTGCTCTAGTGTTACGCAATCAATACACTGAAAAAAAACACCCACAATAAATACCAGGACCCAAGGTCCTCGATGTTGATGGAAGTGCATATTTATATATATATATTAACATCTTATGTCTTATTTCTTTTTAAAAAAAAAATATAAAATAAAATAAAATTACAGGTTCTTGAAAGAAAAATATTTTCTTGTATTTTTCTATCATTTCATTTTTAAAATTACCCATCGAGTCTGTAAGACTCACACATTAATATCGTACAGATCGTACAGATCCAATAATTAAAAACAGCATGTCTTTTGTGTCGGTTTAGTAGACTGTGTGTGTGGTTTACTTTGGTAAATTAGTGAAAGTAATTGATTAGCATGTAAATAGAGTTATGAGGGGTGTTAGAGAGACAGAGAAGAATGAGCTAATTACCTACTTGAAAAGAGCTGTCAAGCAAAATGGTGGTTGATGGGAATGGGATCAATGACTTGCGACAACCTTAACCAAATTTAATTAACTTGAAATGACAAGAGGCCTAGTTGTGATATTTGCAAGCCAAGCTATAATAAACCCATTATTAATTAATTAATTAATTAATTAGAGTTATATAGAGATGCCCTATCTCTTTCAGTCTCTATCAATCTATATGTGTATCCCCCTTTGCTTTCAACGCAGTTTTGCTTCATGAAAACACTGCTCCAACCTTTTTGCCCTTTGTCTCGGCCACTGCTGAAGTCACCCAACGCCAGTGCATTCGTTGACAATCCTCAACCAATTAGTTTTCTCAGTCACCTGTGGACTTCCCCCATTAAAAAAATGGTTAACTTCCCACCAGCTTTCAGCAATTATCTGTCCCATCCAATAGTGATTTTCTTCTTCTTTTTGGGATAAGTAATCCAGATTTTATTTACCTTTGTTGTCATTTCTCGGCAATAATCTCCCTTGGTCTATCTTAAAAATTATGGGTCTCCAAGTCAATACGAGCTCAAGGACAATTGTAGACCCCAAGACAAGATAGCAAAACTCTCGGATGGGCCCATCCGGGAGATGCGCACCTAGATGAATCGTCCTTGGTCAAGGCTATTTTCAAGAATACATTATAGGAGGCACATACAGATTAAGTCCCGGGAATGGACACATACTAGGACCAAGATTCAACCTTTTCAGCCAAGGCTCGGAACAAGTATGTTTCGAAAACTCAGGTCTCATTTTATGAAATCCGGATTAGAACCCTACTCCAAGTCAAATTGGGGTAGGAATCTCAATTCGGGCCCAATAAATACTCTTTGAAGAATCTAATCAACATTCATACTCTCAGTTTGACTGAGATAGGACTTTCGGTCCAAATCAACTCCTAGCACTTCTAAGCTTATAATTAGGCTCTTATACCAAGTACAAACCTTAGATTGAATTATTATTCTTTTGGCATATATTTTTCTCTCGGAGACTTACTTAGGTATCAAAGTGAAACCTCGTTGACACCCTGGCAAGTTCTCTCTGATTTTAATTATTTTGCAGTAATCTTTGAGACGTGAAGACATACCGTTGTCACCGTACTGGAAACTGTTATAACAAGATTGTTGTGTATAAGGCTTTTTATTATTTTCAAAGTCATGCTATATACCAAACTATTATTTATTATGATATTTATCTTTAAATAAGTTATTGTTAAAAAATTAAAAAATAAATAAAAATAAAAATAAAAAATCAATAGTGAACTGAGAGTGCCATGTAGCATAGTAAGATAGAATAAGATCCTCTCAATTTTAAATGAAATTAATAGTATCAATTTCATGATTGGGATCCTTTTCAATTGTTTACCCGAATTTGAGAGAATTCGGATATGTGATTGTGAGAAACCACTTATGGAACTTATCTGACCAAATAAAAATTGGGTTGCCCAACTAGTTATCCAGTTAGGTTTTTCACAATCACCTGCCTGAATTATCTGAAATTCGAACAAATAATTGTAGAGGATCCCGATCCTCAATTTCATAATATAGATTTAAAATTGGTGTATATAATGATGTCTATGAAATCAATGTTAATACTTCTTTTTAAAAATTTAAATAATATGGAATCATGTACATCGATAGATGTATAAACTTTAAATAATTACCATTATTTTGTTTAAAATGAAGATGATCTTATTCTAGTGATATAATGATATAGTATATAGTATTACTCTTATTGTTATTGTTATTGTTATTATTTTTATTGAATTATTATTATTTTCAAAGATATTTGTTATGAATATATGATTGTTAATATATTTTAGGGTTTTTTTTTTTTTGAAAAAGCGTCATGACGTGAAATAAAAGTGAAAAAAGTTTTCAATATTTTGCGTTTTAAATTATTTGTTAATATTTTTGTTTTTAGAACATAAAATTAAAAAAATACAAAAAAAGAAGAAGAAAATTTTAATAAACAAAGTCATTTTTTACTACAAATCTTTTGCAAATTGACATAATCGTTCATGTGACACTTATCACGTTAGTTATTAAAATTTAAAATGTAACTAGGCAATCCTCATCACACTTATCACATTTACAAACTAACTACCGTGATGATATTAAAATATGAACTTAATTCAATAATTTTTATAAAATATGGACTGCCACGTAAATTAAATTTGTAAGAAAATGTAATAAAATAACTACCTACCGTGATAATGTAATAAAAGAATTAACACTTATCACATTTACAAATTAACCACTGTGATAATTCACATGACACTTACTATACAATGAAAATATAAACTTAATTCAATAAATCTATAAAATATGGACAGCCAGATTAAATTTGGAAGATAATGTAATAAAAGAAGTATAAGGCCAGATATTTTCGTTTTTAAAATAATTGAGTCCATCTCCAACATAGTTGACTGGTTGTGACTCTGTCCAGAAATGGGAAACAGTGAAGTCTAGCTTACTAGATAGGTGATGGGCAGGTATTTGATGCAAATAGACTGCTCTGACAATTACAATACTAAAAGTAAAAGCCCAAATATATATATATATAAAAAAATAAAAAGAGAAAAGGAAAAAGAAAAGGCATGATTAGTGTTAGATTATTCTAATCCTCACGTTCAAACGAAATTAATAGATAGTTATTCCTTAATACATCTCTATGCCTGTTAAGTGGGGAGAAAACCAATGAATCAATGATAAAACAACAGAAACTTTTGGATATCCCGATGTAATGTGGACAAAATTATTTTGTTTTAGTATATATTAAGTTAATATTTCATCATTTTTTTAAGACATCCAAAGCATGGACAAAATTGTTTGCAAAGAAAAAGGTGTTGATATTATACTATTAACTTTTATTAACTTTGAATGGGACAATTTTTTTTTTTTTTTTTTTTTTTTTTTTTTTTTTTTTGTAAAAATTTAGTTTGAGAAAATTCTTCAAATTCAAATTATTAAATTGATATTTATTTTTTAGATAGTGTAATTCTCAAATGCATTTTTAACCGAACATATAGCATTTGTCCTTAGAGCGGATGATTCTTTTTTTTTTTTCTTTTTCTTTTTAATATTCAAATGGGGGAGGGGGATGCGATTCTCACATGTATTTTAAGTGTTTTAAGGGTAAATGTTAATTTAATATATTGTGTTAAAAGAATTGTATCTATGCATTTTAAAAATGCTTGTAAAAATTACGTGTTCTAAGGATATATGTCAATTTAATATGCTGAATTGAAATAATTTTCTTTAAGCCATTTTGGAGAATAGCTTCATCCCAACCAAATTCATTTTGGAGAATAGCTTCATCCCAACTATATTAGAGGTTGCTTTTTTTCTTTCTTTTTTCTTTCTTTTTTTATTGTAGTTTGAAAAAAGTGTTTTGAAATGACATAAAAGTGAAAATTAATTAGATGAATTTATCTTATTTGGAAATAAAAAAAAATGAAAATAACCAAAAAGCATTCTACACGAGATGAATGTTGCTTTAAGGATAACTATCAATTTAATATATTGAGTCTAATAAATTTTCTCCAACCCAATTCAGTAGAAAATTTTGTCCAATATAATTTATTAGTATGTTTCAAAGGTACTGAAGCTGTTAACTTCAAAAGCATAAAAGAATAAGATGAAGAGTAATGATATTCTTTACACCCATTTTACACCGACTCGCGTGACATGTTTTAAGTAGTTTTCTATATCAGTCATTTAAAAAAAAATATAAAGAAAGTCAATTAAAACATGTCATGTCGAAATGTGTCAAATATATATATTTAAAGAGTAGTATTATTTTTTTGAAAAAAAAAAAAAGAAAGTCAACTCAACCAAGGCTTTGATGTTATCCAAATACAATGACACAATTATAGTGTATAGCACTTTTAATTATTTAGACCTGAATATTAATTACAATACCCAGAATTTATAATTTTACCAGCTATAGCCACTTAAAAAGCTGGAGAATAAAAGTGAGAGACTGCCGTAAGCAAATCTAACAATCAAAATTAATGATTATATATTACTAACCGACATTCATAAAGCTGTTGAGAAACCCCATCCAAGTTGAGTCACCATATAAATTCACCTATTTTTTTTTTCTCCTAAAACATGAGGGGAGCAAAAATATGTAGAATAATGTTTAGTTGAACTGCCAAACTTGGGCTATAATATTATGAAATGATGTTGGCTTTGGATTTTTTGAAGCCATGTGACTTAAGGTACACTTCATAGTATAATTGATTTAAAAGTAACACACCCACCAAGTGATGTTTGTTTAATAGGCAATGTTTAGTTGCTTTGAGCATGATTATAAGCTTAGGAGAATGATTTATTGATTTTGTCTGCACCCTCTAGCATTCTTATACATTGCTTCTCCTTTCCACTTCTTCATCCCCACATTGAGAAAGAACGTGTGTATTTGTGTACCAACTAGCATTGTAATCGAGCTGAGCTGAGCTAAGTATTGGATTTTCAGACTCAGTTCGGCTAAAAACAATCATGTTCAAACTATTCTTACAAAAACCTTTAGCCGAGTCCTTTTTGAGTATTCGACCGGCTTGGCTCGATTTTTTTTTTTTTTTTCAAGTTTGAAAATTAAATTTAAATAATAAAAATTTCAAAGAATGGTCGTGGTGGTTGATAAAATCAAAAGATGTGAAGGCAGAGCTGGCTTGGGTCCTATCGAGAGGGACGAATCAAAAGTATGATGAGGTCTTCTACGGAAGATGACGCTAAGGAGAGATGGGCGATGGCGGTGGCGATAGTGCCAAGAGAAGTGAGGGTCGAAGATGAGGGAGAGCCAATGCTTGGACACACATCCGAAGTAGAGAAGATGTTAATATATGATAATTGACTATATATAGATTGCTAAGATACTTTTTTTTTTTACCGAAAGATCTAAGTATTTATTAATCAAAAGATCAAGAACATAAAGCTCTTACATCATAAATCATAAAATTCTGTAAAATCATAGTCACATGTTATGAGGTTACATAGTTATAGATACAAACAAAATTCCTACAATAAAATGTTATCTATGACTTTCATCTTCTGTTAACAGATATACAAAAATAGGTAAAGAGCAGATCTGCTCCGATCAGACTAGATCTAAGACAATAGTAGTCAAATATTATTGAAAATTTATTTAAACCGACCATAAGAGATAACCCCTCACACCTAAGTATTCAGGTCGTGAGAGATAACCCATCACACCTAATTAACCTTCATCCAATAAATCGTCAATGAGAGTAGATTTAAAAAGAAGAAAATTCTTATTCAAAGTAAAAACATAACCAGCAAATAGCAGCAGTAGCCAAGGAATAGATGAATGTCACAACACGGAAGTAAATAGACGAATATATAGCGGAGATGCCAAAATTATTGATCTGGTCGGAGAATACCTGAAAACAAAGGAAAAAACCAGAATGGGAGGGAGAGGGTAGGAGCGGAGAGTAGAAAGGTAAATGGAGAGAAGACCTCTCAAATCTGTTTTCTAAAGGGTGAAATCTACGATCGTGAATGAATTCTTAATTGATAATTGCGGCCTTAGTAGCTCCAACATGCTAACTTACAAGTTATGTTACTATATTAGCATACTAGCTACTCTACTAATTAATAGTTAATATAGTATTAACTATTTATTACACTAAGATACTATCATAGTTAGTAAACTCAATACTTTTAAAGGGATCACAATAAAAGATCATTTTACAATGATGGACAAGACATAGAATAAAATATATAATATGTGTTAGGTATTCGGTTGAACTGAATATGTCACCACCAATCAAATAGAAAAGGGTATATACTTGTCACTCATTTATGGTGCAACCATTTTTTTGTTAAAATGCCATGCCTGTGTCACTGGCCTAATCATCTTTCCCATTAATTGACACAATAACATCGACAAGGTCTGGATGCCACATATTATTTCCTACAGAAAAAAAAAGGAAAAATTGATTAGAGTAAAATTGCTAAAAAAAGGGGGGCTACAAGAATTTTGCTTGAATGATCCAGAAGAATTGCTAGGGTATGTTTGGGTGTGTTTTTAAAATTAAAATTGTATTCGGGTTTTACCCGACTCGTTTTTAACCCAATTCAAAAACCATTCAAATATAATTTTAAAATTTAAATTTTTTCAGTATTCACAATTTTGAATATAGTAGAATATAGTAAAATATAATAGAAAAAAAAAAAAACCAAACACCCAAACTAGGAGAAAAATTTAGTCAAGGAGGTTGGTGAAATGGATTGTTTCAGGCACTGGGTGAGTCGCTTGTAGTTCATTATTTGTACACAATTTTCTCTGTCGGTGAAAGATGTAAAGCTTATTTTCTAGGCACATCAGCAGTTTGATTTGTTAGGCTGCATCATATCAGCTGAAACTGACTGATAAGCCTTTCAATTTCATGTATTCTAACCAGCACAGTGACTGTTTGTACAATCAAACAGAGTATTCTAAGTAAATACCAAGAAAACCGGCTCTTGGACCGGCCTCTCATGTGAAGCTTGCAACTCAATCGGTCTATATTGAGAGGGGTGTGAGGCATAGGTCTCGGGTTCGGGTTTATTTGATAGGGCTGAGTACATTAAGTGACTCTGCATTTAAGGGGTTTCCGGTATCCAAAAAAAAAAAAAAAAACCCAACAAAAAACTACAAAATTTTGATTCTCCAGAATCTATTTGGATTTGCGTCATGCATAATAATTGCAATAACTATCGGTGTCTGCGCTGAAACATTGATATTAGCGATGACAAGTCGATTTGCGTGAGGTACTTTTAGCGACGACATGTTAGGCTATAAGTGACGATCTTCATCGTCGCAATAAATAAACAAATACGACGGAACAAACACAACGGTATTTGCCGTCACCGATAGTAGTATTCAGCGGCAACTTGTAGGTTTTTAGGAAAGAGATTAGGTAGTTGTTAACACTGAACTGTTACTGTTACTTTCTTTGGTTTAACATCTGATCAGGTTTAAAAACTATGGCAAACCACCAAAATGTATACTTCAACTTGAAGACAAAATTATTAGGAAAAGAAGCTCATGATTTAAACACCATTTAACGCAAGCCACTAAAGTGTAAATAGTGATCATCTAAATGGTTTCAAAGAAAAGTCACAGAATATTCAGGTATATAAAACATGTGAAAAACACTTCTTTTATACAAAAGAGTGGCCACCAAATTTTCATTAGGTTTTAGACAATAGCTTGAGATCCAAGTTACCCAATAGCCCCTAATATAAAGGAAAATGCTTTGGGGTACTACAATTTCTTTACAAACTCGTGTAATAGTCTATACTTTATGAAAAATGAATGCTACATAGACTGTTATATGACGGTCTATATTTTAACGGTTGACATGAAAAATATCACATAATAAACGATTTGGAGTAAAAGCTGTAATACGGTGAAACGAATTTAATATCATAAGAGATCAAATAAGACATCCATGAAGGAGAAAAGGAGTGCTGAGTTATATATGGAACAACCAAAATTGAGTAGGGGTAGAAGGCCTAGCTAGTAAAATAAGTCAACAAAGCATTTAGTAGTCAAATTAAATGTGTTAAGAGTACATATTACATCGTTTGCTCCTTAAGTTACAACAACGTTACTTCTCTCCGTAGAAGCAGTTCATAGAGTCATGTCTTGAGCACTTTGCTTGCGAATGAGACATTGGAACCCAACAATTATTGGAACCCCCCCTCCCCCCCTTACACTTTTTCTTTTTGTCGCTTTTGGCAAAGCCACCTTACACTTACATCATATAAATATACTTGCAATTAGAAAAAAAAAAAAAAATCATATATACTTGCATTGTGGAAGATTTTAGAGTTAAATGTTGAGTACTTAATCATGACTAAATTTTTTTTACCTAATTATATGATTATAATCAACAATAGTTGACACTAATTTCTTAGTGAGACAATCAAGTAGTCAACCTTAAGCAATACACCGTTGCTAAGTGTCATATTATAGTGTTTGTAAGTAAGACCTTTTAGGTGTTACTCATCCTAGACAACCCAAAAAAAAAAAAAAAAAAAAAAAGTGGGGGTGGGGGGGGGGGGGGAAGACTTTCACATGGGAGAATTTAGGTGTAAATGCAAGGTAGTATAAAGATTTTCTATTACATTTGAAGGAAAATTAAGGAGTATTACAGTTTTTATTATAATTTATTTATAAACTTACCTAGCAGTGTATGTAGCACTTTACTATCAAGTGAACTTACAAACTAACGTGACATTTCATGTATGTCTATCATATCAGCTAAAATCAAATTTAATTGGCATAATTATGAGAATCGGCCTAATTATGAGAAAACTAAGGCCGCCCACCCCAAAACGAGCTATGCCTCATTTTCACTGAATTAGATTCCTCTCTGGGCAGGTTTAAAACTTTAAGCTACTAGTAAATCCCAGGCCGAAAAGAAAAGAACAAAAGAAAAATTACTAGAAAATGTCTTGTCGTGCTGAAGATTTTGTGTATACCGGATTGAATTCAAAGGCCCAGAGAGTTTATTCCATAATATAACCTACAGGTCCAATGAGCCTTACAACAAACCAACTCACAAGACTCTCCTTCATCAATTTCATAGACCAAAATGACCCAAATCCAAGGTGGTTGGTTCAAGTCCTGAAGTGAATTCTATTCTTCTTCTGGTTGCTTCTCTTGATTTTTGGTGTTGAACTCTTCTCTGATCCTAAATTTCATTTATGTCCTCCACGAATGCATTCGTCTACGCGTCCACCTCCAATGAGGGAACAATCCTACAGTTCCATTGATGGAAAATTGATGAAATTGTTCAAATTGATTCGTTTAATTTTTTTTCAAACCCAAGCTCAACTTGGAACTTATTACCGAACTAAATAAGCTATTTCAAACTCTTTTCCTTTGGAACAAACTCAAACATGATTATGAGCTACTTAATTAAGTTATTAATTATATATATAAAATAAATGTCATGATTGTTTTCTTTGCATAAAGATAATTCCTCAATTAAGTTATTTAAGATGATCTCTAACAAAGCTAAAAATAATAAAAATGAAATTATACAAATTTATACAGAATTTGACTCGTTAAATAAACAAGTTCAAAAATTCGTTTAAGCTCTATGAATAGATCCCGAGTCAAACTAAACTGAGCCAAGTCCAACCCTATTCGCAAGCAACTACTTATTTACAACCCCATTCATCATCGTTCTTCGAGTTGTGACTAGTGTATTAAAAAGAATTTGGAGAAATCTATAAAATGAGATTTTGGGGTTGTAGAAGTATGTGAAATTGGTAAATGATGAAAAGTTAGTGCTGGTGGCGGCAGCTACTATAGTGGTTGGGAGTTGGGTGCAGAAGAAAAGAAAGGAGGTAAATGAGTTGAGGGAGTGATTGAAATAAAATGAGCTGGTTTACCAAAAGTAATCTAACTTTAGTGGTACAATCTTGACTGTAAATTGGAGAATGCGAGAAAGGGAGCCACTGCCTAAAGAAAAAAGGACGCTTTTTAATCTAAGAAGAGTAAAATCACATGGAATGAAGGGATGTAAATACCTATCAAAAAAAAAGAAATGAAGGGATGTAAACAGAAATAGTAGATATGCCAATTAGGATTAAAAAACGCAAAACATATTCCCATGAGAACTAAGAAGGCTGCCAATACCAACAGCAACAACCAAGCGCCAGAATTCACTAACCTTCATCTTCGTCAACAATCATGGGATTCAGCTTTGAAATGTCGGGAGTCCAAGTTAGACGGTGTCTAGGAAGTGAGAAATGAATATTCAAGAGAGGAAGAATAACCACAGGCAGAGACTCCAACGATGCAGCTACATAGGGTTTTAGAATTTGTAACTTCTCTAATACGATGTCAGTTTCAAAGATTCAGTCTTATTTCCTTGAGCAATCAAATATAATCTCAAGAAGTAATATTACCATACCCAAAAGTTAGTAATTGCAGAAACTAGAAGATAATTAGCTTTGATAATGTAATGGCAGCAACTAGATGATAATTTAGTAATAGCAAGAACTAGATGAATTTTAATTTAGCTTCGATAATGTAATTCAAAAATATTCATTAACCCACAATCAACTCAAGTTAAACATTGGATAAACTGAAACAGAAAATCAAAAGTTCCTTGAAACTTAAAACTACTACTTTGGTTGGCATCACAGAGAACAATGGCGGCAACTGGAGCCGAAAAAAAAGTGCTTTGCGTCACTGATGATTACAGCCTTTAACGGTACTGCACGAAAGAAAGGAAAAAAAATTGCACGAATGAGATCAGACTAAGAAAAACAATTCAAACCAGATCACTCCATAAACCAGACCGTTACCTTAATGAAGCCAATTTCCTTGGCGTTGCTACGGAAGCACTGTCTGCAGCACATGAGGCCATACTTGCGAATCAGCCCATGGGGATTCCCGCACACACGACTGCCAAACAAAAGAAGCACAACACAAAAATTCAAATCAATAACTTCATTACTTTTTCCAAATGAGCAAATCCTAAATCCATGTACAAAATCGCTACTACAAGGCATGAACTCTAAAACCGACGACCACAACAACCTGACTGAAATATTTATGAAATCGTTGCACTTCAACGATTCCAACCAATTAAATCTTCCAAGAGAAAAAAAAAAAGGGTCACCGTCATAAATCCTCATGACCACAAAATCATTCCATATACTAATTTCTTTCACTTTTAAGCCCGCATTTACCTTTAACCTAATGTTTTCAACGTTATTTTGTTCAAATCCTTATCTTCCAATTTGCTCATAACAAAGAACGATCAAATTTTTTTTTTTTTAAAAGAGAAATTAGCATACTAATTAGACTAGAAGGTATCCATAAAGGAAGAAAAATCATCATGTTCGAGCATAGTCTAAACGCAACAATATGATTATTCCGCACAAGATCCGAACAACAATTAACCCAGTAAGATCAAACAAACAATCATGACAGCGATAAACCAAATAACAAACAATTTTCTCGGGAACCAAACAGCCAAGGGAGAAATCGATGTCAAGTACCAGGTGCGGGAGCCAGGGCCGTAGTTCTTGGGGTGAGAATTCCACACGTTCGAATGTCCCATGATTTCTTCGCTGCTTTCGCGAGATCGCAGAGAGCTGAGCTGCGCAAGCAAGAGGTGAATCCAAAACCCTAGAAAACGCAGCACAGCACGAAGACGAGAAAGTGAAGGAAAGTTTTTATTTATACAGTGTAGAGTCCAAAACCCTAGCTTCTCTAAAGTGCTTGGTCGGGCGGGTCAGAAATAGTTTGGGGGCAGGTTCACCCAATCAAAAAGCCCAGTATCCAGCCCACTTAGTTATTAGGATAAATTATACGTTTTTTTTCTCCATAAATCACGTCTTGTGTCATTTTTTCCTAAAGTCAACTTTGGTTCTATAGAAAAGAAAAAAAGAAAAAAAGAAAAAATATATATATATATATATATATATTTGAATTTTCTATTTTACAAAGAATACCCTACGGGATCTTACGTCTCTTTCTCTGCACCAGAATTTACTAAATCTGCCGAAGGTTGGTACGGGGAGTGGGTGGAGCTTTGAAGGTTTCAGAGTGAAAGACATAAAAAAAATCTTGGCTTTCCGAAGGTCTGGGGAAGCTTTGCATCAAATAGATACGCTTTTTAAATAAACTCTCTCTCTCTCTCTCTCTCTCTTCATTTGTTTTCACGTGGACTAAAAGTTTCGAAGATTTAAACAGATCGAGAGATTGGATAAAAGTTTGAAGTATTTGGAACTGTTCATCCGTGGAGCAAGACCGATATGTTTCGTAAGACAAAGCATGTGAGATTAATTTGTTTAAAATAATTGGGTGTTTTTATGTTTATTTGTATTTGTGATTTTTTGTAACTTGTTTATTTATAATTATTAGCCGCCGTAAAATGATAGATTTACCGGCCATCCTTATAGAAGATATCCTCGTATAATAAACCCTTTTTTAAGTAGGCCTTCCATGGTTGTTAAATCGGCCCACTTTCTTTTGATATGATCTTACCAACTATTACTTTATCCTTACCAAATATTCTTGTTTGCTCTTACTTTTATTTTCAGAGCTCATCGCTGACTTAGAGCATTACTAGCAGCTTCCCTACATGGGTTCCCTTCTCTACATTTTAGGGAAAATTTAAAAAAGTCATAAAAACTACACCACAGCAGCTTCCCTTCCCTTTTCCATTCCCTGGGAAGTGAACAGTTCTTCCCAATGCATTGGGAACTACTGTTCACCTCCATTCAATATTATACTCATAAAAATTTTTTCTCTCTCCTCCCACAATCCTCGACAAGAGCTGCTAACTTGCTTCGTCTTCTTCCGTCTTCATCTTCTTCCATGAAAATGTTCAACCCTGCCACAGACAAATGTAGATTGAACCCTGTCCACACAGATCTTCACCGTAGGCTGGAGATCTTCCGGCGAAATGCTCTCATTTATCTCCGTCGAGAAGCTCTCCTTCGTTGAACACGGATCAGCCGCCTCCAGCTATAGCAACCCAGAGCTAGCCTCAGACAGAGGAGGATCCCCACCCGGAGCTGTACTCACCAAGGCAGGGACATCCGGTCACAACCAGCACTGCCGCCCTGGAAGGACACCAGAAAAAGCTGGAGAAGAAGCTGAACCAGAAGCCTCCACCGAAAGCATCCCAGACCCTGCTGAAATCAAATAAGCCTTGAAAGCCTGACCTGCGAAACTCCCGGAATCAACCGCAGAGGCCGTACTGGACAGAGTAGAAAAGCACGCCGGAAAAGGAGCAGACGAGAAACCAACGATTCCGGTGCGAAAAACCCAACCTGAAAGTACAGAACCAATACCACAACGGACGCTTGGTGGATGACTCAGCTGCGTGGAAGGCAGAGATGCGAGTGGGTGGTGGTTTCGTGTGACAGAGCTTGGGTGAGAACGGAGAAGATGAGACAGGGAGAGAGAGAAAAAGAGATGAATAAAAAAAAAAAAGTAAAAAGTAAAAGTAAAAAATAATATTTAAGGATATAGGGAAAAATTATGGAAAGCTGCTGTGGAGTATTTTTTGATAGGAAGCAAAAGTAATTTTGTTCCCTATATCTAGGGAAAATTGATGAGAAGGAAGGGAAGCTACTAGAATGCTCTTAGACTGTTAGACACGATGGGCCATTTGACCTTTATTTATTTCTTGTATCTTGTAAGCAATGGCGAGTCGGAGCTTGATTGTGATCAACTGACATCTTCAAACCTCTTTCTCAAAATCAAAAGATATTGTATTTTTATAGTTAAAAAAAATTATTTAATATAAGTTGGTTTAGAAAGAAATATGTTAATTTTTTACAGTAAAATAATAAAGAGTTCTATTTAAAATTTGAGAAAAATTTAGAGAATATAATTTTTGAAATTAAATATGAATTTCTTTCATAAATTTATGGCGAGTTAAATCTTCTTAACGATCCTTTCCAAAAAAAAAAAATGTTCTTAACGACGTCGCCTTCAGCCGAACACTATCTAGTCGGCACACTTTCTTCTAATCAATCACAGTCCGTCCCTCTCTCAATGGCGAGTGAAGCTGCTCCGTCTTCGTCTTCTTCGTCTGCTCCACTGGTAAATCAATCGGACGGCACTTTTTATTCTTCTTCTTTTTTGATTATTTGTTTGTTAGGTTAGGGTTCTAATGGGAGTTTGTGAATGATTGACTCAGAAAGAAGAGGAAGACTTACTGTTATTACACGGAGCGGAGTCGGGTTGGGTTGAGGCTCGGACTCGGTGCGATCATCTGGCTTCCCTGTCATCGGATCTCGCTCATATCCCCACCCCCGATACTCCTTGCTACAGGTTGCTTCTTAGATCCATGCTCCATTTCACCTTCTAATCTTACCAAAATTTTCACTCATTTTTGTTGTAAGTTAACCACTCAAACTCAAACGTATCTCTATATTTATTAGTCATTAAATGCGATCAATTCTAAAGATATTTTCAATGAAGATTTTAGAGCTTTGCCATTTGATGCAAGTCATGTATGATTTTTTTTTTATCTGTTAAATAATAATTAGATGATTAAATTCATTATTTTTTGTTAAGTTTTTAGAGTAATCACTAATCAGTAATTTATCATGGTGGTTTTGAGTTCTACTTCTTTTATTTTTTGTTTTAAAGAAAACTATTGTTGGTGGAATAAGATGCTCTCCCATTCAAATTTTATTTGTTGCATTAACAATTGTACATGGTGCATTGCTGGTTGAGTCCCACTTACATAAGAAAAGTGTTAAAATAATCCGTTTACAAATGAAGCTTTGAATATTTAACTGAAATTAGGTAAAAGGTGAGATTGTGGTTCAAATTTAAAACCTCTATATAATACTAAGTTAAATTATCGGTTATCTCAAAAACTTAAACTGATAGAAATAATGAACTTTAACATAATAATTTATTAAGTATATAATCAAGAGAGAACAAGCGCGATTTTACGGACCTCTCTTCTGAAAACCTTATTTGAGTGGGAGTTTTGCTACCGCTTTATCCCGTGTCTCTAGCTATGTAGAAATTTGTTCTCTTTTTTATTGTTCTTGATTTGTTGGGTGTTTTTTCTTTTATACTTTCCGTGTACTTGGGTTGCACCCTTTGTGTGTCTAGTGAAGTTCCTTTACAAAAAGAAAAATTGAATTTATCTGCTCATGTGTGGAATCATTGATATGTGCAAAGGTGCCAACACCCGGATGAGAATTGGTTATGTTTATGCTGTAAGGACGTGCTCTGCAGCCGTTTTGTGAACAAGCATATGCTCCAGCATCAGCAGCAGTCGAATCATTGTCTGGCCCTCAGCTACAGGTATTATGTATTAGCAATTATTTTCTTCAAATTGTGTCTTCTTTGAATTATTCCATTTGACTTTCTCGGCAATGCATTATAAAGTTGTCTTGCTCAATGCTCATGTGGTGGTTACTTTGGGAAACAGTGATCTGTCGGTTTGGTGTTTCTCCTGTGATGCATATTTAGATGCTCAAGTGATTCTGCAACTGCGGCCTGTTTATGAGACAGCCTACCTACTGAAATTTGGTGAGGCACCACCGTTTCGGGCGGTTTAATGTTTAAAATTTGTGATAATCAAGCTGAGGATTGGGGGCTTGTGGTCATGCCGTTGAGGTTTGTTTATTGTGGACTTGGCAGTTTCCTTTGGTGCAGAGGAGGTGGTGGAGTTTGAACTGACTGTAGACCAAACATGTAGCAAGCTGGATTAGGTATAAAGCTTAAAATCTGTCTTTTTATTTATGTCAAGGGCAAAGTTTTTATCTGAATTGGGTCGGAGAAAATTCTTTAACTCATTCTATTGAACTAATATATGTATTTAGAACATGTGATTCTCATATGTATTTTTAATAGGATTCTTCCTCCAACCTGTACACAAGCCAAGGCTTCTCGAACTCAATTACATGAAAGGTAGGGAAGAAAGGGTCATCTTAGAATGGACCCAATATCTATTATCTTGCCACTTTCCAGTCAGTTGATTTCACTCGCCAGCTCCTTCTTGGTGATTACAAGAAATTCTCTGTTTTGGTTGCTTCTAGTTCAAAAAAGAAAAGCGGACTATGCAATAAGGCAAAATGGGGTCACCCTAGCTCATTGATGAAAATTTTCCAACGTAGATTATGTTAAAAGACAAACCGGGTCTTGTTGGTGAAGGTTGATTAGTAAGAATTAGTAGTTTGGCTGAATTTGCTGTTCAGTTGATGTTATAAGAGCAACGAGTCAGTAAAAGTAATGTTTCAAAAAGACCTTGAAGCTTCAGATTCTCCTCAGGGTGATAAGGGAGGAGGCTTGTTAACCATACAATTAACCATTGTAACCTTCTATTATGTTTCCACCTTTTCATTTGTCTTCACAATAGCCTGCTGAGGGACTTGACAAGTAATTTCAAATTCTCCCTTACAGCCTCATCACCGTGAAATCCCCGAATATCAGAGCGCTTATATTGTGCAATGGTGGGAGGATGGAAAAGAGGAGACAAATTGAGGGGAAAAAAGAAGAAGAAAAAAGCTCATGACTTGTAATCAGCAAAAGATTGTAGGCATTTTGCCAATTAGCATCTCACCTCAACGTTCTTCCAGGCCAAAGCCAGAGTTTGAATGGATTTCTGGATGATTTCAGTGTTCTCAGGGGTCATGAGGGAGGGATGGAGGGAGTTCACCTCAATTCCTCAGAGGCTTCTGGTTAATTTCTCAACTTCCCGTAGCACACCACCATCATGAGCTTCAGCCAGTGCTTTAATCTTTGTAAGCAATGGGTTTGCGTCTTCAATAGCAGAGAAAACACGTTGAGTCGGTGAGTAGCTATGGGCAACGGCAATGTCCGCCGCTTCACATCCGAGACGGGTGAATACTTGATTTCCCTTCATCTTTTGGCGATTGCACACGATCAGACCTTCTTCGGCACATTCAGGGTCCAGCGGTCCTACTATACTGAAGGCGTCGGAATTGGATCTCCCGGTGTAATATCAATTAATGTTTACATGAGAAGACCCGATCGGTTCACCTCAATGACTGAATTTCGAATTTAGGAATATTATGATAAACTACTATTTATCCCATAAGCCTAAGCCGATAGAAAGTGAATTAATCATTTAATTAAGGGGAAACTTCACTTAATCTTCCTGAACGTCTATCACTTTTATAATTTCTTTTCAAAGTTTAAAAACTCTCAATTTAGTGTATCAAATTTTTTTTTTTTTGCAATTTCACTACTCGGTTTGGGGTTAGGTCAAACAGTCAAAGGGTAAAATAACCATTATACCCTTGTAAAATTATAAAATTACCCTTAAATTATAATTAATTTGGTTTTAAAACGATAAGGGTATTTTGAAACTTTTTACCCTTCTGTTAGAATTTAATGGGAAATCTTAACATATGGGTGAGATTGTAATTTTTTTTAAAGTTCAATCCACTAAATTAAGAGTTTTTAAACTTCGGAGATGAGGTAGGAGGGGGCTTATTCGAAGGATTTAGTGTGGGTAATGTTTCATTCTCACACTTGTTATTTGCAGATGATACTTTGATTTTTTGCAATGCTCGCCATGCTCAGTTACGTTATCTTAGAAGCTTCTTTCTTCTGTTTGAAGCTGCTTCGGGCTTGAAGGTTAATTTGGCCAAGTCAGCTTTAATCCCTGTGGGAGACGTAGCTCAAGTGGAAGGTCTTGCCGATATTCTAGGGTGTGGGGTTGCCAATCTACCGGTGAAGTATCTAGGCCTTCCGTTGGGGGCTTCCTACAAATCTATTCATATCTGGGATGGTGTTATTGAGAAGGTTGAACGTCGGTTGGCCAGCTGGAAAAGGTTATACCTTTCCAAGGGAGGTAGAGTTACCCTCATCAAGAGTACTCTTTCCAACTTGCCCACGTACTTTTTGTCTCTTTTTCCTATCCCGGCAAGTGTAGGTGCTCGTATTGAGAAGCTACAACGAGACTTCCTTTGGGGAGGAATTGGCGATGAGTTCAAGTATCATTTGGTGAAATGGTCTAAAGTGTGCACTCCAGTTTCAGAAGGCGGGTTGGGTATTAGAAATCTGGTGGTGTTTAACAAGGCTCTATTAGGCAAATGGCTGTGGCGTTATGGGATTGAGAGGGATGCTTGGTGGAGAATAGCGGTGGATTCCAAGTTTGGAAGTCTATGGGGAGGTTGGTGCTCCCTAGAGCCTACATGTACTTTTGGGGTGGGGTTATGGAAGAACATCAGGAAAGGGTGGGAGAATTTTGTAGGATTCTCTAGATTTGAGGTGGGAGGTGGGGCTAGAACAAAATTTTGGCATGATTTGTGGTGTGGGAACTCAACTCTTAAGGAAGATTTTCCTGTTTTATTTGGAATTGCCCGTGCGAAGGATGCTTCAGTTGCGGATAATGTGGAGCTTGTGGGGGGCTTCAATCAGTGGAGCGTGTGCTTTTTCAGAGAAGCGCATGATTGGGAAGTGGATACCTTTGCTGCGTTTTTCCAGGTATTGCACTCGGTCAGTCTTAATAGAGGCAGTGAAGACAAATTGTGGTGGATCCCTTCCAAAAAAGGTTTGTTCAAGGTTGGGTCTTTCTTTAGCTCTCTGACTTGCGACGTGAGAAGTCACTTTCCTTGGAGGAGTGTATGGCAGACTCAGGCTCCTCCGCGGGCGGCTTTTTTCGCTTGGTCTGCGGCTCTAGGCAAGATCCTAACGGGGGATAATCTCAGGAAGAGGCATATCATTGTGGTGGATAGATGTTGCATGTGTAAGAGAAGCGGGGAATCAGTGGATCACCTTCTCCTTCACTGCGATGTTGCATACGCTATGTGGAGTGCTATTTTTTCTCGTTTTGGTCTGTCTTGGGTTATGCCTCTAAGAGTCCTTGACTTGTTTGCGTGTTGGTGGACGGCTGGGAGGCAAAGGAGTGCTGTTATTTGGAAGATGGTGCCGACATGCATTCTCTGGTGTGTTTGGAAGGAAAGAAATGATAGGTGTTTTGAGGACTTGGAGAGATCATTGGAGGAAATTTTAGCTTCTTTTTTTCATACTTTGTATCTTTGGACGGTGGCTTTTGTGTCACCGTTGTCGTTTACCTTTGATGAATTTCTTGTTCGTTTTTCACTTTCTAGCTAGGTGCGTTCTCTTGTATACTGCCGGTGTATTGAGGGGCGCCTTACGCTTTTAATAAGACCTACTTATTACTTATCAAAAAAAAAAGGGCTTGCAAAAGTGATGAAAGTTCAGGAGGATTAAGTGAAGTTTTTCCTTTAATTAATATTCTTACACTATTCTTCGCGTGTTGGTTCAAACTCTTCCTTAATAAGTGATGCCTGATACGTGGAATATTTAACTGAAATAGGGTTGATTGAGGAGTCAGGGTTCAAACTCATAACCTCTAGCTTTAATACTAGGGGTGTAAATCCGGACCGGGTATAACCGGCCGGAAAACCGGATCTGGGCATTAACCGGCTCCGGAAAACCGGGAAACCGAAAAATCCGGTTGGAACCCGGGTACCCGGCTCCGAGAAACCGGGTACCCGGCTCCGGGAAACCGGGTACCTGGAGTCGGAGCCGGGTATTTATTTACAAAAACCCCGGGTATACCCGGGTACCCGGCTCCGGGTAGCTTCAGCAATTAATTTTTTTTTTTAACCCCCTTACCCTTTTACCCTTGAATTACATGGCTTAGGAAGCTAAGGAAGGGGGGGCTTTTCGTCTTTTTGCTAGGAATTTTGTTGCCCTAGCTTTTCCGGTTTTCCCCTAAGCCCACTGCCCAAGCCGCCGTTTTCACTTCTCACTCGACACTAGACAGTGGACACTCACTCACACGGTCACGGACTCACGGCTTCTGCGTTCGGCGTTCGGTCACTTCGCCGGCTCACTCTTCTCCTTCGCCACTCACCGACTCGTCGCCTACCAGGTAACCGACTTTCTTCTTAGTTCTTAGTTCTTCATTCTTCTTCTTCTTAGTTCTTCATTCTTCTTCGTCTTTCTCTGTTTCTCTACAGGTTTGGCATTTTCGAAGTAGAACGAGCAAATATTTGAAGGGTAGATCATAAAGGAGATCCTCAGATCAGTTTTTTTTTTTCTCTAATTTTTTTTTAAACGTTTTTTTGTTTAAATGATTGAAGATTGTGACTTGGGTTTTTTCTTATTAAAAAACTGATTCAATTTTTATGTCTTAAAATTGGAGTTTTTATGTTGTTGCTGGGTTGTGAATCTTGTGATTCAGTTTGAGGACCGGGTGTTTTGACTTGTTTAGGGACCGGGTGTTTTGATTTTTGTTAGGTTTTGATATTGGTGGCCGAAATTTAGATGGGATTTGGCTTTGGGTTTTGAGTGGGTTTTGATTTTGGTTGCAGAAGTGATGGGCCTAGTTCTTCGTAAGCAAATATATGTTTCTGATTTTGGTTGCAGAAGTAATACATGCTATTTTACAGTAATTTGATGTGCTTAATTATGTGAAATGATGAAAGGTAATTCAGTTGTATGACCATTCAAATATCTATGCAAAGAAGCAGTTTGAGTCGTTTGACTTGCCAGAAATAAATATGAGATGTTTATGAATTCTAGCTAATTGTCTTCTCCACAACAAAAGTTGTCTGTAGCTTGTCTGTCCAAAATTATGGGCCTGATTATCTGCTGTATTTTAGCTCTGCATAATGATCTGAGCCAATTTGTGTCTTCGCTTAGCTTAGTTTTTGAGGCAGCTTTCAATAGTCAGGTTAATATTCAGTGTTAGGTTCATTTTTCAGAGCAGCTCTTCGAGAGGTTATTTCGCACGGATAGTTGTCAAATCTTTTGTTTACCATTGATAAATCTTTTAAGTTCATCATGGTTAATAATTTATTCCTTTGTCTTTGTAATCTAGAATCCAACCGGCCTTAATTTCTTTGACATTTCCTATCAAGAATAGTTTCCATTTCACATCTCCATTTCCTCAGCAAGTCAAGATTGGTAGTGATGGCAGTTTGTACAGGAACCTAGCATGAATGCCTTTGTACGCATCTAAGTCTCCTCTTCCAAGCTTCGAAGAAAGAATCTATATTATCTCTTTCAATTTTTTGGTACATAATCTGAAGCCATCCAATTTGATTTTAAGGGCTTATAAAATTATTATTATTTTGTTAAATATACCACCCGGACCGGATACCCGGATAAACCGGGTATCCGGGTAAAACCGGTTATCCGGGTACCCCGGGTAACCGGGGCCGGGTGTTTAAAACAAAAAACCCGGGGACTCGGAGCCGGTTCCCGGTTTTTACCCAATACCCGGGAACCCGCTCCGGGTTTACACCCCTATTTAATACCACAAATAATTTCATAATGAGATGGAAAACTAAAGAGAAAAAGCGAAAGAAAAATTGAAAATGGAGACAAAGGAATTTTTGGTTGTTCGATTAGACACCTAGATTTACTTCTAAGTAATTGCCTAAGGGCTACATCATTGATATATTTTACATTATCTATATATATATATATATATATATATACAAATACGGTAATCAAATTCTATTGAATTGATTATAATCAACTAACTATGAAAAATATATAAACCCTATGTTCTAACACATACAAAATTTCAATGATCCCCTCTAAACGAAAGTAGGGAGCTCATTTGATAGCAAAATGAAATACATTCCAACCTTTGTTATCAATAAGTTCTCAACCAGTTCACAATAATTTGGACACCTTGATACAATGAGAGACACTATATTATCATTACCACGTTGAGCTGCAATATGAATAAACTGACATTTCCTTTGTGTCTTTCTTGTATGCATGCCAACGAACATGAAAAAGAAAAAAAAGAAAAAAGAAAAAGAAAAAGAAAAAGAAGAAGCTAACAATGGTACGTACACATTGATGAGTTTTATTTACTTATTGGATATGGTAAGTTTTGTTTAGTGTAGACACTCAATTATAGATATATAGAAAGCAAATGGTGGAAATAATTAGGGAGAATTGTTAGATCCCAGGACCCTTTTCTGCAATATTTGATGATGATCATATCCTGAATTCACCCACCTTAACATAGAAAAAACATTCCATAGAATTGCACAAAGTTTCGCATTGTTGCTTGCATTTAGAGACGGTAGTACCTTCAGCTGTGCAATTGGTCAAGCACTTTTTGTCGCAACGCTGGTCCACTTTCCATCTAATGGCTTCTCCGACCACGAAATGAAGGGCCCAAGTCGCATTACACCACTTTTTAAAAATCCAAGACTTTTTTATTTTTTTTATTTTTTTTTATTTTTTTTATGTAAAAGTGAAAAGAAAATACAAATCTTGTAGACAAAGTGATTGTAGTATGTACGTACTTTTCCATTGTATTATTTTCTTCATGTATAACGATGAAAAATCATTTGTGTCTCAATTAGAATTAAGTTAGATTACTTAGGCCGTGTTTGGATGTCTTGTACTTTCTAGTCTCTCATATTCTCATATTTTAGCGCTTCTCATGTGAGTTTGATTAAATAATGGATATTAATGTGATGTCTTACATCGCTTGGGAATGGGGATGTGCTCATATGTATAAGGGCTAGCCAATTTAAAGCTTCTCTTGAATCCATTATAAAACCCAATTTCACCTACTAACTAGGCAATGTGAGACTTAGAACTCATGATTATCTCTTATAAACTACTCACTCTATGTGGGCTATTTATCTCTTCCCAATATGGGATCAGGGTGTTACAAACTCCCATCCTTAAACCCCTGAAGTTTTCATTTGGGCCACATCATGTGGTGCTCCAATACCCCATGACCTGGGGTTATTAGGTGGCTCTGATACCATTTGTAATGACCTAGAAAAAAACGCTAGCCAGATCTGCGCTATCACCCCAAAAAGACTAGTCAATTTGAAACTTCTCTTGAATCCCTTATAAAGTCCAGTTTCATCTAGTAACTAGGCAATGTGAGACTTATCATTCATGACTATCTCTTATAAACCACTCGCTCTATGTGATCTATTTATCTTTTCTCAATATGGGACCGAAATATTACAACTAAGTTCATATTAATAAATATATATATGTTTTTTAAATTTATTTTTAGGGTACTAATGAATTATTCGAAATATATTTTTATTTATTTATGTTTAATTTATTAGTGTCCACAATAGCCAACGCTGACGATAGACTATTAGCGTTGACGTATGTGTCGACCACATATATTATTTGCGTCGACTTTGTCGATGCTGGTGGGTCATCATCAGCGTTGACCTCTACGTCGATGCTAAAGATAGACGTATTAGCGTCGACATATGATATTTGTGCTACAATCTTTAGTGTCGACCACATATATCATTAGCGTCAACATATGTCGACGATGGTGGGTCATCATCAACGTCGACCTCTAAGTCGATGTTGATGATCATCATCGTCAAAGCTTTCGGGTCAACCTATTAGTGTCAACGTGTTGATGCTAATAGTCAATAGCGTCGATTTGGGGACTTTTAGCGTCCACCAAGTGTCGATGCTAATGAATAACTTTTTTGTAGTGAATTTTACATTAAAACCTCAAAATATATTAAAGACTAAGAAATCAATGGCATGTAAAAACAATCGTCAAGAATCAATGGCTTGTAAGAGTGATAAATTAGTGACGGTCATAACTATTTCAATTGAATTTTTCCTTCATAAAAACTCATGAATGTGTCCTAAGGTCAAGCAGTAAAAACGTTTGAAACGGCTGAAACAAATCATGTTTGAAACAAAACAACATGTCTTAGCAAACAGTACATCAAATATCAATATTATGTAATATGTATCATCAATTCGTAACATGCGAAATTAAGTAACAAGAAAACTCATTCAGACAACACTTGTCACTAATTAATATATACGATTCTGAGATATCACATCTGAATAAAACATTCTGGATCTCTTTTAACATGGTTGATGTCATTATCAGTAATTTTACAAGTTTTTCATGTGTCCATCAAATAATAAAATGACTTTTAAAATTATTATTTGATTAAAATTTAATAATAATCGATCACAAGCTCATAAATAGTAATTTTAAAAATCACATCATTGGTAGAGAGACATAAAAGTAACTTCTATCATTCTTTTAGTTTAAATATCTTTATAACTGAGTAGAGGATACCGAAACAGATTGTGCCAATGATCCAGTTAGAAAAGTCAAGATCGAAGGAAGGCCCTGCGACAGCATATGTTCCGTTGATAAATGCCACTACCATTACCAACAAGGCCAAATAAATGAATTTGAAGGCGAGACGGAACACAAGTAAGAGATTTCGTTCATCACTGATGCGCTTGGTCAACATAAATGGAATCCATAGGTGGATGAAGACAGCACAAGTTGACAATGCCATGGATATTGTATCTGTGATGACAAATGTTTTGAAAGCAACATTTTTTCTCAGAAGTGCAGAACCTGAGTCTAAGCCTTCATTACTTCCCACGAATCCCCCAGGCACTTGAATACATGCTGCAAAGGTCACAGTTGTAATGATCGAGTGCAGCCACTATCAAATGGGCTTTTGCTGTATTACGCAAAATAGATAACTCCTCCTTGTCCGCTGGTTCTGGGGTCTTGTCTTCGTAAGTTATTATTCGAAGAGGTGGTCGACCCTTTTTTGCAAGCGAAATTTCCTTCCCCTGTGTAATATTTATACCGATATTATTAGGGATTTTTTTTTTTTTCAAATAGGGATTTAACATGATTTTTTTTTTTTTTTTAAAAAAAAAAAATGGGTGTACATATCCCTGCGCGCAATGTAAGAATTTTAAGAACAGTTATATGAAAAAAGTCTATCATATATGTAACTATGATCAAATTAAAACGCTCAAATCGTTTAAAGATAGAATTGGAATTAATTTAAAACAAGAAAGAGAAATTTTGCTGCGTGTTATGGAAAGAAAAAGGAAAAGGAAAAATTAAATACTTTTTCAATATGAAAATGAAAATATATAATGGCATTATTTATTTATGGCCAGAGTTTTCCTCCAAACTAGGTTGTAGGAACTTTCTCTAACCAAGTGATAAAAATTTCTTACAAACCGGTTTGTAGGAAATTTCTTACAACCCACATATAAGATTGACATGTGTCTTTTGACATGTGAGAAACACATATTATTTAAATAGCATGTGCTTCTTTTATGCTTTTTTAATAGCATTAATAAAAAAAACATGTGTTTTTCACATATTTAAATGACACATGTCATTTTTGTATGTGGATTGTATGAAATTTATGTCATTTTTTTAATTACAAGGAATAAAGGTGTAAGAAATTTTATTGAAAGTGCATTTGCCCTTCCAACTTTGCCCCTACAATTAAAAAAGCATATGTTTTTCACATCCAAAGAAACACATGACATTTTGATAGATTGAATTGAAGGAAGTTTCTCCAACCTAGTTTGGGAGAAAAATTTGTCCTTTTAAATTTGTTAGCGGTGGGAGTGGCATCTAAAAATATATATGTTGGGTTAACTTGTATTTGAGAAAAATTTTGAGGTTTCGAAAAGTAAAAGAGGCTTTTTCAAAGTTTTTTTAAATAGATTCTTTAAATTTTCAAATTGCAAACAAAATGGTGCAATGTCAAAAAAACCGCATGATTTTCAAAGATAAATCACAATTTTAAAGGCCGAATCATGATTTTATAAAAAAAGAAAATTATTTTTTTAAATCGCACATTTTGAAACTGCTAAACCAAATGGGCACAAAATTTAATAAAAAGACAAACATCCCATATTTAAAATGAGACAAATATTTAAAAATATTTTTGACATTTACTAATGTTTATTTAATTAAGATCGTTAAATTGAAAAATTATATTTTTATATATATATATATATACCATAAAGGGGGGCGGAAGCAGTGAGTGGCTTAATAGTATGAAGTAGTGACAGAAGTGTGAATAGAATGGTGATGAGGATATGAAAATCTAGTAATGTGCATGGTAATTTCAATATCAAAATCTGAATACAAAATAAGAGAGTATTCTACAATGATCATGAAATTAAACTTAAAGTAATGCTTAGATTCAAAATAACTTTGAATGTAAAACTTACAAATGAACTTGCACTTAGGCCAGAATGCAACTGGCGATTACAATCTTAAACTCAGAAGTACTGGAATGAAACATTACAAGTGTTTGGCTTATGAGTGGTTCAGGTGAGATTACAAAGAAGTAAACTTCCGAAAAATAAGCTTTGCCTTGAACTTCAGACTTTTGCTTCTTAAATAGACTTTAGGAGGACTCCCGGGCTGGAATCACGGGATGCCAGCATGCTTAGACTTGTCAGGCATGCGCCGAAAGTAGATTGGACTCAAGGGCTGGAATCACGGGATGCCAGCGTGCTTAGACTTGTCAGGCGTGCACCGAAAGCAGATTCTTTCTGCTTTTACCTTAGGTAACTCGCATCGAAAGTAGGGTAAACTTTTGATGAATAGTGAAAAAAGTCACTATTCATGAATAGTATTATGTCGGGTGGCCGACCAAGTACTATTCACTTTTGTCTTACAGGGCGTAAGAGTCCAGATCCAAATCAGTGAGATCATAGGGATCTTGGGCGTCTTGGAAGGCATCAAAATTGAAATGATGCTGGACAGAAGATTCTGCAGTAGAGGCTTCTTCATCTTCATCTCCTTCTTCTGCATCTACAAGCTGTTGCATGAGCTTAAGAGCTTGTTTGATCTTAGAAGGTTTCTTACTCTTTGAAGAGGTAGAGGAATCTGGCTTAGGAGAAGTGGGCTCAATTTGAGTCTCTGAAACATGGGTTACAGAGTCTTGAACAATCGGAGGTCTTTCAGGGAACTCCTTTGTAAGGCGAGATTGAACCAGAGAGAAGTTGAACTTATCCCACCATTTGACCGAGAACTGTCGGGCAACGCAGTTCTGGGTGATGAACACATATTGCCACTTAAGGATCCACGAAACTTTGAAATGAGCAAAGAAGTGGACTGTCATAGGCAAATCATTTTCCTGAAGAGACAACTTTTTGACGGTAGAGAAATACCGTATAGCATTTTTGACTTCTTCAGGGAGGATTTGGTGAACTGGTCCATGAACTTGCCACCATCTGTGAAACCAGACGGGGATAGGACCCTTAAAATTCCTGTCAAAATTTATAAACCAGGAATGGGAAAAATCTTCATTTTGATACAAAAGGACTTTGTACCAAGCCTCAATGTAATCATGATAACTGTATCCAACTTTTCTGTTGGAGAGACTTCTGGAGACAAAAGGAGGTGCTCCCCAATCTTTCTGGGCAACAAACTTCATTATGAACAGAGAATGAAAGGCAACTCGCCCGGGGATCCTCTGACATTGAATGGGTCTTACTTGAATGGACTTAGTTACAAGAAGTATATCCCTGTAATACTCAATGGACTTATCAGGGTGGATAGCAGGGAAATGCCAACGGGGAGGGTAATAGGCTTTGGCAATTTCATCAGGAGATTTTAGGTGATTAAAATCAGGCTCAACCAAGAATAAGTTGTGGGCAGGTTCTTTGATGTGGTAAGGGGAAGACTTAGGATATCTTGTGAAGGGCTTTTGAGAAGGGAGATTATCAAAAGGACTTGAAGGGCTTATTAAGGCAAACTGGAATGACGGCCTTGGACTTATGGTACTACCTAAGGTAGTAAATCGGTTCACCATCTGGGTAGGTGAATTTCTTAGGATGATATCTTGGGAACTTAATTGGCTTGGGGTGACAAGGTTGAAAATCTCAGCATTAGAACTTATATTGGGCTTAGAGGCCGAGGCCTTTTCTTTCTTCTTATCAGTCATTTTTTCCCTGCAAAAATTCACGGGTTAAGAAATCAGGGATAGAATTCTGACTTCCCTTAATATACTCAATGTCAAAATCAAATATGCTTAAAATTGCTTGCCATCTAGCAAAAATCTGTTTAGATGTAATGTTTTGAACATCTTTTTCTAAAACATGTTTTGCACTCATGCAATCGACTCTGATCAAAAACTTTTGGTTTAGGAGATCATCTTGAAACTTAGAAATGCATAGTACTATAGATAAAATTTCTTTTTTAATAGTACTATAATTCTTCTGGGCTGAATTCCAAACACCTGAATGGAAACGAACAATTTGTTCAGGTTGGTTAGAATGAACTTGCTGCTTAAGAATACCACCATACCCAATGTCGGAGGCATCAGTCTCAACAATTTTAAAGGACTCATTTGTGGGTATGCCAAGACAAGGTAATGTCTGGACATAAGACTTAATCTCTTTGACTATTGAAGTATGTTCAGAAGTCCATGGAGGAGGATTTTTTTGAAGTCTATCAAACAATAGTTTGCATTTTTTGCGAAGGTTTTGATAGAAATCAGCAACATAGTTGAGGGATCCTAGAAACCGTTGGAGTTGGGATTTCTCAAGGATTTCATCAGGAAACTTATCAGCAAATTGGATTACTCTACTAATTGGGTTTATTTTCGATTGATGGATGTTATATCCAAGGAATCGAATGTTGGTTTGAAACAACTTGATTTTGGAAGCAGAAACAACCAATCCATTTGTTTTGATAACTTCTAGAAACGAGTTCAAATGTTTCCAGTGTTCTTCAACAGACTTGGAGAAGATGAGGACATTATCTATATAAACAATGGAATATTTGCTTAAGGGGTCAAGAATGTCATTCATAATATTCTGAAATTCACTAGGGGCATTCTTAAGACCAAAAGGCATTACGTTCCATTCGTATTGTCCAAAGGGTGTGACAAAGGCTGTCTTATACTTATCCTTCTCATGAATTTGGATCTGCCAGAATCCACTTTTCATGTCAAATTTAGAGAAGATTACAGAACCGCTTAACCTATTGATTAGGTCTCTCTTATTTGGAATTGGATATCTTATCCATTCCAGGACTTTGTTGAGGGGCTTGTAGTTAATAACTAACCTGGGGGCTCCTCTCTCAAGCTCAGCATTCTTTTGGACATAGAAGGCTGAACATGACCAGGGTGACTTACTCTTACGAATTATGCCTTTGTGCAATAGGTCTTCTATTTCTTTCCGGCAGAATTCAGTAACTTCTTGACTCATTTGGATGGGTCTAGCCTTAGTGGTGATTCTTCCTTCATCAAAGTCTTTGATATAAGGAAGGCTTACGGTGTGCTTTTTCCTATGCCAAAAGGCAGTAGGGATATCAGAACAGACTTCATTCTTAATCCTATCTTCAAAGAGTTGGATTCTTTGCTGGAGGGATTTTTGACTTAAGTGTTCTTCAACTCTTTTAACCTTAATCTCTTCTTGTAAGAACCCTATCTGTTGGGTCTTAGATTTGATTAGGTTAACAGACTTAAAAATTGAATTGCTTTTGAAGGCATTCAATTGACTTAATTCTGGTTTAGTTAGAAACTTAAACTTAACCTTTTCATCCATAGGATAGGTAATTAAACCATCCTGGTCTGTCGTAAAAGGATATAACAGAGTGATGAAAGGTAAACCTAGTATGACTTTGTCAGTCATATTCTTAACCAAGACAAATGATGTTTTGAAGCAAACATTGTCTTGACACACATGGGCTTTACTTATCTCAAAAGTAATTTGCATCTTGCTGCCATTAGCAGAACGCAAATTTTCTTTAGACTTACTGTAATACTTCGTAGGAACAAGTCCTTCTTGTATACAGTTCAGATCTGCACCTGTATCAATTAATACAATTACAGATAGCTCGAAATCATGAATCTTAATCCTAACCTTGGAATACCATTTCTTAATATGGATTCTGTTGATTAGACTTATACAATTTTCTTCAAATTGTGGAGGCGTATCTTCAAGCTTATGTTCGGACTCGGCTTCGCTGTCATTAGGACTGCAAGCGGCTGACTTAAGTTTGTGCTCAATTTTTAAGAGATTAACATCCTGTTTTAACTCTTGATTTTCTTCCTTAAGTATTCTAATTTCAGACTTAATCTGATTAACTTCAAGTTGCAAATCTTTTAATGTGATTTGTTCCTTTGGTTTATCAAATCTTTTAAGTGTATTGCTTAAACTTATATCAAGACTTTTAGACTTATTAACTTCTCTTTTTGTTAGAAGTTTTCTTAACTTTTCTAAATATTGTCTTTTTAACTCAGGATTGTCAATTTTACTTATAAGATCAAGAAGCAATTCTTCTTGTTCTTCTTCCTTGGTCATAACACTAATTGTTTTGCAACAGGCGTCGTTACAACCAAAACTTATGTTTGGGCTAGACTCATTGCTACTGCATGATCGGTAGCTGTTATCACTTGAATTAATACTTAGTTCAGACTCATAGTCACTAGGTTCAGTGTCTTTTATTTCTAACATTCTTATTAAATTTTCCTTATCTTCGTTAGAAACTTTTAGAGACTTAATGGTTTCCTTAGCTTTGCAATCCCTTGCAAAGTGACCGGATTTACCACACTTATAACAACCATCTTTGTTGTTCTTAGGTTTAAATTTTCTCTTAGGTTTTTTCTTTTCTTTCTTATAGAAATCATTTGGCTCAAAGCTTCTTTTCTTGAATCTTTTAAACCGTTTCTTATGCCTTCTATATTCCTCATGCTTACGAGACTTCTTATGCTTTTTAGATGGTGCTACAGAAGGTAGACCATATTGCTCGCAGAAATTGCCCATTTCGTACTTGGCCTTCTTTTTATCTTTATTGGCTTGGTTCGATATTTTCATATCGATACACATCTTAAGACCTTCTTTTTGGATAGCACTTATGATATTCCCGTAAGTGAGATTATCATATTCTATCACATTGTTTTCATTAACTAAGACTTCTTTGATCTTATGGGCGAAGAGGTGAGGCAGACCGTTTATGAATTTTTCTTTCCAAAATGGTTGGTTGCTATCTTCTCTCAGCATGACTCTAGAAAGGAAAACATCCTTATACCATCTAAAGTCGCTCAGGGTAGGACATCTAAGGTTACTCAGTTGGTCATGGACCCTAGACGCAAGATGACTTGGTGTGCCAATAAAATGTTCTACAATGGTATAGAACAAGGTGTTGACAGCATCAGAATCTCCTAATCCAATTTTCTCATTAAATATGGGGATTCCTTCATCATTGGTTTTGACAGCACTTCTAATGGTGGCTCTTGATTCATCGGTGAGATGTTTTTCCCACCAGGATTGAAGGGTTCCTGTGAAACCCTTAACCAGAAGGTCAACAACCTCTGGTTGGCTTAAATCATGGTTCATAACATAACTACTAGAAACCATGGTCATATGGGTTAATTTATCAAGGATTTGCTGTTCTGCTAAACCATCGATGTTCCATTCGTATAATTTGTCAGCAGAAACTGCAAATTGACTTTGGAAGTTTCTTTCCTCAAACTGGATATCCGGAGGGGTAGGTCTGGGATACCAATTCTTGGTGATACTTGTGGGTGAAAACTTCGGCTTATGGATCCTATTCAGTTCTAAGGCTGAAAAGGCTTTTTCAACTTTTCTGATGTTTTTATCAGATTCAGACTCCGAGGAGGATTCTGTTTCAGATGAATTCTCAGAAGACTCAGGGATCTTAGTAACAGACAGAGTTTTTGAACTACTGGGTTGTTCTTGTTTGGGTTTAACCAAATCCTTAAGCATATCCTCTATTTTATCAATAAAGGGTTTTTCCTTATTAACCTTTAGACTAGTTCCTGATTTGAGATCTGGAAATCTAACTATAGGTTTTTCTTGCTTAAAAGGCTTATGTTTCTCTTTTGGGAGAGGCTTATTATCGAGTTTGTCTTCAATCTTATCCAACTGGTTTCCTATGGAGTTTAGGTACTGGTTGGTATAGTTGACTTGCTCAATGACTTTCTTTACATCTGTGTTCTCAGATGTAACCTTAAAGGGTGAGGCTTTAACCGTAGTGGTTCTATGTTGGAACACTATGGTTTCTTGTGGAGGGTGACTTGAAGAAATGACTGTATTGTCTTCTTTTACCCACTTTTCCTTAGAGATGGTTTGGATCTGGTTATCTACAGGGTAGAACTCATCAACAAAATCGAAATAAGAGATATGCATCTCTATTTCACTTATGTGTTTCTTAAAGTGACTTAAGATTTCTTTCTTTTTCTCAACATTGAATCTTTCCTTATAAGCCTTTTTTCTTTCAAGATTTGATTCTAACTCAAAATCTTCTTGGAGCCAGTCAAAATCTATCTTAAAAGGTTTTCTTATGGTGCATAGTTGGGGGTCTACAGTCGTTTCAACTATGAAATCAGATTCCGTGGGAGAGGCATTGCCTTCCTGGGATTCTTCATCTTCTAGCTGTGTGTTAGCTGTATAACATGGATGGCTCACTTGGGAAGTTGTCTGGACTCCCTTTAACTTAAGATTCCTTAATTCTTTTTCCAATTCTAAATCTCGTCGCTTTAGTTCTTCCGTAGAGGTAGAACCAGCAAACGAATGCCTAGCTGGAGTCTTATCCTTAGGTTGTCTAGAGGATCTAGATCTTGGTACTTCAGATCTAGATGCACTAGATCTTGCAACTTCTTATATGAGAAGATTTGGTTTAGGGATTGACTGAGAACCTCGGTCGAAACTGATCTTAACAGTACCATCCAAGTACTGCTGGATATAATCTAGATCTCCTAGATTATGACTTATGAGGTCAGGCTTAAAACTTTCATTGGTCAAACTCCATTCTTTGGGTAACTCAATGTCAGTCCAATGAATAGTTCGAGGAACGTGAATATTCGCGTTACTCTGGCTACTTTGGATCAACATGGTTTGACCATTTGGGCTTCTCTTAAGTGCACTGGAATATATATATATATATTAAAGTACTTCCAAAAGAAATTACAAACGATAGCAACAAGTATAAGAAATGGAAAATAAATACAAGCTTAACAACTTGAAAACCCAAGCTAGACAAACAACATGGAAGAACCTTCAGACACGAAAAGGGAGCCATAACGGTTAAAGTCACTTGCGAATGCAGTCAATGAAAGTCACGGCGCACTATGATGGGTAAAACCATCGGGAGGAAAAGAACCTCTAAAGACTCATATCTAAACTAGTTTCCAAGTAAACAGAGTAGACTAAGATTTAGAACAACAGAAGAGGGATCTTCTTCAAAAACAAAGAGTCTGAAGCCCAATAGAATTGGGTTAAGCAGAAAGCAAAAATGCAAAGAGAACAACAATACATATAGAAAAACAGAATAAAGACAAGGAAAAAAACTCCAAGCCCGAAAATTGGCAACACCAGAAGTGGAGGTGGAGGGGACGAGGAGGCGCGTGAGATCCACGCGCTATCGCGAGAGAACCAGCAAGTTGAGCGGGAGGCGGTGATGGGGAGCAGGGAGGCTAGAGACGACGTCAAAGAGGTGCGTTGATTGGCGAGGCTGTCGGAGGGAGGTAGATCGAGCTTCAAGGAAGCCAAAATTGAGACCCATGACAGATCCAAGCGGAGGAGGCGAAAGGGCATTGGTGAAGGAGTTCGCGCACAAGGCAATGGATAATACCTCATAAGAGATTGAGAAAACTATAGGGAAAACTACCAAGGAGAGGGAAAGCATAATGAGGAAAGGAAGAGGAATAAGAGAGGAGGAGGACCCCTCGTTCTTCTCTCCTCCTCAAGCTATGTCTCTTCTTGGTGGCGAGAGAAAAAAGTTTCTAACCCTAGCAAAGCGTGTTTTGCTTGTTTAACTTTTAGAGATTTTAAAATACATTAGAACTTGTTTTAACAATACTTGATTTTAATTTTTCATGAATAATATTTCTATATCAACTTAATTAGATATTAGTTTCTTCTTAATTCATAAACAACTAAAATTTAATTTGTGTAAGAAAAAGGAGAAAATTAATAGTCAATATAAGTTCAACTTTCTTAGTTTGCCCCCAAAAGATGATAGTTATATGTGCTTAATCAATAAATGAATTTGAACTATTTTTTTGAGAAAGCGTTATAGATGAGTGATTTGATTCAGTAATTTTAGATTCTTTTTTTCTTCATATTTTTATATGTATTTGAATACTTAATACTAAATTTTGAAAGAGAAAAAGGAGAGTGATTAGGAGAGAGGAAGAGAGAGGCAATAGGTGGCCCCACCTGAAGACCTGAAAAACGTATAAATAAAGAATGATGGAAATAAATTTTTTTCAAATGCAAGATAAAATTATGTGTTACCTCTTTTTTCAAGAAAAATTGAAAATAAAATGAAGCGTGTTCGAACGCGGTGAGATTGTTTTTGTTGCAAGCCATCTTGTCGAGTCGAGGGTGACCAAAAAAAGTTTTTGCTAAATAACCTTCTCTCATATAGTAATGAAGAGGGGCATCTCCATCGGCATTCTTCTCATTCAAAAGGTTGTCAAGGCACGAATTTTCTCTGATAATTTCAATGACCCTCTCTAAACATTTGTTCTTTCCTCTTGAAAAAAAGTGCAATTTGTCAGTGAGGCAATTAATAGCAAAATGGAGTACATTCCAACCTTCGTTATCAACCAGTTCGCAACAATCTGGACAACTTGATACAATGCTCTTCACTATATCATACTTACCCCGTTGAGCTGCAATATGAAGAGCTGTCCTACCGTTTTTGTCTTTCATGTATGCTACATATTTATCATCATTCAACAACAGCGTTGTTAAGACTGAATGGCCCAAGTATGCAGCCAAGTGAAGCGGAGTCCGATCCTCATTGTCAACTGTTCTACTTATACCTTCAACTTTTTTCAGAATTCTTGTGGTCATATCTACAATAATTAAAATAATTTGTTTGTCAAGCATAATGATCATTTTCATATATTTGATGAATTTATTATTTTTATCAAAATTATTATAAACCTTCAAAAAAAATTAAACCTGCATTACTCATTGCTAAATTAACCGTGCGTGTAGAACATTGAGAAAATAAATAGAAAGTACCTTCATATTTATCACCCCATGTTACGGCAGCATGCAAAACCGTCCTACCAAGGGGGCCACCGCCGCCATGCATTGGCGATTTGCATTTGTCTAAAATTTCGATCACCACATCTTTAAACCCTCTCTTGGCAGCTATGTAAAGTGGAGTCTCACCAATATCATTAGCAGAATATAAAAATTTGGGTCTGTTTCGATCAACAATGTTACAACCTTAAGGTGACAAAAACGTACAGCCTCATGTAAAGCCGTGTCTTTTTCTTTGTTTGTCATCCTGAGCATTTCCTTTACTCGTTCAATCCCACCTTCAAGGTCTTGATGGGGAGTTTTGGCACAATATTTGATTAGAACTTTCACTATGTCATCATGCCCATACCTTGCCGCAATGTGCAATGGAGTTTCACCTTTGACATTGGCTTGCCATAACAATAGCGAACACATATCAAGAATTTCTTCCATAAAGTTGGTTGTTGATTTCGATCTTGCAATAGGTATTCTTGATTCGAATTGAGAATTGAGGGCTGTGATGTAAATATGGAGGATTGTGTTTTTATTTGCAGTTAGTAGGAGGGCAAGAGATTTATGATTGGCGATATTTTTGAAGACCTCGATTTTGCCTTTTGTTGCAGCATTGTAGGAATCACGATCCATGAAAGTAATGCTCTGGTTTTGCTCGGGCTTATTAGCATTAACAGATACTTGAGATTCAGACAAACTGGAGGGATCCATCTTTTTATGACTCCTATAGATATCTCTTCACACAATATGGTCTTTGGGTTAATAGTATTTATGCCTCGCCGTATATCTTTGATCTGCACTTCAAGAATATCATGAATTACGCATTCATAAGGTCATGTGGAACTCAAAACAACAATCCAAGGAATTGTAAAATGGAAAAGTGCATGAAAATTAGCATGTCATTTCCTTGTTGTAAAGGTAGACGGTCAAATCACTGATTATCATAAAAACTTAAATCGATAGTAAATAATTTATTTAATCATTTCATTAATATTCCAACATTCATTGTCACATGTGAACTTAAACTCTCACTTTATTTAATTAATAGTGGGCTCAAACTCTACATGAATAAGTGAAGCAAAACATGTAAAATATTTTAATTGAAATTGGAGGTGGGTAACATAAACAAATTTCGAACTTTAGACCTTTTGTTCTAATAATATGTTAAATCATATCAAATATCCTCAAAGGTTAAACAGAGAAAAAATGATTGATTTAATTATTTAATAAATAATCTAAGATAGACATGGCATAGATTGATCAGATGAAAAAAAAATAAAAATTCTTTGGTTGGCTATAGCTAGGAAACTATAACTATTGTTGATATTACTTAATAACATCGAGTTTGTTCATCTAATTCCAATTCTTCTTGGTCCAAATGTTCCAGGTGTAGCACATACTCCAAATACTACCGTTAGCTTACTCATGCAACTCGTGATGACACAAATTATACATATTAGGAGCCTTGGAATACTTGAATGAAAAATATAACTGAAAAAAACATAATAATATAGAAAGCTTAACACCACCAATAGTTAAGGCCACAACCTATTCGAACTAATATCAAACGTACTCCCGGTATCAGCGCACCCAAAAATAATTTTTAAGAGCACTGAGATCAGCTTTTCTAAATCTTATTCTATTTCCTACATGTAAGAAAAACTCCTAAAAAAGCCCACTTGAATTAGATTATCTTGTTATTCCATAAATTAAGGAAACACTAAGGGAACAAAAAATTGTATCCTACATCCTGGGAAGCAAAAGTAGTTCCCTTACCATTATTTTAATATAAAAAACTTTATATTTCCTCTCTCATTATCTAGCATTTATTTAAAATAATATTTTAATGATTTCTCTTTCATCTCTCTTTTTCTTAGCATTTAATTTAAGAGGAATGCTGAACCTCCTTCTCGTGTTCTTCTGGTATCCATCTAGAAGGACATAAATATAATAAAAAAATTACATCTATGTCATTCTGGATGACATAGATGCAATTTTTTAATTTTTTTTTATTATATTTATGTCATTCTAGATGGATACTAGAAGCATTTCTCATAATTTAAATAATAATTCAATGATATAGAGAAATGATAAGAGAAGCTATTGTGAAATGCATTTACATAGTGAATCAAAAAGTGGTTTAATTTCTTAAATTGAAGAAAAGTTTAAGAGAAGTTGCTACTGATTCTCCAAAGGTGAGATATGGCGAAATTACCGAGTTGAATCAACCATGAAAATGGCAGCAATGACAGTCGTAAGTAGCGGCTTCCGTCGCAAAAGTTACTTCAAGTCGATATATCAAGATTGAACTACTACGAGAAACAGAAGAATGTGATGAGGGATTGTAATACCCCATATTTTAAGACAAAACGCATTAAATAGATTTTAAGACTTGTGGCGACTAATCCACATTTTTAATCGCTCGATCGATTTTATTTACTAATCAGGATTAAGTCGCTTGATCGACGTTATTCTGATAATTGCATATTTATGCGCCACTTGTTCTTAATTGATTAATAGACACACCTAAATATCTGGTAAAAGTAGTTGGGATAATAATATTCTTAATATTATTGTATGAGAATATTTTGTGGAATAATATTATTGATATATAATATTATTGTGAAATATTTATTGTATACAATATTATTTTGGCCTAATATTATCAGTATAATATTGTTATTCAAAAATTAACATTAATTATGAAACGAACTGGACTCAAAACGAGTTTAAAATTACATCCTAGTGAGTTATTAAATGAGAAAAACCTGATATTAAAATACTTATAATTAATAATAATTAGATTTTATTAAAAAGTAACTAAAGTTAACCATGAGTTAACTAGATATTTTTAAAGATTAACTCAGATTAATTTAACTAAGATATAATTTAACCATGGATTAATCTGATATTTTACTTTTAACTCATGTTAATTTAACTGAGATAAAAACTAACCATAGTTTATTATGTTTTATAAATTAAACCACCTTCCTTCAACAGGATTCGCACCACTCAGTTATATTTACTGAGTTTTTCTTTCTTCTTCATTTCTCTCTTCTCCTTATCTTCTTTTTCTTTTCTTTTTTCTTCTTCTTCTTCCTATACGCCTACTTCTTTCTCTTTTTCATTTCTTTTGCCTTTTCTTTTCTTTTTATATTTTGTACAACCATAGACACTAATAAGAGAGAAACAAGAGAGAGTTAAAGAGGGTCCTACCCAAAAGGCTCCTAATTTCCTTCTTGTCAAAGCCAACCTGAAAGAGTGTTTCTAACCAAGAGAAAGTGAGGGGAAAGAGATGAGAAACTACAGCTACTGCATCAAACAAAGAGTGATGCAGAGAAAGAGGGGAGAAATAGCTAGAACCGAGAGAATTGAAGGAGTTGTGTGATGAACCTGAAGGGCTAGCTGCTTCTCTTTTATAGGAAAATGATCGGTTGGGATGGCTTGGATCAAGGTTGATCCAAGGGCTGGGAATTTTACATGGGGAGCAAGTTTGGGCATGTAGGGGTGAGTAAACTAAAATTATAAACACTTCTTAATAAATGAATATTTATTTTTATAAATATTTATATTTATTTTTTTACATTATTATGAGGTCATAAATAATATTTTAAGATATTTTATTCAATATCATAATTGATGCAGCATTTACCAAACGAAGTCTTAATTGGCACACGCTGGAATCTAACTTTAAGAGCTAATAGACCAAGTCCTACTAAACGACAAAACATAAGACATTTATCTCTACTAGATTTCTTCCTGGATGTCAACGCAAGACTTCTTCTTCACTTTGAACTCTTCTTTTGTTGTGCACCAATTAATACCTAGTTTGGTAAATGCTGCACCAATTAAGACCTCAAATCAGTGAATAAAAGAAGAGGCATGCTACACATGCCCCCCTCATTCCTCCCTCATTCTCCCTTTATAATAAAAAAATTGGTTTTAAGGAAAAAGTTGTCTCTGATGTGACATCAAAAACAACTTTTTCCTTAAAATCAATTTTTTTAAAGGAAAAAGAAAGACAAAGGGGGATGAAGGGTGCATTTCTCATCCATAAAGAGGCATGCTACACATGCCCCACTCATCCCTCCTTTTATAATAAAAAAATTGGTTTTAAGGACATCAAAGACAACTTTTTCTTTAAAATCAATTTTTTTAAAAGAAAATGGGAGACAAAAGGGGGATGAGGGGTGCATTTCTAGCATTTCTCATCCATAAAGAGGCATGCTACACATACCTCACTCATCCCTCCTTTTATAATAAAAAAATTAGTTTTAAGGAAAAAATTGTCTCTGATGTCCTTAAAATCAATTTTTTTAAAGAAAAATGGGAGACAAAGGGAGATGAGGGGTGCATTTCTAACATTTCTCATCCATTTCGAGGCATGATACACATGCTCTAGGGGTGTACAAGCGGTTACGGTAGCGGTTATTTGCTCCTAACCGCTACCGCAACCGGGGTCCTCGGTTATGCCTATTTTAACAACAGCAACCGCAACCGGCCTACCGGTTGCGGTTTCTATTAACCGCCGGTTGTCCGGTTATTTTAAACCGGTTATTAACCGGATAACCGGTTTTCTTTTATTGTTGCAATTTTTAATTTTTTTTTAATAAAAAAACAATATTTAGCTACTTTCCAATAACTCAAATTTTCAATTTGGCAATTTCTATAACAAATTAACAACATAACATGAATGCAATGATAGATGAATAAAAAAAGAAAATTACAATCCAAGTATCCTGCACCTACAGTGCCAAATACCAATAGCCCAATATGCCATCCTCAATTTCTCACAACACAGGTTAGTGAAGTCACAAATCACAAGAAAAAAAAATAATTACGAATCCAACTAGACACTAGACACTTAGACAATAATAGTATATATATATATATATATATATATATATATATAAAATAAAAACCGGTTGCGGTTACCCGGTTATAAACTGGTTTTTCAAAGAGTAATAACCGGTAACCGCAACCGGGTACCCGGTTACCTGGTTATCCGGTTACGGTTATTTTCGGTTTCTCGGTTTTCCGGTTTTCCCGGTTAACGGTTATTGTCGGTTATGGCCGGTTACCGGTTATTCGCGGTTATTAACCGCACCGCTTGTACACCCCTAGTGAGTGGTTATTGTTGCGCAGGGATAAGTTCCGGATTATTTAACTCTCATATTTGCGCCTATATATACACTTCCCCATCTCCCTATCTAACCGATCCATCACCCATATATTAATCATTCCCAATTTTCTCTCCAAAACTGGAAGCATAATTAAGTAAGCATGGGTGCCAGTGGAGGTGGAGAGTTCATTGTGAGTGTGAGGAAGAGGGAGGTGGTGGCTGCAGTGCTTCCATTGCAAGAGCATCGACTACCACAATCCAACCTAGACTTGCTTCTTCCCACTGTCGACGTGGGTGTGTTTTTCTGTTACAAGAACCCCACCAACCTGACGTTTGAATCCATGGCCGGGGCTCTGAAGAAGGCCTTGGCCCAAGTTCTGGTATCCCATTATGCGTTTGCCGGTGAGGTGGTGCAAAACTCTGTTGGTGAACCTGAGCTTCTCTGCAACAACCGTGGGGTAGACTTTGTCGAAGCTTTTGCAGAGGTTGACCTTAAAGACCTCAACTTGTATAACCCTGATGACACCGTCGAAGGCAAACTTGTGCCGGAGAAGAAGCACGGAATCTTCGCTGTCCAGGTTTGCCACATCTGTTTCATGTGCATGTATGCCCCACAAACACAATTATCTCCCTCTGGTTTTTTGTTTGTTTGTTTTGGTATACCTATGTTTCACAAATACAAATATCCCCACGTTTGTTTCATTTCGGATTTCTTGTGTGTGAACATCTATAGCCACGTTTGTTTGGTATACCTATGTTTCACATCAAACAGCCATATGTTTGATGTGACACACAAACACAAATATCCCCCACGTTTGAAAAGTGTTTAATGCAACCTCAGATAAAATAGATAATACGAAAGTAAAGGTAGTTATTTGAATATATCTCCCTCTGGTTTTTTTTTTTTTTTTGGTATACTTATGTTTCACAAATACATCCCGGCCATATGTTTGATGTGACACACAAACACAAATATCCCCCACGTTTGAAAAGTCTTTAATGCAACCTCAGATAATCCGAAAGTAAAGGTAGCTGTTTGAATGTTGGCCTATAGATGTTCACACACAAGAAATCAAAATGACTATAGTGTCCCTAAACTTCGGAGATCCTTTTTACTTCTTGCCATATTTTTTTTTGGAAGAATCAAAATCTTTATAAACCAAACACCAAAAGAATCCCACCAAAAGGTACAAGCGACTCTCAGGAAAATGGGAACAAACAACCCACGAGCCCTATCACAAAACCTTCAAACTGTACAACAGGCAAATAAACGCCCAAATGCCAATAGGCCTCAAACAAAACCACTTAAAGAATACAACTGCAAAATTGCAGAAAAGCAAACAACTACCAACAAACTAGCAGTTGTGACAAAGAATGACTATACACCCAACAGAGCCAAAACTACCACTGCAAAACAACTAAAAAAAAAATGACATGAAGAAAAGAACAAAAAACAAAACAATTAAAAAGAAAAGAAAAGGAGGTGGGGCACATACGTTTTGTTTTGTTTTAAGTTATTTTGTTTTTTCACCCCACATGATTTAGTACTACTATCTATGAAAGCGTCTTGCAGGCTACTGAGCTCAGATGTGGTGGGCTGGTGGTGGCGTGCACGTTTGACCACCGAGTAGCAGACGCCTACTCGGCCAACATGTTTCTTGTCTCATGGGCTGAGATGGCTCAGTCTAAACCAATCTCTACTCCACCATCTTTCCGTCGATCTTTACTCAACCCTCGACGCCCCGGCTCCATTCATCTCTCCTTGGACGATATGTACGTCCCCGTAAACAAACTGCCTCCTCCCAAAGATCCACAACCTGATTCCGATTATCTCATCAGCCGCATATACTACATTACGGCTGAACAACTTAGCCGGCTCCAATCACTAGCCAGCACCAAAGGGTGCCGGAGGACAAAACTAGAGTCTTTCTGTGCATTACTGTGGAAGATGGTTGCCAAGTGGGCTATTACTAAAAATGTAGACAAAAAGATAACCAAGATGGGCATTGTTGTTGACGGAAGGACAAGGTTGACTGATGATGGAGACGAACATAAAGCTTTACTCATGGGTTCTTACTTTGGAAATGTGCTCTCCATACCCTACGGTGCCAAGCAAGTGGACGAGCTTAATGAAGAACCATTGGACAGGGTAGCAGATGAAGTTCATGAATTCTTGGAAGGTGCGGTGACAAAGGAGCATTTCTTGGAGCTCATAGATTGGGTGGAGGCTCATCGGCCGGTGCCCTGTTTGGCAAAGATATATTGTAGCGGGACTGAAGACGGACCGGCTTTTGTGGTGTCGTCCGGGCAAAGGTTCCCAGTGTGTAAGGTGGATTTCGGGTGGGGTATGCCGGGTTTTGGGTCGTACCATTTTCCATGGGGAGGGGACGCCGGGTATGTGATGCCGATGCCTAGCCCGACGGGGAACGGAGACTGGGTGGTGTACATGCACCTCTTGAAAGGGCAGGTGGAGTTGATTGAGGCTGAGGCTGCCCATGTCTTTAGACCCTTGACATCTACTTATCTCAACTTTGACTAGAAGAGTATACTACTTTATGCTTTGTACATGCCTACGTGACTACGTCGTTCAGTACCGTATATTGCATGCCCTTTGTTCAGTTTAGAATGCTATAAATGTGGTGTATTTCATTTAATTTGTAGTTTACGTTGAACTCATATTTTTTGTCAATCGTGCCTATTTATATTGATAACTTAATTATGATCGAGTTATATATGATGATAATGATCTTTTTCAACCATGTAGAGGTTATGTCCCTTTGTGTAATATATGCACGTCCATGTAGAAGAGTTGGGATATTAAAGAATGCTTGAGTTATTACAATTTTTATTATAATTATTTAACAAAATAATGTGTTAGTCCACATAATTGTATAATAATTGTATATCATGAGGATGATTAAATAATTAAATTTAATTGTATCTAATGTAATAATATACAATTTATACTTTAATATTAATTTATAAGATTATGTGTCATTTACTAGAGTAGCACTACGTGGATTGTTAAGTTCTCTAATTGGCGTTTATGCACGAATCTTTTCGTGAAAAACAGAGACACAAATGGGTTATGGTCGTCCGAACTTAGAGTAGCTAGCTAGGAACCCGCAATGAAAAAGAACCAAGTGGCCCAATCAAACATGTTGAATTGCCACCTCTTATAGGGAAGCTAGCACTACAAAAAAAGATGCAATTGGTCGCGTGTTTACAGTACCGGTTATTGTAGACACATGAGCAACTAGCCACGTGTCTTGATGACAACGTGGCTGGTAGTATAAGCAAGACAATTGGCCGAGTGTACTCATTACGCGGCCAATCGGACACATGTATAAAATACATGTGTCTGATTGGTCACGTGTAAAAATACACGTGTTCAATTTAACATGTGTATTAGTACACGCGTCCAATTAGACACGTGTATTTTATACACTTGTCCGATTGGCCGCGTGTATTTTATACACGTGTACAATTGGCCGCGTGAATTTATTACACGTGGCCAATTGTACGCGTGTATTATTATATGTGTTCGACTGGACACGTGTATTTTTACACGCGGCTATATGTGGCCACGTGTAATAAATACACGTGGCCAACTGTTATTTTTTTTTCCAAATATATATTAAAAAAAAAATGTATTTAGAATTTTGTACACAATGCATATAAAATCATTGTATCACTTAATGTTTTTTTTTTTAAAAAAAAAAATCTTATTTTCTTAACTATATATCACATAAGGTTAAGTTTTAGGGCTATATGTAAATACTATACTTATGTAAAAAGTTTGGTTTTGTACACCATCTATGTCTAGAAACAAAAAAAAAATAAAAAATAAAAAAATAATGCAACATAACAAAGTTAAAAAACCTATAATTAATATTATATATATATATAGATATGCATAATATATATATGCATGTAAACGATTTAGAAACTATATACATTTATAATGACTTGTATATATCTTAACTTTGAAGTTTATGATTATATATAGTAAATACAATTATTTTTAGGGTTCCATACTATATATAAATAGTATATTTATGATTTAGCCCCTTATATATTACATATACTTAAAATTAAAGTTTATGGCTATATATAGGTTTGTGATCCTACTTTCTAAAGGGCTGCATGGTCGATCGTGCTGTCGAATCAATACGATGTACAAAAGTAATATCAACATTTTGAGCAATATGATGAACAACCTTGGTCCTCTTGGAGCACTAACATTTTTGATGGATGTCTACAGTCTCCTGCTTTCAGATCATGAGACTGACCCTCTCCCACCTACATCTGTCTAGGACAACTCAAAAATATCCTAGGCAGAATAGTCTTAGCTGGAAGGAAAACATATGCAAATAGCTAGTTGCACAAACTTTTAGATAGCAGATCGAGATAACTCAATTTTTACTGCATGCGAATGAGTCATAGAAAATATGAGATTGGGTTTGTTTAACCACCCAAATCACTGAAGATCCCTCTCTAGAGAGCTGAAGATCATGGCAGCCATTCGTTTGGTACTAAAATAGTAGGGCAGGAAAGAAATAGAAATAAACCTAGGCATAGCAACAGCATAAGTCTACTTTTCATGTAAGAAAGAAATAGCAAAGGTCATAGCAACCAGCCAACCATCAGACCTTAACCATCAGACCTTAGAGTACTCCTAATAAATTATTTATTTGTAACTTTAAGTTAGAATAGATAACAAAAGTATTAAAAAGATATTTCATCAGCTTATCTATTCCAATTTTAGAATAAATTTTTCTTAATTCTTTAAATAGTACAACTCTACGAGTAGAGTTGTACTATTCACTTATCTTTTTTTTTTTTTTTTTTTTCTTTTATCTCCATCTTTTCCGCTTTTTCTTTTTCCTTTTCCCTTCATGACTCCACGTTCTTCCTTTTTTTTCTTCCTTCATAGTAAAAATCTAAGGGATAGTGTGTAAAGTAGTGGAGTTATCAAGTGGGATCCACGTGGAAAAAAATATTACAATGAAAAATAATAATATAGAGTTAAGAATAGATAATTGAATGTATAGTGCATTTTAAAACTCATTCATTAAACTGGATAAAATGAATTTTAATTAACTATTCTAGATTGAGATATATATAAGCTATTAGGAGTGTTCTTATTATATTATTGTTAACACTTTCTTGGGGTGTTTCCTATCTTTATCGGCTAGAAAACAAGAACATATATGGGTGTTTGTTAACGTTTTCTTGACATGTTGTTTTCTTACTTACCTCTAAGTCTTTTCTTTGATCAACTGCTTTCTACAATGACGAATGTAGTAGTACTCGTCGAAGCAGTTTTGCATGATCGTACATGCAGTGCAAAAGTAGCAGAATGATGTGTGTGACGACCCTTTTCTTTCTTCTTTTTTTTTTTTTTTTTTTAACAAAACATTTGCATTACCAACCCGTTTATGACCCGCTAATTCGTTTATGGCATTTTTTTGAATTATTTTTTTTTTAAAAAAAATCACAATCGGGTTGACCCGTTCCAACCCAATTATTAATCGGGTTGCATTCGGGTTGTACTCCAACCCGACAGGTCGACACAAACCCGACCCACCAACTCGAATTGCCAAGCCTAGTAATTAGGCAATGTGAGATTTAGCACTCATGACTATCTTTTATAAACCACTAACTATATGTGAGCTATTTATCTCTTCCCAATATGGGACCGAGGTGTTACAACTAAGTTCATAAACTAGTATATATATGATTAGATTATATAAAAAATATGAGCGCGCGCGCGCGCACACACACACACACACACACACACACACATATATATATATTTTAATTTATTTTTAGGGTGTTAGCGTTGACTGGGTCGACGCTAATGGATTATTCGAAATATATTTTTATTTTCTTATTTATTTATGTTTAACTCATTAGTGTCCACAATAGTCGACGCTAACGATAGACTATTAGCGTCGACGCATGTGTCGACCACATATATCATTTGCGTCGACTTTGTCGATGCTGGTGGGTCATCATCAGCATTGACCTCTACGTCGACGCTAAAGATAGACCTATCAGGGTCGACATTTGATATCTGTGCTACAATCTTTAGTGTCGACCGCATATATCATTAGCGTCAACATATCTCGACGATGGTGGGTTATCATCAACGTCGACCTCTAAGTCGACACTGATGATCATCACCATCAGAGCTTTCGGGTCAACCTATGTTGACGCTAATAGTCAATAGTGTCGACTCGGGGACTTTTAGTATCCACCAAGTGTCGATGCTAATGAGTAACTTTTTTGTAGTGAATTTTACATTAAAACTTCAAAATATGTTAAAGACTAAAAAATCAATGACATGTAAAAACGGTCGTCAAGAATCAATGGCTTGTAAGAGTTATAAATTAGTAACGGTCATAACTATTACAACTGAATTTTTCTTTCATAAAAACTCATGAACATGTCCTAAGGTCAAGCAGTAAAAACGTTTGAAACGGCTGAAAACAAATCATGTTGGTAACAATACAACATGTCTTAGCAAACAGTACATCAAATATCAATATTATGTAATAGAGTAATGATTCAATGCCACCCAAATATACAACTTTTTACCACCTTGCATATGTGGCAAGGTGGTCCCCCACTACCTTTTGAATTTTTTTATTTTTTAAAAATAAATTAAGGTGAGGGACCACCTTGCCACATAGGTAAGGTGGTAAAAAATTGTATATCTAAGTGGTAATGAATCATTACTCTATGTAATATGTATCATCAATTCGTAACATGCGAAATTAAGTAACAAGAAAACTCATTCAGACAACACTTGTCACTAATTAATATATATGATGACAAATGCTTTGAAAGCAACACTTTTTTACTGAAGTACAGAGCCTGGGTGTGAGCCTTCTCCACTTTCCATGAATCCCCCAGGCATGGTAATACATGCTGCAAAAGTCACAGTTGTAATGAGTGTAGCCGCTATCAATTGGGCTCCAGCTGTATTCCGCAAATAAGATAACTCCTACTCGTCTTCGTAAGTTATTACTCGTAGAGGTGGTTGCCTCTTCTCCTGTGTAATATTTATACCGATATTATTAGGGATTTTTATTTCAAATAGGGATTTAACATAAATATTTTATTTTAAAAAAAAAATGGGTGTTCATATCCCTGTGCGCAATATAAGAATTATAAGAACATTTATACGAAAAAAGTCTATCATATAAGTAACTATGATCAAATTAAAACGCTCAAATTGTTTAAAGACAGAATTGGAATTTAAAACTAGAAAGAGAAAAATTTTGTCAGAAATTTTTATATGAGAACCACGTGCTTCTTTCAATTGCAAGGAATAAAGTTGTCAGAAATTTTATAAAAGTGCATTTGCTCTTCCAACTTTTCCCCTACAATTAAAAAAGCATGTGTTTTTCACATGCAAAGAGACACATGACATTTTGATAGACTGAATTAAAGAAAGTTTTTCCAACCTAGTTTGGTGGAAAAATTTGTCCTTTTAAATCTATTAGTGGTGGGAGTGGCATATGAAAATATATATGTTGGGTTAACTCGTATTTGAGAAAAATTTTGAGGTTTCGAAAAGTAAAAGAGGCTTTTTCAAAGTTTTTTTTAAATAGATTCTTTAAAATTTTAAATTGCAAACAAAATGGTGCATTGTCAAAAAATCCTACAATTTTAAAAATAAATCACAATTTTGAAGGCCGAATCGTGATGTTTTTTTTTTTTTTTTTTTTTTTAAATCGCACATTTTGAAACCGCTAAACCAAATGGACACAGAATTTAATAAAAAGACAAACATCCCATATTTAAAATGAGACAAATATTTAAAAATATTTCTGACATTTACTAATGTTTATTTAATTAAGATCAGTAAATAAAAAAAATTATATATATATATATATATATATATTTCCAAAAGAAATTACAAACGATAACAAGAAGCTAGTACAAGAAACGGAAAATAAACACAGGCTTAACAACTTGAAAACCCAAGCTAGACAAACAACATGCAAGAACCTTCAGACACGGAAAGGGAGCCAAAAAGGTTGAAGTCACTTACGAATGCAGCCAATGAAAGTCGCGGCACACTATGATGGGTAAAACCATCGAGAGTAAAAGAACTTCTAAAGACTCATATCTAGACCAATTTTCAAGGAAACAGAGTATACTAAGAGTCGAAACAACGGAAGAGGGATCTTCTTCAAAAACAAAGAGTTTGAAGCCCAATAGAATTGGGTTAAGAAGAAAGCAAAAACGCAAAGAGAACAACAATACATATAGAAAAACAGAATAAAGACCAGGACAAAAACTCTAAGCCCGAAAATTAGCAACACCAGAAGTGGAGGTGGAGGGGACGAGGAGGCGCGTGAGATCCACGCGCTGTTGCAAGAGAACCAACAAGTTGAGCGGGAGGCGGTGATGGGGAGCAGGGAGGCTAGAGACGACGTCGGAGAGGCGCGTTAATTGGCGGGGCTGTCCGAGGGAGGCAAATCGAGCTTCAAGGAAGCCAAAACCGAGACCCATGACAGATCCAAATGGAGGAGGCGGAAGGGCGTTGGTGAAGGGGTTGAGGCTGCGAGTTCTGGAGGATAATTCGCACACAAGGCGATGGATAATACCTCATAAGAGATTAAGAAAACTATAGGAAAAACTACCAAGGAGAGGGAAAGCATAATGAGAAAAGGAAGAGGAATAAGAGAGGAGGAGGACCCCTTGTTCTTCTCTCCTCCTCAAGCTGTGTCTCTTCTTAGCCGTGAGAGAAAAAAGTTTCTAACCCTAGCTGAGCCTTTTTTGCCCATTTAACTTTTAGAGATTTTAAAATACATTAGAACTTGTTTAACAATACAATTGATTTTAATTTTTCACGTACAATATTTCTATATCAACTTAATTAGATATTAGTTTCTTCTTAATTCATAAACAACTAAAATTTAATTTGTGTAAGAAAAAGGAGAAAATTAATAATCAATATAAGTTCAACTTTCTTAGTATGCCCCCAAAAGATGATAGTTATGTGTGCTTAATCAATAAATGAATTTGAACTATCTTTCTGAGAAAGCATTATAGATGAGTGATTCGATTCAGTAATTTTAGATTTTTTTTTTCTTCATATTTTTAGATGTATTTGAATACTTAATACTAAATTTAGAAAGAGAAAAAGGAGAGTGATTAGGAGAGAGGAAGAGAGAGGCAATAGGGTGGCCCCACCTGAAGACCTGAAAAATGGATAAATAAATTTTTTTCAAATGCAAGATAAAATTATGTTTTACCTTTTTTCTTCTGAAAATTGGCAAATTATATGAAGCACCTTCGAACGCGGTGAGGTTTTTTTTGTTGAAAGCCATCTTGTCCAGTCGAGGGTAACAGAAAAAATGCTCAGCTGGCCAACCTCCTTTTATATAGTAATGAAGAGGGGCATCCCCATCGGCATTCTTCTCATTCAAAAGGTTGTCGAGACATGAATTTTCTCTGATAATATCAATGATCCACTCTAAACGTTTGTTCTTTTGACTTGGAAAAGAACGACATACGGGGATAGCAAAATGGAGAACATTCCAACCTTTGTTATCAACCAGTTCGCAACAATCTGGACAACTTGATACAATGCTCTTCACTATATCATCATTACCCCGTTGAATTGCAATATGAAGAGCTGTCCTACCGTTTTTGTCTTTCATGTATGCTACATATTTATCATCATTCAACAACAGCGTTACTAAGGCTGAATGGCCTAAGTATGCAGCCAAGTGAAGCGGAGTCCAATCCTTATCGTCAACTGTTCTACTTATACCTTCAACTTGTTTCAGAATTCTTGTGGTCATATCTACAATAATTAAAATAATTTGTTTTTTAAGTATAATGATCATTTTCATTTATTTGATGAATTTTTTCTTTTTATCAAAATTATTATAAACCTTGAAAAAAAATTAAACCTGCATTATTCATTACTAAATTAACCATGCATGTAGAACATTGAGAAAATAAATAGAAAGTACCTTCATATTTATCACCCCATATTACGGCAGCATGCAAAGCCGTCCTACCAAGGGGGCCGCCGCCGCCATGCATTGGTGATTTGCATTCGTCTAAAATTTCGATCACCACGTCTTCAAACCCTCTCTCGGCAGCTATGTAAAGAGGAGTCTCACCAGCATCATTAGCAGAATATGAAAAATTTGGGTCTGTTTCAATCAACAATGTTACAACCTTAAGGTGACGAAAACGTACAGCCTCGTGTAAAGCCGTGTCTTTTTCTTTGTTAGTCATCCTAAGCATTTCCTTTACTGGTTCAATCCCTCCTTCAAGGTCTTGATGGGGAGTTTGGGCACAATATTTGATTAGAACTTTCACTATGTCATCATGCCCATACCTTGCCGCAATGTGCAATGGAGTTTCACCTTTGACATTGGCTTGCCATAACAATGGTGAACACATTTCAAGAATTTCTTCCACAAAGTTGGTTGTTGATTCCGTTCTTGTATTGAGGGTTGTTGTTGATTCTGATCTTGCAATAGGTGTTCTTGATTCGAATTGGGAATTGAGGGCTGTGATGTAAATATGGAGGATTGTGTTTTTATTTGCAGTTAGTAGGAGGGCAAGAGAATAATGATCGGCAATATTTTTGAAGACCTCGATTTTGCCTTTTGTTGCAGCATTGTAGGAATCACGATCCATGAAAGTAATGCTCTGGTTTTGCTCGGGCTTATTAGCATTAACAACTACCTGAGATTCAGACAAACTGGAGGGATCCATGAAAGTAATGCTGATCTGGTTTTCCTCGGGCTTATTAGCATTAACAGATACCTGAGATTCAGACAAACTGGAGGGATCCATGAAAGTAATGCTGATCTGGTTTTGCTCGGGCTTATTAGCATTAACAGATTCCTGAGATTCAGACAAACGGGAGGGATCCATGAAAGTAATGCTGATCTGGTTTTCCTCGGGCTTATTAGCATTAACAGATACCTGAGATTCAGACAAACTGGAGGGATCCATGAAAGTAATGCTGATCTGGTTTTGCTCGGGCTTATTAGCATTAACAGATTCCTGAGATTCAGACAAACGGGAGGGATCCATCTTTTTATGACTCCTATAAATATCTCTTCACACAATATTGTCTTTGGGTTAATAGTTTTTACGCCTTGCCGTATATCTTTGATCTGCACTTCAGGAATATCATGAATTACGCATTCATAAGGTCACAGGGAACTCAAAACAACAATCCAAGGAATTGTAAAATGGAAAAGTGCATGAAAATTAGCATGTCATTTCCTTGTTGTAAAGGTAGACGATCAAATCACTGATTATCAAAAAAACTTAAGTCGATAGAAAATAATTTATTTAATCATTTAATTAATATTCTAACATTCATCGTTATATGTGAACTCAAACTCTCACTTTATTTAATTAATATGTGGGCTCAAACTCTACATGAATAAGTGAAGCAAAACATGTAACAAAAACAAATTTCGAACTTTGGACCTTTTGCTCTAATAACATGTTAAATCATATCGAATATCCTCAAAGGTTAAACAGATAAAAAATGATTGATTTAATTATTTAATAAATAATCTAAGATAGACATGGCATAGATTGATCAGATGAAAAAAAATAAAAATTCTTTGGTTGGCTATAGCGAGGAAACTATAACTATTAGTATTGTTGATATTACTTGATAACATCGAGTTTGTTCATCTAATTCCAATTCCACTTGGTCCAAATGTTCAAGGTGTGGCACACACTCCAGATACAACCGTTAGCTTACTCATGACAACTCGTGATGACACAAAGTATGCATATTAGGAGCCTTTGGCATACTTGAATGAAAAATATAACTGAAAAGAACATAATAATATTGAAAGCACAACCTATTCGAACTAATATCAAATGTACCAATGGTATCAGCGTACCCAAAAATAATTCCTAAGAGCATTGAGATTAGCTTTTTGAAATCTCATTTTATTTCCTACGTTCAAGAAAAACTCCTAAAAATCTTACTTGAATTAGATTTTTTTTTTTTTTTTTTGACATATTCACATAAGAGAGGGGAGATGAGATTTGAACTAGTGACCTCCGCTTTATGAGGCGTGGTTTCCAGTCGATTAAGCTACCCTTTAAGGATTTCCCTTGTTGTTCCATAAGCTAAGGGAACACTAAGGAAACACAAAATTGTACCCTACATCTAAGGAAGTAAAAGTAGTTCCCTTACCATTATTTTAATATAAAAAAAACTTTATATCTCCTCTCTCATTGTCTAACATTTATTTGAAACAATATTTTAATGATTTCTCTTTCATCTCTTTTTTTTTAGCATTTAATTTAAGAGGAATGCTAGAAATCCTTCTAATGTTCTTCTTGTGTCCATCTAGAAGGACATAAATGTAATAAAAAAATTACATCTATGTCCTTCTGGATGATATGGATGCAATTTTTTATGTCCTTCCAGATGGACACCAGAAAAACACTAGAAGGAACTGTAGTATTTCTCATAATTTAAATAATATTTCAATGATATAAGAAAATAATAAGAGAAGCTATTGTGAAGTGCATTTAAATAGTGAATCAAAAAGTGATTTAATTTCTTAAATTGAAAAAAAGTTTAAGAAAAGTTGCTATTGGTTCTCTAAAGGTGAGATATGACGAAATTACCGAGTTGAATCAACAATGAAAATGGCAGCGATGACGATCGTAAGTAGCAGCTTCCGTCGCAAAAGTCACTTCAAGTTGATATATTCAAATTAAGCTACTAAGAGAAAGAGAAGAATGTAATGGGAGATGAAGATGAAGAAGAAATGGACAAATATGGATCAGAAGGAAAGAGAAAAAAAGAAAAAGAAAAAGAAAAAAGGCCGAGAGTTGGGTTATGAGAGGCAACATTGTTTCCAAATATATATATATATATATATATATAGGCAAAGACCAAGTAATCACTATATAATGACTAGAGCATTAAGATGAACCATGACCGTAAGATGTAAGATAGTGGTGATCGAAAAGACTATCTACGGGTGCTACGTGGCACGACGTGCAATAATTTGTACCATCAACAAAACTTCATGTCGCAACAAGCTGAAGGAAATCACCAAACTTCTCTGAAGGAAAGCACCAAAGCACCAAACTTCTCTTAAGGAAAGCACTCAAACTTCTCTGAAGCAAAGCACCAAAGCACCAAACTTCTCTGAAGGAAAGCACTCAAACTTCTCTGAAGGAAAGCACCAAACTTAATGAGTTGTCGCATAGCATGGACTACAGAGAAATAAGTAACAATTGTAGAAAGTGTTAATATAAAAAATATAACTAAGAGGCCAAATGTAAGGGTATACAAACGGTTATAATCGATGGTTATTAGGTAAAACCGATAATTGCTTAGCGGTTATTTCATTTTATCAACCGCAACTACTAACTGTCTCAGCGAAGGCGATTATTTTTATAACCGCCAATTAGCCGTTATTGCCTTAATAACCGACGGTTTTAAAACCGCTTTTTAGTTTCGGTTTTGTGCCGGGTTTATACCAGTTTTTATACAGATTTTATTTTTTTTAAAAAAAAAAATTAATACTTTTTGGACCTTTTTCCTGTTGGCACAAAATTAACAAATCTAAATACAAAATTACAAATAAAAAATACTAAGGCACAAACAAATGATTTCTTCGTGCTTTCGCGAGATCGCAGAGAGCTGAGCTACGCGAGCAAGCTAGAGGTCAATCCAAAACCCTAGAAAATGTAGCACAGCACGAAGACGAGAAAGTGAAGGAAACTTTCTACTTATACAGTGTAGCAAAACCCTAGCTTCTCTAAAGTGCTTAGTCGGGCGGGTCAGAAATAGCTTGGGGGCAGGTTCACCCAAATCAAGCCCAGTATCCAGCCCACTTAGTTATTAGGATAAATTATACTTTTTTTTTTCTCCATAAATCACGTCTTGCGTCAATTTTTTTTTTTCTTTCCCTAAAGTCAACTTTAGTTCTATATATATAATAACTAAATTACTTTTTATGTTAAAAAACTATCTCAAATGTGAAAAAAAAAAAGAAACTTTCAATCTTGGTGTACTATATAATAAACCTTTTTTTAAGCAGGCCGGTTGTTAAATCATTCCATTTTTGATATGATCTTAAAGCATTCTTAGTAGCTCACGCCAAAATAGCTAAAAACTATTTTTTTTCTATTCCGGTGAACCACTTTTTTAATGCATCTCCAACAGCTTCATTATTTTAACTATACACTATCACTATTCCATTTAAATAATATTTTTTTTTAGATTTCTTTTAGACAATCATTCTAACAAATAACCCACAACTCAAGAATTGTTCTAAGGAGAAACAGTAACGGGGCTTCTTATTGTCGAGCAACAAAATCAGACATTTGAATTAAAATGAACATATAGCGATAGGCTAGAAAGTTGCCTACCAGCGAAAGCCGAATATATCTTATTTGAAGGATAACTATGAGCCTTCAAATCTGTTGAAATTCCAAAACTTTGGATGGAGGGACTGTTATTTCAAAATCGATTTTTGCTTGTTAAAGCAAGGGCATAGGCATCTTGAAAGTAGGAATTGGGAGAAGAAAATGGTACATGAGAGTTGGGAGAAGAAAATGGGAGAAATAAAGGAAAAAAGTGGTGTTGTGTTGTCTGATTTGTGTGAGAAAGAAATGAGAAAAAATAAAAAAATAAAAAAAGAGAGAAGTGACCATTTTACAGTTTTTTTAATGATTTGGTGAGGTTGCTAAGATTGATTTTTGTATGTTTTCAGTAAATTGCATCACCCAAAACAAGTCAGGTTTGATTGTCAAATTTTGGGATGTGATTATTGAGTTTTATTTGGTAATATTTTTGTTGACTGAATTAATTAATTGGAGCAAATTATGGGTGGTGATTTTGTGGGTTGTTCCGATAATCAGCACATTTTAATTAGATTGAGTTATGTAGTTTTGATAATGGAGTAATGCAAGTCTTCACCGATATATCTAATCATACTCGGTAGATGTTTAATTATCCTTTTAACTGAACTGGAAATATTACCTGCAAAGTAAATAAGTTCAACACAACCTAACAAATGACAAATTAAAATTCAGTCTGGATGGAGATCGAGCTAAGTCAAAGTGGTGTGCATGGCACAGACTGATAAATACGCCTGAGTTGTTTTGCCACCTCGATCGATTATTCCAGGCCTATCTTCTCCGTTATAACGCATACAACTCTGGCTGAGCTTTGCAAAAGCTAGAAGCTGTTCCTGATCAATTCTTTCTTCCAGTAACACCGGATCTACAATTTCATTCAACCAGTTTTGTTCATCATATGACGTCACCCCCTCTGGCAGAGAGGATGCAGAGTGTCTCCAATGTGGAGTATCCAACTTTAATCCTGCGAGAAGATCAAGTAGAAATGCACCAAAACTAAACACATCAGTCTTCTCGGTTACAAGGCCTGTAAAGCAATATTCAGGATCAAATATTGTTTTCTCTTGTATATTTTCCGTGTACTTGAGTTGCACCCTTTGTGTGTATAGTGAATTTCCTTTACAAAAAGAAAAATTGAATTTATCTGCTCATGTGTGGAATCATTGATATGGGCAAAGGTGCCAACACCCGGATGAGAATTGGTTATGTTTATGCTGTAAGGACGTGCTCTGCAGCCGTTTTGTGAACAAGCATATGCTCCAGCATCATCAGCAGTCAAATCATTGTCTGTCCCTCAGCTACAGGTATTATGTATTAGCAATTATTTTCTTCAAATTGTGTCTTCTTCGATTTATTCCATTTGACTTTCTCCGCAATGCATTATAAAGTTGTCTTGCTCAATGCTCATGTGATGGTTACTTTGGGAAACAGTGATCTGTCGTTTTGGTGTTTCTCCTGTGATGCATATTTAGATGCTCAAGTGATTCTGCAACTGCGGCCTGTTTATGAGACAGCCTACCTACTGAAATTTGGTGAGGCACCACCGTTTCGGGCGGTTTAATGTTTAAAATTTGTGATAAACAAGCTGAGGATTGGAGGGTTTTTGGTCATGCATTTGAGGTTTTTTCATTGTAGACTTGGAGGTTTCCTTTGGTGCAGAGGAGGTAGTGGAGTTTGAACTGACTGTAGACCAAATGTGTAACAAGCTGGATTAGCTATTAAGTGAATGTATTATAAAGCTTAAAATCTGTCTTTTTTTTTTTTTTTTTTATTTTTTTTTATTTTTTGTATGTGTGTGTGTTAGGGGCAAAGTTTTTCTCTGAATTGGGTTGGAGGAAATTCTTTCAACCCAGTCATTAGAGCACATAATTCTCATATGCATTTTTAATAGAATTAATAAAGCATGCATTTTTAAAAATGTATGTGAAAATCACTTGTTCTAAAAACAAATATTAGTTAATAGGTTGGATTGGAGGAAGTTCTTCCAACCCAGTTTATGTTAAAGACAAACCAGGTCTTGTTGGACAGGTTGATTAGTAAGAGTTGGTAGTTTGGCTGAATTTGCTGTTCACTTGATGTTATAAGAGCAACGAGTATGGTGGCTATGCTTTGGGCCATATAGTGTGGCTTTTACATGTTATCTTTGCTCTAAACCTTGGATATCGTTAAGTGGCATTACAATCGGATTTGAGGATAACCTAATAAGTAATGCTACGTATTACATTCACATATTAGTTTAATTCTATTAATCTGATGTGACAATGCTTAAAAGTTTTTAGATAAGTTTTTGTTAAAAAATAGGGAAAAATACACTTTAACCTCTCAAACTATCATCCGTTCTTTGGATGGCCCCCCAAACTTTTAAGACTTACCCTCTGGCCTCCCAAACTACCAAAATCTTTGAAAAATGCTCATTTTAGCGAAATATTCTCATAATACCTCTGCCACATGTAATTTTTCAATTAAAAAATAAAAAATAATTAAAAAAATAATTAAAAACTAGAATTTTCTTTTTTATTTTAAAAAAAATATTGTGATCGCCCGGAGGATGTACTGCTTCTTTTTTATTTTTTATTTTTTTAAAAACAAAAATAAGAAATAAAATTTTAGTTTATTAATTTTTTTTTTTTGAATCTTTATTTTTTTTTTTAATTGAAAAATGACATGGGACAGAGGTATTATGGGGATATTTCGTCAAAATGTGCATTTTTCAAAAGTTTTGGTTGTTTGGGGAGCTAAATTGTATTTTTTCTTAAAAGGTAAAATAAAATTCGAGGAATGAAGGTGAGACGAAGGTGTAGCATTTTGCATTTCTCTAACCCACAAGATAAAGTAATGCAACATATATGTAGCACTAGCAACGAAATTTTTTTTTTTCAGAAAGACCTTGAAGCTTCAGATTCTCCCCAGGGTGATAAGGGAGGAGTCTTGTTAACCATACAATTAACCGTTGTAACCTTCTATTATGTTTCCACCTTTTCATTTGTCTTCACAATAGCCTGCTGAGGGACTTGACAAGTAATTTCAAATTCTCCCTTACAGCCTCATCACCGTGAAATCCCCGAATATCAGAGCGCTTATATTCTGCAATGGTGGGAGGATGGAAAAGAGGAGACAAATTGAGGGGAAAAAGAAGAAGAAAAAAGTTAATGTCTTGTAATCAGCAAAAGATTGTAGGCATTTTGCCAATTAGCATCTCACCTCAACGTTCTTCAAGGCCAAAGCCAGAGTTTGAATGGATTTCTGGATGATTTCAGTGTTCTCAGGGGTCATGAGGGAGGGAGTTCACCTCAATTCCTCAGAGGCTTCCATGAGGCTTCTGGTTAATTTCTCAACTTCCCGTAGCACACCACCATCATGAGCTTCAGCCGGTGCTTTAATCTTTGTAAGCAATGGGTTTGCGTCTTCAATAACAGAGAAAACACGTTGAGTCAGTGAGTAGCTATGGGCAACGGCAATGTCCGCCGCTTCACATCCGAGACGGGTGAATACTTGATTTCCCTTCATCTTTTGGCGATTGCACACGATCAGACCTTCTTCGGCACATTCAGGGTCCAGCGGTCCTACTATACTGAAGGCGTCGGAATTGGATCTCCTGCTGTAATATCAATTAATGTTTACATGAGAAGACCCGATCGGTTCACCTCAATGATTGAATTTCGAATTTAGGAATATTATGATAAACTACTATTTATCCCATAAGCCTAAGCCGATAGAAAGTGAATTAATCATTTAATTAAGGGGAAACTTCACTTAATCTTACTGAACGTCTATCACTTTTATAATTTATTCTCAAAGTTTAAAAACTCTCAATTTAGTGTATCAAAATTTTATTTTTTTTGCAATTTCACTACTCCCGTTAGGGTTTGGGGTTAGGTCAAACAGTCAAAGGGTAAAATAACCATTATACCCTTGTAAAATTATAAAATTACCCTTAAATTATAATTAATTTGGTTTTTTTAAAAAATAAGGGTATTTTAGAAATTCTTACCCTTCCGTTAGAATTTAACGGGAAATCCTAACAAATAGGTAAGATTGCAAATTTTTTTAAAAAATAAAAAATAAAAAATTGATGTACTAAATTGAGAGTTTTAAACTTTGGAGATGAGGGATTACAAAAGTGATGAAAATTCAGAAGGGTTAAGTGAAGTTTTTCCTTTAATTAATATTTTTACACTGTCCTTCGCGTGTGGGTTTAAACTCTTCTTTAATAAGTGAGGCCCGATACGTGGAATATTTAATTGAAATAGGATTGATTAAAGAGTCAGAGTTCAAACTCATAACCTCTAGTTTTAATACCACAAATAATTTCATAATGAGATGGAAAACTAAAGAGAAAAAGCGAAAGAAAAATTGAAAATGGAAACAAAGAATTTTTTTTGGACGTTTGATTAGACACTTAGATTTACTTCTAGGTAATTGCCTAAGGGCTACATCGTTGATATATTTTACATTATAAATTACGCGTGTATATATATATATATATATATATATATATATAAAAGAGAATTGGAGTAGATAAAGATAATACAAATACGGTAATTAAATTCTATTGAATTGATTATAATCAACTAACTATGAGAAATATATAAACCCTATGTTCTAACACATTCAAAATTTCAATAATCCCCTCTAAACGAAAGTAGGGAGCTCCTTTGATAGCAAAATAGAGTATATTCCAACCTCTGTTATCAATCAGTTCGCAACAATTTAGACACCTTGATACAATGAGAGATACTATATTATCATTACCACGTTTGAGCTGCAATATGGAGAGCTGTCCTTTCCTTTGTGTCTTTCATGTATGCAAAAAAATAAAAAACACAGAAGAAGAAGAAGCTAGCAAAGGTAAGTATACATTGATGAGTTTTATTTACTTATCCGATATGGTAAGTTTTGTTTAGGGTAGACACTCAATTATCGATATATAAAAAGCAAACAGTGCAAATAATTAGGGAGAATTGTTAGATACCATAACCCTTTTCTGCAATATTTGATGATGATCATATCTTGAATTTACCCACCTTAACACAGAAAAAAGATTCCATAGAATCGCATAAAGTTTCGCATTGTTGCTTGCATTCAGAGGCGGCAGTACCTTCAGTGTGCAATTGGTCAAGCACTTTTTGTTGCAACGCTGGTCCGCTTTCCATCTAATGGCTTCTCCGACCACGAAATGAAGGGCCCAAGTTGCAGTACACCACTTTTTAAAAATCCAAGACTTTTTTTTTTTTTTTTTGTATGTAAAAGTGAAAAGAAAATACAAATCTTGTAGTATGTACGTACTTTTCCATTGTATTATTTCTTCATGTATATTCATGAAAAATCATTTGTGTCTCAATTAGAATTAAGTTAGATTACTTAGGCCGTGTTTGGATGTCTTGTACTTTCTAGTCTCTCATATTCTCATATTTTAGTGCTTCTCACGTGAGTTTGATTAAATAATGAATAATAATGTGACGCCCCACATTGTCTAGGAATGGGGATGTACTTATATGTATAAAGTAATGTATATTTTTTGACACAACGCGTTTTAAAGCCGTGATGGTCACGAACCTATTAGAACTCTGCAATTAAGCGTGCTTATGCGAGAATAGTATTAGGATGGGTGACCTCTTGGGAAGTCTGGTTTATGAAAACCAAAAGCGGACAATATTGTGTCATTGGTGGTGGACCATTACAATTGGTATCAGAACTATTGCCCAGCTTGACATGGGGGGAGCGTGCACAAGTCCATGAGGGTCGCCAGTGGGCACTCGTTAAGACGTCAAGAATGGAGTGATCCTATGAGGATCACCAATGGGGACGCTGGGTCCCAACATGGGGTGATTGTGACGTCCCACATCGTTTGGAAATGAAGATGTGCTTATATGTATAAACGCACATTTCTTGACACAACGCGTTTTAAATCCGTGATGGTCATGGACTTATCAAAACTCCACAGTTAAGAGTGTTTATGCGAGAGTAGTACCAAGATGGGTGGCCTTTTAGGAAGTCTGGTTTAGGGGAACTAAAAGCGGACAATAATGTGTCATTGGGGGTGTGTTATTATAAATAGTAATGATCCAGAGAAAAATGCTAGTCAGATCTGCGTTATCACCTTAAAAGGGCTAGTCAATTTAAGCTTCCCTAAAATCTCTTGTAAAGCTTAATTTCACTTAATAACTAGGCAATGTGAGACTTAGCACTCACGACTATCTCTTATAAACTACTCGCTCTATGTGAACTATTTATCTCTTCCCAATATGGGACCAGGGTGTTACAAACTGCCCTCCTTAAACCCCTGAAGTTCTCATTAGGACCAAATCATGCGGTGCTTCAGTACCCCATGACCTGACATTACTAGGTGGCTCTGATACTATTTGTAATGACCTAGGAAAAAACGCTAGCCAGATCTGCGCTATCACCCCAAAATGACTAGTTAATTTGAAGCTTCCCTAGAATCTCTTATAAAGCCCAGTTTCACCTAGTAATTAGGCAATGTGGGACTTAGCACTCATGACTATCTCTTATAAACTACTCATTCTATGTGAGCTATTTATCTCTTCCTAATATGAGATTGAGGTGTTACATTTAAGTTCATAAACTGGTATCACTACAAAAATACTATCAATTTGACGCGTGTCTACAGTACCCGTTACTGTAGACACGCGTCCAATTTGACACGTGTCATTAAAGACACGTGTCAAATTGTAGAGCCGTCCAAAATGGACACGTGTATTGAATACACGTGTCCATTTGGACACGAGTAACTAATACACGTGTATTGAAGCACGCGTCCAAAACTGACACGTGTAATAATACACGTGTCCAATTGGACACGTGTATTCCATATGCGTGTCCAAATGGACACGTGTATTATTACACGTGTCAGTTTTGGACGCGTGCTTCAATACACGTGTCCAATTGGACACGTGTATTTCATATGCGTGTCCAAATGGACACGTGTATTAATACACGTGTCAAAAATTTATTAATTCGCCAAATATATATTAAAAGAAAAAATTCTGTGTTGTATTAATTATTTAAAAAAAAAAATTAAAAAAAAACTCTTACATTATTAATCATACAAATCTAATCCAAAAATACGGTGTAGATTACCCTAACCTAATTTACATATTGTACTATATGCTATATGTAAATTTGTTGGTTGGAATTTATACTTTTTAGGTTCCTTATTTATATATATATAGTATACTAATAAGCACGTAAACCCTAACCTAATTTACATATTGTACTATATGCATAATTAAACAAATTTGGTGCTAAATATATAATTAAACCAAATAGTTTAAATTAGGGTTTAGTTTTATACACCATCTACGTTTAGAAACCAAAAAAAATAAAAAATTTAAACATAACAAAGTTAAAAAACCTATAATTAATACTATATATATAGATATGCATGCATGTAAACGGTTTAGAAACTATATACAGTAACCTTCTTATTTATGTCTATATATAGTAAATGTAATTATTTTTAGAGTTCTGCGCTACATAATGAATTAAATACTTATAGTTTAGTCCCTCATAAATTTATGGCTATATATAGTACATACCCTTAGGGTTAGGGTTTATAGCTATATATAGTATATATAGTATATACACTTAGGGCTAGGGTTTATACCTATATATAGTATATATACTTAGGATTATGGTTTATCGATATATATAGTATATACACTTAGGGTTTGGGTTTTAGGGTTTATAGGTATATATAATATATACACTTAGGGCTATGTGTTATAATTTTATTGATTTTACGTTTAACGAATAATAATGTCAATATATTTTTCACGTGTCATTATTGTACACTTTTAAATATATATATATATATATATTAAATCATGAGCAATTCAAAATTAGATTGTTCCGATATATATAGTATATACACTTAAACTTAGGATTTATAGCTATATATAGTATACATACTTAGGGTTAGGGTTTATCGCTATATATAGTATATACACTTAGGGTTAGAGTTTATAGCTATATATAGTATATATACTTAGGGTTAAGGTTTATCGCTATATATAATATATATACTTAGGGTTAAGGTTTATCGCTATATATAGTATATACACTTAGGGTTAGGGTTTATAGCTATATATAGTATATATAGTTAGGGTTAAGGTTTATCGCTATATATAGTATATATACTTAGTGTTAAGGTTTATCGCTATATATAGTATATACACTTAGGGTTTGGGTTTTATGTTGTATAGGTATATATAATATATACACTTAAAGCTATGGGTTATAATTTAATTGATTTTACATTTTATGAATAATAATGTCAATATATTTTTCATGTGTTATTATTATATACTTTTAAATATATATATTAAATCACGAGGATTAGGGTTAGGGTTTATGACTATATACAGTACGTACCCTTAATTAGGATTATAGTTTATAGCTATATATAGTCTATGCACTTAGGGTTAGAGTTTAATTTTATGGTTAGGTTTTAGTTTTTATTTTTTATTTAGGGTTTAATATAGTATATATACTTAGTGTTAGAGTTTAATTTTAGGGTTAGGGTTTAGTTTTAAATTATAGTTTATGGGTTTGTAATTTTTTTTTTATGTGGTTAAATTATATAAATACATATATATATATATATATATATATATATATATATATATATTTTTATGCATGCAAATACATTTCGGGACGTGTATTTAAAAAAAAAAAAATATCCTACACTTTCTAAAAAAAGAAACCCTAACACTAAAACAAAATTCCTAACCTTAAACCTTAAACCCTAAACCCTAAACCCTTAAACAAAAATATCCTACACTTTCTAAAAAAAGAAACCATAACACTAAAAACAAAATTCCTAACCTTAAACCTTAAACCCTATACCCTAAAAAAAAAATTATCCTACACTTTCTAAATTAAGAAACCCTAACACTAAAACAAAATTCCTAACCTTGAACCCTAAACCCTTAAACAAAAATATCCTACACTTTCTAAAAACTTTTTTCCTAACACTAAAAACAAAAATCATAAACTTAAACCCTAAACCCTGAGAAAGTAAAACCCTAAAGCCTAAACCCTAAACCCTAATCCTAGATCCTTAAAAAAAAAAAAAAAAAAAAAAAAAAAAAAAAAAATCAAAAAAAACCTACACTTTCTAAAAAAAGAAACCCTAACACTAAAAACAAAAATCCTAACTTTAAACCCTAAACCATAAACCCGGCCTTAAACAAAAATATCCTACACTTTTTTTTTAATTAAATAAAATTTCTACAATGGGGGACGTGTATTTTAATTACACGTCTCCCGCGCGCCGCCGTTTTAAAATTCAAAATAATATATAGTACATATACTTAGGGTTAGGGTTAGGGTTAGGGTAGTATAGTATATATACTTATACTTAGTGTCATGATTTAAATTTAGGGTTTATATTTAGTTTTAATTTATAGTTTATGTTTTAGTTTTAGGTCTTAGGGTTTAGCAATGTGTACATGCAGTACATGCAGTGCATACACGTTCTGGGTTGCATGGGTTTATATGAAATATATATAATATATTAAATATATATATATAATATCTCGCTCCGTCTCTCCCTCTCTCTTCCTCTCTATCTCTTTCTCTCTCTGTCTACCTCTCTCTCTCTATCTCCCTCTTCCTCTCTCTCTCTACCTCTCTCTCTCTCTCTCTCTCTCTATCTCTTTCTCTCTCTGTCTAAAAGTATATACTATATATAGTATATAGTATATATACTATATAAAGTACAATTTCTTTGAGGGTTAGAGTTTAATTTTTTAGGGTTATGAGTTAGGGTTTATGACTATATATATACTATCCCTTAAGGTTATAGTTTATATCTATATATAGTATATACACTTAGGGTTAGAGTTTAATTTTTGGGCCATTAAATTATTATTTTTTAAATAATATATATATATATATATATATATATATATATAAAATTATTATTTATTATATATATAGATATATTTATTACTTTTTAAATTAAATACAATTTCTACTATGGGGGACGTGTATTTTAGGGTTAGGGTTTTTTGCTATATATAGTACATACAGTTAGGGTTAGGGTTTTTTGCTATATATAGTACATACAGTTAGGGTTATGGTTTTTTGCTATACAAAATACATACACTTATAATTAGGGTTTATATGATGAGTTATATATATATATATATATGGTGTACTTATAAGTACGTAAACCCTAACCCTAAATTGACATATTGTACTATATGCATAATTAAACCAACTTTGTGAAGCATATATGTAGACCCAAAAAAAAAAAAAAAAAAACTTTGCAACATGAGTTCATGCAGTGCATGTACATGCAGTACATGCACTGCATGAACTTAGGTTGCATGGGTTTATATAAAATAGATATAATATATATATTAGGTTGCATGGATTTATATAAAATAGATATAATAAATACATATACATATATATATATATATATATATATATATATATATATATATATATATATATATATATATATATATATATATATATTATATTAAATATATATACCATGTGGAGACGTGTATTTATATACACGTCTCCACTTGGGCACGTGTACGTAGTACACGTGCCCAACTGTTTGGCCAGATGCTGCGCGGGAATTCTCCCGCGCGCCACCTGGCCAAACATTATATATTATATAATGTTTAAATAATTTAATAAATTAAATATAATATATATTATATTAAATTAAATATATATTATAATTTAAATGGGTAGCTTCCAGAGGAAGCTACCCATTTCGGTCGAAGATTTATCTCTCTCTCTCTCTCTCTCTCTCTCATTTCTTCTGTCTCTCTCTCTGTCTCTCCGGCGAGCTCTTCCGGCCGGTGTGGTCACCTCTCCCTCTCACCGACTGTCTCTCTCTCTAGCTCACCGACCTTCCCTCTAGCTCTCTCGCTCTCCCTCTCTCACAGCCGGCTCTCTCTCTCTCTCTCTTTCTCTCTCTCTTTCTCTCTCTACTGGGACGTCCCTCCGGCAGCGCGAGCAGGCCGTCGGTTCCCTTTCCTCCGGTCCGGTCAGTGGCTCTCTCTCTCTCTCTCTCTCTCGGTTCAGTCGCCGGTTAACCATTTAGTGTTATATATATGTTCTTAATATTATTTGCACATAAATTTAGTGTTATATATATATATACATTTGCTAACTTTTTTTTTTTTTTTTTCTCCATAATGTATATCTGAATATGCAGGTATATATATATAGAAGGAGTCCTAAATTCATAGGAGATACCTACCGTCGACAGTGAGTAAATTTCCCCTTAAATTTGTATTTCATTTTTTTTTTCAACATGTAAATGAAATACTAACTATATATATATTGTAATAATTTTTATTGTAATAATTTGGACATTTGTTCTTGATTGATAATTGGTTATGTTTTTTGGACTGTGTTATAATTTTTTTTTTCAATTTTGCTGAATTAGTGTAAGCTTAAATTTCTGTTTTTTTTTTTTTTTTTTTTTTTTTTTTCAATTTTGCTGAATTAGTGTAAGCTTAAATTGCTATAGTTTGTGTTTTTGTTTTTACTATTACTGCATGTATTTTGAAAGCCATGTTCTTTTTTGCCATGTTGTGTTTTTTTTTTGTTTTTAATTTTTTCTGTCCTAAGTTTTTATTTGAGAGGTTATATATATAGATATTTTTGAACATGTTATTATGGACCACAATGTTTTTTTGTTAGTCAAACAAAATCAATCAATATCCGATATTAGTTTAGCGTTATAAACCAACGATGACACTTTTGAAAATAATAAATGGGACAAACAAATAAAATGGGTACGAATAAAATAAGATAAAAATTAAAATTGACCGTTACACTTTACCCAAAAAAAAACATTATATATGTTCTAAAAATAAAAACCCTAACCCTAACCCTAAACACTTTACACAAAATTCAAAAAAAAATAACAATTATACACTTCCTAAAAACCCTAACCCTATACCTTAAACCCTAAACCCTAAACAAACCCTAAACCCTAAAGCCTGAAAAAAAATATCCTACACTTTCTAAAAAAAGAAACCCTAACACTAAAAACAAAAGTCATATCCTTAAACCCTAAACCCTAAACCCTAAAAAAGAAAAATATCCTACACTTTCTAAAAAAAGAAACCCTAACACTAAAAACAGAAATCCTAACCTTAAACCCTATACCCTAAACCCTTAAAAAGAAAATTTCCTACACTTTCTAAAAAAAAAATTCATAACACTACAAACAAAAATCCTAACCTTAAACCCTAAACCCTAAGAAACTAAAACCCTAAACCCTAAACCCTAATCCTAGATCCTAGATTTGTAGATATTTTGTGTAATTATTTTTGTTCGTAAATATTTGCTTGTTAACGAATATGTTATTAATTATTTGTTTGTGTAGTATGATTTCGTGTTGGTTTTGGGTAAAATAAATGCTGCGTTATTTGTGGTCGAAAATTACAAAATTTGAAAAATTCAAAAAAAAATTTAATTAACCCAAATAAATTTTATAAAACAATAAAAAAATTATTTTTTTTAAAAAAAAACTAAATTCAGTTTTTTATTTAATTAAAATTTTTATTTAATTATTTAATTGTATTTTTAATTAAATTAAAAATACAATTAAATAATTAAATAAAATTTTAATTAAATAAAAAACTGAATTTAGTTTTTTTTTAATTAAAAACATTTTGACACGCGTATCGTAATACACGTGTCAAAAAAACTTTGACACGCGTATTGTAATACACGTGTCAAATTTGACACGTGTATTACGATACGCGTGTCAAACTGTGCAGTTTGTAATATGCACATTTGACATGCGTAATACGCGTGTCAAACTATATGTGTCTAAATGTTTGACACGTGTACGACACTGTACACGTGTCAAACTGCACGTGGCTATTTCATGCGATTTTTGTAGTGTATATATATGATTAGATTATGTAAAAAATATATGTGAGCTATTTATCTCTTCCCAATATGAGACCGTGGTGTTACAACTAAGTTTATAAACTAGTATATATATGATTAGATTATATAAAAAAATATATATATATATTTTTTTAAGGTTATTAGCAGCGACTTTGTTGACGCCAATTGCCTATTAAAAAAACATATATTTTTTTAAAAATTCATTTTTATTAGCATCGACTAATGGATTATTCAAAATATATTTTAATTTAATTTTTGATTTTTAATTTTTTTTTTTTATGTTCAACTCATTAGTGTCCACAATAGTCGACGCTAATGATAGATTATTAGCGTCGACGTATGTATCGACCACATATATCATTTGCGTTGACTTTGTCGATGCTGGTGGGTCATCATCAGTGTTGACCTCTACGTCAATGCTAAAGATAGACCTATCAGCGTCAACATATGAGATCTGTGCTACAATCTTAAGTGTTGACCACATATATCATTAGCGTCAACATATGTCGATGATGGTGGGTCATCATCAGCATTGACCTCTAAGTCGATGCTAATGATTAGCTGATGATCATCACCGTTAGAGCTTTCGGATCAACCTATTAGCGTCGACTTGGGGACTTTTAGCGTCCATCAAGTGTCGATGCTAATGAGCAACTTTTTTGTAGTGAATTTTACATTAAAACCTCAAAATATGTTAAAGACTAAGAAATCAATGGCATGTAAAAACGGTCGTCAAGAATGAATGGCTTGTAAGAGTTATAAATTAGTAACGGTCATAACTATTACAACTGAATTTTTCTTTCATAAAAACTCATGAACATGTCCTAAGGTCAAGCAGTAAAAACGTTTGAAACGGCTGAAAATAAATCATGTTTGTAACAATACAACATCTCTTAGCAAACAGTACATAAAATATCAATATTATGTAATATGTATCATCAATTCGTAACATGCGAAATTAAGTAACAAGAAAACTCATTCAGACAACACTTGTCACTAATTAATATATATGATTCTGAGATATCACATCTGAATAAAACATCTTGGATCTCTTTTTACATGGTAGATATAATGATCAATATTTCTACAAGTTCTTCGTATGTCCCTTTCAATAATGAAGTGGCTTTTAATATTACTATTTGATTAATTATAGAACTTGACAATATCATGGATATTGTATCCGTGATGACAAATGCTTTGAAAGCAGCACTTTTTTTCAGAAGTTCAGAGCCTGGGTGTGAGCCTTCTCCATTTCCCATGGATCCGCTGGTTTTGTGGTATTGTCTTTGTGAGTTATTACTCGTAGAGGTTGTTGACCCTCTGCAAGCGCAATTTCAGTCCCCTGTGTAATATTTATACCGATATTATTAGGGATTTTTATTTCAAATAGGGATTTAACATGATTTTTTTTTTTTTTTTTTTAAAAAAAATGGGTGTACATATCCCTGCGCACAATATAAGAATTATAAGAACATTTATACAAAAATAGTCTATCATATATGTAACTGTGGTCAAATTAAAACGCTCAAATCGTTTAAAGATAGAATTGGAATTTAAAACAAGAAAGAGAAAATTTTTGCTGCGTGTTATGGAAAGAAAAAGGTATTTAAACACTTTTTCAATATGAAAGTGAAAATATATAATGGCATTATTTATTTATGGCCAGAGTTTTCCTCTAAATTAGGTTGGAGGAACTTTCTCCAACCTAATCTATAAAAAAATCATGTCCCTTTTTAGAGAAATGATCCCTACACTCATTTCTCACAACAACCTCACAACAAGCTGACGTGGCTGGTAATATTTTATTATTTTTTTACAAAAAGAAAACAAAAGAAAACAAAAAAATAATAAAATATTACCAGCCATGTCAGCTTGTTGTGGGGCTGTTGTGAGAAATGAGTGTATAGATCATTTCTCCCCTTTTTATATGAGAACCACATGCTTCTTTTAATTGTAAGGAATAAAGTGGTCATAAATTTTATTAAAAGTGCATTTGCTTTCCAACTTTTTCCTTACAATTAAAAAAGCATGTGTTTTCACATACAAAAAGACACATGACATTTTGATGGACTGAATTAAAAAAAGTTTTTCCAACCTAGTTTGGAGGAAAAATTTATCCTTCTAAATCTGTTAGTGGTGGGAGCGGCATCTGAAAATATATATGTTGGGTTGACTCGTATTTGAGAAAATTTTGAGGTCTCGAAAAGTAAAAGAGGTTTTTTCAATGTTTTTTTAAATAGATTCTTTAAATTTTCAAATTGCAAACAAAATAGTGCATTTTCAAAAAACCGCATGATTTTAAAAGATAAATCACAATTTTAAAGGCCGAATCACGATTTTATAAAATTAAAAAAAAAAAATTATTATTTTTCAAATTGCACATTTTGAAACCTCTAAACCAAATGGGCACAAAATTTAATAAAAGACAAACATCCCAAATTTAAAATGAGACAAATAATTAAAAATATTTTTGACATTTACTAATGTTTATTTAATTAAGATCACAAAATAGAAAAATTATATATATATATATATATTTCCAAAAGAAATTACAAACGATAGCAACAAGCTAGTACAAGAAACGAAAAATAAATACAGGCTTAACAACTTGAAAACCCAAGCTAGACAAACAACATGCAAGAACCTTCAGACACGGAAAGGGAGCGAAAAAGGTTAAAGTCACTTACAAATGCAGCCAATGAAAGTGGGGGCACACTATGATGGGTAAAACCATCGAGAGTAAAAGAACCTCTAAAGACTCATATCTAGACTAGTTTCTACGGAAAAAGTAGACTAAGAGTCGGAGTAATGGAAGAGGGATCTTCTTCAAAAACAAAGAGTTTGAAGCCTAATAGAATTGGGTTAAGCAGAAAGCAAAAACGCTAAGAGAACAACAATACATATAGAAAAACAGAATAAAGACCAAGAAAAAAACTCTAAGCCCGAAAATTAGTAACACTAGAAGTGGAGGTGGAGGGGATGAGGAGGTGCGTGAGATCCATGTGCGTGAGATTCGTGTACAATATTTCTATATCAGCTTAATTAGATATTAATTTCTTCTTAATTCATAAACAACTAAAATTCAATTTGTATAAGAAAAATGAGAAAATTAATAATCAATATAAGTTCAACTTTCTTAGTTTGCCCCAAAAAGATGATAGTTATACGTGCTTAATCAATAAATGAATTTGAACTATCTTTCTGAGAAAGCATTATCGATTAGTGATTTGATTCAGTAATTTTAGATTTTTTTTTTCTTCATATTTTTAGATGTATTTGAATACTTAATACGAAATTTAGAAAGAGAAAAAGAAGAGTGAGTAGGAGAGAGGAAGAGAGAGGCAATAGGGGGCCCCACCTGAAGACCTGAAAAACGGATAAATAAAGAATGATGGAAATAATTTTTTTTCAAATGCAAGATAAAATTGTGTGTTCCCTCTTTTGTTCCGAAAAATTCAAATAAACTTGAAGCACGTTCGAACACGGTGAGGTTTTTTTTTGTTGAAAGCCATCTTGTCGAGTCGAGGGTGACCAAAAAAATTCTCAGCTGACAAACCTTTTTTCAAATAGTAATGAAGAGGTTCATCTCCATCGGCATTCTTCTCATTCAAAAGGTTGTCGAGACACGAATTTTCTCTGATAATTTCAATGATCCTCTCTAAATGTGTGTTCTTTTCCGCTGGAGAAAGATGCGATTCATGGACGCGGAAAATGATAGCAAGATGGAGTACATTCCAACCTTTGTTATCAACCAGTTCGCAACAATCTTTACTATATCATCCTTAACTTGTTGAATTGTAATATGAAGAGCTGTCCTACCGTTTTTGTCTTTCATGTAAGCTACATATTTATCATCATTCAACAACAGCATTGCTAAGGCTGAATGGCCCAAGTATGCAGCCAAGTGAAGCGGAGTCCAATCCTTATCGTCAACTTTTCTACTTATACCTTCAACTTTTTTCAGAATTCTTGTGGTCATATCTACAATAATTAAAATAATTTGTTTGTTAAGTATAATGATCATTTTCATATATTTGACGAATTTATTATTTTTATCAAGATTATTATAAACCTCAAAAAAAAAAATTAAACCTGCATTACTCATTACTAAATTAACCATGCATGTATAACACTGAGAAAATAAATAGAAAGTACCTTCATATTTATCACCCCATATTACGGCAGCATGCAAAGCCGTCCTACCAAGGGGGCCGCCGCCGTTGCCATGCATTGGTGATTTGCATTTGTCTAAAATTTCGATCACCACGTCTTCAAACCCTCTCTCGGCAGCTATGTAAAGAGGAGTCTCACCAGCTTCATTAGCAGAATAAGAAAAATTTGGGTCCGTTTCGATCAACAATGTTACAACCTTAAGGTGACGAAAACGTACAGCCTCATGCAAAGCCGTGTCTTTTTCTTTGTTAGTCATCCTGAGCATTTCCTTTACTGGTTCAATCCCACCTTCAAGGTCTTGATGGGAAGTTTGGGCACAATATTTGATTAGAACTTTCACTATGTCATCATGCCCGTACCTTGCCGCAATGTGCAATGGAGTTTCACCTTTAACATTGGCTTGCCATAACAATGGCGAACACATTTCAAGAATTTCTTCCACAAAGTTGGTTGTTGATTCCGATCCTGTATTGAGGGTTGTTGTTGATTCTGATCTTGCAATAGGTGTTCTTGATTCTAATTGGGAATTGAGGGCTGTGATGTAAATATGGAGGATTGTGTTTTTATTTGCGGTTAGTAGGTGGTCAAGAGACTTATGATCGGCGATATTTTTGAAGAACTTGATTCTGCCTTTTGTTGCAGCGTTGTAGGAATCACGATCCATGAAAGTAATGTTTTGGTTTTGGTCAGGTTTATTATCATTAACAAATACTTGAGATTTAGACGAACTAGAGGGATCCATCTTTTTGTGACTCCTATAAATATCTCTTCACACAATATGGTCTTTGGGTTAATAGTTTTTATGCCTTGCCATATATCTTTGATCTGCACTTCAGGAATATCATGAATTACGCATTCATAAGGTTATGAGGAACTCAAAACAACAATCCAAGGAATTGTAAAATGGAAAAGTGCATGAAAATTAGCATGTTATTTCCTTATTGTAAAGGTAGACAGTCAAATCACCGATTATCAAAAAAATTTAAGTCAATAGAAAATAATTTATTTAATTATTTAATTAATATTTTAACATTTATTGTCACATGTGAGCTCAAACTCTCGCTTCATTTAATTAATATGTGGGCTCAAACTCTACATGAATAAGTGATGCAAAACATATAAAATATTTTAATTAAAATTGGAGGTGGGTAGCAGAAACAAATTTCGAACTTTAGACCTTTTGCTCTAATAACATGTTAAATCATATTGAATATCCTCAAAGGTTAAACATATAAAAAATGATTGATTTAATTATTTAATAAATAATCTAAGATATGTTAGAAATATTCAACAAATTGCTTAAACTAACATGCGTAGTGGAAAACAAATAAAACAGGATTCAGGCTTACCTCTAGCCATATTTGCTCAAGCGTTTCCACGATCCACCTTAAGAACAAGAAAATATTATTTGAGGGATCTTCTAACCTATGCCTACGACTGTATTGCCGTACTGATGGTGTACACAGGCTATTAATTTATAGGTTAGGTCAGAGACCCTCAAATATGGTAAAATACCGTATTGTTCCTCCCATCAAGGAAACAATATTATTAATTGATTTTAAATCAATTAATCGATTCCATTACGGTAATTTAATTAATTAAATTACCTAACTGTAATACCGTATATACTATTTATTTATTAAATTATTAATAAATACTTCCTTATGTGGCATATAGGCCATATATGGAGATAATATCTTACATTCTCCCACTTGGCCTTTATGACACATAACCTTATGGTATTAGGTTCTTTAGTTTGGCCAATCACTTATGGAATCCTCCCACTTAGATAAGAAATGTTTCACACGAATCATGGCGGTAAAACCATTATAAAATTAGGATGTCCCTTCCATGTATCACAATGTAAAACACTCTTTACATGAGTACCTTATGGATAATCAAGCTTTATGAATAAACTTTCTATAAGTCATTCGGGTCCAACTTTATTTATCCTCATGGATAAAATAACAAATGTGCACAAGATCTTTATTATAATAACTTTATGTCTATAGACTAAAAAGAGACATACCAATTTAACCAAGCAAAAAATGAATTAATGAGTTTCATATACTCCGCATGACTTTATTCTTTCTTTACCAGTAAACTTTAAGTCATGGGATCCGCAATCATTAATTCAGTACTTATATGCTCAATAGACCCTTTATGTCTCTTAATGTTATCTCTCGTACTGAGATACTTGATGTCGATTTACTTCTGCTTCTACTCTTTATTCTTATAAAAGAAGATTATAGTAGAATTACCGCAGAGTATCTTTATGGTCTAACTGTAAAATCGACAATATTGAGACTTTCAACAAAATGTCTTATCCATCATGCCTGTGTACTAAATTCATAGCATGCTAGACTTTTTAGCTTTCTTGGTAGACGTAGCAACTATAGTCTACATACAGCATATTTAAGATATATCTCTCAATAAAAAGATATATACCCTAAAGTAGACTTTCTACTATTTACACAATCAGCAAAACAACTAACCACCTTCAAATGGAAAGTGTATCCTTAGGTTAAGTTATACTTCTTGGTTCCTTGCATATACTACAAGACTTTATTTGCAGCACTTTATTGACTCAATATACTTATTGTCAGTCATATGGTTATGTATAATGCAGACGCTTAAAACTTTTCATTTGTCCTTATTCCAATACCTTTTGAGACATTAATCTGTATTTAATTGGTCCCTCTTAATTGCTACTGAAGGTGCATAATCCTTCATTCTAAATCTTCCCAAAACTTTTTCAATGTAGGCCTTCTGAGACAATGTTAATATTCTTTATGTCTCTGTGAATCTCTATGTCAAAAGACATAAGAGGTTTCACCCAAATCCTTCATTTCAAAGTTTTTGTGAAATGAACTTTATGTAGCAAACCCAAATCACCACTTACAAAAATAATATCTACATATAGGACTAGAAAGATTACTGTACTCCCACTGACCTTAAGGTATATATACTAATTAACAAGGTTTTCAATAAACAATAAAACAATTACCTTGTAAAAAGTATATCACCGATGAGAGATCTATCACAGCCCATAAATAGAATTCTTTAATTTGCAAGTATTCTAACTGTTATTTTATAAAACGTTTAGGTTGTGTCATGTAAACCTCATCTCTAAGATCCTCATTCAAAAAAGTTGTTTTCGCATCCATTTGATGTAGCTCTAGATCAAAATGAGCTACTAATGCTATGATTATCTTGATGAACCATTCTTAGACACTGGAGAGAATGTTTCACGATAATCAATGCTTTCCTTATGAGTAAAACCATTTGCTACGAGTCTAGCTTGACTTTTGAGCAATGGATTTATCTCTTACTTCATGGCACTGAATCTCAATGTGGAGTTTTCTCCACTCATAGCATGTGAAAACAAATTTGGATCATCTTTATGTCCAATGTCAACATCAGACTCTGGGAGATATACAACATGATCACTAAGAATTGTTGATCTCCTTATTCTATAGGATTTTCTTAATTCTACTTTCTCTGCATTTTGCAATAGGAGAATAGACTTTTGAACCTATTTTGTATGAGTTGGTTGTTCTAGAAATGATTGTGGCTCAGGATAATCAATCTGATTTTCCCTGAATACAATAAATCATCCTCTATGAGGAGGAGATTTGGCCAACTCTAGTGCTTCCTCAAATTCCAATTTATGTGAATGAGCACTTCCACTAGGTTCCGCATCCTCTAGAAATTTTACAATCAACAACTCTAGGCTTATATGAAGGATAATAAAACATTAAAACCCCTTAAAGTTTACTATATAGCTTATAAAAGATCCGCTGGTTGTCCTTGAATCTAATTTCCTTAGGCGAGGATTTATAAATCCCCTCTTTAGCAAGGCAACCCTATATGTGTAAATAATTTAAACTTGGCTTCCATTTATTTCATAAAAGGTATCTTAAGGACAACCTTAAATGGAATCTTGTTTAACATATACACAACGGTCTTCAAAGCTTTACTCTATGAGGGTAATAACAGATTAATATTACTAATCATTTTCCCTTTTGTGTGTACCTACCTTAATACTCTATGCCTATATTAGATCTTATGATCTTCATATTGTTTCTCTTCTTCTTTCTTATAGGTATTCAATACCCTAACTTTAATATTTAGAAGATAGAGATACATAAACTTTATATGGTCATCATTAAAAGAGATAAAAAATATCTCTGACCATTTAGGCAATGAGTATGAAAAGGTCAACACCTTTCAATGTAAATGATCTCAAGAATCTCAAAAGGCTTTCTTTGGCACCTCTAGTGGTCTTGTTGGTATGCTTTCCCTTATGCAGTCCACACAAATACCAAAGTCAGTAAATTACCGACTTTTATTTTCTATATGGAGATATATTTCAATCTCCAAAATCATAACAAGAGCATTTTTAAATTCTCAAAGACTCTACTTTACGTCAACATCAATATGCAGAAATAAACAAATAATTTTGTTTCAAAAATTGGGATGTAGGTCAATTTTAAATAGACTTTAAATAAACCCCAACCAATATTCCACCAAAAATAAGAAAAATTTCAAGCTTAAAATAAAATTGAAATTTTTAACAAGCCAAACTAGAAAAATAAATTTCTAAAAGATTATGGAATATAAATCATTTTTGAGGTAAAAATTATAACTGAATCTCAAAATTAACCTATAGTCCCAACAACCTCAAATTATAAATACGTGTTATTCATTTTTAAAAAGACTCTACATTTGTGTTGACAACGTGGATTGTTAAACCATAAACAATCCACAATATATTTGAATGAGTCACTAAAAGAGATTCACGACATACCAGATATATGAGATTATCTTTATTTTAAGTCATTTCTTATACTTCATGCAATCTTTCTTTATATGCCTTTAATTTTCCTTACTGCATGAGAAATATGTATCTTGATTGCCATAATACTTTATTGGCATCTTATTCTCAATCTTTAAGTGTTGGACATGATTGCATTTATCGGTCCTTCCCTTGACATGAGTAACCATGTGAACACTTTATGAATTCTCTCATATCCTTGAACACACATGGTTAGAAGTTTATTTACTAACCATTTATCCTTACGTGTGTTACAAGATAAAATTCTACACTTAGAAGAGAGAATTCAAAAATTGAAATAGACCAATAATGACTTAAAAAATCTCAATCTTTAGGGACTTAAGCTAAACTACAATATCCTTCATTCCCATAATGGAATTAGAAACACTCAAATGAAAAAGGCTTATTAATCTTTTTCCAGTTAGAAAAATATTACCATAATGTATTGGAACATAAAATTACCAAAAGGTAGAGCAATATGAATAGCTGCAATCACTAAGAATATTAAAATAATAATACTTTAATGCTATGAAGTAACTTTATTTTAAATTAGCCAATGCCAATTTAAATAGTAAATTTCAACATACCTGTGGGCAAAGGTTGCATCACGCATGAAATTTACTCTTTATTAATAAGACTAAAGCAAATTTAAATATTAATAAATAAAATTCTCCATACCTGTGGGCAACCGAGAGAAATTTTACTTTTAATACTAAATTTGTTATCTTATTCTAATTAAGTCATAAAAATAAAAACTTCCATTTGGGGATAAGTAATTAAATTTATGAATTAAGTACAAGACGATGTCAACTTTATTTTAAATTAGCCAATGCCAATTTAAATAGTAAATTTCAACCTACCTTTGGGCAAAGGTTGCATCACGCATAAAATTTACTTTTTATTAATAAGACTAATAAATTTAAATATTAATAAATAAAATTCTTCGTACCTTTGGGCAACCGAGAGAAATTTTACTTTTAATACTAAATTTGTTATCTCATTCTAATTAAGTCACAAAAAATAAAAACTTTCCTTTGGGGATAGGTAATTAAATTTATGAATTAATTACAATACGATGTTAATTTTTCTATATGAAGTTCATGTGTACGATCCTTATGCAATTATTACAAAATTAGGATGCTTTGGCTCTCCCAAAAATCATAATAATCACGCTGTAATTCATAAACATCTAATAAATCTTTATGAGGTTCATGCGTGTAATCCTGATGTAATTATCATTAAAATTTGGCATGCTGTGGCTCCCCAAAATCATTATGATTATTGCGACTTCATTAACATCTAACAACTTTATAGATGCCCCCTTAATAACCCCAGGAATATAACAAATCAATACCTAAATGGGGTAAACAGCATTTTTCAAGGTGCAACCAGGTGAGTTCCCAGAAAAGTGAGGGGGGTCACATTGACACACTTAAATCCCAAGAATTTCCTAACCAGAACTTTTCTAGACATTGCATTCTTGGATATTAATGTAAACACACCAGCATATATGGTATTGTTAATAATTCTTAGGTCTAGGCATCAAACAATTTATATTTAAACAATATAAATTTAACAATTAAAAAATATTCCTCAATTTATGTATTAAAGAAACAATAATTTTAATACAGATCAATGCAAATCATAAGAGAAATAAAATTGCAACATGAGGACATAATAAAATACATGGCTCAATAGTTTAGTAAATGGCTTTAGCCCTTTACACTTGGTCAACCCAAGTTCTAAACCCCACATGAGCCTACTATTTTTAATTCTTGATGGGCTACTTAAATGGGTTGCTGTACTGGGCTGACCCAATTGGGTCAACCCACCTAGTCGGATTGGGTCTCTATATAGGCCTGGCCCAAAACAGGTCAACCCACTTAAACGGGTCAACCTATTGAAATATTTAATTGAAATTATGGTAAATGGTAGAGATAGGATTCAAATTTAGGAATATTATGTTAAACTACTATTTATCCCATAAGCATAAGCTGAAAGAAAATGAATTAATCATTTAATTAAGGATAAACTTCACTTAATCTTCCTGAACGCCTATCACTTTTGTAATTTCTTCTCAAAGTTCAAAAACTCTCAATTTAGTGTATCAAAGTTTTATTTTTTTGCAATTTCACTACTCCCATTAGGGTTTGGGGTTAGGTCAAACGGTCAAAGGGTAAAATAACCGTTATACCCTTGTAAAATTATAAAATTACCATTAAATTATATTAATTTGGTTTTAAAAAAATAAGGGTATTTTGAAAATTCTTACCCTTCCGTTAGAATTTAACGGGAAATCCTAACAGATGGGTGAGATTGCAATTTTTTTTTTTAAAAATTCGATTCACTAAATTGAGAGTTTTTAAACTTAGGAAATGAGGAATTGCAAAAGTGATGAAAGTTTAGGAGAGTTAAGTGAATTTTTTCCTTTAATTAATATTCTTACATTACCCTTCGCATGTGAGTTCAAAATCTTCCTTAATAAGTGAGGCCCGATACGTGGAATATTTAACTGAAAAGGGGGTTGATTGAGAAGTCAGGGTTCAAATTCATAACCTCTAACTTTAATACCACAAATAATTTCATAATGAGATGGAAAACTAAAGGTAAAACATGAAAGAAAAATTGAAAATGGAGACAGGATTTTTTGGTCGTTCGATTAGATACCTAGATTTACTTCTAGGTAATTGCCTAAGGGTTACATCATCGATATATATTACATTATAAATTACGTGTGTGTGTGTGTAAAAGAGAATTGGAGTAGATGAAGATAATACAAATACGGTAATCAAATTCTATTGAATTGATTATAATCGAGTAACTATGAAAAATATATAAACCCTATGTTCTAACACATTCAAAATTTCAATAATCCCCTCTAAACGAAAGTAGGAAGCTCATTTGATAGCAAAATGGAGTACATTTCAACCTCTGTTATCAACTAGTTTGCAACAATCTGGACACCTTGATATAACGTGCATGGTAACATTGAGTTGCAATATGAAGAGCTGTCCTTTCCAATATGAAAAGCTGTCATTTCCTTTGTGTCTTTCATGTATGCATGCCAACAAACATGAAAATAAAAAAAAAAATAAAAAGTAAAAAATAAAAAATAAAAGAAAAAAAGAAAAAGAAAGAAGAAGAAGAAGAAGAAGAAGCTAGCAAAAGTACGAATACATTGATGAGTTTTATTTACTTATCTGATATGGTAAGTTTTGTTTAGTGTAGACACTCAATTATAGATATATAGAAAGCAAATGGTGGAAATAATTAGGGAGAATTGTTAGATTCCATAACCCTTTTCTGCAATATTTGATGATCATATCCTGAATTTACCCACCTAAACACAGAAAAAACATTCCATAGAATCGCATAAAGCTTCGCATTGTTGCTTGCATTCAGAGGCAGTAGTACCTTCAGCATTGCAATTGGTTAAGCACTTTTTGTTGCAACGCTGGCCCACTTTCCATCTAATGGCTTTCTCCGACCCTGAAATGAAGGGCCCAAGTTGCAGTACACCACTTTTTAAAAATCCATGACTTTTTTTTATATGTAAAAGTGAAAAGAAAATACAAATCTTGTAGACAAAGTGATTATAGTTCCATTGTTTTATTTTCTTCATGTATAATGATGAAAAATCATTTGTGTCTCAATTAGAATTGAGTTAGATTACTTAGGCCGTGTTTGGATGTCTTGTACTTTCTAGTCCCTCATATTCTCATATTTTAATGCTTCTCACGTGAGTTTGATTAAATAATGGATACTAATGTGACGTCTCATATCGTCTAATTGTGACGTCTCATATCATGCAGTGCTCCAGTACTCAATGTCGACGTCTAAGTTGATGCTGATGATTAGCTGATTATCATCACCGTTAGAGCTTTCAGGTCAACCTATTGACGCTAATAGTCAATAGCGTCGACTTGGGGAATTTTAGCGTCCACAAGTGTCGATGCTAATGAGCAACTTTTTTGTAGTGAATTTTACATTAAAACCTCAAAATATGTTAAAGACTAAGAAACCAATGGCATGTAAAAATGGTCGTCAAGAATCAATGGCTTGTAAGAGTTATAAATTAGTAACGGTCATAACTATTACAACTGATTTTTCTTTCATAAAAACTCATGAAAATGTCCTAAGGTCAAGCAGTAAAAACGTTTGAAACGGCTGAAAACAAATCATGTTTGTAACAATACAACATGTCTTTGCAAACAGTACATAAAATATCAATATTATGTAATATGTATCATCAATTCGTAACATGCGAAATTAAGTAACAAGAAAACTCATTCAGACAACACTTGTCACTAATTAATATATATAATTCTGAGATATCACATCTGAATAAAACATCCTGGATCTCTTTTTACATGGTTGATAGAATGATCAGTAATTCTACCAGTTCTTCATGCGTTCCTTCCAATAATGATGTAATTTTTAAAATTATTAATTGATTAAAATTTAATAATAATCAATCACAGGCTCATGAATGATAATTTTAAAAGACATGTCATTGGTAGAGGGATACAATAATAACTTCTAGCATTAGTTTGATAGTACAAACATCTTTATAAATTTTTTATACACAAAAAAGAGGATAACGAAAAAGGTTAAGCCAATGATACTGTTAGGAATCGCAAGATCCAAGGAAGGCACTAAGACAGCATATGTTCCCGTGACAAATGCCAGTACCATTGCTACCAAGGCCGCACTAATTAAGCCTGAGGTGAAACTGAAGATAAGTTGGTGATTTCGTCCATCACTAATAGACTTGTTGAACAAAAGTGGTTAAATCATATTGAATATCCTCAAAGGTTTAACATATAAAAAATGATTGATTTAATTATTTAATAAATAATCTAAGATAGACATGGCATAGATTGATCAGATGAAAAATAAAATAAAAATAAAATCTTTGGTTGGCTATAGCTAGGAAACTATAACTATTGTTGATATTACTTAATAACATCGAGTTTGTTCATCTAATTCCAATTCCTCTTGGTCCAAATGTTCCAGGTGTAGCACATACTCCAAATACTACCGTTAGCTTACTCATGACAACTCGTGATGACACAAAGGATGCATATTAGGAGCCTTTGGCATACTTGAATGAAAAATATAACTGAAAAGAACATTATAATATAGAAAGCCTACCACCACCACCAATAGTTAAGGCTGCAACCTATTCAAACTAATATCAAAGGTACGTACTCCTGGTATCAGCGTACCCAAAAATAATTCCTAGGAACATTGAGATTAGCTTTTTTAAATCTCATTTTATTTCCTACATGTAAGAAAATCTCCTAAAAAACCCACTCGAATTAGATTTTTTTTTTTTTTTTTGACATATCCATACAAGAGGGGGAGAGAGAATTCGAACTAGTGACTTCCGCTTTATGAGGCGTGGTCTCCAGCCAATTGAGCTACCCTTTGGAGACTTCCCTTGTTGTTCCATAGACTAAGGAAACACTAAGGGAACAAAAAATTGTACCCTACATATAAGGAAGCAAAAGTAGTTCTCTTACCATTATTTTAATATAAAAAACCTCTCTCATTATCTAACATTTATTTGAAACAATATTTTAATGATTTCTCTTTCATCTATCTTTTTCTTAGCATTTAATTTAAGATGAATGCTAGAACTCCTTCTAATGTTCTTCTTATTATGTCCATCTAGAAAGACATAAATGTAATTAATAAAAAAAATTACATCTTTATCATTCTGGATGACATGGATGCAATTTTTTAATTTTTTTATTACATTTATGTTCTTTCATATGGATATCAGAACTCGATCCAGAAGAACATTAGAAGGAACTGTGGCTTTCTCATAATTTAAATAGTATTTCAATGACATAGGAAAATGATAAGAAGTGTTTTAATTTCTTAAATTGAAAAAAAGTTTTAAAAAAGTTGCTACTGCTTCTCTAAAGGTGAGATATGAAGAAATTACCGAGTTGAATCAACCATGAAAATGGCAGTGATGACAATCATAAGTAGCAGCTCCCGTCGCAAAAGTCACTCCAAGTCGATATATCCAGATTGAGCTACCATGAGAAAGAGAAGAATGGAATGGGAGATGAAGATGAAGAAAAAATGGACAAATAAGGATAGAAGGAAAGAGAAAAGGCCGAGAGTTGGTTGTGAGAGGCAACATTGTTTCCATATATATATATATATATATATATATATAGGCAAAGACCAAGTAATCCTTACTAGAGCATTAGGATGAACCATGACCGTAAGATGTAAGATAGTGGTGTACGAAAAGATTATCTACGGGTGCTACGTGGCACGACGTCCAATAATTTGTACCATCAACAAAACTTTATGTCGCACCAAGCTGAAGGAAAGCACCAAGCACCAAACTTCTTTATGTCGCACCAAGCTGAAGGAAAAACTTTATGTCGCACATACAGAAGCACATAATTATTGATGCAACAGAAAAGCAAATGAGTTGTCGCAGAGACAAAGACCAAGTAATAATTCATATGCTAAGAAAAATAAATAACAATTGTAGAAAGTGTTAATACAAAAAATATAACTAAGAGGCCAAATGTAGGGGTGTACAAATGATTATAACTTATAGTTATTGGGTAAAACCGCTAACCACCTAGCGGTTATTCAATTTTTTCAACCGCAACCACTAATTGCCTAGGCGGAAACAGTTATTTTTATAATCACTGGTTAGTAATTATTGCCTTAATAACTGGTGGTTTTAAAACCGCTTTTTAGTTCCAGTTTTGGGCTGGGTTTACACTGGTTTTGGGCCGGTTTTTGTGCAGATTTTAATTTTTTCAAAAAAAAAAAAAAATTTATACTTTTTGGACCTTTTTTCCTTTAGTACAAAATTATAAATCCAAAACATAAAGGCACAAACAAATAACCATATAATCAAATCTAAATCTAATTTTACAAATCCAAATAACCAAATTCAAAATCAAAAAATTACAAATCCAAATAACCACATAGGCACATACTCCAAATTCCAAAACCAAGCATGTAAAGACCAAGAAAAATAAATATGGAATTTATTTTTTATAAATTATTTTTATTTAATAGGATGAGACTAATAATAATTTTTAAGTAGATAAATTCATATGATTGGGATAAAAATGAGTTTTAGTAAATAAATAATAATGATGATGAGTCCTAATAGAATAAAAAATTAATTGTGTGAGTAGATTGTAGTTAAATTAAATGTGGGGTTATATATTAGTTGTTAAAAGATAAGATTTTAATATAGTAGGGGTCCCGATGTAATTAATAAAAGTTGAAATTTTTGAAAATAAAAGAAATCTTTTTCTACCACGTGTCCACACCTAATTGGCTATAAGGAGATAACAAGAATGTCAAAAAGTTGTAAATTACTCAAATAAAGTATTAAACACATTGATAGTTGCATTTAAAGTTACAAACCGAAAGTCTAAGATTAATATCATAGGGGACAACGATTATAATAAGAATGTCAAAAAGTTGTAAATTACTCAAATAACCCTAAACCGATGAGTATAAGTTAGTAAGCTTATAGGAGTACATAAATAGGCTCTAGATTTATTTAGTATTGTAATTATATGATTAATGCGTCTCTCTACATATTATGGAATATCTAAGTGTTTAAGGTTGTGATTAGCTTAATAAGCATCATATACATATATGTATATATATATGTAAATACACATGTATGTATATGGACCGAATACACGTAGCTCGCAGAGAGCTAAGCTGCGCGAGCAAGAGGTCAATCCAAAACCCTAGAAAACGCAGCACAACACAAAGACTAGAAAGTGAAGGAAAGTTTGTATTTATACAATGTAGAGTTCAAAACCCTAGCTTCTCTAAAGTGCTTTGTCGGGCGGGTTAGAAATAGCTTGGGGCAGGTTCACCCAAATCAAGCCCAGTATCCAGCCCACTTAGTTATTAGGATAAATTATACTTTTTTTTTTTCTCCATAAATCACGTCTTGTGTCATTTTTTTTTTTCCTAAAGTCAACTTTAGTTCTATATATATATATATATGGGCTGGTTCAATCTTGGTGTACTATATAATAAACCATTTTTTAAGTAGGCCGGTTGTTAAATCAGTCCATTTTTTATATGATCTTAGAGCATTCCCAAGTAGCTTACCAAATTTTACTAGTCAAAATAGTTAAAAATTATTATTTTTTAACTATGAGCCTTCAAATTTGTTGAAATTCCAAAACTCTGGATGAAGGGACTGCTATTTCAGAATCAATTTTTGCTTGTGAAAGCATGGGCATAGGAATCTTGAAAGCAGGGGAGAAGAAAATGGTAAGTGAGAGTTGGGAAAAGAATATGGGATAAATAAAGGAAAAAAGTGGGGTTGTGCTGTTTGATTTGTATGAAAAAAAAAAAATAAATAAAAAGAGAGAAATGACCATTTTATAGTTTTTGTAATAATTTGGTGAGATTGCTAAGAGTGATTTTTGTATATTTTCACCGAATTGCATTACCAAAAATCTATTTGACGAGATTATTAAAAATGCTCTAAAGATAGGTCCATTGGCAACAAAACAAGTTTAATGGCCATAGGTCATCTATATCAGGCCGGCCGACCAAGCCTATCATGAATAAACAAATACAAGGGCATCAAGAGGAGCTGCTTCCATAGTATCCCAACTCATATCACCTGGATCACTTTACAACCAGAAAATGACGAAAACATGAGCTCAGGGGATGGAAGCCATAAAATCAAATTTTGTTAGCCACAACCTCTCCCTCAAACAACTATGCACCAGAAACACTTTATAAAAAGGATATGAGTTAGATCACTCATCATTAACAAATATTTTTGTTTGGTCTGCTTACTTTCATTTTCAAAGCTCATCACTCATCATTGACTTAGACACGATGGGTCATTTGACCTTTATTTGTTTCTTATATCTTGTAAGCGTTGGGGATCCGGAGCTCGATGTGCAATCAACCAACATCTTCAAACCTCTTTCTCAAAATCAAAAGATATTGTATTTTTATAGTTAAAAAAAAAATTATTTAATATAAGCTGATTTAGAAAGAAATATGTTAATTTTGACAATAAAATGATAAAGAGACCTATATAAAATTCAAGAAAAATTTAAGAATATAATTTTTGAAATTAAATATGAATTGTTTTTCATAAATTTATGGCGATCGAGTTAAATCTTCTTAACGACGTCGTCTTCAGCCAAACACTAAATAGTCAAACACTTTCTTCTTATCAGTGGTCCAGTCCCATAGTCCGTCCCTCTTCTCAATGGTAAATCAATCGGACGGCACTGTAAGGGATATAATAGTATAAAGGATATAACTGTAATAATAAGACTTTAGACTTTTGTTAGTTAAATAGTTGAGCTTTTGTTAGTTAGTTAGTTAGCAGACGTAGGTTCAAAGTATAAAAAGCTCAATGTATGAGAAAGAAAGGTTATCGAAAGTGTTGAAGTGTTTTCTTATAATTGTAGTTCTTGGAGCCTTTGGGTTGAGCTCGAATCACCCATTCTTGGAGCCCGACTAAGCTCGAATTAGTCAACCTTTTATCAATTTCAATATTCAGTTTATCCATTCCATTATTTCATCTAAATCATAAAAAAATATCCTATAAATAAGAAAGTTCATTACAGGCACTTTTTCTTCTTCTTCTCTTTTGATTATTTGTTTGTTAGGTTAGGGTTCTAATATGAGTTTGTAAATGATTGGCTCAGAAAGAAGAGGAAGACTTATTGTTATTACACGGAGCGGAGTCGGGTTGGGTTGAGGCACGGACTCGGAGCGATCATCTGGCTTCCCTGTCATTGGATCTCGCTCGCGTCCCCACCCCCGATACTCCTTGCTACAGGTTGCTTCTTAGATCCATGCTCCATTTCACCTTCTAATCTTACCAAAATTTTCACTCATTTTTGTTGTAAGTTAACCACTCAAACTCAAACGTATCTCTATATTTATTAGTCATTAAATGCGATCAATTCTAAAGATATTTTCAATGAAGATTTTAGAGCTTTGCCATTTGATGCAAGTCATATATGATTTTTATTTTTATTTTTATTATTTATTTATTTATTTTTATCTGTTAAATAATAATTAGATGATTAAATTCATTATTTTTTGTTAATTTTTTAGAATAATCACTAATCAGTAATTAATCATGGTGGTTTTGAGTTCTACTTCTTTTATTTTTTGTTTTAAAGAAAAATATTGTTGGTGGAATAAGATGCTCTTTCATTCAAATTTTATTCTGTTGCATTTAACAATTGTACATGGTGCATTGCTGGTTGAGTCCCACTTACATAAGAAAAGTGTTAAAATAAATCATTTACAAATGAAGCTTTGAATATTTAACTGAAATTAAGTAAAATGTGAGATTGTGGTTCAAATTTAAAACCTCTATTATAATAGCAAGTTAAATCATCGGTTATCTCAAAACTTAAACTGATAAAGAATATTGAACTTTAAAATAATTATTGATTGAAGAATATAATCAAGAGAGAGCGAGTGCGATTTTACGGACCTCTCTTCTGAAAATCATATTTGAGTGGGAGTTTTGCTACCGCTTTATCCCGTGTCTCTAGCTATGTAGATTTTTGTTCTGTTTTTTATTGTTCTTGATTTGTTGGGTGTTTTCTCTTGTATACTTTCCGTGTACTTGGGTTGCACCCCTTGTGTGTTTAGTGAATTTCCTTTACAAAAAGAGAAATTGAATTTATCTGCTCATGTGTGGAATCATTGATATGTGCAAAGGTGCCAACACCCGGATGAGAATTGGTTATGTTTATGCTGTAAGGACGTGCTCTGCAGCCGTTTTGTGAACAAGCATATGCTCCAGCATCATCAGCAGTCGAATCATTGTCTGGCCCTCAGCTACAGGTACGTATTATGTATTGGCAATTATTTTCTTCAAATTGTGTCTTCTTGGATTTATTCCATTTGACTTTCTCGGCAATGCATTACAAAGTTGTCTTGCTCAATGCTGATGTGGTGGTTACTTTGGGAAACAGTGATCTGTCGGTTTGGTGTTTCTCCTGTGATGCTTATTTAGATGCTCAAGTGATTCTGCAACTGCGGCCTGTTTATGAGTCAGCCTACCTACTGAAATTTGGTGAGTCACCACCGTTTCGGGCGGTTTAATGTTTAAAATTTGTGATAATCAAGCTGTGGATTGGTGGGTTTTTGGTCATGCATTTGAGGTTTTTTCATTGTAGACTTGGAGGTTTCCTTTGGTGCAGAGGAGGTAGTACTGGAGTTTGAACTGACTGTAGACCAAATGTGTAACAAGCTGGATTAGCTATTAAGTGAATGTATTATAAAGCTTAAAATCTGTCTTTTTTTTTTTTTTTTTTTTTTGTGTGTTAGGGGCCAAGTTTTTCTCTGAATTGGGTTGGAGGAAATTCCTTCAACCCAATCATTATACTATTAGAGCACGTGATTCTCATATACATTTTTAATAGAATTAATAGAGCATGCATTTTTAAAAATACATGTGAAAATCACTTGTTCTAAAAACAAATATTAGTTAATAGGTTGGGGTGAAGGAATTAAGTTCTTCCGATCCCGTTTTTGTTAAAGACAAACTGGGTCTTGTTGGGCAGGTTGATTAGTAAGAGTTGGTAGTTTGGCTGGATTTGCTGTTCACTTGATGTTATAAGAGCAACGAGTATGGTGGCTATGCATTGGGCCATATAGTGTGGCTTTTACATGTTTTCTTTGCTCTAAACCTTGGATATCATTAAGTGGCATTACAATCGGATTTGAGGATAACCTAATGAGTAATGCTAAGTATTACAATTACATATTAGTTTAATTTTACTGATTTGATGTGACAATGCTCATAAGTTTTTAGATTAGTTTTTGTTAAAAAATAGGGAAAAATATAATTTAGCCTCCCAAACTACCATCCGTTCTCTGGATGGCCCCTCGAACTACCAAAACTTTTGAAAAATGCTCATTATGGCGAAATATTCTCATAATACCCCTGCCGCGTGTAATTTTTTAATTAAAAAATTAAAAAAATTAAAAACTAGAATTTTCTTTTTTCTTTTTAAAAAAAATATTCTGATCGTCCGGATGACGTACTACTTATTTTTTATTTTTTTATTTTTAAAAAATAAAAATAAGAAATAAAATTTTAGTTTATTTAATTTTTTGAATTATTTTTTTATTTTGTAATTGAAAAATGGCATGTAGCAGGGGTATTATGAAGATATTTCGCCAATAAGGGCATTTTTCAAATGTTTTGATAGTTTGGGAGGACAGAATACAAGTCTTACTAGTTTGGAGGGCCATTTGGAGAACAGATGGTAGTTTGAGAGGCTAAATTGTATTTTTATTCTAAAAAATAAAATAAAATTCAAGGATTGATGTACACTGTAACATTATCGCAATAGAATGAAGGTGAGATGAAAATGTAGTATTTTGCATTTCTCTAACCCTTCAATACAGGTGCAACCAAAAAAAATGTTTGAAAAAGACCTTGAAGCTTCAGATTCTCCCCAGGGTGATAAGGGAGGAGGCTTGTTAACCATACAATTAACCGTTGTAACCTTCTATTATGTTTCCACCTTTTCATTTGTCTTCACAATAGCCTGCTGAGGGACTTGACAAGGTGATTTCAAATTCTCCCTTACAGCCTCATCACCCGTGAATCCCCGAATATCAGAGCTGAGCTTATATTCTGCAATGGTGGGAGGATGGAAAAGAGGAGACAAGTTGAGGGGAAAAAGAAGAAGAAAAAAGCTCATGACTTGTAATCAGCAAAAGATTGTAGGCATTTTGCCAATTAGCATCTCACCTCAACGTTCTTCAAGGCCAAAGCCAGAGTTTGATTGGATTTCTGGATGATTTCAGTGTTCTCAGGGGTCATGAGGGAGGGAGGGAGGGAGGGAGGGAGTTCACCTCAATTCCTCAGAGGCTTCCGTGAGGCTTCTTGTTAATTTCTCAACTTCCCGTAGCACACCACCATCATGAGCTTCAGCCAGTGCTTTGATCTTTGTAAGCAATGGGTTTGCGTCTTCAATAACAGAGAAAACACGTTGAGCCAGTGAGTAGCTATGGGCAACGCCAATATCCGCCGCTTCCCGTCCGAGACGGGTGAATATCGTCACCAATGCATCCAAACTCACCCCTTCATTTCCCCTCATCTTTTGGTGATCGCACACGATCAGACCTTCTTTGGCACATTCAGGGTCCAGTGGTCCTACTATACAGAAGGCGTCGGAATTGGATCTCCCGGTGTAATATCAATTAATGTTTCTAGAGAAGACCCTACCGGTTCATCTCAATGACTGAATTTCGAGGTATGATCATTTTGTCATCTTCGATTTGGAAGTAAAATATTTAATTGAAATTATGATAAATGATATAGATAAGATTCGAATTTAGAAATATTATGTTAAACTACTATTTATCCCGTAAGCGTAAACAGATGGAAAGTGAATTAATCATTAATTAAGGGAAAACTTCACTTAATCTTCCTGAACGTCTATCACTTTTGCAATTTCTTCCCAAAGTTCAAAAACTCTAAATTTAGTGTATCAAAGTTTTATTTTTTTGCAATTTCACTACTCTCGTTAGGATTTGGGGTTAGGTCAAACGGTCAAAGGGTAAAATAACCGTTATACCCTTGTAAAATTATAAAATTACCCTTAAATTATAATTAATTTGGTTTTAAAAAAATAAGGGTATTTTGGAAATTCTTACCCTTTCGTTAGAATTTAACAGGAAATCCTAACAGATGGGTGAGATTGCAATTTTTTTTTTAAAATTCGATGCACTAAATTGAGAGTTTTTAAACTTTAGAACTGAGAGATTGCAAAAGTGATGAAAGTTCAAGAGGGTTAAGTGAATTTTTTCCTTTAATTAATATTCTTACATTACCCTTCGTGTGCGGGTTCAAACTCTTCCTTAATAAGTGATGCCTGATACGTGGAATATTTAACTGAAATAGGGTTGATTGATGAGTCAGGGTTCAAACTCATAACCTCTAGCTTTAATACCACAAATAATTTCATAATGAGATGGAAAACTAAAGGTAAAACGCGAAAGAAAAATTGAAAATGGAGACAGTTTGGTCGTTCGATTAGACACCTAGATTTACTTCTAGGTAATTGCCTAAGGGCTACATCATTGATATATTTTACATTATAAATTACATGTGTGTGTATATATAAAAGAGAATTGGAGTAGATGAAGATAATACAAATACGGTAATCAAATTCTATTGAATTGATTATAATCGAGTAACTATGAAAAATATATAAACCCTATGTTCCAACACATTCAAAATTTCAATGATCCCCTCTAAACGAAAGTAGGGAGGTCATTTGATAGCAAAATGGAGTACATTTCAACCGCTGTTATCAACCAGCTCACAATAGTCTGGACACCTTGATACAATGAGAGACACCATATTAACGTGGTAATGTTGAGCTGCAATATGAAGAGCTGTCGTTTCCTTTGTGTCTTTCATGTATGCATGCCAACAAACATGAAAAAAAAAAAAAAAAAAAAAAAAAAAAAGGAAAAAGAAGAAGAAGAAGCTAGTAAAGGTACGAATACATTGATGAGTTTTATTTACTTATCTGATATGGTAAGTTTTGTTTAGTGTAGACACTCAGTTATAGATATATAGAAAGCAAATGGTGGAAATAAGTAGGGCGAATTGTTAGATCCCATAACCATTTTCTGCAATATTTGATGATGATCATATCCTGAATTTACCCACCTTAACACAAAAAAAACATTCCATAGAATCGCATAAAGCTTCGCATTGTTGTTTGCATTCAGAGGCGGTGGTACCTTCAACATTGCAATTGGTCAAGCACTTTTTGTTGCAACGCTGGTCCACTTTCCATCTAATGGCTTTCTCCGACCACGAAATGAAGGGCCCAAGTCGCAGTACACCACTTTTTAAAAATCCAAGACTTTTTATTTTTTATTTTTTTTATTTTTTTTATATGTAAAAGTGAAAAGAAAATACAAATCTTGTAGACAAAGTGATTGTAGTTCCATTGTATTATTTTCTTCATGTATAATGATGAAAAATCATTTGTGTCTCAATTAGAATTAAGTTAGATTACTTAGGCCGTGTTTGGATGTCTTGTACTTTCTAGTCCCTCATATTCTCATATTTTAGTGCTTCTCACGTGAGTTGATTAAATAATGGATACTAATGTGACGTCTCATATCGCCTAGTAATGCACATTTTTTGACACAACGTGTTTTAAAGCCATGATTGTCATAAACCTATCAGAACTCCGCAGTTAAGCGTGCTAATGCGAGAGTAGTACTAGGATGGGTGATCTCCTAGGAAGTCTGGTTTAAGGGAACCAAAAGCAGACAATATTGTATCATTGAGAGTGAGCCATTACAAATGGTATTGCCCAGCTTGAGATGGGGGGAGCGTGTACAAGTTCATGACGGTCGGCAGTGGGCACTCGCTGGGACGCCAAGAATTGGGTGATCCAGTGGGGACGCTAGGTCCCAACATGGGGTGATTGTGAGGTCCCATATCGTCTGGGAATGAGGATGTGCTTATATGTATAAACGCATATTTCTTGACACAACGCGTTTTAAAGCCGTGATAGTCATGAACCTATTAAAACTCCACAGTTAAGCGCGTTTATGCGAGAGTAGTACCAAGATGGGTAACCTCCTAGGAAGTCTGGTAAGAGAATAAAACAATATTATGTCATTGGGGATGGGTCGTTACAAATAGTAATGACCCAGGAAAAAGCGCTAGTCAGATCTGCGCTGTCACCCCAAAAGGATTAGTTGATTTGAAGCTTCTCTATCTTATAAAGTCCAATTTCACCTAATAAGTAATAACTAGGTAATGTGAGACTTAAAACTCGTGACTATTTCTTATAAACCACTCACTCTATGTAAGCTATTTATCTCTTCCCAATATAGGACCAGGGTGTTACAAACTCTCCCCCTTAAACCCATGAAGTTCTCGTTAGGGCCACATCATGCGGTGCTCCAGTACTCGATGACCTGGTGTTACTAGGTGACTCTGATATCATTTGTAATGACCTAGGGAAAATGGCTAGCTAGATTTGTCCTATCACCCCAAAATGATTAGTTAATTTGAAGCTTCCCTATAATCCCTTATAAAGCCCAGTTTCACCTAGTAACTAGGCAATATGGGACTTAACACTCATGAATATCTCTTATAAATCATTCACTATATGTGAGCTATTTATCTCTTCCCAATATGGGACCAGGGTGTTACAACTAAATTCATAAACTAGTATATATATATATAATATTTTTTTTTGGGTATTAGCGTTGATTGGGTTGACACTAATGGATTATTCGAAATATATTTTAATTAATTAATTAATTTTTTATTTTATTTTATTTATTTATTAATTTTTTTTTTTATGTTTAACTCATTAGTGTCTACAATAGTCGATGCTGACGATAGACTATTAGCGTCGACGTATGTGTTGACCACATATATCATTTGCGTCGACTAAGTCAATGCTGGTAGGTCATTATCACCGTTGACCTCTACGTCGACGCTAAAGATAGACCTATTAGCGTCGACATATGATATATGTGCTACAATTTTTAGTGTCGACCACATATATCATTAGCAGAACATATGTTGATGATGGTGGGTCATCATCAGCGTCGACCTCTAAGTCGATGCTAATGATTAGCTGATGATCATCACCGTCAGAGCTTTCAGGTCAACCTACACGTTGACACTAATAGTCAATAGCGTCGACTTGGGGATATTTAGCGTCCACCAAGTGACGATGCTAATGAACAACTTTTTTGTAGTGAATTTTACATTAAAACCTCAAAATATGTTAAAGACTATGAAATGAATGGCATGTAAAAACGGTCGTCAAGAATCAATGGCTTGTAAGAGTTATAAATTAGTAACGGTCATAACTATTACAACTGAATTTTTCTTAGATAAAAACTCATGAACATGTCCTAAGGTCAAGCAGTAAAAATGTTTGAAACGGCTGAAAACAAATCATGTTTGTAACAAAACAACATGTCTTAGCAAACAGTACATCAAATATCAATATTATGTAATATGTATCATCAATTCATAACATGTGATATTAAGTAACAAGAAAACTCATTCAGACAACATTTGTCACTAATTAATATATATGATTATGAGATATCACATCTGAATAAAACATCCTGGATCTCTTTTTACATGGTTGATATCATGATCAGTAATTCTACAAATTCTTCATGTGTCCCTTCTAATAATGAAGTGGCTTTTAAAATTACTATTTAATTAAAATTTAATAATAATCAATCACATGCTCATAAATAATAATTTTAAAAGTAACTCAGAAGGAGATAAGAGTAACTTTTAGCATTATGATTCTAATCGTATAAATAACTTTAATATTTTATTATATTCAAGGAAGAAAAGGTATAGAAAAAGGTTAAGCCAATGATAGTGGTAGGAATGGCAAGATCCAAGGAAGGCGCTAAGACAGCATATGTTCCCGCGTGACAAATGCCAGTACCATTGCTATCATGGCTATATAAATGTATCCTAAGGCGAGAAAGAAGAGAGCTAGGACGTTTTTGTTATCCTTAATATGCGGCCTGTCGATCAAAAATTGAATTAATAGGTTGATAAAGACAGCAGCACTTGAGAATACCATGGATATGTATCCGTGATGACAAATGCTTTGAAAGCAGCACTTTTTCTCAGAAGTGCAGAGCCTGAGTCTTCTCCACTTTGCACGAATCCCCCGGGCATAGTAATACATGCTGCAAAGGTCACAGTTGTAATGAGTGCAGCCACTATCAACTGGGGTCCAGCTGTCTCCCGCAAATAAGATAACTTCTCCTCGTCCGCTGGTTCCTTGGTATTGTCTTCGTAAGTTATTACTCGTAGAGGTGGTCGACCCTTTTCTGCAAGCCGAGTTTCATTCCTCTGTGTAATATTTATACCGATATTATTAGAGATTTTTTTTATTTCAAATAGGGATTTAACATGATTTTTTTTTAAAAAAAAAAATGGGTGTGTACATATCTCTGCGCGCAATATAAGAATTATAAGAACATTTAGACGAAAAAAGTCTATCAGATATGTAACTATGATCAAATTAAAACGCTCAAATCGTTTAAAGACAGAATTGGAATTAAAACAAGAAAGAGAAAAATTTTGCTGCGTGTTATGGAAAGAAAAAGGAAAAGGTCAAAAAAATATATATATATATATATATATATATATATATATATATATATATATCTTTTTTTTTTTTTTTTTTATCACTTTTTCAATATAAAAGTGAAAATATATAATGGCATTATTTATTTATGGCCAATGTTTTCCTCCAAACTAGGTTGGAGGAACTTTCTCCAACCTAGTCTATAAAAAATGTCATGTCCATTTTTATATGAGAACCACATGCTTCTTTTAATTGCGAGGAAGAAAGTTGTCAGAAATTTTATTAAAAGTGCATTTGCTTTTCCAACTTTTTCCTTACAATTAAAAAAGCATGTGTTTCTCACATACAAAGAAACACATGACATTTTGATACACTGAATTAAAGGAAGTTTCTCCAACTTAGTTTGGAGGAAAAATTTGTCATTTTAAATCTGTTAGTGGTGGGAGCAGCATCTGAAAATATATATGTTGGGTTAATTCGTATTTGAGAAAAATTTTGAGGTTTCGAAAAGTAGAAGAAGCTTTTTCAAAGTTTTTTTAAATAGATTCTTTAAATTTTCAAATTGCAAACAAAATTGTGCATCGTCAAAAAACCGCATGATTTTAAAAGATAAAATCACAATTTTGAAGGCCAAATCATGATTTTATAAAAAAAAAAAATTATTTTTTTCAAATCGCATATTTTGAAACCGCTAAACCAAATGGGCACAAAATTTAATAAAAAGACAAACATCACATATTTAAAATGACACAAATATTTAAAAATATTTCTGACATTTACTAATGTTTATTTAATTAAGATCACTAAATAGAAAAATTATATATATATATATCTCCAGAAGAAATTACAAACGATAGCAACAAGCTAGTACAAGAAGCGGAAAATAAATACGGGCTTAACAACTTGAAAACCCAAGCTAGACAAACAACATGCAAGAACCTTCAGACACGGAAAGGGAGCCGTAAAGGTTGAAGTCACTTGCGAATGTAGCCAAAAAAAGACGTGGCATACTATGATGGGTAAAACCATTGAGAGTAAAAGAGCCTCTAAAGACTCATATTTAGACTAGTTTCCAAGGAAACAAAGTAGACTAAGAGTCGGAACAACGGAAGAGGGATCTTCTTCAAAAACAAAGAGTTTGAAGCCCAATAAAATTGGGTTAAGTGGAAAGCAAAAATGCAAAGAGAACAACAATACATATAGAAAAACAGAATAAAGACCAGGAAAAAAACCCTAAGCCCGAAAATTAGCAACACCAGAAGTGGAGGTGGAGGGGACGAGGAGGCGTGTGAGATCCACGCGCTGTCGCGAGAGAACCAGCAAGTTGAGTGGAAGGCGGTGACAGGGAGCAGGGAGGCTAGAGACGACGTCGGAGAGGCGCATTGATTGGCGGGGCTATCAGAGGGAGGCAGATTATACTTCAAGGAAGCCAAAACCGAGACCCATGATAGATCTAAACGGAGGAGGCGGAAGGGCATTGGTGAAGAGGTTGAGGCTGCGAGTTCTGGAGGAGATTGGATAAATCGCACACAAGGCGATGGATAATACCTCGTAAGAGATTGAGAAAACTATAGGGAAAACTACCAAGGAGAGGGAAAGCATAATGAGAAAAGGAAGAGGAATAAGAGAGGAGGAGGACCCCACTCTCCTCCTCAAGCTGTGTCTCTTCTTGGTCGTGAGAGAAAAAAAGTTTCTAACCCTAGCAGAGCGTTTTTTGCCCATTTAACTTTTAGAGATTTTAAAATACATTAGAACTTGTTTAACAATACAATTGATTTTAATTTTTCATGTATAATATTTCTATATCAACTTAATTAGATATTAGTTTCTTCTTAATTCATAAACAACTAAAATTTAATTTGTGTAAGAAAAAGGAGAAAATTAATAATCAATATAAGTTCAACTTTCTTGGTTGCCCCCAAAAGATGATAGTTATATGTGCTTAATCAATAAATGAATTTGAACTATCTTTCTGAGAAAGCATTATAGATGAGTGATTGGATTCAGTAATTTTAGATTTTTTTTTCTTCATATTTTTAGATGTATTTGAAGACTTAATACTAAATTTAGAAAGAGAAAAAGGAGAGTGATTAGGAGAGAGGAAGAGAGAGGCAATAGGGTGGCCCCACCTGAAGACCTGAAAAACGGATAAATAAATTTTTTTCAAATGCAAGATAAAATTATGTGTTACCTCTTTTCTTCTGGAAATTGGCCAATTATATACAGCACCTTCGAACGCTGTGAGGTTTTTTTTGTTGAAAGCCATCTTGTCGAGTCGAGGGTGACCAAAAAAATTCTCAGCTGACAAACCTTTTTTCAAATAGTAATGAAGAGGTGCATCCCCATCGGCATTCTTCTCATTCAAAAGGTTGTCGAGACACGGATTTTCTCCAATAATTTCAATGATCCTCCTTAAACGAAGTTTCGTCCTTACTCTTAAAAAAGGATACAATTTGTAGACGGGGCAATTGATAGCAAAATGGAGTACATTCCAACCTTTGTTATCAACCAGTTCGCAACAATCTGGGCAACTTGATACAATGGTCTTTACTATATCAAGCTTACCCTGTTGAATTGCAATATGAAGAGCTGTCCTACCGTTTTTGTCTTTCATGTATGCTACATCTTTATCATCATTCAACAGCAGCGTTGCTAAGGCTGAATGGCCCAAGTGTCAGCCAAATGAAGCGGAGTCCAATCCTCATCGTCAACTTTTCTACTTATACCTTCAACTGTTTTCAGAATTTTTGTGGTCATATCTACAATAATTAAAATAATTTGTTTGTTAAGTATAATGATCATTTTCATATATTTGATGAATTTATTATTTTTATCAAAATTATTATAAACCTTCAAAAAAAGAAATTAAACCTGCATTACTCATTACTAAATTAACCATGCATGTAGAACATTGAGAAAATAAATAGAAAGTACCTTTATATTCATCACCCCATATTACGGCAGCATGCAAAGCCGTCCTACCAAGGGGGCCGCCACCGCCGCCATGCATTGGTGATGTACATTTGTCTAAAATTTCGTTTACCACATCTTTAAACCCTCTCTCGGCAGCTATGTAAAGAGTAGTCTCACCAGCTTCATTAGCAGAATATGAAAATTTTGGATCTGTTTCAATCAACAATGTTACAACCTTAAGGTGACGATAACGTACAGCCTCATGCAAAGCCGTGTCTTTTTCTTTGTTAGTCATCCTGAGCATTTCCTTTGCTGGTTTAATCCCACATTCAAGGTCTTGATAGGGAATTGGGTCACAATATTTGATTAGAACTTTCACTATGTCATCATACCCGTACTTGCTGCAATGTGCAATGGAGTTTCACCTTTGACATTGGCTTGTTGTAACAATGGCCAACACATTTGAAGAATTTCTTTCACAAAGTTGTTATTGATTCTCTTTCAATAGGTGTTCTTGATTCTAATCGGGAATTGAGGGCTGTGATGTAAATATGGAGGATTGTGTTTTTATTTGCAGTTAGTAGTAGGTCAAGAGACTTATTATTGGCGGTGATACTATTGAAGACCTCAATTTCGCCTTTTGTTGCAGCATTGTAGGAAGCACAATCCATGAAAGTAATGCTCTGGTTTTGCTCGGGCTTATCAGCATTAACAAATACTTGAGATTCAGATGAACTGGAGGGATCCATCTTTTTATGACTCCTATAAATATCTCTTCACACAATATGGTCTTTAGGTTAATAGTTTTTATGCCTCGCCCTATATCTTTGATCTGCACTTCAAGAATATCATGAATTACGCATTCATAAGGTCATGTGGAGCTCAAAACAACAATCCAAGGAATTGTAAAATGGAAAAGTGCATGAAAATTAGTATGTCATTTCCTTGTTGTAAAGGTAGACGGTCAAATCACTGATTATCAAAAAAACTTATGTTGATAGAAAATAATTTATTTAATCATTTAATTAATATTCTAACATTCATCGTCACATTTGAACTCAAACTCTCACTTTATTTAATTAATGTGGGCTCGAACTTTACATGAATAAGTGAAGCAAAACATGTAAAATGTTTTAATTGAAATTGGAAGTGGGTAAGAGAAACAAATTTTGAACTTTGGACTTTTTGCTCTAGTAACATGTTAAATCATATCGAATATCCTCAAAGGTTAAACACACAAAAAATGATTGATTTAATTATTTAATAAATAATCTAAGATAGACATGGCATAGATTGATCAGATGAAAAAAAAAAAAAAAAAAAAAAAATTCTTTGGTTGGCTAGAGCTAGGAAACTATAACTATTGTTGATATTACTTAATAACATCGAGTTTGTTCATCTAATTCCAATTCCTCTTGGTCCAAATGTTCCAGGTGCATCACATACTCCGAATAGTACCGTTAGCTACTTAGCTTACTCATAACAACTCGTGTTGACACAAAGTATGCATATTAACCTATTAGGAGCCTTTGGCATACTTGAATGAAAAATAAAACTAAAAAGAACATAATAATATAGAAAGCCTAACGTACACCATGTCAGCGTTGAGGTGTGTCACGGGGACATGTGTTGCGCATGTACACCGATACTTGTAGGACGATGTGGCTGGACGTTAGTTTTGGACGAAAAATTGGACGGAGGTATCATTTCCGTCTTTTCATATACCACATATACCAAATTTGATAAAAAGTAAAATTGAGGGGGTAAAAAATAAAGGTCGTAAAGCACAGAGGGCAAATAAGTATTTAACCCTAATTTAAATGATCCTTCAATGATATAGGGAAATGATAAGAGAAGTTATTGTGAAGTGCATTTAAATAGTGAATCAAAAAGTGATTAAATTTCTTAAAGCTATTGTGAAGTGAATTGAAATAGTGAATCAAAAAGTGATTTAATTACTTAAATTGAAGAAAAGTTGAAGAGAAGTTGCTACTAGTTCTCTAAAGATGAGATATGGGGAAATTACCCAGTTAAATCAACCATGAAAATGGCAACGATGACAGTCGTAAGTAGCGGCTTCCGTTGCAAAAGTCACTTCAAGTTGATATATTAGATTGAGCTACTATGAGAAACAGAAGAATGTAATGGGAGATGAAGATGAAGGAAAAATGGACAAATATGCATAAGAAAGAAAGAGAAAAGAAAAAAGGCGGAGAGTTGGGTTATGAGAGGCAACATTGTTTCCAAATATATATATATATATAGGCAAAGACCAGTAATTCCTATATAATGACTAGAGCATTAAGATGAAACATTGTTTCATAACTTATTGGGACGGACTACTGAACCATGACCCTAAGATGTAAGATAGTGCCACGACGTCCAATAATTTGTGCCATCGACAAAACTTTATGTCGCTCCAAACTCTTTTAGCTGGAGACGTAACGACCACATATTGCACTGATTCCACTGAATAATAATTGATCCTTGATTTGTTTTTTTTTCCTGTCATCCACTACTTTAATATTGATGTCCTCAGGCCTCAACCCAACTTAATGAGCTGTAGCATAGCATGGACCACAGACAGGGGCGGAGGGAGGGGGGTCAAGAGGGGTCAAGTGCCCCCCCTCAACCTCCAAATATTTACCTTGCTGCAGTAGAAAATTTCTTACATGCCTTGCTTGCCCTCCCTCAATTGCGGATCAAGGGCAATCAACACCCACTCATCAAACATCAGGCCACGGCAAACGAGTCAAGCAGCTCTGGGACGTCTGAAATTTTTCATGCTGACAGTTGCAATATTTTCAGGCTTTGAGAGGTTTATGTTAAATGAAAAGGGGGAAGAACCGAAGAAGACGCGTTAAACACACCGTTTAAATAACGTTTGTTTGTTTTATTGGTGGACCAAGGGCTTATTGCTTGTTTATTTTAACGCGTCAGTGGGCTCTGGAAAAAAAAAAAAAAAAACTTGCGTCAGTGACTCAATGGGCCTACTTTACAAACAAAAGCCGAAGAAAAACACGTCAGATTATCAACACCTTAGGCCGAGCAATATAATTATATAAAGGTCATTTATAGTGAAAAGCAAAATTGCAAATTGCAGATTACGATTTAGACTTCCACAAAATTATGAAGACTGAAGTATGAAGTCGTTCTTTTAGTCTATCAATTTTTTTTTTCTTCAAGCTTTCAACAATTAAGATCAAATTCTTTTTGATAATTTCCCTTTTCTTAAAAAGTTTCAGGTATATAATCAAACTTTAATATTGATTAAGCTTTTATTTGTTTATAAAAATATATAGTTTTTGTTACATCTTTAATTATATGAAAACTTATAATTGTAGTTAGTTAAGATTGTGGAGAATAACAATGATTTCATTAAGAGCTCTAATCAAATTTTAAACGAGCTCATGTCGAGGTAAATTTGGCATATTTATCGGTAGATTATTGCTTAAGAAAAAAAAATCTGATTATCATTTTAATGATAGAGACCAACTTGAAGAGTGGCACAATAAATTGTATATTACATTTCTATGTTTTAAACAATAATTAATTTTTTTTAAAATTATTAATTTATTTCGTTAGTTATATTTTTTAAATATTTTAATCCATTTTTTTTTCGTTTATAATTTTTATTTAAAAAAAAATCTTGACCCCCTAGCCCGAAGTTCTGGGTCCACCACTTACCACATAGACAAAGACTAAGTAATAATTCATACGCTAAGAAAAATAAAGAACAATAGTAGAAAGTGTTAATATAAAAAATATAACCAAGAGGCCAAATGGCTATTGAATTGTTTGTATAACTACATTTTGTTTGTATTGAATTGTTTGCAAATACAACAAAAATGCCTATTTGTAGGCCATATACATGTACAATATAAGAAATGCAAACCGGATGTTAATGATAAGATTTTGGCATTATTACATGTTAATATAAAAATATATAACCAAGAGGCAAAATGGCTATTGAATTGTTTGTACAACTACATTTTGTTTGTATTGAATTGTTTGCTAATACAACAAAAATGCCTATTTGTAGGCCATATACATGTACAATATAAGAAATGCAAACCGCATGTCAATGATAAGATTTTGGCAATATTACACGATTAGATTTTGATATCATATGATAAGAAAATATCTAATTGAAGAATAGAAAGGAAATCCTATGGATTCTAATGTCCCCTCAAATTCCAAGTGGAACCTTGAGTTTAAATTGCTCAAAGGCCCCTTTTTTCACGTTGGGTGTGTGTGTGTGTTTTTTTTAATCCTACAATATACCCATATTTTAGGTAAAAACAACAATAGGAAAAATGTCAAAAATAAGGGGTAATTACCTTTTCCCCCCATGAACTACCAAAAAATGCGCGATGCCCCCATGAACTATTAACTCGACCAAAATAGAGCATTCAACTACCAAAGATAACCATTTTCCCCCTTCCGTCAATCACACGTCGTTTTACCCTCATTTTCTTCCTCTTTTCCCCCTATGAACTACCACCATCTTCCTCTTTACCCCCCATGAACTACCATCATCTTCCAACATGCCCCCATATAAAACGGCACATGACCCGTTGACCGTTTGTTTTAAACCCTTTGACTGACGGAATGGGGGAAAATGGTTGTCTTTTGTAGTTGAATGCTCTATTTTGGTCGAGTTGGTAGTTCATGGGGGTATTGCGCATTTTTTGGTAGTTCATGGGGGAAAAAGGTAATTACCCCCGAAAATAATATTGGATTAGAATTTTACTTGTTCTCAAACAATGGGAGTACCACTACAAAAAACCGGGTATTTAGTGATGGGTTGAATTTAACACGTCACTAAAACATTTGGTGACGTCTGCATTTAGACACGACACTAATTAGCGACGTGTCCAATTTGATACGTCACAAACTAATGACATGTCGATTTTGGCATGTCCCTAATTAGTGACGTACCAAATTGGAATGTCACTAATTCGTGAGGTGTCAATTTTGACACGTCACTAAAGTTTACATGAATTTTTAATTTATAAAAAATAGAAATGTCTCTTGCACAACATTTGTGTAACTGTTGTGCAAGGGACAAGAGACATGGAGTGGGTCTTACGTGAGACCCATGTGGTGGGACCCACCCATGTCTCTTGAATCCTGTTCGGGAATCATGTCTATATATATATATAACAATAGAGTGAAATTTAAATAATTAATGACGTGCTAAATTGATGGGTCACTAATTAGTGACGTGTTACATTTAACACTTCACTAAATGTTAAGAATTTTTTTTTTTAAATATATGGAAATTTAAATAATTGGTGACGTGTCAAATTTGACATGTCACAAAAATAATTAGTGACGTGTCAAATTGGACGCGTCACGAATTCATAGAATTACATAATGTATTGACGTGTCCAATTTGACACGGCATTACGTTGAGTGATGTGTCCAATTTGACACGTCACAAAATTAGTGAATTGTGTTCAAGCTTGGTTCGATTTTTTAAAACTCGGGCGAGTTCAAGTTCGAGCTCGTTGAGAATGCTATTCGAGTTCATAACCTAACTTGATGTCTAGTTGAGCTGAACTTGTCAAATAACCCAGATTGATAGAATCATCCAATCGATCCTGATGTATTTTTTGTTAAGTTTTTAGAGTAATCATTAATCAGTAATTTATCAAGGTGGTTTTGAGTTCTACTTCTTTTATTTTTTGTTTTAAAGAAAAATATTGTTGGTGGAATAAGATGCTCTCCCATTTAAATTTTATTTTGTTGCATTTAACAATTGTACATGGTGCATTGCTGGTTGAGTCCCGCTTACATAAGAAAAGAGTTAAAAAAATCCGTTTACAAATGAAGCTTTCAATATTTAGCTGAAATTGGGTAAAAGGTGAGATTGTGGTTCAAATTTAAAACTTCTATTATAATACGAAGTTAAATCATCGGTTATCTCAAAAACTTAAACTGATAGAAAATAATGAACTTTAACATAATAATTTATTAAGTATATAATCAAGAGAGAACGAGTGCGATTTTAAGGACCTCTGTTCTGAAAACCTTATTTGAGTGGGAGTTTTGCTACCGCTTTACCCCGTGTCTCTAGCTATGTAGATATTTGTTCTCTTTTTTATTGTTCTTTGATTTATTGGGTGTTTTTTCTTATATACTTTTCGTGTATTTGGGTTGCACCCTTTGTGTGTCTAGTGAAATTCCTTTACAAAAAGAGAAATTGAATTTATCTGCTCATGTGTGGAATCATTGATATGTGCAAAGGTGCCAACACCCGGATGAGAGTTGGTTATGTTTATGCTGTAAGGACGTGCTCTGCAGCCGTTTTGTGAACAAGCATATGCTCCAGCATCATCAGCAGTCGAATCATTGCCTGGCCCTCAGCTACAGGTATGATGTATTAGCAATTATTTTCTTCAAACTGTGTCTTCAATGATTTATTCCATTTGACTTTCTCGGCAATGCATTACAAAGTTGTCTTGCTCAATGCTGATGCGGTGGTTACTTTGGGAAACAGTGATCTGTCGGTTTGGTGTTTCTCCTGTGATGCATATTTAGATGCTCAAGTGATTCTGCAACTGCGGCCTGTTTATGAGACAGCCTACCTTCTGAAATTTGGTGAGGCACCACCGCTTCGGGTGGTTTAATGTTTAAAATTTGTGATAATCAAGCTGAGGATTGGAGGGTTTTGGTCATGCAGTTGAGGTTTTTTCATTGTAGACTTGGAGGTTTCCTTTGGTGCAGAGGAGGTAGTGTAGTTTGAACTGACTATAGACCAAATGTGTAGCAAGCTGGATTAGCTATTAATTGAATGTATTATGAAGCTTAAAATCTTAGTCTTTTTTTTTTTTTTTTTTTTTTGTTAGGGGCCAAGTTTTTTTCTGAATTGGGTTACCCAGTCATTAAAACACGTGGTTCTTATATGCATTTTTAATAGAATTAATAGAGCATGCAATTTAAAAAATGCATGTGAAAATCACACGTTCTAAAAACAAATATTAGTTAATAGGTTGGGTTGTAGGAAGGTCTTCCGATCCAGTTTATGTTAAAGACAAACCGGGTCTTGTTGGGCAGGTTGATTAGTAAGAGTCGGTAGTTTGGCTGGATTTGCTGTTCACTTGATGTTATAAGAACAACGATCGACTACGAGTATGGTGGCTATGCTTTGGGCCATATAGCGTGGCTTTTACATGTTTTCTTTGCTCTAAACCTTGGATATCATTAAGTGGCATTACAATCGGATTTGAGGATAACCTAATGTGTAATGCTACGTATTACATTCATATATTAGTTTAATTTTATTGATCTGATGTGACAATGCTCTTAAGTTTTAAGATCTGTTTTTGTTAAAGAATAAGGAAAAATACAGTTTAGCCTCTCAAACTACCACCCGATCTTTGGATGGCCCATCGAACTACTAAGACTTCCACTTTTGCCTTTCAAACTACCAAAACCTTTGAAAAAAAAAAACCTCTTTTGGCGAAATATCCTCATAATACCCTTGCCATGTGTAATTTTTCAATTAAAAAATTAAAAAACTAGAATTTTATTTTTATTTTTAAAAAAATATTGCGATCGTCTGGATGACGTACTATTTATTTTTTTATTTTTAAAAAATAAAAATAAGAAATACAATTTTAGTTTATTTAATTTTTTGAATTTTTTGATTTTTTTTAATTGAAAAATTACATGTGGTATGGGTATTATGAGGATATTTCGTCAAAATGAGCATTTTTTTTAAGGGTTTTAGTAGTTTAAGAGGCTAAATCGTATTTTTCCATAAAAAAATAAAATAAAATAAAATTCAATGATTAATATACACTATAACATTAGCTCAATGGAATGAAAGTAAGATGAAGGTGTAATATTTTGCATTTCTCTAACTATAAGGTAATGCAACATGTAGCTCTAGCATCAAAACCCTTCAATACAAGTGCAACCAAAAAAAAAAGTTTCAAAAAGATCTCGAAGCTTCAGATTCTCCCCAGGGTGACATAAGGGAGGAGGCTTGTTAACCATACAATTAACCGTTGTAACCTTCTATTATGTTTCCACCTTTTCATTTGTCTTCACAATAGCCTGCTAAGGGACTTGACAAGTGATTTCAAATTCTTCCTTACAGCCTCATCACCCGTGAATTCCTGAATATCAGAGCTTATATTCTGCAATGGTGGGAGGATGGAAAAGAGGAGACAAATTGAGGGGAAAAAAAAGAAGAAGAAAAAAGCTCATGACTTGTAATCAGCAAAAGATTGTAGGCATTTTGCCAATTAGTATCTCACCTCAACGTTCTTCAAGGCGATTTCTTGATGATTTCAGTGTTCTCAGGGGTCATGAGGGAGGGAGGGAGGGAGTTCACCTCAATTCCTCAGAGGCTTCCGTGAGGCTTCTGGTTAATTTCTCAACTTCCTGTAGCACACCACCATCATGAGCTTCAGCCAGTGCTTTGATCTTTGTAAGCAATGGGTTTGCGTCTTCAATAACAGAGAAAACACGTTGAGCCGGTGAGTAGCTATGGGCAACGCCAATGTCCGCCGACCGCCGCTTCACGTCCGAGATGGGTGAATATCGTCACCAATGCATCCAAACTCACACCTTGATTTCCCTTCATCTTTTGGCGATCGCACACGATCAGACCTTCTTCGGCACATTCAGGGTCCAGCGGTCCTATTGAAGGCGTCGGAATTGGATCTCCCGGTGTAATATCAATTAATGTTTCCATGAGAAGTCCCGACCGGTTCACCTCGATGACTGAATTTCGAGGTATGATCGTTTTGTCATCTTCAATCTGAAAGTGAAATATTTAATTGAAATTATGGTATATGATAGAGATAAGATTCGAATTTAGGAATATTATGTTAAACTACTATTTATCCCATAAGCGTAAGCTGATAGAAAATGAATTAATCATTTAATTAAGGGGAAAATTCACTTAATCTTCCTGAACGTCTATCACTTTTGTAATTTCTTCTCAAATTTCAAAAACTTTCAATTTAGTGTATCGAAGTTTTATTTTTTTGCAATTTCACTACTCCCGTTAGGGTTTGGGGTTAGGTCAAACGGTCAAAGGGTAAAATAACCGTTATACCCCAGTAAAATTATAAAATTACCCTTAAATTATAATTAATTTGTTTAAAAAAAATAAGGGTATTTTGGAAATTCTTACCATTCCGTTAGAATTTAACGGGAAATCCTAATAGATGCACTTTTAAAAAAATAAGGGGATTGCAATTTTTTTAAAAAAAATTCGATGCACTGAATTGAGAGTTTTTAAACTTTGAAAATGAATGATTACAAAAGTGAAGAAAGTTCAAGAGGGTTAAGTGAAGTTTTTCCTTTAATTAATATTCTTACATTACCCTTCGTGTGTGGGTTCAAACTTTTCCTTAATAAGTGAGGCTCGATACGTAGAATATTTAAATGAAATGGGGTTGATTGAGTAGTTAGGATTCAAATTCATAACCTCTAGCTTTAATACCACAAATAATTTCATAACGAGATGGAAAACTAAAGAGAAAAAGCGAAAGAAAAATTGAAAATGAAGACAAAGGATTTTTTGGTTGTTCGATTAAACACCTAGATTTACTTCTAGGTAATTGCCTAAGGGCTACGTACGTCATTGATATATTTTACATTATAAATTACACGCGCGCGTATATATATATAAGATAATTGAAGTAGATGAAAATAATACAAATACGGTAATCAAATTCTATTGAATTGATTATAATCAACTATGTAAAATATATAAACCTTGTGTTCTAACACATTCAAAATTTCAATGATCCCCTCTAAACGAAAGTAGGGAGCTCTTTTGATAGTAAAATGGAGTACATTCCAACCTCTGTTATCAACCAGTTCGTAACAATCTGGACACCTTGATACAATGAGAGATACTATATTTTCATTACCACGTTGAGTTGCAATATGAAGAGCTGTCATTTCCTTTGTGTCTTTCATGTATGCATGCCAACAAATATGAAAAAAGAAGAAGAAGAAGTAGAAGATAGCAAAGGTACGTATACATTGATGAGTTTTATTTACTTATCAGATATGGTAAGTTTTTTTTAGTGTAGACACTGAATTATGGATATATGAAAGCAAATGGTGGAAATAATTAGGGAGAATTGTTAGACCCCATAACCTTTTTTTGCAATATTTGATGATGATCATATCCTGAATTTACCCACCTTAACACAGAAAAAAAAACATTCCATAGAAATCGCATACAATTTTGCATTGTTGCTTGAATTCAGAAGCGGCGGTACCTTCAGCTATGCAATTGGCCGGTCAAGCACTTTTTGTTGCAACACTGGTCCACTTTCCATCTAATGGCTTCTCCGACCACGAAATGAAGGGCCCAAGTCGCAGTATACCACTTTTTAAAAATCCAAGACTCTTTTTTCTATGTAAAAGTGAAAAGAAAATACGAATCTTGTAGACAAAGTGATTGTAGTATGTACGTACTTTTCCATCGTATTATTTTCTTCATGTATAATGATGAAAAGTCATTTGTGTCTCAATTAGGATCAAGTTAGATTACTTAGGCCGTGTTTGGATGTCTTGTACTTTCTAGTCTCTCATATTTTAGTGCTTCTCATGTGAGTTTGATTAAATAATGGATACTAATGTGACGTCCCACATCCGAGAGTGAGGATGTGTTCATATGTATAAAGTAATGCACATTTTTTGACACAACGCGTTTTAAAGCCGTGATTGTCATGAACCTATCAGAACTCCGCAGTTAAGCGTGCTTTTGCGAAAGTAGTACCAGGATAGGTGACCTCCTAGGAAGTCTGATTTAGGGGAACCAAAAGTGGACAATATTGTGTCATTGGGGGTGGGCCATTACAAATGGTATCAGAGCCATTGCCCAACTTGAGATGAGGGGAGCGTGCACAAGTCCATAAGGGCACTTGCTGGGACGCCAAGAATGGGGTGATCCTATGAAGATCGCCATGGGGAAGCTGGGTCTCAACAGGGGTGATTGTGACGTCCTACATCGTCAGGGAATTAGGATGTACTTGTATGTATAAACGCATAATTCTTGACACAGCGCGTTTTAAAGCCGTGATGGTCATAAACCTATCAGAACTTCACAGTTAAGCGCGTTTATGCGAGAGCAGTATCAGGATGGGTGACCTCCTAGGAAGTCTGGTTTAGGGGAATTAAAAGCGGACAATAATGTGTCATTGGGGGTGGGTCGTTACAAATAATAATGACCCAGGGAAAAACACTAGTTAGATCTGCGCTATCACCCCAAAATGGCTAGTCAATTTAAGCTTCCCTAGAATCCCTTATAAAGCCTAATTTCATATAATAAATAGGCAATGTGAGACTTAACACTAATGACTATTTCTTATAAACCACTCACTGTATGTGAGCTATTTATCTCTTCACAATATGAGACCGGAGTGTTACAAGCTCTCCCCCTTAAACCCCTGAAGTTCTCATTAGGGCCACATCATGCGGTGCTCCAGTACCCCATGACCTGACGTTACTAGGTAACTCTGATACCATTTGTAATGACTTAGGGAAAAAAGCTAGCCAGATCTGTGTTATCACCTCAAAAGTCAATTTGAAACTTACCTAGAATCCCTCATAAAGCTCAGTTTCACCTATTAACTAGACAATGTGAGACTTAGTACTCATGACTATCTCTTATAAACCAATCACTCTATGTGAGCTATTTATCTCTTCTCAATATGTGATCGGGGTGTTACAACTAAGTTCATAAACTAGTATATATATATATATATATATTTTCAGGTTATTATATCATAAACTAGTATAATTAAAATTTAATAATTATTAGAATGACATAAGAGTAACTTCTAGCATTATAATTCTGATAGTATAAATATCTTTACAACTTTTCCATACACAAGGAAGAAGATAACGAAAAAGGTTAAGCCAATGATACCGTTAGGAATGGCAAGATTCAAGGAAGGCATTAAGACAACATATGTTCCCGTGACAAATGCCAGTACCATTGCTATCAAGGCCGCAATAATGAAGTAGAAGGCGATACTGAAGATTAGGTGGCGACTTTGTTCATCACTAATATACCTGCTGAACAAAAATGGAGTGAATAGGTAGATAAAGACTGCAGAACTTGAGAATACCATGGATATTGTATCCGTGATGACAAATGCTTTGAAAGCAGCACTTTTTCTCAGAAGTGCTGAGCCTGAGTGTGAGCCTTCTCCACTTCCCATGAATCCCCCGGGCATGGTAATACATGCTGCAAAGGTCACAGTTGTAATGAGTGCAGCCACTACCAAATGGGCTCCAGCTGTCTCCCGCAAATGAGATAACTCCTTCTCTTTTCTTTTCTTTTCTTTTTTTAAGTAAGATAACTCCTCCTCGTTCGCTGGTTTTGTGGTTTTCTCTTTTATTACTCGTAGAGGTGGTCGACCCTTTGCAAGTCGAATTTCCTTCCCCTGTGTAATATTTATATCGATATTATTAGGGATTTTTATTTTATTTTTTATTTTATTTCAAATAGGGATTTAACATGAAAAAAATCGGTGTACATATCCCTGCGCGCAATGTAAGAATTATAAGAACAGTTATACGAAAAAAGTTTATCATATATGTAACTATGATCAAATTAAAACGCTCAAATCGTTTAAAGACAGAATTGGAATTTAAAACAAGAAAGAGAAAACTTTTGCTGCGTGTTATGGAAAGAAAAAGGAAAAGGATTTTTTATTTTTTTTTTCATTTAAACACTTTTTCAATATGAAAGTGAAAATATATAATGGCATTATTTATTTATAGCCAGAGTTTTCCTACAAACTAGGTTGGAAGAACTTTCTCCAACCCAGTCTATAAAAAATGTCATATGTCCCTTTTTATATGAGAACCACATGCTTCTTTTAATTGTAAGGCATAAATTGTCAGAAATTTTATTAAAATGCATTTGCTCTTCCAACTTTTCTACTACAATTAAAAAAGCATATGTTTCTCACATCCAAAGAGACACATGACATTTTGATAGATAGATTGAATTGAAGGAAGTTTCCCTAACCTAGTTTGGAGGTAAAATTTGTCCTTTTAAATCTGTTAGTGGTGGGAGCGGCATCTGAAAATATATATGTTGGGTTAACTCGTATTTGAGAAAAATTGAGGTTTCAAAAAGTAAAAGAGGCTTTTTCAAAGTTTTTCTTTTTTTTTTAAATAGATTCTTTAAATTTTCAAATTGCAAACAAAATGGTGCATTGTCAAAAAAACCACATGATTTTAAAAGATAAAATCACAATTTTGAAGGCCGAATCATGATTTTATAAAAAAAAAATTATTTTTTTCAAATCGCACATTTTGAAACCGCTAAATCAAATGGGCACAAAATTTAATAAAAAGACAAACATCCCATATTTAAAATGAGACAAATATTTAAAAATATTTTTGACATTTACTAATGTTTGTTTAATTAAGATCACTAAATAGAATAATTTTTTTATATATATATATATATATATTTCCAAAAGAAATTACAAACGATAGCAACAAGCTAGTACAAGAAACGGAAAATAAATGCAGGCTTAACAACTTGAAAACCCAAGCTAGATAAAAACAACATGCAAGAACCTTTAGACACGGAAAGGGAGCCATAAAGGTTGAAGTCACTTGCGAATGCAGCCAACGAAAGTCACGGCACACTATGATGGGTAAAACCATCGAGAGTAAAAGAACTTCTAAAGACTCATATCTTAACCAGTTTCCAAGGAAACAGAGTAGACTAAGAGTCGGAACAACGGAAGAGGGATCTTCTTCAAAAACAAAGAGTTTGAAGCCCAATAGAATTGGGTTAAGTAGAAAGTAAAAACGCAAAGAGAACGACAATACATATAGAAAAACAGAATAAAGACCAGGAAAACAATTCTAAGCCCGAAAATTAGCAACACCAGAAGTGGAGGTGGAGGGGACGAGGAGGTGCGTGAGATCCACGTTCTGTCACGAGAGAACCAACAAGTTGAGCGGGAGGCAGTGATGGGGAGCAAGGAGGCTAGAGACGATGTCGGAGAGGCGCGTTGATTGGTGGAGCTTTCGAAGGGAGGCAAATCGAACTTCAAAGAAGCCAAAACCGAGACCCATGACAGGTCCAAACGGAGGAGGCAGAAGGGCGTTAGTGAAGGGGTTGAGACTGCGAGTTTTGGAGGAGATTGGACAAATCGCACACAAGGCGATAGATAATACCTCATAAGAGATTGAGAAAACTATAGGGAAAACTACCAAGGAGAGGGAAAGCATAATGAGAAAAGGAAGAGGATTAAGTGAGGAGGAGGACCCCTCGTTCTTCTCTCCTCCTCAAGCTGTGTCTCTTCCTGGCCGTGAGAGAAAAAAGTTTCTAACCCTAGCAGAGCGTTTTTCGCCCATTTAACTTTTAGAGATTTAAAATACATTTGAACTTGTTTAACAATACAATTGATTTTAATTTTTCATGTATAATATTTCTATATCAACTTAATTAGATATTAGTTTCTTCTTAATTCATAAACAACTAAAATTTAATTTGTGTAAGAAAAGGAGAAAATTAATTAATAATCAATATAAGTTCAACTTTCTTAGTTTGCCCCAAAAAGATGATAGTTATATGTGCTTAATCAATAATTGAATTTGAACTATCTTTCTGAGAAAGCATTATAGATGAGTGATTTGATTCAGTAATTTTAGATTTTTTTTTCTTCATATTTTTAGATGTATTTGAATACTTAATACTAAATTTAGAAAGAGAAAAAGGAGAGTGATTAGGAGAGAGGAAGAGAGAGGCAATAGGTGGAAATAAATAAAGAATGATGGAAATAAATTTTTTTCAAATGCAAGATAAAATTATGTGTTACCTCTTTTGTTTTCAAAATGTCAAAATCTGCAGGGAGTTGAAAATAATCTGAAGGGCGTTGTTCGAACGCGGTGAGGTTTTCTTTGTTGAATGCCATCTTGTCGAGGCGAGGGTGACCAAAAAAATTCTTTGCTGAAAACCTTTTTATCAAATAGTAATGAAGAGGTGCATCCCCCTCGGCATTCTTCTCATTCAAAAGGTTGTCAAGACACGAATTTTCTCTGATAATTTCAATGATCCTCTCTAAACGTTTGTTCTTTCCTCCTAAAAGAAGAAGCAAATTGTGGACGGGGCAATTGATAGCAAAATGGAGTACATTCCAACCTCTGTTATCAACCAGTTCGCAACAATCTGGACAACTTGATACAATGCTCTTCACTATATCATCCTTACCCCGATGAGCTGCAATATGAAGAGCTGTCCTACCGTTTTTGTCTTTCATGTAAGCTACATATTTATCATCATTCAACAACAGCAATGCTAAGGCTGAATGACCCGCAGCCAAGTGAAGCGGAGTCCAACCCTCATCGTCAACTTTTCTACTTATACCTTCAACTTTTTTCAGAATTCTTGTGGTCATATCTACAATAATTAAAATAATTTGTTTGTTAAGTATAATGACCATTTTCATATATTTGATGAATTTATTATTTTTTTATCAAAATTATTATAAACCTTCAAAAAAACATTAAACCTGCATTACTCATTACTAAATTAACCATGCATTTAGAATACTGAGAAAATAAATAGAAAGCACCTTCATATTTATCACCCCATATTACGGCAGCATGCAAAGCCGTCCTACCAAGGGGGCCGCCATGCATTGGTGATTCGCATTTGTCTAAAATTTCGATCACCACATCTTCAAACCCTCTCTCGGCAGCTATGTAAAGTGGAGTCTCACCAGCATCATTAGCAGAGTATAAAATTTTTTGGTCTTTTTCAATCAATAATGTTACAACCTTAAGGTGACGATAACGTACAGCCTCGTGCAAAGCTGTGTCTTTTTCTTTGTTAGTCATCCTGAGCATTTCCTTTACTGATTCAATCCCACCTTCAAGGTCTTGATGGGGAGTTTGGGCACAATATTCGATTAGAACTTTCACTATGTCATCGTGCCCGTACCTTGCCGCAACGTGCAATGGAGTTTCACCTTTGACATTGGCTTGCTGTAACAATGGCGAACACATTTCAAGAATTTCTTCTACAAAGTTGGTTGTTGATTCCGATCCTGCAATAGGTGTTCTTGATTCGAATTGGGAATTGAGGGTTGTGATGTAAATATGGAGGATTGTGTTTTTATTTGCGGTTAGTAGGTGGTCAAGAGACTTGTGATCGGCGATATTTTTGAAGAACTCGATTTTGCCTTTTGTTGCAGCAATGTAGGAATCACGATCCATGAAAGTAATGCTTTGGTTTTGCTCAGGCTTATTATCATTAACAAATACTTGAGATTCAGATGAACTAGAGGGATCCATCTTTTTATGACTCCTATAAATATCTCTTCACACAATACAGTATATCTTTGATCTGCCTTCAAGAATATCATGAATTACGCATTGTGAAAACTTGATAAAACAACAATCCAAGGAATTGTAAAATGGAAAAGTGCATGAAAATTAGCATGTCATTTCCTTTTTGTAAAGGTAGACGGTCAAATCATCGATTATCATAAAAACTTAAGTCGACAAAAAATAATTTATTTAATCATTTAATTAATATTCCAACATTCATTGTTACATGTGAATTCAAACTCTCGCTTTATTTAATTAATATGGGGGCTCGAACTTTACATGAATAAGTGAAGCAAAACATGTAAAATATTTTAATTGAAATTGGAAGTGGGTAACAGAAACAAATTTCAAACTTTGGACTTTTTGCTCTAATAACATGTTAAATCATATCGAATATCCTCAAAGATAAAAAAAAATGATTGATTTAATTATTTAATAAATAATCTAAGATAGACTTGGCATAGATTGATCAGATGAAAAAAAAAAAAAAATTCTTTGGTTGGCTATAGCTAGTAAACTATAATTATTGTTGATATTACTTAATAACATCGAGTTTGTCCATCTAATTCCAATTCCTCTTGGTCCAAATGTTCCAGGTGTAGCACATATTCCAAATGGTACGGTTAGCTTACTCATGACAACTCGTGATGACACAAAGTATGCATATTAAATGGTACGGTTAGCTTACTCATGACAACTCGTGATGACACAAAGTATGCATATTGGGAGCCTTGGCATACTTGAATGAAAATTATAACTGACAAGAACATAATAATATAGAAAGCCTAATACCACCACCAATAGTTAAGGCCGCAACCTATACGAACTAATATCAAACGTGCTTTCGTTATAGCATACCCAAAAATAATTCCTAAAAGAACTGAGATTAGCTTTTTTAAATCTCATTTCTTTTATTTCTTTTCTTTTTTAACATATGCACACTAGAGGGACGAAGATATTTGAACTAGTGACCTCCGATTTATAAGACGTGATTCTCAGCTGATTGAGCTACCTATTGGGGACTTCCCTTGTTGTTCCATAAACTAAGGGAACATTAAGGGAACAAAAAATCGTACCCTACATCTAGTGAAGCAAAAATAGTTCCCTTACCATTATTTTTTAATATAAAAAACTTTATATTTATCTCTCATTGCCTAGCATTTATTTGGAAAATATTTTAATGATTTATCTTTCATCTCTCTTTTTTCTTAGAACTCCTTCTAGTGTTCTTCTTGTGTCCATCTAGAAGGACATAAATGTAATAAAAAAAATAAAAACTCCAGATGGACACCAGAAGAACACTAGAAGAAACTGTAATATTTCTCGTAAGGTAAATAATATTTCAAAGATATAGGGAAATGATAAAAGAAGTTATTGTGAAGTGCATTTAAATAGTGAATCAAAAAGTGGTTTAATTTATTAAATTGAAGAAAAGTTTAAGAGAAGTTGCTACTGATTCTCTAAAGGTGAGATATGGCGAAATTACCGAGTTGAATCAACCATGAAAATGGCAGTAATGACAATCGTAAGTAGCAGCTTCCGTCGTAAAAGTCACTTCAAGTCGATATATTCAGATCGAGCTACTATTTGAAAGAGAAGAATGTAATGGGAGATGAAGATGAAGATAAAGATGAAGATGAAGAAAAAATAATATGCATCAGAAGGAAAGAGAGAAAAAAGAAAAGAAAAAAAAAAAAAGAAAGGCCTGGAGTTGGGTTATGAGAGGCAACATTGTTTCCAAACATATAGATATAGGCAAAGACCAAGTAATCACTATACAATGACTAGAGCATTAAGATGAACCATGACCGTAAGATGTAAGACAGTGGTACTGTACAGAAAGATTATCTACGGGTGCTACGTGCCACGACGTGCAATAATTTGTACCGTCAACAAAACTTTATGTCACACCAAGCTAATGGAAAGCACCAAACTTCTTTATGTCGCACCATGCTGAAGGAAAAACTTTATGTCGCACATAAATAGTAATTGATCACCTGTCATCCACTACTTTATTTCTTTCCTGTCATCCACTACTTTATTGATGTCCTCAGGCCTCAACCCAACTTAATGAACAATATATTATATTTCCTGGAGCTGTTCTTGTTGCTTGCTAATATATATGAAGATGTTTAAGTTGAGTTTAACAAATGGTTGTATTCAGATTTTCAGCATCATATTCTAATGTCTATCACAAAGAGTATGTCTATTGAACTTGGTAAATATAAATTTGTCACTCACCAAAAAAGAAAAAAAAAAAGAACTAGAAGTAGTCCACTCTAAGCCACTCTCCAAGACTCCAAGTACTCTAACAAAAATTACATAAGAAAACTACTAAAAGTCTAAACACTTTAAACTACTAAAGTAATCAACTGTCCAAGACTTCAAGTGTCCACTTAACATCACTAAAATAAAATTACACTAACAAGAAAATTACACAATAAAAATTATACAAGCTAATAACATTACACACACACAAAAAAAAAGAAAAAAAAAAAGAAAAGAAAATAAGGAAAATATACATATTCCTCTCAAAGTGTCACCCTATTGTCGATGTCTTTCCTAAACTACAAAAAAAAAAAAAAAAAAAAAAATGTCAATATCCTCCCATGATATTAGCATCGACAAGTCACCTCAAATAAGGCATTTTTAGCAATAACATGTAATGAATAATTGAGATCACATAAGGCCGGCTGTTGAGGTCACTGCAATAATTGAGATCCCAAGGAGAGGGAGAGAAACACCAAGTAGTTTAATGCCCATTTTGGAAGAGACAATATATGGAAGAGCTTATTGCAACCATGTTTCTTTGCCCATTCTTTTATACTACGAATATGAACTCATTGCGGCAGCCGGCCTGCTTTGACCAAATTTGTCATCTGTTTTTTTTGGGTCAATTACGTTAGCAATATAAATCAAATGCTAATTTAATAATGTAAATTAGCAGCGGAAGTCATGCTTTGCTCAAACAAATCTAATGAAACCTTGTTAGTAATAATCGGTAATTCTGAAAATGAAAAAATTAGACAGATTCTTCTGATCTATACCTACTACATGTAGTTTATTTATAAACTAGACTAGAAACCCCTTCAATCAAAACAGATCAAAGTCATGGCTGATTTTTCTCCTTCCATCAAGGAGAAAAATCAGGATGATATAAGTACGTAAATGAATTCTCATGATCCCACATGATCGATATGAATGGAATAAGTCATATTACCATAATTACTTATGTGCCATTAAAGACATATAGAATTTATCACAAATTATACATAGAAAGGCAAGAATAACAGCCGTTATTCCTCTGTTTTTACAAGGATTAAGATTTTCTGCAACTTATTGTACTCAAGTTTTTTTCCTGTAATAATTCATATGCTAAGAAAAATAAATAACAATTGTACAAAGTGTTCATATAAAAAATATAACTAAGAGGCCAAATGTAGGGGTGTTTTGGTAGGCCAAATTCCAAAACACCAAGATGGAGGGACTAATATTTCAGAATTGATTTTTGCTTGTGAAAGCAAGGGCATAGGAATCTTGAAAGCAGGAACTGGGAGAAGAAAATGGTGCGTGAGAGTTGGGAGAAGAAAATGAGAGAAATAAAGGAAAAAGTGGTCTTGTGCTGTCTGATTTGTGTGAGAAAGAAATATTGAGAAAAAAAAAATAAAAAAGAGAGAAATGACCATTTTATAGCTTTTTTAATGATTTGGTGACGTTGCTAAGAGTGATCTTTGAATGTTTTCACCAAATTACATCACCAAAAAACTATTTTGACGAGACTATTAAAAATGCTCTTAAGTTAGGTCCATTGGCAACAAAACACACTTGATGGGCATACGTCATTTGTATTAGGCCCATTTCTCACATCCCCACCCCCGACACTCCTTGCTACAGGTTGCTTCTTAGATCCATGCTCCATTTCACCTTCTAATCTTACCAAAATTTTCACTCATTTGTGCTGTAACTTAACCACTCAAACTCAAACGTATCTCTCTATTTATTAGTCATTAAATGCCATCAATTCTAAAGATATCTTTAATGAAGATTTTAGAGCTTTGCCATTTGATGCAAGTCATATATGATTTTCTTTTATCTGTTAAATAATAATTAGATGATTAAATTCATAATTTTTTGTTAAGTTTTTAGAGTAATCACTAATCAGTAATTTATCATGGTGGTTTTGAGTGTTAAAATAATCCGTTTACAAATGAAGCTTTGAATATTTAACTGAAATTGGGTAAAAGGTTCAAATTTAAAACCTCTATTATAATACCAAGTTAAATCGTCAATTATCTCAAAAACTTAAACCGATAGAAAATAATGAACTTTAACATAATAATTTATTAAGTATATAATCAAGAGAGAACGAGCGCAATTTTACGGACCTCTCTTCTGAAAACCTTATTTGAGTAGGAGTTTTGCTACCGCTTTACCCCGTGTCTCTAGCTATGTAGATTTTTGTTCTCTTTTTTATTGTTCTTGATTTGTTGGGTGTTTTCTCTTATATACTTTCCGTGTACTTGGGTTGCACCCTTTGTGTGTCTAGTGAAATTCCTTTACAAAAGAAAAATTGAATTTATCTGCTCACGTGTGGAATCATTGATATGTGGAAAGGTGCCAACACCCGGATGAGAGTTGGTTATGTTTATGCTGTAAGGACGTGCTCTGCAGCCGTTTTGTGAACAAGCATATGCTCCAGCATCATCAGCAGTCGAATCATTGCATGGCCCTCAGTTACAGGTATGATGTATTAGCAATTATTTTCTTCAAACTGTGTCTTCAATGATTTATTCCATTTGACTTTCTCGGCAATGCATTACAAAGTTGTCTTGCTCAATGCTCATGTGGTGGTTACTTTGGGAAACAGTGATCTGTCGGTTTGGTGTTTCTCCTGTGATGCATATTTAGATGCTCAAGTGATTCTGCAACTGCGGCCTGTTTATGAGACAGCCTACCTACTGAAATTTGGTGAGGCACCACCGCTTCGGGCGGTTTAATGTTTAAAATTTGTGATAATCAAGCTGAGGATTGAAGGGTTTTTGGTCATGCAGTTGAGGTTTTTTCATTGTAGACTTGGAGGTTTCCTTTGGTGCAGAGGAGGTAGTGGAGTTTGAACCGACTGTTGACGAAATATGTAGCAAGCTGGATTAGCTATTAAGTGAATGTATTATAAAGCTTAAAATCTATCTTCTTTTATTTATAGGGCAAAGTTTTTATCTGAATTGGGTCGGAGAAAATTCTTTCAACTCAGTTTATTGAACTCATATTTGTTCTTAGAGCATGTGACTCTCATATGTATTTTAATAGGATTCTTCCTCTAACCTGCACACAAGCCAAGGCTTCTCAAAGTCAAGTACATTAAAGGTAGGGAAGAAAGTGTCATCTCAGGATGGACTCAATATCTATTATCTTGTCACTTCTCGGTCAGTTGATTTCACTTGCCAGCTCCTTCTTGGCGGCGATTACAAGAAATTCTCTGGTTTGGTTGCTTCTAGTTCAAAAAGAAAAGTGGACTATGAAGTAAGGCGAAATGGGGCCACCCTAGCTCATTGAGGAAATTTTTCCAACGCAAATTATGTTAAAGACAAACCGGGTCTTTTTGGTGAAGGTTGCTTAGTAAGAACTAGTAGTTTGGCTGAATTTGCTGTTCAGTTGATGTTGTAAGAGCAACGAGTCAGCTGGTGGCTATACTGGGCCATATAGTGTGGCTTTTACATGTTATCTTTGCTCTAAACCTTGGATATCATCAGGTGACATTACAATCGGATTTGAGGATAACCTAATTAGTAATGCTACGTATTACATTCACATCTTAGTTTAATTTTATTGGTCTGATGTGACAATGTTCATCAGTTTTTAGATTAGCCTTTGTTAAGAAAATAAAATTCAAGGACCAATATACACTATAACATTAGCTCAGTGAAATGAAGATGAGATGGAGGTATAGTATTTTGCATTTCTCTAACCCACAAGATAAAGTAATGCAACATATAGCTCTAGCATCAAAACCCTTCAATACAAGTGCAACCAAAAAAAAGTTCCAAAAAGACCTTGAAGATTCAGATTCTCCCTAGGGTGATAAGGGAAGAGGCTTGTTAACCATACAATTAACCGTTGTAACCTTCTATTATGTTTCCACCTTTTCATTTGTCTTCACTATAGCCTGCTGAGGGACTTGACAAGTGATTTCAAATTCTCCCTTACAGCCTCATCACCTGTGAATCCCCGAATATCAGAGCTTATATTCTGCAATGGTGGGTGATGGAGGACCAACATCACCGACTTATGAGGAATATTATGATATTAGTTATTTTTATTTTCCTGCCTTATTAGTATGATTTATGCTTTGTTATTTCAGAATCTTTGTGATGTTTTTCCATAGTAGGATTGTTGCCCAAATAAGCAAGTCGGTTGGCAAGTTGTTTAGGGTTTACTGAGTCCTATTTAAAGTACTCTTTGGACGAGAGTCAATTATTGAATAAAAGTATTGATGTTTTTTTTACAGCCTTGAGATGAGACTTCTCAAAACAATGGTGTGACTCCATTGTGGTTTTATTGTGATTGATTTACCTGAGTATTACTGTTCTTGGTTTATCAATCTCTCTGTTTGTTCAGTTTAATCAAATAAGTTCCTGTTCTGTTTATTTTTTGGAGCTACGCTGCGTCAAATTGGTATCAGAGCACAGAATCCACACGTCTGTAACTCTGACATGCAGACAAGGAGTGGAAGACAGTACAACGTTGAGGCCACATCCCAGCATCAACAAGAGACGATGGACGAATTGCTCAAGCAGTTCTGCCTCATGAACAACCGCATGGACATGATTTGGAACAAGGTGTTTGACAAACCTGAAGGCTCCGGGGGCAAGAAGTCACACGATGGCGATGCAGAAGGAAGAGATCGCAAAGAAAAGTCACCCATGCTTGAAACAGTTGGTGAACTGCACACGCCATACAACTACACGGGACCACGTTTAATGCAACAATCCCCACCACGGGGCAGTGGGTATCATCATAGGCTGGAGGGGCCGGTTGATAAGCGTCGAATGTTACACATTCAAGCCCCTTAACTTATATATATTAATTCCTTAGCATTGTTATTTGTTTGATTTTGTGTTGTTTTAATGTTTTCAGGTTTTAAATAAAGATGCAATTAATTCCATTAATTTTGAGCTTAAAGTACACTTTGAGAAGACCTAGAAGATATGTTTAAGCTTAACCAATCATAATAGAATACTTATATGATGTGGTTAAGTTTAATCAAATCAAGTGAATGATTAAATCGGAATTTCTCTACTAAGAGTCAAAATCGGATTGGATTCAAATTTGTATTCTGCATATGTCTCAGTGTTTGGATCATAACTTTTGCTTCAGATATTAGATTGCAATAAAATTGGTGGCGTTGGAAAGCTAATAAAAACTCCAACAAATATGTCAGAAATAGCTTTTCCAAAATTCGGACTTTTACTATGTCAAAATCTCCCCGCAATAAAAGACCACATCAATTTTTGGCGCCGTTGCCGGAGACTGCAAACGGTTATGTTATTAAGTTTTAAAGATTGAATTTAACTTGATTCTTTTCCATTTTTATTTTTTGTTTTCAATCTTTTTTTTTATTTTTATTTTATTTTTTGTTGTATTTTTATTTATTTTTTTTGTCAATTTAGTTCATGTGGGGAGGCATTCCAACACCCCATGGACCATGTTCATATTGCTTTAGTTCTTATCATCATGTTAAAGATTGTCCTACTGGAGGACAATTTTCTAACTATTTTTATAAGCATATGAATACACAGTTCTCTAGACCGAGGAATGAGCCTTACTGTGATTCCTATGATCCGGCATGGAGTAACCAGTCTAATAACTCATGGCAAGCCCAGATGTTGGAACTTTTAGGTGAGATCAATCAGGTAGTGAAATCTCAGGGTCAAGCCATTGCCAAGCTAGAAGATCAAGAGAAGGTGGAAGATGTAGTATTCTCATGGCAAGATCAAGCTCCTGAAAGTTATGCTCCACAATTTCATGAACTGTACCATCAGACATATTCGGAGTTCAATGATCAAGCGGCCTATCCACCATCTAACTTCCATCCTCCTCACCAGCAATGGCAATCATATTCATATTGTGCTGACTTTGAGGATAACTGGCAACATTCTTCTCAGGCCACACCACCGCTTCGGTTGGATTCAGATTTTCAAGATCAACTGTTGAAATTTATGAGCAAGATGGATGCTAACGAAGAGGAGCCATCTCCTATCGACTGGTCTCCACAACAACAATACCATGCCGAACCACCATCTACTCAGTCAGGTTCTGACTTTCAAGCTCAGATGTTGGAACTTATAGGTGAGATCAATCAGATTGTGAAATCTCAGGGTCAAGCCATTGCCAAGTTAGAGCTTCAAATGGAGCAGATGGCAAAGCAAGTAGAAGAAGAAGAGCTTCAAAGACAATCAGAGGCTGATCTTGATGGACACTACGTGGTGGATGAGAGTACTTATCATGAGCAAGCCATCACCACAATGAATAATGGAGAAGTGGTCGAAACTCATGTGGAGGAGGGGAAGGATGAGCAAATTGAGGCCCCACAAGCTCTACATCGGGCAAAAGGAGAGGAAGTGAGCACTGAGGTTCCTTCATTATCCACTCTTATTCTCGAAACGCCATATGAACCCCGAGCCCCTATTGCTTGTGATTTACCAAGAGGTCAGGAGAGTAGTTTGCTGGGGATATTAGAAGAGCAAAAAGAGACCATCAAGGTAGAAAACTTCCTTGTGTATTCTCCTCATTCTATTTCAGTTCATGATTCCCTTCCGGATGAGAATACTCAGAGGGATCTACCTCGATATGTGGGCATTCGGAATTACCTTTATGTAGGTAAACTTTATTCTCTCTGATCCAAGAGAAGAAAAGATTGGTGCTTCAAATTTAAACTTAAGGGTCAGAGAACACTGAGCGCATCAAGGATGTGGATTCCGTTGGCTTGGCGGATCCCACTTATTTTGACTAAATGAGTCAGTTTTATTGGTTCGAGCACAGGCCATGTACACTCGAGTACTCCATCAGGCCAATGTACATGATCTCCTTATAGGTTTATCTTATCCATTGTTGCTTCGTTCTTAGTTTATATTTTTACAACAATGTGTTGCACTTTACTAGTATTTGGTTGGAGTATCACTCTATTTTTCAGGACGTGTTTTTATAATCAAGTTTGGGGGTATGATATGCCCCGCATATGCTCATTCAGGTATTTATATCCTCTTATTGTTATGTTCAGTTCTATACACACATTGGAGACAATGTGTGATTCAAGTTTGGGGGTATGGAAGAACGAAGCACTGTTCAATATTTTGCTATGTTATTCTTGAGCAAGCTATTGATTTTGAATTTTGATTCGTATTTCATTGGTGAGCTTAACATGATGAACACATGATTACTTGACTAGGGAATTAAGAAGTTTTGTTATTTTCTTTGGCAGCATGAGATATTACTTGTTTCAATTTGATTCTCACAAGCACACTAGCATGTAGTATGTGGTGTATGAAATTTGAAATCAGTTATGTCTGTTATCAATATCTTGGATGCAACTGGGTAACTTATTAGAGGAATAACCTTGGTATAAAAAAAATGAAAAAAAAAAAAAGAAAAAAAAAAAAAGAGAAAAAGAAGAAGTGGAAAAGAAAGAAAGAAGAAAAAAAAAGAATAATATTGATCACTTTGAACTTTTCACTGAGTAACCGGATTTCTTGCCTCATTAAACATTGAGTATTCGCGTCAAAAGGTGGAAGTTTGTTTTGATTAATAAAATAGCTAAGTTTAGCTTCGTAGCCTTTTTGACTCGAGTTAGTAAGTCTGCAGGGTGTTTTACACCTAATGCCCTAAAACCATCTGGTTTGGGAGTCATTGACTTAACACTCGTTACATGGGTCAATTAGAAAGCTTAAGGGAGCTAAGCATTGCACAGCCTGCATATATATAAAAATAATAATAATAAAAATAAATATATATGCCTTGGTTGTTTTTTCTAATGGGGAGTTTAGCGAATTTTGAGTGTTGAACCATTCATGACTGAGATTAATTTTGAAACCTCATGATTACGTGTTAAGTTCACTTTACACTAGTTGAATATTGTGATATCTCATACTGCCATGTTAGTAGCTTAATTTTTAATTCCCTGAAATTGTGAAGATGGAGTTTATTTTGTTAAGCTTGCTAATGAATGAGAATCATTAATTTTATGATGCTGCATTCTTTGGAATAACATGGTAGGAACAATGTTTGTGGGTATCATTCCTGGCAAACCTTCACGAGACTTCACTCGTCCATTAGGGAGTCCTAGGAGTTTAAAAGGCTTGTTGCATACATTAAATGCAATCGTACATCTCACGAAAGAATGATTTATCTTGTTGTTTTTTAGTTTTATTTCTTGTTTTGTATTGCTAAGGGACTAGCAATATGTAAGTTTAGGGGTGTGATAAGCGTCGAATGTTACACATTCAAGCCCCTTAACTTATATATGTTAATTCCTTAGCATTGTTATTTGTTTGATTTTGTGTTGTTTTAATTTTTTCAGGTTTTAAATAAAGATGCAATTAATTCCATTAATTTTGGGCTTAAAGTACACTTTGAGAAGACCTAGAAGATATGTTTAAGCATAACCAATCATAATATAATACATATATGATGTGGTTAAGTTTAATCAAATCAAGTGAAGGATTAAATCGGAATTTCTCTACTAAGAGTCAAAATCGGATTGGATTCAAATTTGTATTCTGCATATGTCTCAGTGTTTAGATCATAACTTTTGCGTCATATATTAGATTGCAATAAAATTGGTGGCGTTGGAAAGCTAATAAAAACTCCAACAAATATGTCAGAAATAGCTTTTCCTAAATTCGGACTTTTACTATGTCAAAATCTCCCCAAAATAAAAGACCACATCACCGGTCTACACAGATAGGGGTGACACTGGGGATCACTGAATGGATGAGGCTGCTCGACGTGTGCAGGTAGACGTTCCCGATTTTCATGGGAAGTTAGAACCTGATGTATTCCACGATTGGATCATGGTGGTGGAAGATTATTTTGAGTGGTCCGGACTCTCACTGGATAGACAAGTCCGGTTTGTTAAGATGAAATTGAAAAATCAGGCTCATGTCTGGTGGCACAGCGTGGAGGAACACTTGCGCCGTCTCAAACAACCAGCCATTACAGACTGGGATGAGATGAAGTTGAAGCTTATGGAGAAGTATCTCCCGACCGATTACGAGGATTCTCTACTTGAAGAGTTGATATTGTTGCGGCAGGGTGTTGGGCCACAAATGGTACAAACCCAAGTGTAGGTTTTCGTAAGTAATAAATTCTCGGTAAGTACGAGATCGATCCACATGGAATGGTGGATACTAAGTAAAATTCCTATTATTGTGCAAAAAAGTAAATTAAATGGATTTTCCCACTAAAAAGTGGAGCAATGGATAGATGATAAACTAAAATAAAATTAACTAAACTAAATTAATTAAAAGAAAAATTAAATGAAAACACTAAGACTTCAGGGATCCACCTAGCAATTTAAATGTGGAGTTTAATCTTGTTAATTCTTTAGGATTTGCATGGTTTGGAGCTTCCAAAACACTTCTCTAGTGTTGAATTTCGTTTGGAAAAGTTTTGGTAAGTTTCCTAAAACCCTAACTTTTCGGTATTTAATTTTAATTGAATTTTTATGTAGAGTTAATGCTATTCGGTTAATAATATTATGATTGGGGTAGCGTTTTGGTGATTTTGGTATAAGATTGGAAACTCTAATTTGATGGGTTAAATTAATTTAAGGTTTTAAAGTGTTTAAAACCTATATTGTTAATTTGTGGATCAATTATGATTATAGTGATGATTAATCCCCAAATTAGTTATGGGTTTTGTAAAAAAATGAGTATTTATGGGGATAGGTTCTATGTTAGTAAAAATAAATAATTACGGGTATTTAGTTTAAATTGTATTTGTGAAGTTAAACCCCAAGATTTTCTTATGGGTTAATGTTATTTTAAATGTGTTAATGATTTAAGTTAATAAGATAGTAATTATTGTAAAAAGATTAGTGAATGTTAATTTAGAATTAATGTTAGTATAAAAGTGTTAGTGAAATTAATTGTGGGTTAGTAATTAATATTATGAGTAAATAGTTAAATAGTGATTTTAATATCTAAACCTTAGTAAATATTTCGGGTTAGTATTGTTTGAGTTTTAGTTAGTATATAGGATTTTTAATAATATAAAAAAAAATAAAAAATAAAAAGGACTTGTTGAGTAAGTTAAGTAAACTTAATTGATAAGTTTTGTTCAAACTTCATCAGCAAGTTTCTTCTTTTTATAAAAACCAAACATTTCTTTCAAATCTTTTATTTAATTCTTTTATTCTCCCTGCCCGATACCCCTTTGTTCTTTCTTCCTTTCTATTCCTCTTCCTTCTTCGTTTCTTTTTCTGTTCTTTTTGTCGCCCGAAACAGAGACATAGAGAGAATGAGAGACTGAAAATGAGAGGGAGATCGAGAGACTGAGGGGGGAAAGAGAGAGTCAGGGAGCATGAGATAGGGGGGGAGACTGTGAGATCGGGAGAGAGGGGGGTTCGTGAGTGGGTGACCCGACGGGGCGGTTCGTGGACCCGTGAGCCCAGGAGCTCCGATCCTCCATGATCGGCGGCTGGGATTGAAATCCGGCGATGGAGGAGCTCTGATCGTGAAGCCGTGAAGTCCGTGCGACCCACCAGACCTGCAACCCGATCCTCTGAAGCCGTGAATCATTGAACCCGAGTGAGACCCGGTTCTCCATGGCGGTTTTTCGGCGATGTCCGGTGGTTCCAGCAGTGGTTTCCAGCGAGTTGTGACCTGTGTGCAGCAACCCAGACGAAGACCCGAAGCCCCTGACCCAAAACCCGACTCGTCAGACCCGAGAGGAAGACCCGGTTTTTAAGCTTTTTCCGGCGACTTTTCCGGCAGAATCAGTGGCTTTTTCGGTGGATTTTCTATGAAAATCCTTGGGGTAATTTCTTATAGCCTATGATGTTTTATTTTTAGGGGTTAATTTGCTTATTATGGAATTAGGGTTTGATTAATTTGGGGCTTTTCAAACGATTGTGTTTAAATAGGTTGATTGAGTGTTTGTGGTACTTTGTTTTCTGTTCTTGGCTGATTCAGTGGGTGTATGAGTGCTTTGGCAAATTTGAGTTCATGTGTGTCTTAACCGATTAAGTAGTGTTTGGATTTATGATGCTTTTGGACAAATGGTTTTGAGGTTAAAATTGTCTCTGTTGTTGAATGTGATGGACTGATTTGTAGGTTTGGTTTAGTTTCCTATTTGGACCGATTCAGTGAAGGTTATGCATTGATAATCTTGAGTTTGGGTCTCTGTTTTAGTGGTATTGAGTATTGTGGTTCCTGTTTGTTGATCTTGGCTGAAATACTATTATTTGTTGATGGGTGTTTTGGAGATTTGTTTTGGGTTGTTTCAATTGGATAGGTATTGGAATGTTATTTGGAGGATTGTGCTGTGAAACTGTTTATGGGTTCTTTGGCCGACTATGTATTGTTTTGGTTAGCCGTGAATATGTAATTTTGGAGTTTTAGTGTTCACTGTAGGTGGACCTGTTTTACTATGCTAGAATCTTTTTGAGTGTTGGATGATTAGAGGATTTTTGACCAATTTCTAAGATTATAGGATTGTGAGCTTTAGGGTTGGCCATGTTCATGTTTTTAGTGTTTAAAAGGATCCTGGAATAATTTAGGAGTGAGGGTTTTGGATTGGGTATATTATGGATTTGATGTTGTTTGAGGAAATTGGTGAGTTGGTGGGTAAAATAATTTTAGTTGATTCTTTGGCTAGGGGTTTTGGCTGTATTTTTGTTGAAATTTCTAAGGGTTGAGGATTTGGTCTATTAAAGTAGTGATGCTAATTTATGAATATAAATTATGCTGTAATTGGATAGAGATTTTGTATATAGAATAAACATATAGGATAATTTAGTTTAAGTCTTAGAATTAAAATTTCAGAACGCTCTGCTAAATTTATCCTCGTGTTTTATTTAGGTAAAAGCTCGACCCTGACGTCAATGACAAATCCAGGTAAGGGGATACAACACTGAAAAACCCCCAACAAGATTTTATTATAAATCTTTTGAAAAAGTGTTGGGGAATTTTACAAAGCGTTGCTCATGTGATTTTTAATGCCAAGCTTTACTACTCATATGATATTGTTTAAGACTTTTGAGCATAAATCACAGTTTTGGTTAAGAGCATTTTTAAGAATTATGATTTATGCATAATTATAGATAAGACTAAGAGCATTTCAAAATTATGAATTATGCATACTCACAGATATGATTAAGAGCATTCTAAAGTTATGATTTATGCATAATTACATATATGATCAAAAGTATTTCAAAGTTATGAATTATGCATACTTACAATGATGAAAAAGAGAGTATTTGAAAGATATGACTATAGAGCATTCCAAAGAATATGACTCTATTCATGAATACAGTTTTAAAAGAAAAGAGAATCTAAAGTTAAATTCTGCACATGACTACAGTTATGAAAGCGGCTCTTACAGTTTTGAAATAAAGTATACAGATAAAGCAGAGCCTACAGTATTACAGAAAACGTTCATGTGCAGTAATTGTTTAACCCTGAGGCACTATTACAGTTAGGATTGGTACCCATAGGGTAGCATGGCAAGCATACCATAAGTTGGTGTGTGCTACCAGCCGAGGTTGGCCTTCACCTAGGGAAGATCCCCAACTCGGAACGGCTCTCCCCTGTGACGACAGGCTGAGTCCATAGGTCTGTGTGACAAAAGCCAACGTGCTCCGCTCACGGGTAACAGCGGTTTAGAGTCTGTAAAGGGTTAAACCACAAAGAAAGGATTAAAGAGAAAACTGATAAAAAGAATTTACTGAATCATTATAAAATCTGTTTAATTGTTCATCTTGTTAATCTGCATAAACTGTCATTCTTATACCATTATTCATATTCTTCAAATTCTATTTAATTGTTCATATGCTATGCCACCTGTCCTAAAACAATACATTTCATTTTATGAATCATGCTTTAATATGTGTTTTCTTATAAAACTTAAACAGCCTAGCATATCACTTCTCAGACAATTTTTCATAACTTGAATCTCCAACTTATACTCAGTCTAAAATCACATAACATATTTATACTTCTAAACATCATCGTAATTTTAATATATATTCAAAAACACTTAATTCATCTAAAATAAATTAAAAATCAACATGCTATTGGTTTAGGTTATAAATCAATTTACATTATGCAATTCATCATATGTGAAAATAATTCTTATCAGTATGAAGAATAAATCTGTCATTATGCATGATTAAAGATTATGGCATAAAGGTTTATAACATGTTTTATTCCCCTGGTGTTGTATTTTCTTTACTGAGTTGTCGAACTCACCCCTTTTTCCTCCACCCTTTTCCAGATGACAACAGTAAGACGAAGTCTTTTCCTTGTAAGGGCGTAGACCTCGCTAAGAGCAATAATTCGTGATGAACCGGCCAAACCCTAGTTGCATAGTATGTTTTGTTTTTTTTTTATTGGAGTTCATGACCTTGTAAAGGATTATTAATAGAAAGGTATAAAAATAGGAAGTTTAAAATTTATATGTTGTAATTGCACGCTTCCATTTGAATGGAATTAGTACTTAAACTCACGTTTCCCTTATTTCCCAAAACGGGGGCGTGACACCTTCAGCTGGAGACCTAACGACCACATATTGCACTGATTCCACTAAATAATAATTGATCCTTGATTTGTTTTTTTTTTCCTGTCATCCTCTACTTTATTGATGTCGGAGCTGTTTGGTAAGTAAGTGTGAAATAAATATTTATTTGAATAGTAGTAAGAAGTGATTGATGTGATATAAAATTGGTGAATATTTTATGGAAAAGTGAAAAAAATTTGTTTTGTAGTGGGTTTTTTTATTTGAATAGTAATAAAAAAATTATTGATGTGATGTAAAAAGTGTAAAAAAGTTAGAATGTTTTTTATTTGATTTTTTTGAAAAAAGTGAAAAGGGAATTAGAAATTTTACAATTGGTTGCCAAACAGCTCCCAATTAATCATTCATATGCTAAGAAAAACTAATAACAATTGTAGAAAGTGTTAATATAAAAAATATAACCAAGAGGCCAAATGGCTATTGAATTGTTTGTATAACTACATTTTTTTTGTATTGAATTGTTTCCTAATACAACAAAAATGCCTATTTGTAGGCCATATACATGTACAATATAAGAAATGCAAACTGCATGTTAATGATAAGATTTTGGCATTATTACACGATTAGATTCTGATATCATATGATAAGAAAATATCTAATTGAAGAATAGAAAGGAAATCCTATGGATTCTAATGTCCCCTCAAATTCCAAGTGGAAGCTTGAGTTTAAATTGCCCAAAGGCCCCTTTTTTCACGTTATGTGTGTGTGTGTTTTTCTTGATCTTCTTCTTTTTTTTTTATTTTTTTATGTAGGACAAAATATACCCATATTTTCGGTAAAAACAAAATAGAAAAAATGTCAAAAATAATACCACTTCAAAAAACCGGGTATTTAGTGACGTGTCAAATTGGACACGTCACTAATTAGTAACATGTCAAATTCAACAAGTCACTAAAACAATTAGTGATGTGTGCATTTAGACACGTCCTAATTAGTGACGTGTCCAATTTGACACATCACAAATTAATGGCATGTACATTTTTGGCATGTCCCTAATTAGTGACGCACCAAATTGGAATGTCACTAATTAGCGACGTGTCAAATTTGGCACGTCACTAAAGTTTACACGTATTTTTAATTTATAAAAAATCAGAGTGAAATTTAAATAATTAGTGAAGTGCCAAATATGACACGTCACTAATTAAATTGACGGGTAACTAATTAGTGATGTGTTAAATTTGACACTTCACTAAATGTCACACCTATTTTTAATTTTTTTTTTCTTTAAATATATGGAAATTTAAATAATTGGTGACGTGTCAAATTTGGCACGTCACAAAAAAATAATTAGTGACGTCAAATTGGACACATTACGAATTCATAGAATTACATAATGTAGTGACGTGTCCAATTTGACACAACACTACATTTAGTGATGTGTCCAATTTGACACGTCACTAAATTAGTGAAATGTGTGTTCATGTTCGGCTCAATTTTTTAAAACTCGAGCGAGTTCAAGCTCGAGCTCGTTGAGAATGCTATTCAAGTTCATAACCTAACTCGATCTCTAGTTGAGCTGAGCTTGTTGAGTAACCCAGATTAATAGAATCATCAAATCAATCCTGGTGTATTACTTCGATTGATCATAGTGCATTAGTCTAATTGATTATGATACGATCAAATTGACACAATTGAAGGTTTTATCGAATATGTAATTCATCTTAGTGCATCAGTCTGATCTATTGTGATACGAATGTTCGATCGAATGCCCGATTAATCCTAATGTAGTAGTCTGATCGATTCTAGTGTATTAGTCAAATCGATCGTGATAGAGTTCGATCAATTCAACTTGACACAGTGAATGTTCGATCTAACATGCGATTGATCCTAAGTACTAGTCCGATCGATCATGATAGGATCATAGGATCGATAGAATCATCCAATCGATCCTGATATATTATTCTGATCGATCATAGTGCATTAGTCTAATCGATCACGATATGATCAAATAATTGATCAAACTTGACACAATTGAAGGTTTGATCGAATATGTAATTCATCCTAGTGCATTGGTTCGATCTATTATGATACGAATGTTCAATCAATCAAACTTGACACAGTATGACGTACCCCCTCTAACAATAACTACTATTCTATTGCCAATGTTTAATGTCCTCTCTTAAACTACAAAAAATTAAAAATATCACTCCAATGACAAAAATAATCTTCATAAAAATTTTATATATATTTGCTTTAAAAAAATTTATGTCATTTTTATCTTTTTGCTAGTTTTAGAGGAACAATATTTATTTATTTTTATTTTTTAATTTGGATGGGGCATTAACAATTTGACAGTAGTTTGAGAGAAATATGTGAACTCTTCTTAAATTTTTATATAGCTCGTAAGAAAAAGAACACATAATATTTTTTATTTAAGAAGGGATTTATTATGGATTTTTTATTAGGTTGAATTTTCTAATGATGATTTACTATGGATTTTCATATATATGCCGTATAAGAATTATAAGAACATGTATATATATACGAAAAAAGTCTATCATATATATATATATATATATATAACCGTGATCAAAATTAAATCTCTCAAATGGCTTAAAGACAGAATTGGAATCTAAAAAAGAAAAAGAATAAATATTTGCTGCCTGTTATAGAAAGGAAAAGAAAAAAAAATGGAAAAATATTCATTTTTTATTAAAATAATTTTTTATATGAAAGTTTAAATATACAATGGCATTATTATTTAACCTTATAACCTTTACAGTTCTACAGTTTTCATGCTGATCGACTCCTGTAGGTACATGACATGCGCCTTCTGACACAGTCAATTATTAAGCGATGGCTCAATCGGAATCCCATCATCGTGGTAAAGGCCATGTCACATGGAACTATCAACTATGGAAGCAAGACAACAAATTTTTTACTGATATAAATTTTACAGTAAAACTTTAAAAAGGTGAAATGAGGGGATGTTTAGGAAAGTTTTAAGAAGTGTTTTAAGTTTTAAAATAGGTAAAAATTGAGAATTTATTTGGTAGGGTTATATTTGTGAAAAGTTGCGAATTAGTTTGGTAAAGTTTTTGAAAGTGTGTTTTGTAAAATTTTAAAATTGATAAATATTTTTATAAACTAAAAAAGTTCAAATTAAAAATTCAATAAAAAGTATTGCACCATGGTGGCAATGTTGTCAACGTCATGGTGATCTAACAGCCACCATGGGGCTACAATCACAGTCTAGTTGCCATTGCGGGGTCGCCAAACAATAGTCATCGCCATCAGTTGGCCACAGCACTACCCCATTTTTTTTACTTATTATTTTTACTATTTATTTTTCATACTTATCAAAAAATAACTATTTATTTTTCATACATGTAATTAGCAGCCCTTATTCCTGAAAAAAATAAAAAAAAAAAATAAATTGCATAGACAATTTGAACCTTAAAAAAAAATATAATCTTGAGTTATTTTTGAAAAATGTTTTGTGTTTCATTTTTGAGTTAAATACCTAATTGTCCCTTGTGGTTTCAAAACTTTATTTTTTGCTCCCTGAGTTTTCATTTCTATCATAGGAAGTACCTGTGCTATGGAAAAATAAGAAAATGGTACATCCATCCATTTTTCTGTCCAAAACTAACAGATTGCCACGTCATCCAACACGTGTCGGGGTAATATTGCGACACATGTCCCCAGATGCAACGTCTGCGCCACGTTAACGCTAACTTGTTGTTTGACATATGTATATGAATTATGTAACTTAGAACCCCATGTGGTTTTATAAATTTCATGATGTACTCCATGTGGTTTCAATAAATATTATAAATGGTACATTGGTTTTTTTTTATTTTAAGGGTTTTGAAAAAAAAAAAATTGTAGTGGCCAAACCACCCCCAAGGGCCATGGGGGTGGTTCGGCCACCCTCAAAATTGGCCTAAGCCACCCCCTTGGCCAAAATGCGGGTGACCAGCCACCCCTACAAATATATATATTTATTTAAATCCTTAAAATAAAATAAAAATAATTTGGTAGCCACGTCAGCGCTGACGTGGCACTAACCTTGCATCTGGGGATAGGTATCACAATATTACACTAACACATGTTGGATGACATGACAATCCGTTAGTTTTAGACAGAAAAATGGACGGAGGTACCATTTCCGTGTTTTCTCATAGCATAAGTACCTCCTATGATAAAAATGAAAACTCATGGGGCAAAAAATAAAGTTTCGAAACCATAGAAGTGTGCAAGGCATTTAACCCTTCATTTTTTTTTATAAGAGTTTTGTAGTTTGCTTTGAAAAGTTTGATAGTGGTAGGGACCACATATGAAAATCCATTGGGACATGGGTTTGTGGGACCCAATGTACATCCCACAAAGAGTAATTCTATCATAAAATGATTCTTGCACAACCTACTTACACAATGGAAAATGTTAGATTTACAACACCAATACAACAACTGTACAACAATCTCTCACATGAGAGTGGGTCTCACATATTGGGGCCCACCCTCATATGAGGGATTGTTGTACAGTTGTTGTATTGATGTTGTACAAGAATCAAATCCCTTACACAATTCCTATACAACTCAAGACACATTAGTGGGACCCACAGGTATTTGAGAAGAGTTTTTTGCATTTAAAAAGCTAGTGAAAAGGCTTTTCTAAAATTTTACGAAACAAGCCCTCATATTTTCAAACTGCAAACGAAAGACTATACTTTTTAAAACGCATGATTTAAAAGGTGAACCACAGTTTTGATAATTGCATTTTTTAAAAATTGCATTTTCATTAACAATATTTGTAAATATTACTTTTACAAATAGCATGTTTTTTTTTTGTTTTATTATTATTATTATACAAATGACATGTTTTGAAACCAATAACTAAATGGGCACTTAATTTAGTGAAAAAGACAAACATGCCATTCAAAGAAGAAAAATGATTATTTAGAATTAAAACCCAAGTTAGATGGCCCCACATGAAGACCTTGAAAACGGATAAATAAATAATGATAGATTTTTTTTTTTTTCAAATGCAAAATAAAATTATGTGTTACCTTTTTTATTTTTTATTTTTTTGGCAATTTTTCAATATTAGCTTGAGCGATGTCCCATACGGTGAGGTTTTTTTTTGTTGAAAGCCATCTTGTCGACTCGAGGGTAACCAACGAAATTCTTTGCTGATCCGAAAGAATTGGAATAGAAATGAAGAGGTGTATCCCCATCGGCATTCTTCTCATTCAAAAGGTTGCTGAGACACGATTTTTCTAAGAAAATTTCAATGATCCCCTCTAAACGAAAGTGGGGAGCTCTTTGATACCAAAATGGAGTACATTCCAACCTCTGTTATCAACCAGTTCGCAACAATCTGGACACCTTGATACAATGAGAGACACTATATGAAGAGTTGAGCTGCAATATGAAGAGTTGTCCTTCCCTTTGTGTCTTTCATGTATGCTACATCCTTATCTTTATCCAACAACATTCTTGCTAAGTCATCACGTTCGAACAAGTATGCAGCGAAATGCAGCGGAGTCCAACCATTATTGTCGACTATTCTACTTATACCTTCAATTTTATCTAGAATTCTTCTTATGATAATTATACCTAAAATAATTAAAATATGTTAAATGTACGTAATGACACCATTAGGAATAGTACTTGTCAGGAGATTGAAAAAAGCATCCTACTTTATGATGATAATTGAATCTCAATCTAATTTATTATTAATATTTAGTTTCTACTTTCTTCATAAAAATCAGATATTTAACAATTATAATCTCATATATAATCACATTCTTAACTTGTAATAATAGGTTAAATATGTAATAATAATGGGTTAAGTACTCATCCAACCATACCCATGTAATACCCGTGCATGATTCAACACATAACGTTAAGGTAATAAACCTAGATGTTTTAAATCCACATGATGCATGCTTAATCATGAAAATAGTATCTTAGTAATAATATGAAAGGCTAATATCATTACAAGAAGAGATAATTGCATCATTGGTCATTGAGGTTGCCTAAATTACAAATCACTCATTGTGGTTCAAAAAGTTCATGGAGGGTCCTTGTGGTAAACATAATTACAAATCAATCCATGAACACGTTTTTCATCCACCAAGTTAACAGATTCCGTTAGTCAGCCACGTTACACCCAATAGGAAGTCAACACGTGTCCATTACAATAAAAAAAAATGTAAAATCTAATAAGAATATAAATAAATAAAACAAAAAAAAAATTGTTTTAAAAAAAAAAAAAAAAAAAATACTAAAGGGGTGGCTGCTGGTTGGGTAGCCACCCCTTTGGTGGTGGCCGCGTGCCACCCTCATAGGTGGCTGGGGGTGGCGCGCGGCCACCCCAAAGGCCTTCTAGGGTGGCCACCCCCAAAGGTGGTCGGGCGTGGCTGCCCAATCGACAGCCACACCTTCAGTATTTTTTTTTCTTTTTCTTTTAAAAAAAACAAATATTTTTGTTTTATTTATTTATATTTTTATTAGATTTTATATTTTATGGACACGTGTCGGCTTCCTATTGGGTGTGACGTAGCTGACTAACAGAATCTGTTAACATGGCAAATGGAAAATGTTGTTCAATGACTGATTTGTAATTTAGTTTACCACAAGACCTTCCATGAACTTTTTAAACCACAGTGAATTATTTAAAATTTAGGTCAACCCTAGGGACTAATGGTGCAATTATCCCTTACAAGATAAGATCGTGTAACGCCCCTAAGAATTAACTAACATGAAGTTAACTCGATGCGCCTCCCAATACCTACTTACAACGTAAATAAGTCCTAAGAGATCTATCTAACTAGTTAACTTTTTATAAAATAAAAATCGAAAATAATTGTAACTTAATACAATATAGCATATCTAAATAATTATATTAGTCATTAAAATCCAGAACAAACACTAAATCTCCCAATAGAAATAACTTAAAAACTAAAGTGTTACAATTCCCAAAATAAACTCAAATCATCAATAAGTAGTAAAAAAAAAAAAAACACTCCAAAGATGATAAAAATCTAAAATAAACATTAAATATCATGGTTGAGTCATAATAAGATAAATCAAATAAAGGATATCGATCATCTCGCTACGCGTGTCATCATCACCATCCCAAATGCCCTGCAACCACTCTGAGTCTAGCTCCTCAAAGATGTTCCAGACTATATCTTCCGCAAGTACAAACTGTCGCTAAGGGCTTCCCATCTAGCTACAAAACACAATTGTGTTTCAAAGGTGAAAAGGGAAAGCAAGTGTAAGTACACGACTTAGTGAGGTAAAATCACTTGTAAGGCAATTATCCTTTTTGCAAACTCATAGTTTTATAAAAAAATTATTCCACATTAACACATATCATTGTGTAAGGCAGTTGATATCAATAAGAAGTATCCAATGCAATATAGATATGATAAATTCTAATCATATCGCCATAGCTCAACTCTATATGGTTTATTCAAACTCTTATCCCTTTTTGATAGGGTTTGCACGTTCTCAAAAGAACCTGTGTTACAACATCGGTGCCCCAATTTGCACAAACTAGCAGCCATCATCACACAACCCAATCGATATAATATAGATGACTTTTGCAAAGAGTCACATATCAATTGAATAAAATTATTGTAAAACCTTTATGCTCATAGCCAAAGACATTAATTGAACGAAGAGTCATTTTACTATAATATTTTTATATTTCCAAAAGCTACAATTCTTTGAAGATTGTTTTTGAATAAGAAGTTTGTATTTTAAGGGTCTCAAATTATTCAATTGTGATAATGATTCAATGATTTAATCCCTATAAATGGCTTCTATATTTGGCGTTCAAATAAGAGGCATTTCTTTTGAACTAATAATTTCTTTCAAAATACTATTTAAATGGAGGCTTTGATCTAATATCTTGTGAATATTGAATGATATCTTTATATATATATAGTTGACTTCTTTCAAGAGTCGCATATTAATCGCATAAAAAACTATTTTAAAACCGCATGTTTGGATGCAAATAAAATACAAATTCTACTTGCTACAGTGTTCGGGTTTTTTTTTTTGAAATCTAAATATATAATACAACCAGCATTTAACCAGATACTAACCCGAATTCACCCCGAATTTCAAGCTCGAATTTCCCAATTCCAAGGCAAATTTTCAATTCCAACGCATGTCTTGGAGTGGGCGCCCAGATCACATCGATTGGGAAGTGATAGCTGTACATGGACATCACGCACGAATCACCTGACGCGTGCCCACTTTCTTCGCCACCCAACACCGGTGGAGAGTGCGCGTCGTCGCCCCCTCCGGACCCCAAGTTTTGGACCTCGTCCTCGGCTGGAATCCGGTGTTAGGAGGGGTTGTCGAAGGATGCAGCGATTATGAAGACGGGCCTGGCGGCGACGAGGCTGCTGACGATCTGGCCCTAGGGGCCTGTGAGGGAGATAGAGAAGCCGTTGGGGACAGGGAAGGACGTGGTGCCTAGGAATGAGGTGGTGGAGATGGAGAGGATGTTGAAGCGGCCGTGGAAGGTGACGGTGGCGCCGGGAGTTGGGGAGGGCTGACAGAGGGTAACATTGGCAACGGTGCCGGAGCCGATGAGGAACAGATGCCCATGTTCTTGCGGCAGCAGAAGCGGAAAATAGCCACAACGATGTCGCTTCCCCCGAGGACCTTGAGAACATTTTTTGCTCCAAACCAAAAACATTACTTGAACCAAGAGTTATTTTCCTATAGTATTTTCATGGTCACTAATTTGATAAGTTTGTTCGCCAATGTTCTATTTTTGAATAATTAAACCTTAATCTCAAGAATATTTATTTAGAGAAATTCGGCCCGTTAAAGAACTTTATCATTTTAGCACACAAGATCAACCCATTCACGTGTCACATGATCAAATGAAAAATTAATATATCTTATATGTTAATATGGAGCAACACCATAATGGAGGCTCTTATGGCTATCGTATTGTTACAACTATTATGAATAATCTTTTTTCTTTTTAATGCAAATATTAGCTTCCCATAAGCAGTTTCAAACAAGGTCTTGCATGTTAATCTTTTCTTTAACGATTTTTAATTTTTTAAATAGTGAAGCAACCGTTAGTAGATGTAAAAGAAAAAAAAATTAAAAATAGGTTGCCAAATTTATTTCATAAAAGATTATGAATTATAAACTATGGGATTCCTTTTTTCAAATGTTCTTCATAATTGTAATGATTTATTTGTTTATTTTTTTATTAGTTCTCTTTTATTATAGATGCGGCATTTGGACAAGTCACTTGCATTTGTAACTTTCAATATTTATAATACATTTGCATAAATAAATAGTATGGTGATTTACCCTCTAGGCACTCCAATAATATTACTAGTTTTTTAAACCAATAATTTCTTTTAAAATACTAGTTAAATAGAAGCTTTGATCTAATATGTTGTAAACATTGGATGATACATTGTGTTTTATATTTTATTTAATTTGCTTGAGCTTGGAGGATGATACCTCTTCACTTGTTATTTTACGTAAGTTTTTATAATTGCCTTTTGCCAAGAGTCACATATTAATTATATAAAAAAGCTTCGCAAAACCTCATCCTCCTGGCTAAAGACATTACTTGAACCAAAAGTTTTACATAAAAAAATAAATAAAAAAAAAAAAGAATAAAAGTTTTTATTTTAAGGGTCTCAAGCTATTGATTCAAGGACTTAGTCCCAATAAATAACTTATATATTTGACATTCATATAAGAGAATTTCTAGAGCAAGAAAATATGATGACTAGAAAATGTACGATAAAACTTATGTTGGTGATGATAAAATTGATTATCCTCGTAATACTTGAAGTGGATGCTAATGACCCTACGACTCTCTTTTATGTTTCCACTCCATTGCCAACCAGCCTTCATCCCTTCAAACTTGATAACGAGGGTATGAATTATATCAATATTTGCCTTGGCCTTAGGACAGTTAAAAAGTGTGGAGAAACACTGGGTATGGAGTTTTGTGTTGCTAAAAAGCTTCTTCAATGCCTTTTTAAGGATCCAAAGCATCCTAAACATCATCCATAGCCTTGAAGCTCTTCAAAGAAAGTGCTTTGTTTATTGTATCAATAAATTGAATTTTGGCCGGGATCATGCAAACTGTATAGTACGTTGCTATGAAGATAATATGAAGAAGAAAAACTGATCGAAATTCTATATCTAGAATCGATGAGCTCCAATTTTGGTAAGGTTTCCAACTACTTCTCTATTTTTCTATTCACGGATATGAATATATACACTTATGAAGAAGATATTGTTCCACAATATTTGTGAATCAATATTTTCTTATATTATAAAAAAAATGCTTAAATACCTTTTTCCCTCTCGTAGTTTAAAAACTTTATTTTTTACCTCTCTGGTTCATTTTGTATCACAGATAATACCTAATTTATGGCTAAAGACGAAGATGATACATTCATCAAACTTCCATTCAAAAATTTACGGAAGTCCACGCCAGCACCCTTAAGAAACTGGCATGTGTCCTATGCCCCATTAAAAATAAAATTAAAAATTAAAAAAAATAAAACTAAAAATCTAAAAATATTGAAAACATTAAAAAAAATAAAAACTTTTTAAAAAAACTTTTTGAGAAAGAAAAAATAAGGGGTGGCTCTTTAGGCAAAATGGGGGTGGACGAACCAACCTCATGACCCTTGGGGGTGGTTTGGCTACTCCTAAGGGTCAAACCCTAAGGCCGGCCAAGTTTATTTTTTCGGTCGCCCCCAGACCGGCCATGGGAGTAGCTCGAGCCACCTTTTTTTTATTTTATTTATTTTTATTTTAAATAGGGCATAGGACACGTGTCAGTTTCTTAAGGATACTGACATGGACTTCCGTCAATTTTTGGAAGAAGGTACTATCTTGTTTTTATTCATAAACGATGTATCATCTATGATACAAAATGAACCTCAGGAGAAAAAAATATTGTTATACCACGTGGGAGTCAAATGTATTTAACTAAAAAAAAAAAAAAAAAACTTTTAACATTTTAATAGATTTTCAGGATAGCAATAGATAGAAGGTTCATTCTCATTTTTTTTCTTTAAAAAATTATATTTAATCTCCTTAATCTAACACGTTTATGATACTTAGCTCCTTCATATTACCATTTCATTGCGATTGACATACTCCGTTAAATTTGTGTATTAGAGTGGATGGAAAGTTGCATGTGTTATTCGACTTAAAATACTTAAATTACTCTTCTATCACCTTTATCTATTTTGCTTTCTTTTTCTTTTTTTAACAAAATGATAATTTGAGCATTTCAAGTTAAAATTTTGTGTGTGCCATCTTGTACCGAACTTTCTATCAATTTTAATGCTACAATCTAAAAGATGGTGTAAGTAGCAACAAATTGTAGTTTTGAATGAGCAAATGTCAAAAATTGAAGTTTGGAAGTATTTTTGCTAAAGAGATGTCACCTTGGGAGGGTCAAGTGTAATTTTTCTTTCTTTATTTTTATTCTCATCACATTGCGACTTGTTGCCCATTCCCCATGTTATCTAATTTATGTACACCAACATTGTCTCACTTCTTGAATTTGTATTGGTGGTTTCAAGGTGGCTAAGATGGCACTATAGGTTGGTGAGCGGAATCTTGAATAGTTGGATTGTATGGATAACAACTCCTAGTTTTATTGCTCACTTTATCTATGTCTCTCTTAAGTTACAAGAATATTGATGTATATTAAGTTACAAGAATATTGATGTATATAAACTTTTACATGATTTTGTATTTGAATAATGGTTACGGGCATGATCGACCCCAATAATGTATTATTTTGGAGTTGTCTATGTTATTAGGCTATACGTGGGTTGATAACAACTATGTTAAATTTTTGGTTATTCGTGTTTAGATCTTGGAGATTTGGTAATTTGAATATTTCGACCTATGTTCATCATTTTATAATATGCCCCCACTACTGAAAAAACTTAACAGAAGATATAAGCATCATAGATTCATCTTTTATCCGCAATTAGAAGTATTCCAAAACATTAAAGAAACAAAAGAAAAAAAAAATACAAAGAATCTACTTAAGGCGAGCTTTCATGGGTAGTAGCTAGGAGTATACACCGGTTGTGGTTATTTCTTTGTAACTGCAACCGCAACCGGGATATCTGGTTATTCCATTTAAATAACCGCAACCGCAATCGATCAGTTGCAGTTATTACCAATCGCCGATTATTCGGTTATTAAAAACCGGTTATCAACCTGATAACCGGTTTTCATACATTGTTGATTTTTTTCAGGTTTTTTTTTTTAAAAAAAAAAAAAAAAATCTAATTCGAACCATTCAATATTCAATGTTAAATAGTAAACACTATTGGACGTGCATAATTTTATTTACTATTCACCATTCATTCATCTCAATGAACTTACAATCAAGTCCATAGATTAAATAAAATGATTGCAAAGAAAATCAAACAAACAAATATTATAAAATATAATGATAATTGTATTGTAATTAAAATATGATGACAATTCAAAAAAATACAAAACCTTCATATTAAAAAACTTAAGATGATTCATTCCTTGAATTTAAAGGTTGAGTTTGAGGCTCATCTACAATAAAAATAATTATTTGTATATATATCAACCAGTTACAGGTTTTTTAAAATCCTAAAACCGGTAATTACAACCGAGGTACCTGGTTATCCGATTGCTGTTGTTTTTTATTTTATCGGTTTTTCAGTTAAAGATTATTGACGGTTATTAACGGTTAATAACCGTCCCACGTATGAACCCTTAATAGTAGCTATCACCCCTTTACCGAAAGGGGAAGGTGGGTCTCCCCCTCTGCGAGGGAGACATAGCGGGTAGGTTAATTTCTCTCTCTCTTATTTGGTTCAAGTGGGTTAATTTCTTTTGCTGAGTAATTTTTTTTATTATTATATGCAATTGTGTGATACAATGGATGCATAGATAATGGGAGGAGGGAGCATCGGAAAACCCACAGAAGGGGGAAGTAAGAAGTTCACTGTTTTTGTGTCACAAATACTGTAATGTCATTTTTTTTGTTTTTTGGAATTATTTTCATCTTTGGATGTTGGCATCAACGTAATTAAGGAAAACCTTAGACCCCTCTTGACGTAATTGTTGTTATGATACATAGCTAATTTGTTATGTGGCTGGCATCAACAACATGCCACGTGTGTATAAAATGTCCCCTCATTGGTAAATACTAACCGAGGTTTTTCATCTATACGAAGAAAAAAAATGCTCAAAAAAAAAATGCAAAAAAGAAATCAGAAAAAAAAAAAAAAAAAAATAGAGGGCAAAGTGGGTGGCTGCCCTTCAAGAAGGTGGGGGGGGGGGGGGGGGGAGGTATCCACCCATTCCACCCCCTCCTAACAGAGTGGGTAAAGGTCATGGTGGCTCTCTCACGATCCACTATCTTTTATTCAATTTTCACATGTAGGCTAGGGTTTTAAGACCTCTAAATCTTCTTCTCAATTCTGATTATGATGGTGCATTTAAATTGCGATTTCGTAAACAAAAAGTACAATTTTAAATCAAATCACAAAAAATGAACCGTTTAAGAATTGCGTTTTTAAAAAAATTACAATTTGAAAATGTAGAAAACTATTTTTTCAAATCGCAGGCAATGAGGTACTTTTTTGAAAACACAGAATTTTAAAGGCTAACTTGCGATTTTGCCAAACGCTTAACTGCATTTTCAAAAATCAGTTTTTCAAAATGTACATTTTAAAATCGTACTTTTTGAAATCGTAAGCTCAAATGGACCCTGAGACCAAGAGTATGGGCTATAATGCCTACGTACACAAAACTCCTCTAAATAGGCTTATGTTTCAAAGTGAAAGTAGGACTAGGTTTCTTGACAAAGTAAGACTTGAAAAACCTATGCGTTGTCGCCAATATACACGGCCACTTGGGGGATTACTTGTGCAATTAAGTCAAGCCCCTTAAGGGATAATTATTAGCTTGAAAATGGGACTTAAAAGGGAAAATAAAACTAACTCTAATATGTCTAGGACACTTGCCATCTCACGACTTGTCTTAAGTTGTTATTAATTATAATTTATTTCACTAAAAAATTGCAATTGAACTCTAGTATTTATTTTAATTACTCAAAACTCCGTGATACTTGGAAAGTAGGACTAGGACTATTACTAGGTTTCCTTGTCAATATAGGATTTGAAAAAGTCTAATTTTTACGTGAAATCAAATAATAAAATAAGTAAAAGATTCTGTTTAAAAAAAAAAATCGAAAATAAAATCACTACTAGAATGAGAAAAGAAATATTTCTTAAAATATCCCTCCTTAAAAACACTTTAAATAGCAATTCAAAAGGGGAAAACAATAGATTTTGAAATCTTTTCGAGTTGAGATGTTATGATCGGTTATGATACTCGTAGCAAAAGTTATGCTCAATTTATTGTGCTATGAGCAATATTGCTCTAATTATGCCTAACTCTATCAATTCTTGCAATTCTTGTATTGATCTTCTCTATCAAGATATTTCAACGCCATTTATCAATTAATTGCAAGAATTGCGATCGATTCGAACGGCCAATTTAAAAAGAGTTCCGATGAGATTCACATGCCCGAACAAGTAGGCCTTACACCTCATGTTGCCCAAACATCTGTCCAGACAAATGAGCCCCCCATCAAGGCCCTCTCTTGTTTGAGGTTCGAATAGGCTACAATTTAGTCAACGAGTTGCAACCAATCACAAAACTACGAGATGGGGTGTGGATGGTGAGTTATGTAGGGAATTTATGCCCAACAAAAATTTCCATCCGTCTGAGACACACAAAATCAAAACAAATAAAGCATAAAACAACCGTTGAGCAACGCACAAAAGAGTTCTCTCTAGTACTGTCGTTTCCTCCATGTGAGCCTTGCAATCTACATCCTCAACAACCCACTATAACATCGATCCTCTCTGCTGCTGCTGATGCTAATCTCAATTTAAAATAAATTGAAGCGAAAAAGAATAATCAACTGGCCAAAGAATCCAGTTCAACCATTCAGAAATTTAACAAACAAATTCATCAAAATATGTCAAAGGAAACTGCAATGTTCCAAAAACGAGATTAAAGGGAACACCAGCAAGCCCAGATCCATTACAGATGAAAGTATTTGAATCAATGTGAAAGGCATAAAAATAAAGCAAAAATCTCTGTTACTTGTTAGCCTTTTCTGCTAGGAATCATTTGACAATTTTCACAGCTCTTGCACGTTCAAACCTGCAAATTAACATGAAGGCCAGGAAAAATCAGCTGATTTGTCACCAAGAATGAACTCATCCCATTGGAACAAAACACGAATTGAAGCGTTGAGAAAAGACTAGAAAAGATGGGTCAATGGGTCATGCATGGGCAGTGGATCTCAGCCAAAAAATTAAAAAAAAAAAAAAGATTTTTTTCATACTGACCAGGAGGGAGAGACTGCTTCAACTTGTTAGCCTTCTCTTGGTCGAAGACGCAAAGCGTGTAGAGGTACTTGGAGCAACGGACCTTGAACTTGACAACACCTTTGCTCTTCTTGATCCTCACAGAGCGCGCATCTTTCCTTCTTGCAGTGACGATGAAATCTTTGATCTCGTGGATTTGCTTAGGCTGTGGGTTAAGCGACAGAGAACAGAAAAACACACTTCTGTAAAAACCAAGAAAAAATGACAACAAAAGAAGAAAGCGAAAAACCAGAATAATGCCGAGAAAGAATAGAGATGGAGATTGGAGAGTAGTACCATGTTGACAGAGAAAGCTAGAGCTGTTCCAAGCAAAACCCTAGCGAAGACAAGAATATATAAACTGGGCTATCTGGGTTTTAAACACCAATGGCGGCCCATTAGCTTTATCACTGAATTTGGCCCATGTTATTTTTGACCCGTCTTTCTGTATTTGGATTGAATTTGAGATTATTTACAATAAATAAATAAAAGATTTTAGATCTCGGTGAAGGAATTAAAAAGAAATAGATTTTTATTTTTATTTTTATTTTTTCAAATAAATGTATCTTTTTCTTTTGTAAGTAAAATGTGAGCAAACAAGTAGGGGAGGGGGTCATTTCCATGATCAAGCCAGATAGGCAGGCAGGAATAGAAGGAGATGAGAATGCAATTAAAAAAAAGAATTTGGAGGTGGCCCATTTTGTCACATTGTGGATATAGAAATTTGAACTTCTGGGAACTTTTCTAACCTTCCGGGAGGAAGCAGGAATGGTGTTGAAAATGTCATAAATAATAGGAACTGTTTTCTAGTCCACCGTGAGGTTTGGATGGTTGAGGGCCAGAATGACAATGAGAGACTCACCCTTTAGAATGAAATTGTTGAGGCTCAGCATTTGATCTGCAAGGAGAGCTACTAGCACTTTCCATGTATATTTGGGTCAAATGGGATATTAAAAAGGAATTTGACTTGGATAATCTTTCACGTGGGTTTGCAGGAGACAATTGCTTGCAAGGAAAATTACTAAATTATTTTCACTCATTTTTCGAAGGAAAAATTATTGAATTACTCCCCAAGTATTGTGCTTTTATCAAATCATTCCTTGAATTTATATTTTTATCTTTCTTTTATCTCCATGAATTTGTTCTCATTATCAAATCAATCATTCCATTTGATGATTCTAAGTGTGTTAACGTAATTTTATTTCTTTGGAATATTTGAAACCGGCTCATATTGTAACACATTTGTATAATCGACCACTCATCACTCATCCCATATTGACACTAAGAACTAAATATGGCATTCCAGAGTAGAAATGCTTTGCTCTTTTAATAAACAAAATTTAAATTACATTAATTTATGTGCCACTATGCAAATTCATTGTCAAGCAATTGCGAAAAAAAAAAGAAGGAAATCTTCATTTAACTCAAATAATAATAATAATAATGATGGGGAAGAAAATTTAGTTCCTTTCATCATGGGAATCACCCTTCAAGTTCCTTTCAACAGGAAGTCAATATTAGTATGTATAACAAAGTTCATTAACTTTAGATTGTCTTTCATTTATTTAATTTAAATAATGCTACTATGTACACTTACTTATCATATTCATTTCACATACGTTAACATGACGTGATTTACTTAATAAAAAAAAAATGACGTGATTTAAGTGTCTTCTCATATTAACCACTTAAAACACACCGATGTAAAATAGATATAATAAATTAGTATAAGAAGTACTCATTTAATTTTAAAAATAAAAAATATATTTGTTCAAAAATAAAAATAAAATATATATATATATTTAAAAAATGATCCTTCTAACTAGGTGCTTCATTTTGCATAATTTATATGTACTTAGGTGCCGTCTTTATTGTTTTAATAATATTGTCAATTACTAATAAAAAAAAAATATTATAAAGAATGGATAATTTACATCAACCAAATGGTGCATCAAAGTATGAAGGCCCGGAAAATCAAAGGGATTTTGCTTCCCTGAGAGCTATATTTGTTTTTTATATATATCAAAGTAATTGATTCCAATGAATGGGAGAATAAAAAATTTGAGTTAGTGACCTCCGCTTTATAAGTCGCGGTCCCTTGATTGAGTTATCCCTTAGAGTTGAGAGCTATATCTCTCATCATCACGATATCCTATAATTACAAATATACTGAACATGTAGATAGTATCATTAATAAAAAAAAAAATCAAAAAAATTGAAAATTATATTTAAAAATATAGTTATATTTTAGTGCATTTGATACCTTCACTTTCTTAACGTGTTTCATCCCCAAATTCTGTCATATTTCCAAGAAGATCACATGCACGCTGCTCACACTCCAGCTTGCCCCACCTTGCATCAACTCGCTCGCATGGGAATATAAGTTTGCCAAGGCTGCAGTAACACCCTTATATTAACATTAACAAGATTAAGAAGATAGCCAAGGTAGTTAAATTCAGGTTTCCAAGCTTAGGCTTTTAAGGTCAAATAGTATCTAAGAAATGACCAGGACAGGTGAACTGGTCAAACAGCCAGCAAGTTCCCTAGTTATCCTTCAGACACTAATATGGGTCATCTAAAAACATATCACCATCTGTTGAATTCCAGTTGTCCGTGGAATAAGAAATGGTATCATTTGTATTTTTGTAGAGTATTTATGTGTGTGTTTGTGTGTACATATATCACGGCAATAACCATATGTAAATAAATAAATAAAACCTCCGAAACAATTGTCTCTTTTAAAAACTCCTATTGATTCTATTGCATCTATTATGAGACTTCTAACTCTTTAAGATTTAACTCATTCAAGATAATAAATACATCAATTATATTCAATAGAACATTTAAATGGGCATCCAAATTCTAAGAACAAACTAACTGGCCCTCCCTAGATTTCCACTTCCAAACTATCAATATATGTACTAGTTCCAACTGGTCCATATCCCTGTAAAGGACTGCAATTATTCAAGGAGGCCCACTGACACCGTCAAACTATGAGCAATTTGGTGACAAATATGGAAGTGTTGGGAATAGATATTTGACTTTAAATTTGAAAAGTTACCTTCTGTTAACAACATTATGCACATGACATAGCCATTGGGAGAACTCAGCATGAGATCCAGCCTGTACAGGATTTGCTCTGTCAAACATGTACCAAAGATGCATCCACAAGTTAGGAATTATATAAACGTAGCATCCCCATCATAGAGGGATTTTTCGGAAAACAACATTTGGCTTAGAATTACACATTTTTAATTCCAGGGTTCGGCTGAATTTGAAAGTTATCACTTGGTAGGTTTCAATACCAAGGCTCAATCCAATTAAGTCCATAGTGTCTACCAATTTCGCTGCATCCTCCCCCCCCCCCCCACCCCCTTTTTTTTGTTGTTTTAAAATTAGGATCTCATTATGATGCCTTTCCTCCATGAGTTTGTGTTAGGAATTATGTAAACATAGCAATCACATATGAAGGATGATGTGTGAGTCTGTGTATAGAATTAAAAGGCACAAAACCCATTAACACAGTGGAGCTATGTGCAAAGTGGGAAGCAAAATAAAAGATGATAAGCAAATTTGAGATTACCTCTCTTCATAAAATATAAATGTAATATTATAACTATGGAATGGCTCATTTATGTAGTATCAAAAAAAATTATTTCAATTTTAAGCAGCGTGCAGACTAAATTAAATTCCAACTGATCTCAAAGTGGTCCAAAAATCTTTGATCCAAAATAGGAAATAGGAGACATGCCTATCATCTCTCTCTCCCTCTCTATTTTCCTTGTTTTTTCTCCATAAAATGGACAACTTCCACATAGGCTGTGACGCAGGACTGAAGCAGTGGAAAGGGATGGTCAACTTCTACAACCAGTGATTACCCTAGAATCCACCAGGGGCCCTAGAATCTACAAGGAAGAATCTTGAATCCACAAGGTGAAGAGAGAAATTCTGAAAATTTTATTAATAATTCAAAATAAGCATGAGGATCAAGAGGATGTAGAATCACACTTATAGCGCTTTAGGCTGGCTAAACAAAGGAAATAACATTCAAATTATTCTCACCTAACCAAATCAAATCTTGCTCCCACCACAACCAAGGAGAGAATGTGATGATTTCCACGTGATTGACCTTGATTCCCATTGTTTGATCTTTCCCAAAATACCTAGGTCACTTTTCCTACATGAGGCTGGAAATGGATAACAAAGCCAACAAGGGTGTAGTCAAAGAGATCACTCCGAAGGAGAGTGATTTGGCCCAAGAAGCATAGCAAGCATGAATGACATTGTAATTGAATTATATCATTTATCTTTTGCATAGCATTTATATATCTATAAACATGCACTCCCATAAACAGAGGATTACTTCAAGATTTGGACAAATGACAGGTGCAAGGATGTGTCTCTTGACTATCACCCTAGATATAACTCCATTCTTGTTTGCAATATTACAACTCCATTTGTGTCCTAATACACTACAGAAACATAAAGGAGCAACATCCCTTTTAGGGTCACCCAAAGCACCTCATTAAACTTATTTCAGCTAGTCTACAGCAGATGCATAAGCTTAAGTATGGCGGTAGACCAAATTATATAATAGCTGCCAATAGAAAGACAGCAGCTCCTGTTGACAAGCAATAGCAGTTTGATGATATGCAGTCTCAGCACCAGAAAGGATTGGCAAGGTAGGAAAGATGAATTGATGACTATGAACGTGATAATAATTGAATATGAATCAGGTATATTGGTCATGAACTTAACTAAAAATAATACAATAATAAAAAATAAAAAAAACACTTAGAGATTTGTAATCCAAAATTATTCACAGGTGCAGGGTCTGAAGAAGAGAATAATATACCTCAGAACTTCTTTGAAGTGATCTGCACACTCCTTGCAAGGGTACATTCGAGAAAATATTGCCATCTGCAAGATGAATGCAATCATGTTAGTTGCTTACAATAGCTAAAAAGGGCAATAGCTACGATGGTAACATACAGTTGTTCTCACTCCATGTGTTTACAGGTTTCAAGTATAACCATTTATTTCCAAAAAAAATAGGGATATAACTTTCTGAGCTAAAAAGATTTTGATCGTATTTTCAATTCAGAAAGAGTGACATAATGAACTTTTTAGAGTTAGTGTATGAAAAACATTTTTTCTTTCTCACAAAATGAAAGATAAAACAATCTTTCGAAGTGGGTTTGTAGTCAGTTAAGCACATTAATACAGCCACTCAAGCCCAAGCCAAATCTACAATATCCTGGATTGAGGTCCAAATTTTGGTGTTGCTTCATTCTCTGTAGGCATCTAGGTTTCTACTGGAGATAAAATGTACCAGTACTGGATAATCTAGTTTTTTTTTTCCAATTAAGCATAATGATCTTATGAATACAGCACATAGATGAAACAACCCAAAACATCCACACTGCGCTGAACTTTATGCTGTCAAGGAATGAGAATCTTAGTGTATCAATTTTCATAAGAGAATGTGATATCACTTTCAAAACAAATGAAGCTTAAGAAATTGGAGATGAGCATTAGGGTCAGTGGCCCAAGGCTGATACTGGGTTAGGTTAACCCAATGATAGCCTGTTCTACTCTTAAAGCTGCTCATTCTGTGGCCCTGCCTTTTGGTGTACATTAATTAATAGACAACAAAATTGAGCTTCATAGATGAGAAATAATTCTTTCAAGACACTCCGTCCTAGTACCACATCAATCATTATCTTCTCACTACCAGAACTAATACCACCATCATAACCAATGATGATGCATTTCTTAGACCAGCCAGATCTACAAAATGAACAGTTATCATCAATTTCAGCACAGCAATAATCATATTTGGTATATTTGATTAATTTAGTGAATCAAAAAAATTGGATCAGTCTTTTTCATGACTTCTATGACATTCCGTTTAAGCCAACTGATCCTACTTAAACCACACCAATGACTTGAGTAACTGTTTAGTTTCACATATAATGTCCCTATACCTTTATCATTAAAATAAATATTTCTTATGAATATTGCTTTGCCTGAAATCCTCCAAGAAAGTCCATTAAATTCTCATCAACATCATTACCTAGCATCACTCTTGATTTCTTATTTCAGTAAAAGCTACTTCCAACTTATCTTCCCATCATTAACCATGAAGTTGAAAATTAAAAGTGAACAGTGATAACAGTTTTGAAGAGAAATAATAGGTGACTTTCAATATCAAAATAAATAGTCAAATGTGACGAATGGATGGAAATATGAGAAGAGACCACACACAGAGAGATAGACTAACATACCAATTCTTTTACATCCTTCTTCTGTTGCCTTGTTGGATTATCTGGATACTGAGAAGATCAAAAAGGTCTTTTACATTGTTGCATATAACAAAATAAGAAAACGAGACAATAAATTGACATAGATTGTTGCTTCTCTCATCCAAAAGAAGATTAACTTTTCTTCCAACAGGTCATTTTAACCAACATTTAAAAAAAAAATGAAAAGTAATGAAAAATGAAAAACATGTATTAGAGTTGTGAATTCAAGAAGTATAAGTGTATAACCAACCGGGGGTGGGAGAAGGGGATACAAAACCATCAAAGCAATGGAAATGAGAAAACCTGAGCAGCAAGGGTGTGAAGAAAAGTCCAAGATGCCCTTCCAAGCTCTTCTTTGGTTACAGGTGAAGCAGATTTTCCCTGAAGAGAAGGGAATAATTGTGAGTCATAATGCAATTTTTCACCTAAATTGCTATGTAGATTATGATTCAATTAGTTGGTAATTAATCCAAACTACGTAGTGGAAACACAACTTATAAATAAGTAACCACATTTCTTTTTAAAAAATTTAGGAAAGGAAAGAAACTCACATGCTGGTGGACCTCACTGGATCACCTTCTATACACATGGTGACTTCAGTTAAAACCCTAAATGCAAACCCCTCTTTTGTCACCCATTTAAATAGGCTGTGTTAGGTTGATGAGAAAAACAAGGGCCCAAAAAAATCCTTCGGTGCAACTTAAATGGGCCAGTTCAACACTTGGCACCAGACTGGCACGAAATGGACACATAAACCACTTATATGGCTCAAACAAGGACACTATTCTGACCAGTATTCACCATTAACTGCGTCCGCAGCTGAAAATTTCTAAAATAACAGATATCATTGGCTTAGAGAACCCAATGAAGACCAAGAAACCGCGCTTACAACACATAAAACAATACCCAATCTTCACAATTTTAAGATACGCCAAATAAGCAAAAGATAGAACACAGCAATACTAAAGTGAAAGTTCTTTTGCAATTAGAAGATAAAGACGCTCATGCAATAACATAGAAAAATCAGAGTGCACTATTCACTTCGGACTTTTGTCAAACAGTTACTAAGCTTCAACTCAATGACATTTAAAACAAACAATTAAAAAAGAAACACACAGATATATGGAATACAAATACAGATACGAAGTGAATGAATTGGCCTAGAGGACGAGAAGAAAAATGGGTACCTTGTTGAGAATGTCATTGGGTTGCAGAGGGGCAGCAGAGTCATTGCTTGATGGGTTTACTTTGGATGGGGAAGAGAGAGACAATAGAGGCTTTTTTCTTGTGGGTGATGGGTGGTGAGGTTGGCCTAAGAGATTGGAGAGATGGGTTTGAATGGAGCTTGAGACTTTCTCAAAGGTTTGGCAGAGAGCCTGCAATGGATTTTCAGACATTCTTGAGACTGAACGAGAGAGCGGCAAATAGACATTTGTTACTCTAAACGTCTCAAAATATATGTTTATGAAATATTTTAGGAAAAAATATAACCAAAAAAAAAAAAATCTTATTTTAAAATTGTTCTCTGCATTTTGAAGGTAATTAAAGTAACCTGTTACCTATTAAACTACGTGCCAAAAGTATAACTTTTATCTAAATATTTCTATAATTCTATTATACTCTTGTCACATGTCTTATATTATATTAAAAATAAATAAATTTAAAAATAAAAATAAATAATTAAAAATAAATAATAATAATAAATCTTAATGGCTGGGCATCCTATTTTTGCCGAATGAAGTGGCAGAACTATTCCAAGACCCTTGGGGGTGGCCAAAACCATCTCAAGGGCCTTGAGGTGGTGCAGCAATTCTTTTTTAGCTTAAAAATAGTTTCAGCCATCCTTATGACCAATCTGGAGGTAATTAAACCACCCCTGAGAGTTGTATTATTTCTCAACCAAGGTGGCTAAGTCTCTCCAGCCATGGCAGTGGCGGGACAGCCTCACCCTGGTTGGTTCGTTCCTAATCACTACTATGGGAAATATAACATTTTTCTATATTATTTATATGTCGATGTGTTGTATTTTAATTATTTTAACATAAATTTATGAATGAAAAATTTGAAAATTTCATTAATAAAAATAACGAGCATAAAATTATATATATAAAGGCATATATATATATATATATATTAGCAGGTGACAAGTTTTCATTTTGAAATTAAATCACTTAGAAAGATTTTTTTATTTTTTTTTTAAAAAAAATTTTGTTTCTTTAGACAAAAGAGATGAAACAGAAAAGAGTAGAAAAAGTCTCTAGAAGAACGTCATCACGATCGCGTGGCTTACCACTTTTTAGGTACTAACCGGCAATTCTCTTTCCAAATTGGCTCATAATTCAACGTGCGAATCTATCACGCAACCCATGAAAATTGCTTGTCGCTTATTCAGTTATTCCTTCGGAGGCTCCACCTATTGCCACGTGCATCTGACCGCGCGTTTAATAACGTAAAACCCATCAAAGTCAAGGATTGATTTTTCTTCTCAATGTGATAACAATGGGATCTCCCATTTCTGTGCAGAATCAAATGCTTTTGTCCCAGTATTCCACATCCTGAAGGAGTAGGATAATTTCAGGCTATACCCACTTGTGTAATCCCTCAAAACAGGTAGTTTCTGAAAAACTAGATTCAATCTACCGCTTCATATTAGATTATTTTGGTTGATGGGTTTTTGCTTCATAACCCAGAAAATATCTGATATTTAAGCATATCCTAGCTGACTAAATCCTATAAACTAGTTGTAGTTCAAAGTTTCGATCTCTCCATCTCCCTCTTTGTCTGTGGATGGGTGAAGAGGGAATGGTAAGTGATGAAAAGAGTACTACTGTTAAAACAAACCCAAAACTTACACTACTGCCTCTTATAGCTCTAATTTTCTATGAGGTTTCTGGGGGTCCTTTTGGAGTGGAGGATTCAGTCAGGGCTGGAGGAGGCCCTCTTTTGTCTTTGCTTGGTTTCTTGATTTTCCCTTTAGTTTGGAGCATTCCTGAAGCTTTAGTGACAGCTGAGCTTGCCACAAGCTTCCCTGAAAATGGTGGATATGTTATTTGGATATCAACAGCTTTTGGCCCTTTCTGGGGATTTCAGGAAGGGTTCTGGAAATGGTTTAGTGGGGTTATGGACAATGCCCTTTACCCTGTCTTGTTCCTCGATTACTTGAAGCATTCGTTTCCAATCTTCAACAATTTGGCTGCACGAATACCATCTCTATTAGGAATTACAGTTTCATTGACTTATTTGAATTATCGTGGCCTGCATATTGTTGGGTTTTCCGCAGTTACCCTTGCAGCTTTCTCACTTTTCCCATTTCTGGTGATGGCTATCCTTTCAATTCCCCGAATAAGGCCTAAGCAGTGGCTAGTTGTAGATTTTAAGAAGGTGGATTGGAGGGGGTACTTCAATAGCATGTTTTGGAATTTGAATTATTGGGATAAGGCAAGTACTCTTGCTGGTGAGGTTGAAAATCCGAGCAAGACATTTCCAAAGGCGCTTTTTGGGGCTGTGGTTTTGGTGGTTTCATCATATTTGATTCCACTACTTGCAGGAACAGGTGCTACAAAGTCTGCACCTAGTGAGTGGAGTGATGGCTATTTTGCAGAAGTTGGGATGTTGATAGGTGGCTATTGGCTCAAGTGGTGGATTCAAGCAGCTGCTGCAATGTCTAACATGGGGCTGTTTGAAGCAGAAATGAGTGCTGATGCCTTTCAACTTCTTGGGATGAGTGAGATGGGATTGCTTCCAGCTATATTTGCTTCAAGGTCAGTCACTTTGCCTTGTTTGCTTCCTTACTAGGTGCTTTCTTTGAGACACTTTTCTACTTCCCGTTTTATTTGAAGTTTAAGATTTTGGAAGCAACTTTTTTGAAAGAGAAATGCTATTTATTAGACGGTTATACGACTGTTATACAATTGGGATGACGTGATAGTGAAAATTAGCAATTGATTTTTCTTTTCTAGATGCCATTGTTGATTCAAAAGCTGATTTTTATTTTCATGTCATCCCAGTTATATGGCAGTCGTATAGCAATCTACTAAATAGCATTATTCATTTGGAAATGTTAAAGACATATCTAGCCCTCAGCTAGATGTATGTCTGCAAGATAAAAGGCCTACGTCTATGCACACTCAAGATAAAGATAAGAGCTAGTGTAGAGGATCTAAGTGATAAGGTTTATTGTTTAGCATTCAAATAATCAGAATTAGTTATTGTTTAGCATTCAAACACTTAGATCAGATTATAGTCTTTCATTCTCATCAGATTTGTACTCTCCTACTCAAATGTAATTACTTTCTATTCTCTATATATACAAGAGCCTAAACCATTTTTTGGTAAGGTAGCATCAAAGCAAACACAGGTTTCTTTAGATTTTATAGGAAATAACCTCTCATTGCTTTCTAAATTTACTTCTGAAGAAGAAACTAACAGTATGGTCGGTATGGTGCTTATCTCCTGGCCTTTTTAACAAAATACTATGTCAGTAATCAAAATGGACTTATTCTTCCCCTGGTCTACCCAACAACCATATGTTTCATGCTTCTTTTAAGCACGATTCAATCTTATTGGAAGTCTTTTTCAATATTTTTGCTTCCAATCTCCAAAATAATTGGCTGTTACATGAATTTTGACTAAAGTTTGGATGAAAAAGAAAGAAAGAAAGAAAACACTGTGGTGAGCTATTATGTGACAATCATTCTCCAAATTTTCCTTGTAGATCGAGGTATGGGACACCAACCATTAGCATTTTGTGCTCTGCCACTGGAGTTATCTTCTTGTCATGGATGAGTTTTCAGGAAATCTTGGAATTTCTTAATTTCTTATATGCAATAGGAATGCTTCTTGAGTTTGCTGCTTTTATAAAATTGAGAATAAAGATGCCAGATCTTCATAGACCTTATAGAGTTCCATTGCAAACATTTGGGGTGATGATGCTTTGCTTGCCTCCTTCATTGATGCTTGTTCTTGTTATGTGCTTGGCTTCTGTGAAGACATTCATAGTTAGTGGTGCAGTAATAGTCACTGGGTTTTTACTGTATCCTACTTTAGTTCATGCCAAGGATAGGAAATGGGCACGATTTGATGCAGAGCAACCTCCTTTGTCTCCCAATAAGACACCTGTGGAAGGCCATTCAGGTGTGTCACAGCTGCATCAAGAAGTTCAGGATGAGGCTATTGTTCTTCTTTCGAGCTCGTCATCTACAAAACAAGAATCCTCTGAAATGTTGTTGGAAGAAGACTTGAAGTCGGAGTAAGGGGAGACCACCTTGGTATACTTCTTTACTATAGGGATAGGTATCCAGGCTGCCATATTTTATTAACTATTCATTCTTATAATTATTATTGGAGATGGGATTTGACCATTCACATTCACAACACTAGATTAATTCTTCAATTGCATATTGATATCTTCCATATTTAAGAGCTCATGTTATTATTTGACCACTGAGATTTCTTAATGATTTTTATTATGAGATTTCCACTCATCTGCATTCTGGTTGGAGGCCCATAGTGGTTCACATATATTGTCTCCAGTTGAGTTATAATATGAAAACTTTTGTTCCCCTATTAATACTTTGATATATTTCGCTTTGGATATTGAAACATAAATCATTTGTGAGGCGAAACAACCTGAATTTCAAACATGAATTTTTAAGCTGCATTGTAGCTTGGCTTGTGCTTAAACTTTAAGAAAGTTGCTCAAATCAAGCTCGAACAGATCCAAATTCTGCTGGACTTGGCTCCTTAGCAACCCTATTCAAAGACATGGCAATAATAACAACAACAACAACAATAATAATAATAATAATAATAATAAACTTCACTTATAACTCTTAATCTTTCATTTCTTTTGAAATAAGGTATACAAATTTTAAAACGTGTCAATTTAAGGTATTCATCTTTCAATTTTTTTTAATATCAACTATTCATTAGAATTTTTTGTTAAATCATATCAAAATTCTCAAAATATTCCAATTTTTTTTTTTAAGAAAAAAGTTGCAAGGATTTAGGTATTGGCCAGAATTTAATAAAATTTGCAAAAATACTCATGCCTGAGTTTTTGAATTTTTTGAATTTTTTTTAAAAAAAAACAATAATATTTTGAAAATTTTGATAGGATTTAACGGAAATTTCTAACGGATTATTGAAATTGAAAAAAAAATTAAAAGATGAATATCTTAAATTGACACGTTTTAAAGTTTGGGTATCTTATTTTAAAAGTGATGAAAGATCATAAATTATAAGTTAAATTTTTCCTGATAATAATAATAATAATTCAAAACTCATTGAAGTGACAATGCACAATAGATTTACAATATTAGTTTAAAAATTTATAATTTATAATGGAGTTACATAACAGATTTTTGTTTAGTTAACAAAAAAAATTATGCAGTCCCTTAAAAATTAAATAAAGAAGAAGAAAACCAATCAAAGTTAAAATTAGTTGTAAACAATAAATGAAGTTTTTCTTCAAACAGGATTAGAAGAATTTCTTTCAATTTAGTCTATTAAACTGACATGTATCCAAAGACTGAACCATGATGTTTATCTAAGGGAATAAGATATAAACATGTGAGAAGTATATGTTTTTTTTTATTATTAATGTTATTAAAAATAATATGCGAGAAACACATGCTATTAAAATAACATGTGTTTCTTACATAATAAGGGACACATGTCAATTTTATATGTAGGTTATATAAAATTTTTTACAGACCATTTTGTAGGAAATTTGTCCTTTTTAGAAAAACTTCTTAAACGGGTACACAGGACAAAATAAAGACAGCAAAAATCTAATTATTTCAAGTAAATTCAAGCATGAAAAAAAAAAAAAAAAAGCACTCGAGCAAAGCTGAATGTGTCCAAAATACAGATAATTTTTATTTTCACGTACATTTTTAATTATCATGTAAATTTTGAATATAGGTAAATTTTAAATCTTCTCAAAATTAATGTGACTTTTAAAATCATCGTATCAATTTTAAGAAAAGAAAAAAGAAAAGGAAGAAAAAATAAATGGGGCTTTCTTTTAAGATTACTTGTTTAATAATGTGTTAAAATAAATTCCTCAGCTCATGTCGGAAAAAAACTGTCCCAAACAAACGGGCCCTAACAGAGTTCACAAATATCAAGCTCAAGAGACGTGTGTTTTTCTACACGAAGAGTCCTTGGAAAAGTCCAATAACCCTTGAATCTTAATCCCTGTTTGGTCTCTCCCTGTTTACATTACACAGCATCAGAAGAATTTTACAGACAAAATATCGATCACCAGAAAAGAAACTATTGATTATTGGAGCGAAAGAGAAAAGGACAAACAAATTCCATACCCAATTCAACCTCGGCGTCGTCCCAATTTAGGTGCGTGATCTCACTCTACCTTGTTGCAATGCTCAATTCGCTTGTTGGGTTTTCGATTCTCATTGAGCTCTCAAATGGGTTTCTTTTGGTTCTGAAAATTGCTGCTAAAATATATCAATTTTTTTTTTTTCGCTTTTGTGTCTGTTACTTTGTTTTCCAGATAATTGAGTTGCTTAATAATTTGATTGTTTGGGTAATTTCTCGTTGTAACCAATATTTAGTTTGTGATTTTTTGATCCGTAGGACGTCCCAATTTGTTTGTTTTAGAAATTTAATATATGTGTTTTGATCGTTTTCTTATTCGTTTTTGGTGAATAATCAGATGCAAACATCGTTGGGGAATTAGGGTTTTGGGTTTCAAATTGAAGATCGTGTGTTATTTATCATCCGGATTTTGCTGGAGTATTCCTGGATTTTTATGAGAATTTTTGTTTTAGGGCTGTGAGGAATATTGGTGGTGAAAATGTTGCCCAATCAAAACCATTCTCGAATCAACACTTTAGAGCTTAAAGCTCTGATTTTCAGAAAGATTGGGCAGGAGAGGGCTAACAAATACTTCGATCATCTTAGAAGGTTTTTCAGTTTCAAGATTACCAAATGTCAATTTGATAAGTTCTGCATGCGGACTATTGGGAGAGAAAATATCCCTCTTCACAACCAGCTTATAAAAGCGATTCTCAAGAATGCTTGCCTAGCCAAAGTTCCACCATTGAAAAGTAATAGGAAGGTGGGAAGTACCCTTGATGTTAAAATTCCAAATGGGTTTCAGAGAAATAATCTCCAATCACTTTATGGGGATGCCTTTCCTCCTTCCCCTCACAAGGTCAGGTCTCCGGGTAGTAGGGATCGCAAGTTTAGGGACCGCCCAAGTCCTCTGGGGCCACACGGGAAACCTGAAAGTGTTGTGTGTGATGATTTGGTTTCTAAGGAAGAAGAGCAGCAAAGTGCAACAGAGTTGGTTTCTCTTGATAGCAGACCTCCGGTTGAAGTTGCATCTGTTGAAGATGGCGAAGAGGTTGAGCAAATGGCAGTAAGCCCAGGTGTTCAAAGTAGAAGCCCTGTAACAGCTCCACTTGGTATATGCATGAATTCGGCTGGAGCTCGTAAATCTCTTTCTAATGTATCTGTATCTAGTAATTATCATCCAGAGACCTGTCAGAACAGTGGTGAGCTACCTGATACAAGATCATTAAGAAGTCGTCTGGAGAGGAAGTTGGAGGAGGGCATGGGTGTCTCAGTGGACTGTGTTAACCTGTTGAATAACGCATTGGATGTGTATTTGAAGAGATTGATTGAGCCCTGTATGGGTTTAGCTGGGTCAAGGTTTGGAAATAATCACTTTAAACAACTAAACTATCAATTCCAACCTGGTATCGGTGGGATGTTACCTTGTAGATACGCCCAAAGAGAAGCAAGATCTACTAACATTTCCATGTTCGATTTTCGTGTCGCTATGGAATTGCATCCCCAAATACTTGGACCGGATTGGGCAATACAGCTTGAGAAGGTTTGCTTGCGTGATTCTGAAGAATGAACAAAGCCTTCTTATCTTAGCACATGGATTAGAAATTCAGCAGTGGATGAGATCATGGACATGAGTTCATGTCCATATTCTTTTGAAGATTCAGTATTTTGAATTGATTATAGTCTTATATGATTTTGGTCTTCGCCTGTTAAGGAATTTTACAAGCACTTCCAGGGAATAAGTTCTGGATTTTATGGGTAGTTTTGAATCAAGTTGGTTAGGTTACATTTAGATATAGGCATTAATGATTGTAGGGGAGGGGGGAGTTGTTCATACAGTAATTGTTAACTTCTAGACACAATTAAGAGTTCTCACTTTTTGAAGTGTAACACCATTTTTCAATGATATCTCTTTTGTTTTTCTTCTTTGATGTACCAAGTTTGGCATTTAAGAAAGCATTATTTTGTTCAGAATGGTCACAGTAATTTCAGTTTCTCGTTAAAACTTTTACCAAGTTAAGAACTTAATCTGGAATAAGCTTTTTTCTTGACAGTGTCTGATTCAAATATATCACTCCTCCCTTATAATCACATCTGCCTGCTCAGATTCTTTATTTGCCTATTTGGTGTTGCACCCATGAAGCAGTTTCAGGAGGAATGAGGGCTTATTTCTATATCTAATTAAAATATTTAAAAGCCATGAGCTTTTGCCACCTGAACACTCTAAAATTGCAGAGTTTTGCCACCCCGGAATGATTCCACCCCACCCCCCCCCCCCCCCCCCCCCCCCCCCACACACACACACACCTCCCACTCCCTTTTTAAAAAACAAAATGTTAATAAGAAGGGAATATATATATATATATATATATATTTGTTATTTGATTGAGGGAAAAATGAACAGTAATCTTGGATTTACAATCTTGGTAAACTCAAGTTTTAAATTTACAAAAATTGGAAACAGGGTTTTAAAGTCAAAATGGCGTTGGATCCTTACCTATTGGCATTGACTCCATAAAGCAGCTAATGATCCTTGGCGTGTTTGTTAATGTTTAATTGATTAATCAATCAATATTAGGCTGATGAGTCAATGTGATAAATATGTCATATGTCTACCAGAAAGGCAGACAACCAACGAAAATTTTCATTGTTCATAACATATGGAACTTAAGTCAGCCATGGCCCATGTGATACAAAAAAAAAAAAAAAAAAAAAAAAGTAGAAAAAAAAAGTAAAAAAAAAAAAAAAGAAGAAGAAGAAAAGAAAAAGAAAAAGTCAGCCATGTGATAGAATCCATATTTTATCAGTGTTGGATCCTTCCTTTTAGATAAATGGAAGTTTGATAGCTCTGATATCAATTTAAATCAGATAAAACCATCGTGCAGCCGTGTACTTGACTCAAGACCTTGGTGGATTGACATATGTTGGGGAAATAATTATCGGACTTCACTCAAACACCCCACTACTTCAAATATAATTACACAAACTCACTACTTTGAGAATAACTCTCATTACATGGCAAATATCCGCACCACTAATCAGACAACTTTAGCTTGCCATGGGAGAAGCATACAGAGGCCATATCCAAGAGCCTCTCATCTTAAAAGGAGTATTCTCGTCAAAGATAAGAGAATGACGCTCAGATATGATTTTTCTCTCTTAACTTTTTCATAATGTTATTTTGTCAAATAATGTACTCTTTAAGTATCAGAGTGTTCTCGGTTCCCTTGGGATCCAAACAGATTTTCGATGATCATTTTCTCTATTTCGCAGGTGACCTATTGTTGGTCCGGCCGTCGAAAAATATATTCAACAACATGAAATCCAACTCTATGATTGAGTTGGTGTTCCCTATTTTTCACCTTTGACCAGTATTTCATTGATTAAACCACACCTAAGACATAAATCTCTTTTTTATTTTTAGTTGTTTCCTTCTGAATGATTTTTTTTAAAAAAAATTGACTCCTTGCATGGGATCGAAAATTGGAGAACTGATAGTAGGAATGTATATTCATTACCAAGCGATTGCAGGATTGACTCTAGACCATTTTGGCATTAGAAATAAATCATCTATAATGAGAGGAAGACGTGTACAGGACGCATTGCATGTGCAACAGAGTATATTGATTTGATGTTGGCTACAGTCTATATATATATATTATTCATGAACAAGTATTTTTGTAATGTTTGCAATATTGTTTATTATTCACCCGTCTATTTATTTACCGTTTGAGGAGTGTAAAATGAGTTCAACCGCCCGTGAACTTGGCTCGACTCAATTTGGTTAAATTTGATTCGATTTCGATTCAAATAATAAATGAATAGTTCATAAACACAATAATATATATGTTCGAATATTAAATGAAACATACTCATATAAACTCGGCTCGACTTTGATAAACTTGTTTAAACTCGTATAACTTCATTTTTCAATTTTTTTGGTATTATTTTCACTTTGTAATAAGAAATCTTAAGTAACATGATAGATATACCTTGAATTATTGTTGTGAGTTTAATTTTATAGATTTTTGTGTACATGAGTGTGTTTGTGAGTATGTATGGTTATATGTGTGTGTATGCACGCACATAATTTTATTAATTTGTATATGTGCATAATGAATTTTTATAAGTACATATAAAATCGAGATTATATTATTTAAGATTCAAGTTAATTTATTTAATTAACTTAAATAATTAAATTTTAACAATGCTTAATTTATTAATTATTAGTATGGATTTACGGAAAAATAAACAATAATGATATTTACTTTATATAAGAAATGGATAAATTAATTGAGCAGCTCGTGATAAGATCGAGCTCAACTCGTATTCGAAATAAAATTAAACGAGACAAGTTTGAACAGAATATCTAGTTCGGTGATAAGTTCGAATTCGACTCATGTTCGAAATAAAATTAAATGAGCTAAGCTTAAACATTCAATACTTGACTCGACTCAACTTAGTTCGAATATAACCCTACCGGTTTGACATTAAGTCATTGTCATGAGTGATTTTATAGTATTGTGAGATCTTTTCTTACTTTATTTTATTATTTTGCATTCTGATTATCTTTCGATAATTAATATCGGAAGGCTACACTCGTCATGTGCTAAAACTTAGCAAGTGTAGATTTCACAATTTCACAATTGCTCTTTTTATGTATCTGCAAGTGCAAGTTTCTGCATTTGCTTAGAAGCTTATGATGAGTTTATGATCCATTTCAGTACAGGTTGCTAAATTTTCCCCCTCCAAATTATCTATGTGAGAGAGAATGTAGCTAACTTATTACCTATGCTGTGAGTTTGGTTGCATACTTATTCCTAGCATGGAATGTCATCATCTGATCTTAAGTATAGTGATTATCATGATCAATGGCTTTAAATCCTGATTTCTCTCCACAATCTCTTGGGGACAAAAAGGGCAGTGTGGCTAGCTCCTGCACGCATAAACAAGTAAAACAACACACTTACTGTCATGTTCTACAACATTTTATAGATTATATAATAAGCCAGTTCATGCTTGTCAAATATTTGCCAATTTTCCCTTCTGTTGGTAATGTTCATACAAATTCTTTTTGTTTACCATTATTGTATCTGATGTGGCACGGTCCCAAACTGAGAATAGAAGGCATATTTACTCAGCTATAACCTGTGTCGAGCAAATATGGTTCGACAGATTTGCAAACGAGCCAAACTGATGATTGAGGCAGGTTCACTCATTTGAAGACCCTGTTCGGACGAGGTTGCAAATGAGCAATTTTGCTTGAGCTAATTTTGGAAGCAAAATCACTCATTTGCAAATCCTGTCTGGGCGAGCTTTGCAAACAAGATTTCCCGGAGTCGAATGCAATCTTCATCAAGAACGAAAATAAGTTCTACACGATTACAACCGAATTAGGATCGTCTACAATTATTTGTCCGTATTGTAGAGAATTCGACCTTTCACACTTTCCAAAACTAATATCTTTAGTTTCTATTCTTGATATTTAGTTTATCCTTACCTCTAGAAGTATTTTTCTCAGTTCAAGGAATTCTATTTTTCTTTTTGGATTGTTGTCAATGTATTATTTATTCAGCAAGCTCTATTAGAGTTGGTACGTTTGAATTAATTGGAAGAATTTCAGTCTTTTACAGTCTGCATTTGCTTTCTTTTTTCTATTTTTTTGAATACCTTCTTTGACTTCTGCTCTCAACAACCTATTTAGACTAAGATTCACATCATAAATTCCACATTTCATTTCTAAAGATCTTTGTAGAATAGTTACAAACAAGGGTATATAACGAAATGAGATCATTCCTTTATATTCTGCTTCAAAGTCTGTAAAAGAATATAAACTACATCATTCCTTTATAAATGAATTAAAAGTACCACAAAAACGTGAACCAGACATGGTTGCCGCAATTTCATTTATATTCTGCTTCACCACGGTTCTGCTGTGGACATCCGTCTGAATTCCTGGAAAGACACCTAGATAAACCAAACTTGCAACCTCTGCCTAAAGGCTGTGCAGTCAAAAGTAAGATCTGTATCTTCGGATGAGTAAAATGAATCGACACTATTGAGTCAATCTGCTAGGATTTGGGCTTGCTTTCTCTAGGTTTGCCATGTATGTCATATACACAGTCCACAGATATGAAAACGAATTGCTCACCAATGGCTGTCAAAATTAAAACACCAAGGACCACATTCACAAGTCAATAACCAGATGTATGTGATAGCATCATATGTGAAAAATGATCAGATTAGAAGTCACCAACTCTTAACCTAGGTGATTCCATTGATGTTGTAGGCAGACATACAGGCAAAACACACAAAAGGGGGGAAAGGAAAGAGAAGAAGAGGAAAAGAAACACGTACTTGTAAATGGACAGGGGTGAATCTGAATGTGATAAAATCACATATGGGCCAATACATGATGCCGTTGATAAATGTAGGCAGCAAGTCTCGCTTTAATCGGGCAACAATCTCTGTCGTGTTTTCACCTGCGTTTGGTCATCCAAGAAACCACTTAAGTCACTTTATGCTCTTAAATTAAAAAAAGAATATGATGTTGACACATGAAATTTTTGGGCACAATATCAACGTTAGTCCAAAAAAGGATAGATCTTTATCTTGATCGGTAGTGAAGAATTTTTTCTTGAATAAGACAAACTTATATGCAAAAAGTCTTATTACAAACAGGATACATTCCACTATCAAAAGTTCTAAACCAAAAATCAAAATGCAACACGACAAAACTTGATCTTTTCCACCATCAACTTCCTCTAATTAAGTCTCACTCATAGTCCGAGGAGTGGGTCTTGAGTTCAACTGATTTTTGTTCTTTGCTAATCAGATAGTTTATAAACTTTGGAACGTAAAGCCATATAAACAATGAAGTAATTTTCACTGAAATCATGAGAATAGTGCACATACAATAATGAAAAGCAATATTCATCGGAAAGATTTTAACAAGTAAAGAATCATGTATACCTTGTAAAAATGCATTTGTAGAGAAGAAAACGACAGTCATTGCAGGCCCATATAATGTCTGCCCCATGACCATTTTCTTCAATGTTGAGAATAGATCTCGCTTTGGAAAGAGCTTTGACACGAAGTTGAACCAAAAATGCAGCGATGGTCCTAAAATTAGCATCCCATATCCAGCCATGCGTAATGCCCTTACAAAATCATAAGATTCTGAAGATGACAATGCAATTGTCTGAAGAAAAGTTGATAGGAAAACCCCATATAAAGATGGTGGAAGAAAACAACTCATAAAAGCATTTAACTCATAATAGACAAGCACGACTAAGTATACACACATATAATAGACCTGCTACAAACACAAACGAGCACCCACCAATTCAGACTAAAAGCAGATGATATTGTATTATGTAAATAACTGGTTGAATCAAACATATAAAGAAAATATATTCACCCACGAAACACATTAAGTAAAAATAATGGAAAAGAAATAGAAGCTGGAAACCATCAAGATAGCCATTCATTTCAACCAGTAATATCTAATTAATATTGGCTGTATAGCAATAGTCTCTTTTGTATTTTACTTGAAGCAAGACGGTGTTGTTCAAGAGAAGCAGGAATGGCAAGAATTGGAATTACAAAGGTTTTATTTGGTATGCATAGCTTGACAAAATTGAAAGACAAAACCAACTCAACAAAACGAAAATTATAAATGAAGAAAGAAAACAAACAAACAAAAAATGAAAATTGTTCATTAGACCTTCTAAAAAGAGAAGCTTGATGCTCATAGCTAATGGCCAAGAGCTAGACAACAGTTTGCCAAGGTCAATCTTGAAAAGAGAGAGAGACAGAGACAGAGATGGCAGAGAGCTAAACCTAATAACCCAAATTCACTTAGATGCCTGCAAGACATGCATGCTATTTAACATTATTAAGAAAGAGATATTTGGAAGCAACCTACGAGTGCAAGCAAGCTGCTAGGGTATTAAAATATAAATAGAATGTATGCATATAATAGTTAAAGGTCAGAGCATCCTCTATGATAGAGAATCTGCCTCCAAGTTTCTCTATTAAAAAATATGAAGAGAAGCTGTATATAAAGCATCTCCATTTGCTTAAAAGTTTCATGCAAAGAAACCCAACTGACATTACACAATACACACATTACTTCTACCCTTTTTTTCCTTTCATTTCACAAGGGAAAACCAGGAGACCAATACAAAGAACCAGAAGCAGCAGTGCTCCCAGGTGAGGAAAATTAGAGAAATTAAGGATTTTACGACTCAAATTCTCACAATTTAGGAATGGTCGAAACACATATTGCCCGAAGGAATATATATTTGACTAGTCAAGTTCAAATATTTACATGTTCAAGGCTTTGACCTTCTTGGTGAATAATCCATTTCAGAAACAATAACAATCTCAATAAAATAAAATACTCTTTAAGGTTCATTTTGATGCTAAAATCCCACATTTTCTATAACGTGAAATTACTAGAAAACACTATGACCAACATGCTTTCCCCCTCAACACATTCTCCAGCCCCACCAACAAACTGACCGAAAAGTATTTTCTTTCATTTTCCTTCAATTTTCTCGCCAACCAAACAGATACTACACTTCCCAAAACAAACAGGAAAGAAAAAAATTACCCCACCGTTTTTCCGTTAACTACCTGAGAGGAGAGGTCAGCGGCTGTATAAATAAGCCCCGAGGTTACACTCTTCGTCAAGACCGGCCGGGTCTTCACCATCCCCAAGTACCACCCCACGAACCCGACCTTCGAAAACGACTTCGAGAAAGGCGACGAGAACAGAGACGGCGAGATCTCGTACTCTCGCGCTCTCCTGAGGACATCGGATAGCCGGAAATAGGCTCTTGACGGAGTCGTTTTGGTGCGCGAGATCGGAGCCCGGATCAGGTCGGTGATGCCGGTGGTCGTGTGCCTCTGTAACAGGCGGGGAATGCTAGTGTTTCTCCGGAAAGCGGCGCTCATTATGGTGGGTCGGGGTTTTTGCGAGAGAGTTGGGGGTTTTAGTTAGGAGGAAAGGAATTCATGAGAGACGTACTATGAGCTGTGTATATATATATATATATATGGGAAATATACTGGAAAGATCCGTTGGTGGGAAATTTGTGACGTGTTTTTATGAAGTGCTTTTCCTCGACTATGAAATGGACTTGCTACTCGCTTCCCACTACTTAGAAAATTTTGGTGGTTTTTTTTTTTTTTTTTTTTTTTTAAGGCAATTGTTTGTCATGATGATTGATGAGTGAAGAAAGAGAGGAATTTTTAGTTCTTTTATCTTTATTATATATATGTATTCAATATAAATAAAAAGAGGCTCTATTTATTAAAAGAAATTGTTTTTTTCGTCTCAAAACAAAAATATTAACAAATAATTCAAACACAAAATACTCATAATTACACGAAAACAATTTTCACCATTAGGTTATATTTTGGAATTTTTTCAAACTAAAAAAAAAAAATCTCTAAAACACTTTAACAAACATAGCTTTTTATTGAAAAATCAACGCTTCTAACACTAAAAATTTTATGAATTTAATATTGCATATATATTTTTATTTGTAAACAACTTATAAGGTAGGGGTTTAATCAATTTTCTTTCTTCCTTTCTTTTTTGAGTAGAGGTAGTTTTACATTTTTTATTAATTATTGATCAAGAGTGTTGTAATAGGTACAACAACTTTTACTATAAGTCCATTACAAACTGATGTAGCAATCCACGTAACATTTGTCACGTCAGCTACTAAAATGTGAATTGCAATTAAACTTGAACTTAAAAAAATCATTAATTACTAATTTGGATTACTTAACGAGTACTACAAGTTTCTTACAAAATTGACACGGTGGTTCACATGTTAGCTATTAAATATGGACTACCACGTGCTAATCTATATGACATTTATTATGTTTATAAACTGTTGTGTCAATTTATATAACACTTACCATGTCAGTTATTAAAATGTAAACCGACACATACTCGTTTCCATCAAATGTAGACTGTTATATAAGTTTTGTGAATAGGTTATAATAAAAACTGTAATATTCCAAACCTTTTCAATAATTTGACAAAAAAAAAAAGGAGTTATGAATAGGGTTGGCAATTCGGGTTCACGGGTCGGGTTCGGGTCAACCCGACTGACACGATTATATAAACGTGTCAACCCGAACCCGACCCGATTATTAATCGGGTTGTGACACGTGACCCGAACACGACACGACAAACCCGACTAAAAAACGTGTCACCCGTTTACCCGACACGACCCGACACGGCATCAATTTCACTGTTTTCACATGTTTCAACCTTCAAATTTTTTTTTTACCTTCAATTTTTTTTTAATCGGGTTATAATCGTGTTGGCGGGTCAACCCGCGTAATCGGGTCGTAATCGTGTTGGAGGGTAATCGTGTTGGAGGGTAATCGTGTTATCGGGTCGTAATCGTGTTGGCGGGTCAACCCACGGGTTGACCCCGCCAAACACGATTATAATCGGGTCATAATCGGGTCAACCCGATTATAACAAACCCAAACCCGGTTTTTTCGTGTCGGGTTCGCGGATCGTGTCAAAAATTGCCAACCCTAAATAAAATATAGATATTATCCTTATGAAAAAGCTTCATTTCATACTGCTGATTTTATCCTTACTCTATATTATAATTTATAGAATATATTTTAATTTAAAGTTTATTATCGTGGAATAGGAAAAGAGAGGGAAAAAAATATAAAGTAAAAGAAAAAGAAACACGTGTAAGAAGCAGCGAGCGAGTATGCTATCTTTGGTAATGCAGCGATTACGAGTACTTGTGGCGCCCTCGTATATGCCGTCCGCTTTGAAAAGTCCTTGCCTCCATGCCCAATGACATCAAAAATAAAAATTGTCCAGGAGTTCATCTCTACCGTCGCTTTCTTTACACGTGTTCGGCAGGCCGCAGGACCTTCCTTTTCACTCCACGTGCACCTTTTCCACACGTTGCGTTGAAACTTGAAACAACTAAGCGGAAACATTCAGAAGCCTCTTAAGGCTATTGATGAATTTCTTCTGGCTTCTGATGAATTTCTTCTGGCTTCTCCGATGTTGTGGTCTTAAATGGTGAAAACACGTGGAATCAGTAGCAAATCTTGAAAGTACCGGATTTTTTAAGGTTAATTGGGACGTCTCTCTTAATAAAAGGACCTGTTTCTTTGGATTGGGACGTGTTATTAGAAATTTTGAGGGTCAGGTTCTAAGTGTGAAATGCAGTGCGCGTAAGGTGGAAATAGATCCTACTTTGACGGAGGCTATAGCGGCTCTTCATGCTATTCTTTTTTGTAAGGAAGAAAGTTTTAGAAATATCATTTTCGCCTTCACATATGATCCAAGAGATAAATGCTCATCATTCTCTTCATGCACGTATTGGTCACTTTGTAGATGTTATTAAGCAAGAGCTGAGGTGCTTTTCTTCTTGTTCTTGGGCTCATTGCTGCAGAGAATCTAATTGTATTACCCATGTGATTGCTAAGGAGGCTTCCTCTAAGTGCTTTTCTAGGACTTTGTTAGATGAGATGTCTTTATTCATTTCTGATGTTGTTTGTAGGTCTCTAGACTGTAATTTGGTCATCTTTTATTGGAATAGATTTGATATGCGTTCAAAGAAAAAATAAGAAAGGGAAACTAGTATTTGCACTAATCTCCACATTTTCTATTCTACTTTGTATGTTAGTCCCAACGTTTTCTAAAATTTCTCATTTTAACTCAATCTATTTTTCTTTTAGGAATAACTTCACTTATAACCCTTGATCATTCACCACTTTCGAAATAAGGTACTCAAACTTTAAAAAGTGTCAATTTGGGGTATCCATTTTTCAAATTTTTTCAATTTCAACCACCTGTTAGAATTTTCTGTTAAATCCTATCAAAATTTATCAAAATTCTCAAAATACTCCTCATTTTTTTTTTAAAGAGAAAAAAAAAAAGATTTCAAGGATTTAGGTGCTGGTCAGAATTTAACGGAATTTGCAAAAATACTCGTGCCTAAATGTTTGAAAATTTTTCTAATATTTTTTTTTTTATAAAAAAAAAAAACAACACATGAGTATTTTTAAAATTTTGATAGGATTTAACGAAAAATTCTAATGGAGAGTTGAAATTAAAAAAAATTGAAAAATGAATTTCCTAAATTGACACTTTTTAATGTTTCGGTACCTTATTTCAAAAGTGATGAAAGATGATGAGTTATAAGTAAAGTTTTTCCTTCTTTTTATGCCTTAAGATGCTTGACACGACTTATGAATTTGATTTGAACACAAGATATAATTATAAGATTATGATTCACCAAAACAAAATATAATTTTGGGTTAAAATTAAATTCGTATCAACTCATTTAACTTAAAATTAACCGATAAACAGTATAATTAAATTATATTTTAACCCTTAAAAATCATTATCACATGACCACATTTTTTTTGAAACCTTTTGGTGTTCTTGCCCCTTAATCACATAACCACATTAACCTTATGATGTAAGAGTCCAAAAATTTAGTCTCACATCAGAAAATGAGTTGTCCATATTGAGTGGGTAGATTATAAAGATGTTCATGAATTTTTAGTTTCACATTAGTTCCTTACTATGTGAGATTGAACTTTATAAATGATTATGCGGAGCTTTAATTGTAACTTGACTAATCATTTTAAAATGAGAATGCAAATATAACTAACATTTTTCCTTAGTCGTTACACTTAAATAACTCTAAATAAGATAGGTTAACTGCTTTTTTGGTACATGTGGTAAGGGGCCTAAGGGCAATTATAAAACGACTACCTCAATTTCAAATAGTATCACATATAGTATCTCTCGTAAATCGAAATATTGACTTAGTCCTTCCGTTAAATTTCTATTCATTTTTTTTAACGGAGATCTACGATGGTGTTCTTAAAAACTTGACATTTGTCCCATATGTTACATATTTAAGCCAACTCAACATATCTTATGACTTGGCATTGTATCGCGTGTGATACTTATGCTATTTACGCCACGTAGGATGCTGAAAATATTAAAAAAGACAAAGCACCAGACTGTTGAAGAAGTAAAAGCTTTGCAAATTCAGAAGTAGACTTATGATCCAACCAGCTGATTTAAAAACTTGTCATATATACAGAGATATATCTTATGTTTATGTTTATCGAGGAGGCACAAGGCTGGAAATTGTTCAAAAAGAACCAAGGTATTTTATGAAAAAATAAATAAATAAATTATGGCATATACTCCTGAAGATACCCAGAGTATGATTGATACAAATTCCTTTTCTTCTGACCAAAAATATACAACACAACTAAGATTTATTTACAGCAACAAGAGAAAAATATTGATCAAAATAAAATATGAGAAAATTTCACTTATAACTCATAACATTTTATCACGGTTGCAAATTAAGTACTCAAACCTTAAAAAGTGTTAATTTAAGGTATCTATCTTTCAAATTTTTTTTCAATGTTTTTCAAAAATTTCTACCTTCCGTTAGAATTTTCCGTTAAATCATTTCAAAATTCTCAAAATACTCGTGATATATATATATTTTAAAGATTCAAGCATGAGTATTTGTGCAAATTCCGTTAAAGTCTAACCAACATCTAAATCCTTCAAAAAAAAATTTATTTTTATTTTCTAAGAAAATGAGTATTTTGAAAATTTTGATAGGATTTAACAAAAGATTATAACAGAAGTTGCAATTGAAAAAAAAAATTGAAAGATGAATACTCTAAATTGACACTTTTTAAAATTTGAGTGTTTAATTACAAAAATGATGAAAGATCAACGGTTAAAAGTGAAATTTTCCTTAAAATTTTCTCCATAGCTGGTCAGAAATATATACACGCAATCTAATTTCTGAAAGAAATGTCAAGAAATCTAGTTAGAATAAATTGTACTAACTTCTGAAAGAAATGTCAAGGAATCTAGTTAGAATAAATTATACTAGCTATTAGTGTGGTTTTGATACGGCTATAATGGCTATAAGAGTGGAAGTTAATATGGATCGCACAAAAGCAAATATTACTGTCGAGCGTCAGGGCAGCAATTGGGTTAGATGATGTTTTTTTTAATGGGAACAACTTTATGGCTCAGAAGCATAATGGAGGATTGGGATTGGGGACATCATCAGATGCTCAGGCAAGTAAAGCTGTAAGCCACATCTCCAAAAAACAATCAAAGACAGTAAAGAATCACAAGAAAAAGGTAACCCCTAGCTGCTACTAATTTCAGTTTCTTCATCAACTAGGTTTATCATGTACAGTTGCTGAACCCTTTGCTTCCATGGATTATCAATATCCTATTGCATGGGTAGCAATAGATGAGGTTGATTGGTATCTGTTTGAAAACCTGATTGACCATAGATACAGAAGTACTTGATCATTGCTCTCTTCATCTGTGTTAGGGACCAAAGACCCATTCCTGGGAAAGTCATGTCTATTGTCTAATGCCAACCTTCTTATACCGTTTGCGTGAGGAAATCTATCCGACTATGAGGGAGGGAGATCTTGATCGTATGCATAAGAATCAGCTAATTCAGAAGTTGAATGAGTCTTTCAATTGCACAATCATCTTATTTGCTTGCTTTCATTAATCTTCAACCAACACATTAACTGTGTGCCGTTCTCAAATACATGATATAGTAATGCATTCTACGCAGCTACTTCATCATACAATAAAGTTCTAGTATTACAGTCTGCAGAGGAGGATCGGCGTGCTAGCTTAGCTTGCTTCAGCATCCGAAGTCATAGGGCACCAGTCCCTTCAGCTCCGGGCCATTGAGTCTGTTGTGCTCAAAACTGTAACAATACCAGGAGCCATATACAGTTAAAGCATCTTTCACAGAAGATTAATGTGAATCCAACTCTACATTCTGGACTATGACATGCTTTTTTCGGTAAATTTCTTTGCATGATCTTTTGTTGGGTAAGATTGGTAAAACTTTGAAATGACAGAAAAAGAAAGTAGAGATTGCTGGGATGCATAAAATTTCCAAATTTCTTTTTCAAAGTCCATAATTGGTTGCCAAATTTGGTAAATATAACTGACAGGGCCAAATAAACTAATAAAGGGAGTGATAGGAGGTACCTTTCCATTGGGAAGGTCGAGAAAGGGCCATCGACCGGAATTGTTCCGCAGAGGTTATTGTTCGAGACATCCCTGCAAGATTATAATACCATCAGAAACAAATTTTCAAGAATGAAAATGAACTCTTTTCTTCAATCTTTTTCCAGAATCAAACTTACAAAACTTTGAGGTTAGAGAGGCCGGTGAGTTCCCTTGGGATTGATCCTGCTAGCTTGTTGTTGTTTAGCCGTCTGAATCATAGGTTCGACCACATCAAATCCAAAATTCCATGCCAAATGTAACTTGTGGAAGTTCAAAATCTTCCAGCTAGTTAATGAAAAGATACAAATACTTACAGAAATCTGAGTGACTTCAATTTGGCCAAAGATTTTGGGATCTCTCCTTCAAATCTGTTTTCATACAAATCCATACTAACAAGGTTTTTCAAATTACCCAACTCTTTTGGGATTTTCCCTGTTATGTCATTCCTATAAAGCTCCCTGCAACCCATTAAAGAATTTGACACCCAATTAGGCAATCACTTCATAATTATATTAAGCCAAGGAAAAATTGGTATGATATTCTAAATATGTTCTTTTTGCTAATCTGGTTCCAACAATCTTAATCATGTGAGGTGAGCTAACACCCTCAAAAAGCAAAATAATATGATACATAAGATTCAAAAAATCTGAATTTCTTCTGTTTTTTGTTCGTTTTTCTCGATGACCAAACACAGCACAAACGGAAAATGTAAAACAACTTGTGTAAATGCTGAAAGAAAAGAGCAATACAAGTACTGCAGATGCTTGAGCTCGCCAAGTTCAGAACCTAAAGTCCCAGAGATATTAGAATTGCCCAAATCCCTGAAATTCAAAGCAAAGGATATCAATTGTAGGAATGAACAAGAAAACATTAAATCAAGAAAAATCATAAGAATAAAAATAAAGACCCAAAAAAAGGGTAAATAAATAATTTGTAGAACTCAAAATTAACTTTAAAAGAGGGAATCTTACAGGCGAATCACATGGTTGTTGGAGTCGCAGGTGACATGAAACCAGGTGCAGGGATTAACCAGCGTCGGGTCCCAGCTCTGCAGCACGTTGGTGGGGTCAGAAAGCCTGCTTCTCAAAGCATGCAAAGCATTTCCTGAACGCAGAAACCATTAGCAACTATGAAACACAACCCTAGAAAATTTATAGAAATTGAAATTTGAAACTCAGAGTCAGCATATTCTTTTCCGTAAGAGAAAAAATGGAAACCCCAAACAGAAAATCCAAAGATTTCAAACGATTTTTCTTCCTCTTTTTCCTGGGGTTTCCAAGCAACCAAACAGGAACCCATACGGAACAAAAAGGAAGGAAGCTTGAAACCCTAAAGAGAAGAAAAGAAAAAAAAGTACCTTCAGAGTTGGTTGAGAAGGCGGGCGCGAGAGAGAGAAGAAAGGTAAAAAGGACAGAGAAAAGGGGAAGAGAAGCCATTTCAGACCACGGAGCGCTATGTGTTTGAGGTTATGCTTGTGAAGAAACAACAAAAATTTGTTGAGTTTTTGTGTTTGTCTTGTGTATGTGAAGCGAAAGGAAGATCGTGGAGAGGGGGGTGAGTGAGTCAAGTCAAATGCATATGATGTTTCAAAGCTTTACTGTTTCAGACCAGTGCAGCTGTGCAGGCCAATGGAAGGGGAGGGGGAAAAGTCACGCGTCGGTCGTGAGTGAGTGCCACGCTTTCCGCGTTGCTGGCGTGGGCTCCCACATGGGGAAAACTGGCCTGACTTTTTTGGGAACCGGTGGACTGGAAACTGGAAACCTTTGCTTCTGAATGAGTGCATTTTACCAACCGCAATGATTTTCCACGCCTCATAGATTCCGCCAGAAAATAAAAAAAAAAAAAAAAAAAAAAAAATTGGAAAGATTTAAAAAAAAAAAAAAAAAAAAGTGTGAATTGAGTATTATTCTGTTTAATCTGCGTAATCTACATAATTAAATTACAAATTATGATTATCATATTAATTTTGTTACAAATTTGATTGTAAATGTGTGTAATTGATATAATTTATGTTTATAAGATGTCAAATTGTGTTAATTAGATTAGATCAAATATTTGTATAAACTCAATATATTAACAAATAATGTTAAATATACTACATTTTTAAGTAGGTTGGAAATGGGTTTAAACATGTTGTATTCATGTCAATCCAACACAATTTGTTTATTGAAACATTTATGAGATGTGTTGTGTCACCCATTTAGTTAAACACGATGTGTCAGGGTTGAGGGGTTTCGTTTGACGAGTAATTATAGACATCATACACATCTCTCTCTTGTATCCCTCTAATAATGATACGACTTTTAAAATTACCGTTGGACTTGTGATTAATTATTATTAAATTTTGATTAAATTATGATTTTAAAAGCCACATCATTATTAGATGGACACAAAATGAACATAGATATGAAAAAATGCTAGAAGTATTAAATATTTTACTAAAAAATGAGTACTAAAATGATGTGAAACTTATTTATTAGCACTCATAATATTTATTTTTATTAACTATTTTAATCATTTCCAATAAATAAACTATACATAATCTTTATTAACACAAAGTGACGAAGAAGGAAAGTGTGCAAAATGATTTGTAGTAATTGTCAAAGAAAGGCAGCGTGGGGTGGGGGGCTATTAGGTAAAGTCCACTTGTATTTTAATATAGAAATCTTTTCAAAAGGATATTCAAAGTTTGACCTCAATATTGGCGGCGACCGTAATTAGATTAGATTGGACTAAGACTCTAAGAGTAAGAGACTTGTTGATTTGATTTCTTTCTTCTTCTTTTTTTCTTTTTTTTTTTTTTCTTTTTTTTTTTAATTCAAGTAAAAAGGAACTTAAAAACTATATAATTCCCTTAGCAACACGCCAACACTGCCAAGCTTTTATGGATGGCTTTTATTTTATTTTTTTATTTTTTTACTAAGCAAGTACAAGGGCAAAGGTGAAGGAGAAGAGTAAATCAAGTAAAATATACAAAAAAAAAAAAATAATAAAAAAAATAGGTGGAACTGCCTGACAAAAATTCAAAATACAATTAATACAATGCAACCTAAAATTTATTGAAAATTGGCAAAATAAATGGCCCAACCCACCCATTAGGTTCTTGTCCCACAAGCAGGTAACATCTATATCAAAAAATTTCAAACCTCAGTGAATTTAGCATAGGCCCCACACTGAAAATATCTCAAGCTAATTAAAAAAATGAAGGTGAAGTAGGAAGAGAGCTGAAGAACGAAAGATTCCCAGACAAAAAAATTATGCAGTATATCAAAAATAAACTGTGTATCCTAAAGTGGTATAATTGTTACATAAAAAATATAATAAAGCTAATTTCTCAATCTAAAACCCTTAAAGAATTAGCTCCGTCAGCCAAAAAAAATCCAAGTCTGCCTCCTATCTAACATCTATTATCCCCTCAACTCAAAATGAGAAATCTGATAAATCATCTAATAAATTCTAATACTCATCTGCCTATTTATAATTCAAAACCTATCAATCTTGAAGGTGTCTGCTGTCATATCATTCAGAATCTCAATGGTAGAGAACCAAAGCTGACCATCATCATTAGCCAACACCGATTCAATATCAGGGAGAGACTAGTGTCAAAGAGAGCGTCAACTTCCTCCAAAGAAAACATTTCATTCATAGAATACTCTTGTCCGTCATCCCAAAAACACATTGAAATCCCATCAGATTCTTCTTCAACAGCTTCAATGAATGCAGCATGCAAACTATTACTTCTCACATTTATATCCGCAGCTATAGAGGCTCTAGAACAGTTTGATGTAGTGGCAGAATCAAAAAATGATGTAGTTGCTGTCAAGTAGTTGCTGTCAAATAGATGCTTGATGCGGTCGTGACTGAACAATCATCCGAAAAGTTAAGGCGGGCACGAGAACTGTACATTGCTCTTGCAGCTTTATCATAAGACAAGGCAGCATCAACAGCATTTTCAAAAGTACCAAGCCATAGCATTTTTCCCTTTGGCTCACGAATTTTAGCAACCATGTCCTCTGCCTAATAACTGTGTACTTAAAAATGATGAGTTCTCAGGACCTCCATTTCCTTTCATACAGCCCTTCATCAACCCAACAAATGGAGCTTTACGAACTGATTTAGTCTCACTATTGCAAGACTCAAGCTGGGCATCATGCTCTTCCCACTTTGCGAGGGTCTCAACAACTGATAGAGTTGCATCTTGTCTACTTCGGGACTTCCTCTTCCTGCAACAAATAAATGGCAGAGACAACAAGTTAGCACCTGGATCTTTGAAAATTTCTACACAGATTGTTCGATACTATTGCACAGGGAAAAAAAAAGCAGCAATCAATTGCAACAAAAGCCTAAGCCCAACCCCACAACCGCACAATACAGAGTACAATAGCAGAATCATAGAAGCTACCCAAATGTTTGATTTAACTGATAGCTGGGAATAATTCAAAGAAGTTATCTCGAATAGAATAGGCAAGCTTAACCCAGCCTATTCCAAAGCCAAAGATTAGAGGCTAGAGAATGGAAGAGCGTAGATCGGAGAAGGCGGTGGAGAGGCGTGTGGATGATGGTGGGTAGCAGTAGATCTGACCTCCAAACACCCAAACAAAAAAGCAACCAGAGCAGGGAAGCTGGTGGGGGCACCAGGCACTTAAGGGGGTGGAGAAGAACAATTTTATGAAAGGAAAGAAAGGTCCTGAGAACTCATCATTTAAGTACAGAGGTGTTAGGCAGAGGACATGGGGTAAATGGGTTGTTGAAATTTGTGAGCCAATGGGAAAAAGGCTCTGGCTTGGTAATTTTGAAAATGCTGTTGATGTTGTCTTGTCTTATGATAAAGTTGCAAGAGAAATGTACGGTTCTTGTGCCCGCCTCAACTTTCCGGATGATTGTTTAGCCACGACCTCATCAAGCATCTGTTTGACAGAAACTCCAGCATATTCTGATTCTGCCACTACATCAAACTATTCTGAAGCCTTTGTAGCTGAGGATATAAATGTAATGGTTGGAAACGTGATGGCTGTGTCAACAGCTTCAATGACTGCAGCATGCAAGCTATTACTTCACACATTTATATCTTCAGCTACAGAGGCTCTAGAACAGTTTGATGTAGTGGCAAAATCAAAAAATGCCGGAGTTGCTGTCAAACAGATGCTTGATGCGGTCATGACTGAACAATAATCCGAAAAGTTAAGGCGGGCACGAGAACTGTACATTGCTCTTGCAGCTTTATCATAAGACAAGGCATCATCAACATCATTTTCAAAAGTACCAAGCCATAGCCTTTTTTCCTTTAGCTCACGAATTTCAGCAACCCCCATGTCCTTTGCCTAATACCTCTGTACTTAAATGATGAGTTCCCAGGACCTCCCTATCCTTTCATGCATCCCTTCTTCGACCCAACACATGGAGCTTTACAAACTGATTTAGTCTCACTATTGCAAGAGTCGAGCTGGGCATCATGCTCTTCCCACTTGGCGAGGGTCTTAGCAACTGATAGAGTTGCATCTTGTCTACTTCGAGACTTCTTCTTCCTGCAACAACTAAACGGCAGAGACATCAAGTCAGCACCTGGACCTTTAAAATTTCTACACAGATTGTTCAATACTATTGCACAGGGGAAAAAAAAAAGCAACAATCAATTGCAATAAAAGCCTAAGCCCAACCCCACAACCGCACAATAGCAGAATCATAGAAGCTACCCAAATGTTAGATTTAACTGATAGCTGAGAATAATTCAAAGAAGTTATCTCGAATAGAATGGGCAAGCTTAACCCAGCCTATTCCAAAGCCAAAGATTAGAGGCTAGAGAATGGAAGAGCGTAGATCGGAGAAGGCGGTGGAGAGGCGTGTGGATGATGGTGGGTAGCAGTAGATCTGACCTCCAAACACCCAAACAAAAAAGCAACCAGAGCAGGGAAGCTGGTGGGGGCACCAGGCACTTAAGGGGGTGGAGAAGAACAATTGTATGAAAGGAAAGAAAGGTCCTGAGAACTCATCATTTAAGTACAGAGGTGTTAGGCAGAGGACATGGGGTAAATGGGTTGTTGAAATTTGTTAGCCAATGGGAAAAAGGCTCTGGCTTGGTAATTTTGAAAATGCTGTTGATGTTGCCTTGTCTTATGATAAAGTTGCAAGAGAAATGTACGGTTCTTGTGCCCGCCTCAACTTTCCGGATGATTGTTTAGCCACGACCTCATCAAGCATCTGTTTGACAGAAACTCCAGCATATTCTGATTCTGCCACTACATCAAACTATTCTGAAGCCTTTGTAGCTGTGATATAAAAGTAATGGTTGGAAACGTGATGGCTGTGTCAACAGCTTCAATGACTGCAGCATGCAAGCTATTACTTCACACATTTATATCCTCAGCTATAGAGGCTCTAGAACAGTTTGATGTAGTGACAAAATCAAAAATGCCAGAGTTGCTGTCAAACAGATGCTTGATGCGGTCGTGACTGAACAATATCCGAAAAGTTAAGGCGGGCACGAGAACTGTACATTGCTCTTGCAGCTTTATCATAAGACAAGGCACCATCAACATCATTTTCAAAAGTACCAAGTCATAGCCTTTTTTCCTTTAGCTCACGAATTTCAGCAACCCCCATGTCCTTTGCCTAATACCTTTGTACTTAAATGATGAGTTCTCAGGACCTCCATATCCTTTCATGCATCCCTTCTTCGACCCAACACATGGAGCTTTACAAACTGATTTAGTCTCACTATTGCAAGAGTCGAGCTGGGCATCATGCTCTTTCCACTTGGCGAGGGTCTTAGCAACTGATAGAGTTGCATCTTGTCTACTTCGAGACTTCCACTTCCTGCAACAACTAAACGGCAGAGACATCAAGTCAGCACCTGGACCTTTGAAAATTTCTACACAGATTGTTCAATACTATTGCACAGGGGAAAAAAAAAAGCAACAAACAATTGCAACAAAAGCCTAATCCCAACCCACAACCACACAATACAGAGCACAATAGTAGAATCATAGAAGCTACCCAAATGTTAGATTTAACTGATAGCTGGGAATAATTCAAAGAAGTTATCTGGAATAGAATGGGCAAGCTTAACCCAGCTTATTCCAAAGCCAAAGATTAGAGGCTAGAGAATGGAAGAGCGTAGATCGGAGAAGGCGGTGGAGAGGCGTGTGGATGATGGCTGGTACTAGTAGATTTGACCTCCAAACACCCAAACAAAAAAGCAACCAGAGCAGGAAAGCTGGTGGGGGCACCAGACAGTTAAGGGGTGGAGAGGAACAATTGTATGAAAGGAAAGAAAGGTCCTGAGAACTCATCATTTAAGTACAGAGGTGTTAGGCAGAGGACATGGGGTAAATGGGTTGTTGAAATTTGTGAGCCAATGGGAAAAAGGCTCTGGCTTGGTAATTTTGAAAATGCTGTTGATGTTGCCTTGTCTTATGATAAAGTTGCAAGAGAAATGTACGGTTCTTGTGCCCGCCTCAACTTTCCGGATGATTGTTTAGCCACGACCTCATCAAGCATCTGTTTGACAGAAACTCCAGCATATTCTGATTCTGCCACTACATCAAACTATTCTGAAGCCTTTGTAGCTGATGATATAAAAGTAATGGTTGGAAACGTGATGGCTGTGTCAACAGCTTCAATGACTGCAGCATGCAATCTATTACTTCACACATTTATATCCTCAGCTACAGAGGCTCTAGAACAGTTTGATGTAGTGGCAAAATCAAAAAATGCCGGAGTTGCTGTCAAACAGATGCTTGATGCGGTCGTGACTGAACAATAATCCGAAAAGTTAAGGTGGGCACGAGAATTGTACATTGCTCTTGCAGCTTTATCATAAGACAAGGCACCATCAACATCATTTCCAAAAGTACCAAGTCATAGCCTTTTTTCCTTTAACTCACGAATTTCAGCAACCCCCATGTCCTTTGCCTAATACCTCTGTACTTAAATGATGAGTTCTCAGGACCTCCATATCCTTTCATGCATCCCTTCTTCGACCCAACACATGGAGCTTTACAAACTGATTTAGTCTCACTATTGCAAGAGTCGAGCTGGGCATCATGCTCTTCCCACTTGGCGAGGGTCTTAGCAACTGATAGAGTTGCATCTTGTCTACTTCGAGACTTCTTCTTCCTGCAACAACTAAACGGCAGAGACATCAAGTTAGCACCTGGACCTTTGAAAATTTCTACACAGATTGTTCAATACTATTGCACAGGGGAAAAAAAAAAAAGCAACAATCAATTGCAACAAAAGCCTAAGCCCAACCCACAACCGCACAATACAGAGCACAACAGCAGAATCATAGAAGCTACCCAAATGTTAGATTTAACTGATAGCTGGGAATAATTCAAAGATCTGGAATAGAATGGGCAAGCTTAACCCAGCTTCTTCCAAAGCCAAAGATTAGAGGCTAGAGAATGGAAGAGCGTAGATCGGAGAAGGCGGTGGAGAGGCGTGTGGATGATGGCTGGTACTAGTAGATCTGTCCTCCAAACACCCAAACAAAAAAGCAACCAGAGCAGGGAAGCTGGTGGGGGCACCAGGCACTTAAGGGGGTGGAGAGGAACAATTTTATGAAAGGAAAGAAAGGTCCTGAGAACTCATCATTTAAGTACAGAGGTGTTAGGCAGAGGACATGGGGTAAATGGGTTGTTGAAATTTGTGAGCCAATGGGAAAAAGGCTCTGGCTTGGTAATTTTGAAAATGCTGTTGATGTTGCCTTGTCTTATGATAAAGTTGCAAGAGAAATGTACGGTTCTTGTGCCCTCCTCAACTTTCCGGATGATTGTTTAGCCACGACCTCATCAAGCATCTTTTGACAGAAACTCCAGCATATTCTGATTCTGCCACTACATCAAACTATTCTGAAGCCTTTGTAGCTGATAATATAAAAGTAATGGTTGGAAACGTGATGGCTGTGTCAACAGCTTCAATGACTGCAGCATGCAAGCTATTACTTCACACATTTATATCCTCAGTTACAGAGGCTCTAGAACAGTTTGATGTAGTGGCAAAATCAAAAAATGCCGGAGTTGCTGTCAAACAGATGCTTGATGCGGTCGTGACTGAACAATAATCCGAAAAGTTAAGGCGGGCACGAGAACTGTACATTGCTCTTGCAGCTTTATCATAAGACAAGGCATCATCAACATCATTTTCAAAAGTACCAAGTCATAGCCTTTTTTCCTTTAGCTCACGAATTTCAGCAACCCCCATGTCCTTTGCCTAATACCTATGTACGTAAATGATGAGTTCTCAGGACCTCCCTATCCTTTCATGCATCCCTTCTTCGACCCAACACATGGAGCTTTACAAACTGATTTAGTCTCACTATTGCAAGAGTCGAGCTGGGCATCATGCTCTTCCCACTTGGCGAGGGTCTTAGCAACTGATAGAGTTGCATCTTGTCTACTTCGAGACTTCTTCTTCCTGCAACAACTAAACGGCAGAGACATCAAGTCAGCACCTGGACCTTTGAAAATTTCTACACAGATTGTTCAATACTATTGCACAGGGGAAAAAAAAAAGCAACAATCAATTGCAACAAAAGCCTAAGCCCAGCTCCACAACCGCACAATACAAAGCATAATAGTAGAATCATAGAAGCTACCCAAATGTTAGATTTAACTGATAGTTGAGAATAATTCAAAGAAGTTATCTGGAATAGAATGGGCAAGCTTAACCCAGCCTATTCCAAAGCCAAAGATTAGCGGCTAGAGAATGGAAGAGCGTAAATCGGAGAAGGTGGTGGAGAGGCGTGTGGATGATGGTGGGTAGCAGTAGATTTGACCTCCAAACACCCAAACAAAAAAGCAACCAGAACAGGGAAGCTGGTGGGGGCACCAGGCACTTAAGGGTGGGGAGAAGGGGGCGGAGAGGAACAATTGTATGAAAGGAAAGAGGGGTTCTGAGAACTCATCATTTAAGTACAGAGTGTTAGGCAGAGGACATGGGGTAAATGGGTTGTTGAAATTCGTGAGCCTAAGGGAAAAAGGTTCTAGCTTGTTAATTTTGAAAATGCTGTTGATGCTGCATTGTCTTATGATAAAGCTACAAGAGCAATGTACGGTTCTTGTTTAGCTACGACCTCATCAAGCATCTGTTTGATAAAAACTCTGGCATATTATGATTCTGCCACTACATCAAACTATTCTGGAGCCTTTGTAGCTGAGGATATAAACGTGATGGTTGGAAACTTGGAGCGGAAGTTTCGAAAGTTTATACGGCCTTAATTCCAGAGGAAAACCCTCGAAACTTGAAGGGTAAGTTTCTAATTAATTAATTAATTAGTGTAATAAATAAATAAGTTTCATTTTCTTGATTTATTGATTCACACTAACACTAGACTAACAAGGTCCGAGTGTCCGAGTCGGCTCGGTTCGGGTTGATTCACACACACAATCCAAAATGATCACCCACACAAATCACAAACCCTTTTCCGCCAAAACCCAGAATCATGAGACACAAATCAAGAATTTACAACATTCAAAAGAAAAATGATGGAAAATTCACCCAACCTCGAAACCGCCGCCTCCGACGAAATGGCTTTCGAAGAACCCAGCTAGTTATTGTGAAATATTGTAATCGTTTTTAGACGATGGGTGACAACAGTGATTCCGATGAACACCGATAGTGAAATGCGGTTTTGTTTATGCACGGGAAGAAGAATGTTGTAGAACTTCTCAGAAGCACAAAATACGGAGCAAATGACACGTGTTCCATGCTTTTTGGTAGGGCTATTCCCTTCTAAATTTTATTATTATTATTATTATTTTTAAAAGGATATTTTTTTTATTGTAATTTCAAAATACTAATTAAATAAAGGCAAATAAATCTCAACCTGAGAAATTTGTATAGATACAACTATGTCGCCCTATAAAGTCAGTTTTTGTTTCGCATTTCTTCTTTTTCTTCCTAAATTAATTTGCTGTATTCTTTTATTCAGTGCATGCACACTCTTTCACCTACCAAAAGTATAATAGAGGATTATCGAATTAGAAATTCTATTCTTAGGTTTTTTTTTCCTTGTTATTAATCTAATTAATACAAGATAATTAAATGTTGATGATGATAATGATTTTTTAAACGGTTTTTTTTTTTCTTTGAAATTTCTAGTATTGACTCAATTGCCTTGGCCTGATTTTAGACTTGCATAATCATAAAAGAGCAACTGATGGATTCAAATTCTATTGTTTGCACCAGATCAATTATTAGTCATAGGGACGGTCGCTCCCACACCCCAAGGCCTTAAGTGCATACTTTTTAATGTGACAATAAAAATAATTATTAAATTTTAGATGAATTACTATTAAATTTTGAATTAAAAGTGTACATTTGACCGTACGAGAATTGCAATGTATCTGACATTTCTCTTAAGCATAAGTAGCTCATATCGTAAAAGGTATACAATCTCTAGTAAATTTAGGTTTTGTTAAATTCTTTGTTTTTGTTTTTGTTTTCGGTTCTTTTTTTTTATTAAAAAAAAAAACAAAATACTATTAAAAACACAAAAATAATTTTACCTTTATATCAGGTCACAACACTTTTCTATCAAAAAATAAAAAAATAAAAAATAAAACTCCAAAACCCATCGACAAACGAAATCCTTGATGAACCAAAGAAGTTCTTGGATGGATTGTTTTATCATGAGATCATATCAAACGTTTCAACTTTTTTTTTTTTCAACTAATTTTGTTTATTTGGTCAGTAAAGAAAATTGAAAACGATATTAGGAGGAGCTTCAAATTGGGTCAATAGTGTAAGGTCATCTTTGTTGGGTTTTTTTTTTTTTTTTTTTTTTGGCGAATCGGAGATTTGGAGGTCTGTTTGGATGATGGATTCTACTACGATTCCCTTCATAATAATGCTACACTCTCAGTTTTACATTTTTTGAGATAATTTTTAAAATTACCATAAAACAATGTAAAACCCAACAAAGATGACATTTTACACTATTGACAATGGTAATTTTAAAATCTACCTAAAACAATGTAAAACCAAACCTGAAAAAGTGTGAATATCTATAGCATTACTTGAACTCTTGAAGCCCCAAGGCCTAAATAACCTTGTTGACTTATCCCATCTCTTCCCTTATAGCATTCCTAGTATCCTCACCAAATTTTACTCACTAAAATAACTAAAAATCACTTTTTTCTATTCTAGTGAGCCACTTTATTAAAATTTCCCTAGCAGCCTCACTATTTTCATTAGTCAATATTCACTATTCCATTTAAATAATAATTTTTTCATATTCATTTATTTTTTTCTCTATATAATCTTTTTACAAAAAATCATTAATATCCATGAAATAATGACATTATCGTGTGAGAGATGGGAGATGGGAAAAGAAAATGAGAGAAAAAAAGAAAAAAAAGTGTGCTAATCATTTGAGAGAGAAAGGTGAAACAAAATTTGGTGAGTGAGTTGTTGAGTGAAAATGCCTCATCTAATTTGGTTAGTAATTTCAGTCATCAATTTTTTTTTGGTTAAAATTGTGAGGCTGCTGGGAGTGGTTTTTCAGAATTTTCATCAAATTGACTCACCAAAATAGCTAAAAAACTATTTTGGTGAGGCTACTAAGAATGCTCTTATTAGCTAGAGATAGAATAGAATAAGTTCACTTAAAAAAAACTAAATTGCTAAAATTAAAAAAAAAATTAAAAACAAAAAAAAATGCCACGAAAAAAATTGTCAGCGCTTTTTTATTGACATGTAGGCGTCGCAATAGATAAATGTTTGTTGTTTTGGGTGACAATCAACGGAAAATGTTAAAAATAACAGCATCTTTTCTCTATTTTGTTCTTTTGAGGGATGCTTTTCAGAAAACGCCGTCAGAATTTAAAAATAAAAGCGCCTCTTTTTTATTTTTATTTTTATTTTTTTCCTTTTTTCAACTTAGTAGCATTTATACAAAAAGTAATGTTATCCCGTTAGACTCTTATACAACTGTGATGTAAAAGTAAAAATTAATGATTTTTATTTTATTTTTACAAATATTGATTTAATTCATAGAACTTCTGTAAGTAGTTCATCACTCGAGAAATTAATTTGATTCGTAAGGTAATTAAACCAACGGTCACGATGAAAAATGCTTAATCAATTTAATAGACATTTAATTAATGGATAAAAGTAGCAAAAACTTTTTTTTTTTGTTAAAAGAAACAAAAGAAAGAAAGGAAAATCACAATGCGTCCTAGGGTGGTAATTCGTGTTATCTTCTCCTAACCGTTATATTTTTATAAAAAAAATGTCATATGCGTCCGAGCATAGAATCGTCTGAGCTGAAAAATGAATATGAATATTTGCTTTTTGAGTGTGAAAAAGAAATAAAAAGAAGAAGATATTTTATTATTTTTTATTTTTTTGGTGAGAGAACGGTACTCACCAAACAAAAATCACTATTTAGCTTAGGATATTAGGGATGATTTTTTTGTGATTTTTAGTAATTTGGCTCACCAAAACAATTTTATAGTTATTTTGTCAACTAACTCTTGAATTAGTTATTGTGAAAAAAATAAATTAATTGGGACGACCACCTCAACATTGTAAAATAAAATTGTGGCATATAGTATTACCCAATTGTGTCATGTGCCACATACAATTGGCATATAACATATTAAACGAGAGTTGTGTAGCATTAATTAATTGGTTTGACATGATATACTATTAATTAAACAATAGGTCGACAAAATAACCTTTTTTTTGTATATATTTTTTTTTGAAGAAACAAAATAACCTATTTGAAACCCAAAGACCACCTAAAATCCTAATTGTTAAAATTAAAAATCTAGAGACTAAATATATTGCATGAAGACTTAAACACTAAATTTAATATTTTTTTCTAAAAAAAATTAAGACCAAAAAAAGAAAAAAAAAAAGAAAAAGAAAAAAAAAAAAAAGGGTGCTAACATAATAATAGTGGTACAAACTCCAAAGTGTGTGAGCTACGAATATAAAAGCCTCTTTTAGGCTTTGCCAAATTTGTACAGAATTATATACACTTTTTTTCTTACTTTAAATAACCTATATATAGGCTTTTTTCACACTTTTTAAGCTATTTTTATCCCCACCTCTATGGGGTAATTGCCCACACTTCCAAGACGAAGTTGGACACTGGTGAGAAAAATTACCGTTAAAGAGATTAGGTCAACACATTTCCAAAACGAAAGGAAAAAAAGGATTGTTGCACAAGGCGGTGCCGGTAAATCCGCGGGCCAATAAAAATTGGCTCAAGTCCGTACGTAGCTGGCAAAACTTGCGAGGCAGGTTTCGGCTTTGTTTCCTTAACACATTCATTCACTCTTCACTTTTCACTCCTCACTCTTCACTCGATCTTTACCCTTCTCCGTTCAAATTTTCATGGCGTGGATCAAACGGCGCGTTCTTGGCAGGGGAACGTACGGCAAGGTGTTTTTGGCCGAACCCACAGACCCCACGGCTCCACCCATCGCCGTTAAGACGTGTCCTCTTGCGAAGTCCTTCTCCCTCCGGTTGGAGGAAAGAGTGTTGGCGCAACTGCGCGGTTGTCCGGAGATTGTTTCCTGCCTTGGGAGTACACTCACCTTCGAAGACGATAACGGACCCAATTATAATCTGCTTCTTGAATATGCTGCGGGAGGTACGCTTGAAGATTTGATCAAGAAAGATTCGGGTTTGGGCGAGTGGGATATTCGCCGCTACGTGCGTATGATCCTCCGGGGTCTCTGTTCTGTGCATGAAATGGGTATGGTTCATTGTGATCTCAAACCCAGTAATATCTTGGTCTTTCCTGGTGAAGGAGAGCTAAATGATGATCGGCTTAAGATCGCCGACTTTGGGCTTGTCAAGGAAGTTCGAGACTATAATGAAGACATGGGATTTTTGAGGTTTAATTTTCGGGGCACCCCTTTCTACATGTCGCCGGAGTCAGTTGCTCATGGTGAGATTGGGGCACCGTTAGACATATGGTCGCTGGGTTGCATTCTGGTTGAGATGGTTACTGGGAAGCCTGCTCTGTGGAAGTATCGGAATCTGACCGCCCTGAAACTTCGGCTTGCGGTTGTCCAACAATCGCCGGGAATACCTGAAGGGCTCTCCGAGGATGGGAAGGACTTCTTGAGAAAGTGTTTTGCAATAGACCCCAGTGAGAGGTGGACAGCCGAGATGCTTCTGAATCATCCTTTTGTTTCTAAGCCCGTGTATGGGACGACTCCTGACCCACCGGTATCTCCGAAAAGCCCTTGGGATTTCAGTCCATCGTCCTGGAACCATTCCTTGGGCCTGCCTCCGCCGGGTTGGTGCTCCTTTACGCCTAGTGATCAGAATTCAGAGCAATCGCTGGGTCCATCTGCTTCCTTACCTCCGCCGGGTTGGTGCTCCTTTACGCCTATTGATCAGAATTCAGAGCAATCGCTAGACCCATCTGCTTCCTTGCCACCGCCTGGCTGGTTTTCGTTCTCCTCGACAGTTTCGGCGTCATCCGCTTGTGGCTCTCCTCAGTTGCATCAGTTTGGAGGCAGCAGTGCCGTAATGTATTTTCTGGGTATGGCAGAGGACAGCAAGTATTTTGTTGGTTAAGTCTAGTCTTTGGTTTATTGCTCTCTAAAACGTATATTAAATAATTGAGAGAGACAAATATGTAAATATATTTTTCTTTCCAATCATCAGTTAAATTTTGCTTCTTATCATACTGCAAAAGGAAAGTTCATGATTACTATTAGCCTCACACATGGCTTTCTCCTGGCATGAAGTTCCCTTGATATCAGTAATTTACTGGTTCAACACAAATAGAACCATCTTTTAAAGGACAAATTGAGAGAGGAGGGACGGCATTGAAATGTCCATTAAGATGAACTGGCAACAAATACAAATCTTTAACACCCTAACCCCAAAAAATACACAGTTCTACATCATAAACAACCACCTGAAGCAAATAATGGGTCATAGAACTCCAAGAGACCCTGGAAAAAATATGCATTGTAACACTAAAATCTCAGAACAATAATAGAAACGCAAATAACCGTTCAAATTAGCAAGCAAAACCGGTTTCCTGAATCAGTATCACCATTTTAACCAAAATAGGCCACAGAAAGTTGGTGTGAGCAATGCCGTTGTGATTCTTGTGAATGACCTTGCTGGTCTTTCATTCACAACTTGTAAAAAAGACAGAGAGACTCATAATTTCTAATCATAACAGTGAAAGTATCACATGCATATGTCTCTTATGAAGCAAATCACCCTGCCTATATCTTACCATAGAAAGGGTGACTTAAGAGGCAAAACACTCATAATTTCAAGCAAGGGTTCTCTTCCAGCTCCATATCCTATCCGTTCTTATAAAACAGTTCTGAACAGATATTGTAATACAATCATTAGCAGTTTCAACACAGATCATTGAAAATAAATTCAAAAACAAAAAAGAAATCCTATTTTTACAAGTTGATCACTGAAGAATGAATGTAATGAAGAGAGCACCGACTAATATGAAATTGATTAAAAAAAGCTACATGTCCTTGATAGCTCTCCTTTCCTCGTCCTCAGCTTTTCTCCAAGCAGCCTACACAAAATGGAAAGAAAAAAAAAACACTACTTAAAAGGAGGAACCAAGAAGAATTAGAAAATAAATACAAATGTGACTTAATGCAAGTATGCTTTGAAACTTGCAGGAACAGAGTGAAATGAAAATCCCAGAAGCAAAAATTATGCAAAGAATTGCAAGCATTTCGTTGAGCAAGAATGAAAGAACCTACCTTATCTTGTTCCAGTTTCGAGAGATGGGGCTTCATGGAGTTCCCTAAACTTAAGCCACCCCATGCTTCTTGAAACTCTCTCTCCCTTGCTTCTCTACGAGACACAGAGAGCCTTATCTGGCCATCTGGCTGCGGAGCTGCAGTTAGCTTTTCCAGACCACCTTCTTGATTCATGTGCGATTGCACTTTCGTTTCACTTGACGTCACATTCACTTCTTCCAGTTTCGAGAGATGGGGCTTCATGGAGTTCCCTAAACTTAAGCCTCCCCATGCTTCTTGTAACTCTCTCTCCCTTCCTACTCTACGAGCCGCAGGGAGCCTAATCTGGTCATCTGGTTGCTGAGCTGCAGTTAGCTTTTCTCTCTCAAGTCTTGATTTATGTTTAACCAAAATTTGGTCCAGACCACCTTCTTGATTCATGTGCGATTGCGCTTTTGTTTCACTTGACTTCACCTTCACTACTTCGTCCTTTGAACTGAACCTCATTTTCTCTTTCTCCAGTCTGGAAACATGCTTTACTAAAATTTTGTCCAAGCTCTCACAGTCTGTAACACTGTTTCCTGCCTGTTTCTTTTGGTGGCGATGACTTCCATAATTGCTTCCCAATGACAAGGTCTGTATTTTTTCCCCTTCCAACTTGTGCAATGACTTGACCAAGATCTTGTCTAGGCTATCTTCTTCTCTCTCTTCAGTTTCAGTCTTCACATCTTGAAGCCGAAGTGATTCTCCAGCATTCAAATTCACCTGTCCAATCTGCAATGGAGACTCACCTGTATCTCCAGTACATTCCTTTTGCTCCATCTTGGAAACTGCAGACATTTTATTATTTGAGTCGATGTTTTCTTTTTGCTCTAGTCCTCCATCAGAATATGCAATTTTGTCCAGTTGTGCATCTGAAGCAGATGAATCAAATTTTGTCTTCATGTTAATGACCCTGCCCCCTTTACGTGGTTCATTTTTTCTTCTGTTCTTTGCTTCTTGGACCTCCTTTTCAAGTCTCGAGACACGTTTCACTAGGAACTTATCTAAGCTGGGGACTTCCGGAACATCTTCTTCTGTGTGACCAACGGCCCCATTTTGCACTCTTCCCAATTTTTTGCCATTCATCTCAAATGCTTTCCCATTATTCCTTTTGGTCTCTTCAATTTCCTTTTCGAGTCTTGAACGGTGCTTAATTAGTATCGTTCCTAGATCAGGAACAGCTTCAGATGTAGTTCTATCATTGTGCAACTTCTTATAATCAGTTTCAAAATCTCTTCCTGACTTCTTTGCGTCTTCAATCTCTTTCTCAAACTTACTAGAATGCTTTAAAAGAATACTCCCCAAGTCTGGAATGGTCTCTGATGAAGCTACATCATTATCTAAATTGACCTCGCCAACAGCAGTTCTATCAGAATTCTTCCCAGTTCCTTCTCCGGACTCATTCTTTCTGCTATTTTTTGCTTCCCATACCTCTTTTTCAAGTTTCGTCATGCGCTTAACCAAAAACTTGTCAAGACTTGGGAGTTCTGACTCAACTTGCTTCCTTTTATGGGCATCCATGGAAATCTCAAGGTTTCCTGCTCCCATAGAAGAAATTCTTCGTGAAAAATTAGGTGCTGGATTGGAGCTATAATCACTTGGATCGTGCGCCTTGCTATTTGTAACTTCAGCCAAGGCAGCATTTAAACCACAAGTTGCAACTATAGTGGCAAGAGAAGAAAGTTCATCTTCTTGCAAACATCTGAGCCTCTCAAGCATCATCTCCACGAGCTTTGTTTTATTATACCTTTCAAAGGAGAGCCTTTTCCTGTTTTTCCTCTGTCTCGTCTCTGGACCTTGCAGCTTACAGTCAAAGTCTACAGATGAAGTTTCAAGTTCTGACCCAGACTCTGATTCACATTCCGAAGAAAACTCTGATAATTCCTGATTATTTTCACCTGTATCTGGGTTCTGATTGATTTTTCGCAGCAGTTCTTCAAATTCGTCTTTATTAAAAGTAGCACAATTTGCAAGCCTAATTAATGCAGTTTTGACTGCTGCAGCTACTTCTATATCTACCTCAAATGCAGTTTCAAAAGATGCTGTAACTTTATGTGTAGCAGATCCTCCTCCATTAACAGAGGATGTCTCTATTTGACAAGGCTTCTTAGGGCAATTTGGTATGTCATACATGGTAACTCCTATGGATGTGGCTGCTTCAAAAGCTGCAGCTGCTGACTTCTCTGCTTTCATCAACTGGTCTTCTGCCTCTTTGCTCTGGATCCTGAAATGATAAGAAAACAAAGATTATGTGCTATGGAAAACCAAGTATCAAAATATACACATCCATTGTATGCAAAGATTACCTGGCTGCTCGTAGTATTCGACACCAAGATGCTTCCACCAGAGCAGCCTTTCGAGCCTCCATTGCCTTGTGTGCAGCTTCTCTTGCTGCCATCTTTTCTCTCAGAACTCTTGAGTAATGTGGATTAGCATCACCTAGAGTCTCATCAAGTGTCAAATTCATGCCGTCCACTTCCTGAAAATAAGTAGATACATAAGTATTTTGGTAAAAACAAAATTAATCCAGCCAGAAGATTAAATCATACGTGCACAACCTGCAGCATTTTTATTTTTCTTTTTAAGTACGAGTCCACTTTTTTGCGCGGGAACCAGTTGAGAGGAGAACTTTTACGGTGAGAAGGCTTCTTGATTTGTGACGTAAATTTGTTAAGAATATTCGATGTTGATTGCGCAGTCTCTTTTGGATTTATTCTGCACCATTCAAACACAAAAAGAGGAAACTCAAAAAGTTTTATTTTTTGTAAAAGAACTTATTAGACTCAACCAAAATGGATAAATAAATAAAATTAGCAAATAATCTCGACTAAGACAAGGCATTTCATGCAATTACAAAATCATGCATACAAGATCAACCAATACCGGCTCAATTTTCAAAGGCCTGAAATTTGCACTATGAGTCTAGTGTAAAGGCCATCATAAAAATTATGGCGTTGACTTGCATGAATGATGAATCATTTTATGCATTAAGCTGCTTTCCACTTAGCTTTCCCCTTTCACCATAACCACCACCACCCTAGTACTAGCCTATTGGGAAGAACTCGATGGTATATGTCAACCACAAATATCCAAAAGATGGATCACTATAGTGAAAAATGGCAAGAAACTCTTCAAGTGAATATAACATCCACAAGTAGAGATTTATCCCAACCGGTAGAAGATTGACCATTTTTGAACATCCAAGATATATAGATCATGGGACAGCCCAGGAGTGTTCCTTGATTTAGTGAACCTTAATATGACCAATATGAATCATCATTGTGTTAAAGAGACAATTAATATTCCTCACTCTCAAATTACTTTAGGACTCTAGATACGGTGTTACCATATTGTTAGAACATAAATTAAATGATTAAATTCATTCATTTCTATCGATTTAAGCTTTTGGGATAAATGATGATTCACATAGTATCAGAGCAAAAGTCCTGAGATCAAATCTTGTCTCCCTCATTCACCTCCTATTTCAATTAAATATTCCTCATAGTATGGCTCACTTATTATGGGGGAATTTGAGCCCCACGTGAGGGAAAATATTAGAATATAAATTAAATGATTAAATTCATCCATTCCAATCAACTTAAATTTTTAGAATAAGCGGTGATTAAACACATATTACTATGTACTTCCTTAAGAAAACAGGGGATCCATTGAATTCCAAGTATTGAGTTTCACCAATAAAATAAGAAGACTTTAAGATACCCAATTATTTTGGAGATCTGCCAAAATAAGTAACTTACTGTCAATCCCCATGTATAGATGAAACAATGGAAAGGACTAAGGAGGTAGTCCTTTTCTTTATTCAGAGGCTATATCCAAGCAGAAATGGTCTTGTAAACACTAATTTGTAACATATAAAACAACTAATAAACCAGGAAAGCCAATTCAAATCCTCATCAATCTCCAAAGTCAAAAAGACATCATCTTACAACATTCATGGAGTACGTATAGACTATAATGATGTAGACTTGTCCATGTCTGTTCCATAATACACCTTTTTCCTCAAGGCAATTGACAATCTTGAATTCATTAGCATTCAAAAGAAAACAAAAAGTTAACCTATATCCAATATAAAATATGGAAAAAAAACACCAACTACATTGGAATTCACCCATCAACCATGCCATTGATGCAATATTGAAATTCGGTTAAACAACCAATAAAATAAATAAAATAAAAAATCAAATGGAAATGAATTGTATTCCGTGAATTCCATACAGAAAAAGTAAAGATAAACCAACACAGTCCAAAACTGTTATTTCTGGTGAAAATTTTAAATTCACTAAATTTCAGCCTATGTAAGTATTATGAATATATATTTGTGTATGTATATATGTATATATCTGAATTCTCTCTAAGTCCAAACGGAACCGCAAGTGAAACTAAAGATATAGAAAAAGAAATCAAAACCTAGAAAGAAATAAAGATTTAAATTTTCTTGATATTGAAAATGAGAAAAAAGAAAGAAAGAAAAAAACTCTTACCTTGCCGATCTTCGAGCTCGCCGTGGAGTTCTCGCTCATACTGTCTTCTCTGCTCTCTGAACTGCAAAGGGTAGCCTCAGTGCCTTGCTTGTCTGACACAGAGACGCAGCACAAGTCCAAGCAGCCGAGATCCATGTTCCGATCTGGTATGAAATAAACGAAATATCCGATACGCAAAGAAGTTTAGAGGAAAATTTCGGAGATAGATGTCGAAGAAATTGTGGGATGTAGAATTCGAGAGAGGGATTTCGGAAGGAGGTTTTGAGTTATGGATGCTTTTGTTGGGTTTTTCTTTATTTCTTTTTTTTTTTTTTTAAATGGAAAGTAGCCGTTACAAGGCATCTATGCCGAAACGGTCCTTAAGGGAGGGCACTGATCCTGTGCGTCGACGTATAGCCTGTAGAGCTAAAGACGAGAACGACAGGTGGACTTAACCGCTTATGGTCTGCGGTATAAATTTAGCCCCGTCAGCACGTGGAGGGATGGGACCCATTAGTATCCTATAAGGAAAATATTACAAATTTATTCCATATTCATCTCTTACCTATTTCATTTTTAAATTTACTATTAAATTTGTAGGGCCTAACGTAGGTCCCACAAATCTAATATTAAATTTAAAACTTAATTGTATGGAGATGAATAAAAAATGATTAGGAAATGAATGTCTTAACATGTTCCATATGATAATTAGACTAAACTGAATTTTTATTTTTTTTATTAGAAACACACTAAAATGATTCTTTTAAGTTGAGTTTTGATAGGAATAATATTTTAAAAGTAAAGGAAAATTGCACCGTTAGTCCCTGTGGTATGTCATAATTATTTTTTACTCCTTATGGTTTAAAAAGTTCATGGGAGGTCCTCATGGTATATAATAATTACAAATCGATCCCTAGCGTCGAATTCTGTTAAAATTTTTAATAGATTCTGTCAAATGCCTTGTCAGCGACACGTGTCGCCAATAAGATGGAGATACGTGTCCATCTTAATAAAAAAATATAAATTTATTAAAAATAAATAAAAATACTTATATTTTTTTTTTAAAAAAAAAAATAAAAAAAAATTCAAAAAAAAGAAGCAAAAAAAAAAAAAGCTGAAAGGATGGCCGCAGGGGGTGGCGCGCAGCCACCCAAGAGTTGTCTGGGGGTGGCAGCGCCACCCCGTGCGGCCACTGGCCCTTTCAGCTTTTTTTTTTGAATTTTTTTTTATTTTTTTTAAAAAAATAAGTATTTTTATTTATTTTTTAATAAATTTATATTTTTTTATTAAGATGGACATGTGTCGCCATCTTATTGGCGACACGTGTCGCGACGTGGCATTTGACGAAATCTGTTAAAATTTTTAATAGAATTTGACGCCAGGGATCGATTTGTAATTATTGCATACCACGAGGACCTCCCATGAACTTTTTAAACCATAGGGAGTGAAAAATAATGATGGCATACCACAGGGACCAACGGTGCAATTTTCCTTAAAAGTAATGCTAGAAATTACATTTTTATCCTACAATGGTGATATCAACGGTTTCAATCAATTTAGTCGATTTTTTTTTTTTTTTTTTTTTAAAAAAGAATCTAAAGATTTGTTTGGACCGTCATGTCAATATTATGAAATAGTTGTAAAATAAAAATGTGATATATATATATATATATATATATATATATATATATATATATATATATATATATATATATATATATATATATTTTAAAGTACCAAAAATGGAAACATTTATTTTTTTAAAAAAATAATAATAATTGGTTGAGATTTTAAGAACTTTATGATAATATTTAATAAATTTTTACTCCAAATTGGGTGGGAGAAATTTTCTCCAACCCAATTCTTAAAGCATATGATTCTCACTTGCATAGTTGCATACATGTGATAATTAAAAATGCATATAAAAACCACATGCTCTAAAAACAAATATAAATTTAATAGGTTGAGTTAAAAAAAATAAAAAAATAAAAAAATCCATGTCCAATAATATTACACTTGAAAATTCAGAGAATAATAACATTCTTTCCACTTCATTTCATATAATTCCTCAAATTTATAAGGAATAATAACGGAGGAAATTGAGGTCTCGTATAATTGGAATACTGAAATTTTACTAAAATTTTGGCAACCCATCAAAAGGAAGTGTAAGGCCCACTTGCCCAGAGTAAATAGCGCCACACCTTAAGCTACTCGAGACAAGTAATCCCCGCTACCCCTCCCCCCCCCCTTTTTTAATGGATTATGATTGTCTACAATTATTTGCCTGAATTCTCTTAATTATTTGTCTGAATTTAAGAGAATTCAGGCAAATGATTATTAAAAATCACCTACAATCCCACATAACCGAATAAATAGTTGGACAACCTAATTTTTATTTGGTTAAATAGATCTCGAGTTCGTCTATACGTGCGTCAAGAGTCCGGCTGGAGTCCGGCTCTTGACCCACGTGGCAGCTGTTTTTTTTCTTTTTATTTAAAAAAAAAAAAAATCCAAAAATCAAAAATCAGAGAAGAAAAGTCGACTACCTCCGGTTCACTCCAAAGTTTCCATTTTTCCCTCCATTCCCAAATCTCCCAAATCTCAACCTCTCCCGCCACCGTCCCCTCCGCCCAACGACTGCCCAACGCCCAACGACCGCCCAACGACCGCCCACCTCTGACCCGCACCGTCCTCGGCCGGCTCCCAGCTCTTTCTCTCCAAACGACGGACCGGTGCCCACCGACCACTCAACGACCGCCCAACCGGTGCCCACCGACCACTCAACGACCGCCCAACGACCGGCGCCCACCGACCGGCGCTCCGGCGCTCTCTGACCCAACGACTGGCGCCCTCTGACCCGAAGCGTCCCTCGGCCGGCTCCCAGCTCGCTATCTCTCTCAGCTCTCTGTCGCTCTCTTTCTCTCTTTCTCGCGAACCCAGTAAACCGGCGACCACCAACTGTTCATCCGGCGGCGAACGACCGACCGTCCCTCGCCCAGCTCTCTCTCTCTCTCGAACCCAGCTGGACCGAGCGCCTCTCTCTCTCTCTCGGACCCAGCAGCCTGAGCATCGTCCACGAGCAGAAGGGATTCTTAATTTTCTGTAGAAAGAACGGATGGGTTTTTGATTTCTTTTTTATGTTGAGGTTACTGGGTGTTGAAAAATCTTTTGGGTAGAGAAACTGAATAGGTTTTCTGATTAGCTTATGGGATTTGGATTATGGATTGGGTGATTTGAGAGTTGTTGTTGGTTGTGATTTTTGGATGTTTTGTTGAGGAATCGGTGAAACATTGAGGAGTAGTTTGGTGTTGACCGAATAGCCAAAGAGTGGAGAATTTTTGTTTTCTTTGCTGATTTCCTCTCCATTTTATTCTGGTCTGTTTGTTGACTAAGCTGATTTGCCTTTGAATTGGCTAGAATACACTGTGATTTCCTCATTATAGTGAAATTTGTACAGGATGTGATTATTTAAATCATCTAATGCTATATGAAATATTGCAATTTCAAGACTTCTGTGGAAAATTAGGAAATAGCATGCTTTTTACTGCATGCGTGAGATTTCATTGCCAAGTTTGTTATTTTGAATTTGATTGGAATGAGGTCTCTGCAGTAGGTAGGCAATTTTTATGATTTGTATGCAGAATCAGTTAGAAAATTTTGAGGTTTATACAGCATGTAGCAACTCAAAACTGAAATATGAAATTGGAACTTGCAACTACTTCTGTGCAGCTTCAAGATGCTTTTCATCAATTTGGGTTTATTGATTTTGATGCAGCTTTGGACTTCTTGCCCTTGAATTTATCCGGTGGTGCACCTCCATTTACATCCTCAGATTCTTGTGAGATGTGTACTTCCTCATTCATTCACATGGAAAAGTTGGCGGATTCCCAAATTGTTGGATTTCACGTGCAAGTTTATCAGCTGAGGCCTTGATGGGCATGCCGGTGCAATGGAAAGCAAAAGGCAAGAGCACATTGGCACCTCTTAGTCTATGATAAGCAGCAGCAAATTCTAGCTTTGAAAGTGAGAATGCGTGTCCAAGATGCAAATACCCATTCACTTATCAACCAATTGATGAAAATAGAACAGAAATTTGAAATTATCTTCGATTCTTCACTATCAGAAGAAGAAACCAGTGGGTTGGGGGGGGGGGGGGGGGTTACAAGACCAACTACGACAGAATCACCACAATGCTGAATCAAAGTCAGATTATTTTCTTTCGCATAATTTGTTATTCAGAGATTTTTTGAATTAGTTTTAGTTTTTGCAACTTGGAATTTCTGTATGACTTCAAAAGAAAAACCCAAAATAATAATCACTAATAATGGCACATAATCAAAACAAAAACATTTATACATTAAGAAGAATACTTCTCATCAACCCAGAATGATATTGAATCATCTAGATTCCAATCCAACTCATACCAGAGAGAATTGAAAACCCCATTAAAAAAAATTCACTAAATATAGAGCTCAATTCACAAAACGTAGCAAACTATCAAGTCTCATAAAACAAAAATGTGATTGAATCATCCATATTCCAATTAACTTAAATCAAAGAAAATAAAAACCCAATTATCAATTCCCTAAATATAGAACTTAATTCACTAAAAATAGCACGTAATCAGGCCCAAAAGAACAAGAGTATCAACAATACAACCAAAGCCAGCAACAACAACGGTAGCAGCAAACAACACCAAAAAACAGAAAACAGAACACCAGTACAAGGATTTCATATCTCATAAACCCAAAATCATCAATCATGCAGAATGAGTTTGCGTCTTCTGCTACTTCTTTGAACTCGCACAAGTAGAAACTAATGCTATCATTAGCCTTCAAATATTTCTCCTTCACAAACTTATTCCAACCTCTTGTAAAGACAAAGCTCTGGCTGCTCTTCCAATAACAGTAACGAAATTTCCATGACCTCATCATCCTGTCATAGAAATTTAGCAACTCCATCACTTTCAACCAAGTTGGCATCAAAGCTGACTTCCTGTAAATCTTAAAGCTGCACATACTCAAAACCCCCACACACAACACATTGGGACAACAAAAATTTATTGAAATTCATCACAAATAGACCAACATTCATTGGAATTCATTACAAACAGACAAGAACCAAGCCCACAAGCATAATGTTTCCAAGCTTACAAGAAAACGTTAAACATAAGTGGAAAAACGACGAGTCTATAAACAACAATTAGAATGCTTCATCTGAAAAAGAGTTGGCACCTACAACTATGTTACAAGCTTTAGAGCTACATACTCCAAGAAAAATAAATCCTGAAATTTTCAAGCATTTCAATTTTCAAGCATTTTCATAGTTAAGCTTTTCCAACACGCAGCACCAACTTCGAGCAAGAATATCACCTGAAATAACATATAAGTACACCTTAGGCAATAGCAACAAAAAAGGCCAACTTTGTGAGAAATGCTAAAAAATCAAATACTTACGACAAGTATATGAAATCTCCTTGAATAGGACCTGATGACTGTGAATTCCCAAAGGTCTGAAACAAATTTTTCGTATGCTTAACATAAATGAAATAAAATTATTCGTCAACATGTAATCAAATACACATCTATGAACATATTTTTTTTCTTCCTTTCAATACCTGTGTAACTACGCTATTTGAGTTCCAATTACTTGGTCATGCTGAACATTAGTTACAAAAGCCAACAGATCTTCACTTGTGTCCAATTCATCTACGAGCGATCTTTGGCATGTCTTCAATAAATAAAATCGTGTAATAACATATCAGCTATAATATTAAAATTACACATCAAATACGTGCACATAATTGGAAATATGCATACTTTAACACATACAACGACTTTCCAAACTATGAGTACCTGTTTTTTTTTCCTCTGCTGTTTGGGATTTATGTCACTTTGTTTCTTGTTTCCTCCTTTGATTTTTTCACCACCGCTTGATTTATGTCACTTTGTTTCTTGTTTCCTCCTTTTGATTTTTTCACCACCGCCTTTTCAACTTCAGACACTATTCTATTTGATGGTCGCTTCCCTTTTGTCCGAGCCACCAAAGGACTACACACCTCCACTCCCATACAATCAATAGTTCTATTACCGGTCACAGATGCACTTGGAAGTGATTGGGAAGGTGGATTTTGTTCATAGCTTTGACCACCTAATTTCTTAGTTAGCATATCAACATAACTTTGTACTTCAGTGCAATGGTCCACGTTTGGTGCTGCGATTGCGGCTAACTTCAGCATATTTTTGCTCAGTTCAGCATATCGCTCTGCAGTAGGGTTGCTACTTAAAGGATCATAACTACTTTTGATTAACTTATATGGCCGCTTCAAATCCTTCCTCCATCGGTTTAGAAATATTTTTCGGGCAACAATTCCACATCTTCAAGTGTAGTCAGTACAGATATAACATGTTTACACAAAATTCCCCTTGATTCAAATAAACAACAACTGCAGTTCACTTCACATGAAGGGTCATTATAGTAAACAATAAAGCGTACTTTTTTCGTGTAGGCATCACTGACTTCTACTCGTTCCATCACTTGATAGGTACTAATTCCACCTTCACTTTTTAGAAGAGAGCAACTACAATTCAGAACCTCTGTAATCTCCTTCTGAACTTCTTTGAACTTTTCATGGGTGTAAATTTTTGAAATTGCTTCTCAAAGGGAAGCTTGCTTACACATGAAATCGTGGAATTAAAAGAATTGAAATCAGCAACATTCTCAATCTCAACCTTCCTACGCAAAGCGTTGTCGTATTGATCTACAAATTCCTTCAATGAGGTGGACGAGTGCACATAACCATCAAAGAATGCATTCATACTCTCACTGCGTTGTGTGGTAGTCATGCCGGCCCAAAATACATCTTTTAATATGCCGGTACCCAGAAAGTCCGTTCATTGTATAAACCACGCAACCATGCATTATCCTCCAGATTATAACACTCAAGTAGGGTCTGCCAACTTGCATCAAACTCGTCACATGTCTGAGAATTATACACACAATTTCGTATGGCACTCTTAATGGCCCTGTACTGTAAATGTGATCCAAATTTTTCTGGAAGTTTTTTCAGTACGTGCCATAAACAAAATCTATGTCGGGCATTCGGAAAAACCTTCTTAATTGCACTTTTCATAGCCCGATCTTGATCTGTAATAATTGCCCCTGGCGCTCGGCCCTTCATGCATTTCAACCATGCCTCAAACAACCAAACAAATGTTGATGTATCCTCACTTGAAATTAATGCCGCCCCTAAAAGCATTGATTGACCATGATGATTAACTCCTACAAAAGGGGCAAATGGCATTTCGTATTTGTTGGTCAAATATGTTGTGTCAAATGTAACCACATCACCGAAATCTTCATATGATGACCTACTTCGTGCATCAGCCCAAACACATTTTTCAACCGACACTCATCATCCACGTCCATATCAAAATAGAAATCATCATTCACTTTCCGCATTCTATCAAATAGTCACGAAGTGCTGCAGCACCTCCTGTGCCAAGGCGAAGACGTCTTGATTTCGCAATATAATTGCGACACTCTTTCTCTCCAAAAGTAAGATTTTCATACCCCCCCGCTTCAACAGCTAGCGAGTTATAGATCTTGTTCGTACGGATTCCAGCTCTATCATCTATATCAAGCTTCCTCTTCGTAGCAGGATCCAACTTCTTGTGGCATCTAAATATCTCGCTTTGCCTGGGCTTAAATCATGATTATGGCATAGATTTGCATTAGTCACATACCACGTTGTGCCTACTAACTTTGCATTCAAGTAGCCTTACACCCCGTTCTGATTGTTTTACTAGGCTTGCAAACTTTATTGCTTGAGCTGGATTGTCTGTTGCCTTGACGAGCACATGCAAAAGTGATGTAATGTACATCTCCATTTTCATCCTTTTTTTTCTTCTTCTGTACCACACCAAAACCCTCTTGCTTAGCATAATTTCTATAATATTCATGAAGTTCCTCTATAGAGCCAAACAACATCCCATTCTTAGGTTCCTTAACATTTTTATCTTTATCTATGAGCTTGAGCTTGGAACGACAACTGTCCACACCATCATTCAACTGTTCATCCACAATAGTTTCATTTTCATCTATATCAAAACGAATAAAACATAGTGTAAAGAACCCAACTATGAATAATAACATTTAGTCTAAGATATGTTACAAAAATTAAAAGTAAAAATGCCTATCATACCATTTTGAGGGTCCATTTCGATGGAACAACATCATCAAGTTGTTCATGTCTCAACAAACAATCATCTTCGCATTGTTTGTTGAACTTGGAACAACAACTGTCCACACCATCATTCAACTGTTCATCCCCAATAATTTCATTTTCATCTACATCAAAACAAATAAAACATAGTGTAAAGAACCCAACTATAAATAATAATATTTAGTCTAAGATATGTTACCAAAATTAAAGTAAAAATGCCCATCATACCATTTTGAGGGTCCATTTCGATGGGAACAACATCATCAAGTTGTTCATGAGTCAACAAACAATCATCTTCGCATAGTGAATTCAAGGTCAAAGCTGGTTGTGACAAGTCCATCTAAAAGTTATTCTACAAAACAAAAACAAAAAATGGTTTAATTAAACAATTGTATGAGACAACAAAAACCTAAACCAATAAAAATCCAACAGTGCATAATAAATCATAATTCACTTCCTAACTTCCTCAAAATTGCTTCTTCAAATCAATACCAATACGGTGCATAATGTTGTAGATAGATCTTCTCTCTTCAAAACATGTACATATTAAAATCAAAAGCATGATATATTCTTTTGACAGCTCTCCAATGTTAACTTCACCATGAATTGAATTCAAAGAAATTAATTTATGTCATCAAACCATCAATTTGTCTGCAATAAATCCATCTTTATCAACGGTACAAAAAGTCTATGGAAATCAACGGTACAAAAAGGCCCAAACCACACTAGTTTTTGTTAACACAGGAAGATTACTTTACAATGAAAAAAATAAAATTCAGAAACCTCCTCTGTTGGAGTCCCTTCTGCTCGTGGGCAGCGCTCTGGCTACTGGGTCCGAGAGAGCGAGAGACCAGCTGCTGGGTTAGAGAGAGAGAAAGAGTGAGGGTTAGACTTAGAAGTCAACAAAGGAGAGAGAGAGAGAGTAAAGGGAGAGAGACTAACCGTAGAGAGTGGTCGATGGCGCTCCCGTTTGCTGGGTCTGAGAGAGAGAGATCCGCCGGTCGATCGGTGGGCGCTGGTCTGCTGGGTGAGAGAGACAGCGGCTGGGAGAGAGAGACCGCGAGCTGGGAGAGAGAGACAGCGAGCTGGGAGAGAGAGACCGCGAGCTGGGAGAGAGAGACCGCGAGCTGGGAGGGCGCTGGTCTGCTGGGAGAGAGAGACAGCGAGCTGGGAGGGCGCCGGCCGAGGGACGCTTCGGGTCAGAGGGCGCCGGTCGTTGGGTCAGAGAGCGCCGGAGCGCCGGTCGGTGGGCGGTCGTTGAGTGGTCGGTGGGCACCGGTCCGTCGTTTGGAGAGAAAGAGCTGGGAGCCGGCCGAGGGACGGTGCGGGTCAGAGGTGGGCGGTCGTTGGGCGGTCGTTGGCGGAGGCGGTCGTTGGGCGGAGGGGACGGTGGCGGGAGAGGTTGAGATTTGGGAGATTTGGGAATGGAGGGAAAAATGGAAACTTTGGAGTGAACCGGAGGTAGTCGACTTTTTTTCTCTGATTTTTGATTTTTGGATTTTTTTTTTTTTTAAATAAAAAGAAAAAAACAGCTGCCACGTGGGTCAAGAGCCGGACTCCAGCCGGACTCTTGACGCACGTATAGACGAACTCATAGATCTCATAAATAGTGTCATACAATTATCTACCCAAATTCTCTAAAATTTAAGTAAATAATTATAAACAATTCCAATCTTATTCTAATGGAGTAGGGTTGAAGCCCACTAAATGCAAGCAAGGAACATTGTGGATCAATTTGACAGCGTGTTTACAATACTGGGGCCTTGATTTTGGGCTCGAGCCGCTACGATTAACCAAAGTTTCCAAGCAAAATCGGTTTTAAGTTTTTTGGGCCAGGAAATTATCTTTGTTCTGCCTCTTTTTGAGAATGTATTTTGACATTAACCCTGAGAGATAAACATTCCTTAAAGTCCACATGTGATTTAATGAATGAGACCCATGACAAGAGTCGATACTCGTGCTTAAAGAAACTGCCCAACCACAAGAGTAGAATGCCTAAGAAAATACAGCAGGACATTTGAAAGTCTTGTTTCTTTCTTCAGAGGCATGTCCCATTTTGACATCTGTAGTCATCTAAACTGTACACCAATGGGCAATGGGCAATGGAATTGTTGATTTCTACAAGAAAATAGTTTACCAAGTTGTATAAATAAAAAGTCCTCTAGATTTTGATGATGATAAAATCATCATCAAAATGGGCATTATGATGATAGACAGTCTGAGCAAAAATGAATGCTGCACAAAATAATGCCTAGTCCTCTTGTTCTTGATCTCTAATCCACTTTGTAGCCACCCATTTCTCTCCTTTGATCACTGGACAGCTTCCATGAAGAGATGTCTGCATATATTTTCAAATACAAAAGATAAGCAAACAAACCACAAAAAGGAAGACAAGTCTGAAAGCTTGTTTGATCACCAATAAGATGGAGAAAAAGAAACAAGTTCCCAGGACTTGGCTCATGCGGTAGACGTGCAGGGCGGGTTGGGGTAAGTCTTAGGTTCATATTTTACAAATCAAAGAAAGGAAAAGGAAAAGTAGAAAAAGGAAAGATCATAGGTGTTGCAATGACCATTCCAGCATCTTGGCAAAAACTAACATAAATAAAAGGCCTATCCCAGCCCCAAATGGTTCTTCAATTCCAAACAGACCATCATTACTACCCTATAGCTTCCTCGTGTGAAAATGAGTCATTAAAGAAGCAAGAAACCAGAGTCTATTACTATATCGTTACAAGTGAGCTAAGGAAATAGCTTTGAATTAACTTTCCTGAAGAAAATAATTCTATGATGGCTTGAGTTTGCTGAGGATGGATTATGAGGAGGAAACTCGAAACTCACCAGTCAAGTTGGGTTACATTAAGTGAAACAATATAATAAAAAAGTACTTTTGAGTTCTATAATACAATCAAGCTTCACTTGCAAAGTTTAAATCGACTGATGGGCTAGTATTTCTGAAGAGCTAGCAATTGCTAGCTAGGGAGAAAAGGTAAGAGGGAAAGAGAACTTTTACAATGTGCAAAAAAAGTTTTTAAGAGATCCAAAAGTGCGTGTTATGAGTCCTTCTGATCAATTTTTGAAAACTCGAGTCTTCGTGTTTAGGGGAACATGCAGGAAAACAGACATGCATTGAGTGCAATTTTAAAAGAAGAAGAATTACCCGATCAATTGTACCATTTGGAAACACTGAATAAAATAGAAGTCCATCCCTTGCCGTGGCTTCACTTTTAAACCTATGCACTTTTTGTAATCATAGCTTGTACCTATATTCGAGCCATTCTGCAATCCAAAAAGCAGGATGACCATATTACAACAGAATTATTGGTTTTATAAAAGAATAATAAGATAAAAACATGAAATTTCTTATCTACCTCAAAAGGAAACATGGTTTCTCCACCTTCTTCTACAGTGGATAAATACAACAAGAAGGAAGCAACCTGCAAATTGAGTACGAGAACATGAATCATGAGCCTGCTGAAACTTTCACCTGGAAGAGTATATTCATCACATGTAGATAATGATGAAATAATGAAAACAATCTGCAGTTTTGCAAATCCTACCATTTTGTGAGTTTCACAGATAAAGCTAGTTATGACTGTAAAAGCATACAAAGAAGGATCTACAAATAATTTCTGAAAATACAAATCCTGTCGTATAATCCATAAAAATAAAAAAGGCTTGTAAAAAGATGCATCTGGCCATCAGACAACGCCAGAGAGTCCAAAGTGATGACGAGAAGAAACTTGTTGGCCACTAAAATACTAAAGAGAAGTAAGGGATGAGTAAGAAATACATTTCAATCAAATCTTTTAAATCATACACTACCAGATGCTGATGAAAACATATTTCGAGATCAAAATAAACTGAAAGAACATTTTGGGATGCCTGCTTAAAACTAATTTTTCATAAGACAGATCTACCATGAGATTAGCTAGCAGAGACATCATAAGAAATGATGTCTCTAGCTTCCTCTATCACTTGAACCCTTGACTGGAACATTTGCTCGATGATGGTCTATCCAGCGTATAGGTCCGGACGGGAGATTGTACTTACTAATGATGGGCAAGCACACTTGCTCGCATTCCCGCAACTATCACTGATTTTTCTGTTGCACATATCTACGATTCATTTCCTAGATCAAGTGAATAAATGTAAAATGAAAAATCGGGCATTTAATCCCAATGCATTTACTCCATAGATGCTAAGAGAAGGTGAGAGAAAGCACAAGCATAACAGATGATTCTAAAACTAAACATTGACAACCATCTTTGCAAATAAGTTTCACAGATTATGAACATGACATGTCATTTGACTAAAATCATGAACCATTGAATCCTACTTCAAATTGTTTAATAGAATTCTACAATTGATAAGTGACTAATCCAATGGGTAGCGTTAAAAAAGAAAGGGCCTTTTTTTTAAAAAAATATTTGGTATACCTTTGGGTGCTGGGCTGTTTATTTAGGCTCAAAAGTAGGGAAATGACAATTTCTAATCAAAGATATGAAAGTGTGGGCTCAAGATCCCAATGTGGAGCAATGAAAGGATGGCAATAAAATTTGCCATTGTTCTTCCAATCAGACAAGCAGTAATACGGGAGCCAGAAAGCAGTGAAAAAATAAACAACACCATGATGGAGATTTACCCTTTGGCTCTGTTGTGGGCCATATTCAGTTGGGTTGAATGCATCATAATGAGAATCATACTTCTGCCCAAGTTCATACCGCAATATATTGAATGACTGCAACATTAAGATATGCCCTTATTACTCTGAATAATTTAAAATTTACTAGTAATGAAAGGTTAACTATTTTAAATTCAAAGCAAGGAGATAAGAGTAGTAAAACACTATTGTGAAAACTGAGATAGGTTACACTTTATTCTGATACACCACAAAGGCAGAAAATAGTATAATATAAGATCTACATGAGAACTATTAAATCATTTTGATTCCTTTTAGGTCTAAAATTCTTTTGCTAGATCCACAAAACTTTGGTCCTTCCACTTATTTTACAATCTTTCCTCTATTTGACACAGAAGAGTGAAGAAAAAGGGTGAATCTGGAGAAACATGAAGCAATGATGGTCATGGAACCAATTCTTTTACCTCTCCCTCCCTCCCCCCTCTCTCTCCCTCCCTTGTCGGCGCGTGTAGGTGCATCCCAACATTCAAACTTGTGCGTTGGTTTTCGGGGAAAGGCGTCATCTTAGTTCTCCTTTTAGAGTGTTTTGCTATGGGTTATTCGAGTAGGTTCTGTGGAATCAAAGGTATTTGAACTTTCGGCAACTGATGGGTCTTCTGTATTACGTATCGTCGAGAGGAGTAGGGGTGTTTCTCGAGAAGTTTTCTAGGTGAGGTTAGTGTGGGGTGGCTGTTGGGAACGGTGGAAGCTCTGTTACACGGGAAGGGGAAGGAGGAATTCGTGAAATCTTCCAAAGTATGGAGAAGAGCTTTTATAGCTCAACGATGTACCAATTGCCAAGGCCCGTATCTGGCTCCTGTGGAATACAAAGGTGGCGTCCGAAGAGCCTTCATTATCATACCAGAAAGGCACGAGGGGAAGGGCTGGAATAGCTATGATCTCGTGTTGCGAAAGGCACTCTCCTTCTAGTTGTCCCTACAATCTCAGAGTTTTGTCTACCCGTGGGCTTCTTAAGAGTGGAGTGGGTGGTAGCATAATGGCAGCAAAGGTTTTAGCTCCAGCGGAGGTTGCAGAGAAAAGGATGTATGTGGAGGTTCTAGAAAGGGTCAAGGCAGTCTCTGGTAATTCCCATAGCATGCAAGGGCAATACAAGTATTTCAAAGTCTAGAGAAAGAAGATAACAGGGTGGCAATGGCAGGGGCGCCTGGGGTGGTGTCAAGATACACCAGGTTTCACACTGACATTGCCAAGTTTAAAGCTTCCAAAGACATCTTGGGTGACAATGTGGAATTTTGTTTGATCAAGACATAAGCAGAAATCAAATGTTGTATTGCAAGACTACAGGTGGGCCAAAGTTTTAATGGGTTCCGGAGTGGAGCAGATTGTGAGAAGGGTCAATACGTGGAACCTAAGCCCAAACCCAACGAGAGGGCCACGTCCAATCTGTTTGTTTTCGAGTCCGAATATTCCAAGCTCGCATTAAATGGTCCAACCCAATGAGGCGTCTGTCATAGACTCAAGCCCAAGTAGTGTTCCTGAGCCAAGATCCTCTAGTAAGGCTCGATTCAAGAGCTCGGGCGATGGAGACTCTTCTTTGGGCTCGAGTGCTAGTGCAGGCCTAACAATTTCTCAGCCCGCAAGCTATTCGGTCTTGAAGCCCGCTCCAATTAGTAAGGCCTAGTCTTCTCTTACCGCAAGCCCAGATGTGCGCAATCCAGTTTCTCATTTTGGATTGGCCCATTATGCCAGGGAGCGAGTTATAGCCTAATGTTTCAAGTTCTCAGCCCAGGCCCAAATCTCTTGTTAAGTGGAGAGTTAGATCGGGTGAATGGGGTGGAATCTGGTCTTGGGTGCAGTAGTGGTTTTGGGTCAGCTTGTCACTTAACCTGTGGACTCTTTTTGGCAACTTTGCCGCTTCCTCCTGCAACGAACGCTGCCAGTCCTGGAGGGGAGGTTAGGAGAACCGGATGCCGTAGGCTCCAAGAGCCTCGCATGTGGCCCTTTCTCTGAGGCGTCACATGCAATGGCCCAACCGTTGTCACCAACACTCATCGGAGACTTTGTCATTTGGTTAAAACCCGCTAGCGATGGCCTTGGAGCTAGATTTTCAGAGTTTAGGGCGTGTGTGGGGGGCCACTGGAAATGGGTGGTCAAGCAAACATAGGCATCGTCAAGGAAGTGGCTGTTGTTCCTCGCTTCGACGCAGCAGAGGCTGCGGGTGTTCCTGAGGTTATAGAGTGGGCTCTTGACATCAGAGAAGGGAAGAGGGTTTCTGTTAATGGTTTAAATTCTGGGGCTATCTTTTCTCCACTGGTGAAGAGTTTGGGTGAGGGCAGTAACATAGGTCATGACCGAGGGTATGTGTAGGCAACCCTTTCGGAAGGAATTGGTGCTGAAACAAGCTTGTTTAGACGTTGTGGGGATTAGGGGGGCCTTCGACTTCTTCAAAATTGGTGCTCTATCTTGGGGATGAGCCCAAGGATAGTGAGCCTTTAACTGCCCCACCCCTTGTGGTTGACAATCCAGCTATACCTAAATCTTTTTCCTCAAATTAAGTAGTTCATAAAGTGAAGAATTTCTACCATGTTGTGGGGATGTCGTTTGAGGAGTTTGAGGATGAGCTAATGGCTTTGTTTATTTCCATTGAAGCAAGTCGTCATCAGACGGTCCGGCTAATTCTCCTAACTATCTCCAAATCAACGAACAGAGGGCATCATGAACTAAAGAGATTAGCTCGTTCCATCAACTATGACCTTAAGGGAGGTCATTCTAGCAGAGGTAAAGGTAAAGGGAGGGATCCAACCTGTTATTCATGAAGCCTAAGATTTTATCCTAGATTGTGAGGGCTAGATTTTGAAGGCAGCTTTTTCAAAGTTGATAGTGTTGCTAGTCGCTAGATGGAAGGAGGCTTTGATGGCGGATCGTGTGCATTTTTCGGATGATATTCTTCAGTGGAACATTTCTTTTACCAAGCCAATGCATGAGTGGGAGGTGGAGTCGATCACTTCGTTCTTTAGTCTTTTGTACTCTCTCAGGTTGAGACAAGGTGGCGGGACAAAATAGGTTGGACCCCTTCCAAAAGGCAGACATTCTAGGTTAGATCTTTCTATCATGCGCTTTGCCCCTCCCCCCCCCTCTCTCTTGGAGCTTCATCTTCTTAAAAGATCATTTGAAGAAATAAAGCTCCTTTGAGAATGGCGCTTTTTGTGTGGACGGTGGCATTAGGGAAGATCTTTAACTTTGGATAACCTAAGAAAAAGCCACATCATAGTTATGGATTGGTGTTGTATGTTCAAGAAGAGCAGGGAGACCATAAATCATCTTCTGCTCCACTGTGAAGTGCCTAGAGCTTTGTGGGTTTCAATTTACCTTCTTTTTTTTTGTTTAGAATGTGCCATGCCCCAAAGGGTGGTAGATTTGTTTGCTAGTTGGAGAGGCCAGTTTGGAAGCCACTGTAATTTAAAAGTCTGGATGTTGGCTCCTCTGTGCTTAATGTGGTGTATTTGGAGGGAGCGTTTTGCTCGGAATTTCAAAGATTGTGAGAGATCGGTGTTAGAGTTAAAAGCTATTTTGTTCAAATCTCTTTATGGAAAGCGGCCAACAACAGTCCTCATTATTCTAGTCTCTTATAGCTTATTTGGGTGTGCGATTTTTTGAAAAATTGCGAATACCAAAAGAATTTGTTTTTTGAAATTATGTTTGAATGGTTTAGAAAACCTAAGACAAAATTAGAAAAAAGTCGGATAAAATCTGAATAGAATTTGATATTTGAAAAATTGCAATTTACCTAAACATGCCATTAGATTTTTTGGATTCATATTCTTCTATTTCTCCCTAATTGGGGGTGTCTCTTGTGTACTTAAGTTGTGCCCTCTGCGTTTTCTAATAAGATGAATTACTTATCAAAAAAAAAAAAAAAGACATATATGATCTCCTAGGAGCAAAACAACTAGACAACCCAAAACATGCTCAACCAGTCCGTAGAAACCTTCAAGAGAAAATGTTGGTGATATGACTTGCTATGCTAGCTGGCTTCATTAAGTTACCAGCTTAATGTTATTAAGTGATTGTCAGTATGACCAAGGTGCTCCAGGCCAAAAGACACCCCCAAGGCAACCAGACCCCAAATAGCTTAGGTGCTAGGGAAGGAATAGGATAAGAAAGAGGAAAACAGGGAAAATACACTTTCAGAGAGAGAGAGAGAGAGAGAGAGAAGAAAACATTTGAGGATTTGACTACAGGTCTCCTGGGCTCAGCGAGCAATCATGTTTGAGGTCTAGCCAATTGCTTCCCCCAAAACCCAAAATAATTAAAAAAATTGAGAGCTCTCTCTCTCTCTCTCTCTCTCTCTCTCACACACACACACACACACATAAAACTCAACAAAAAACCCTTTGTTTAACTGAGTAAAAGGGCTGCCAATATTTAGATCATAAAGTAAATCAAAGAGAAGTGCCGTTATTTGAGTGGGTCACTTGCCTCATAGCCTTGTCTTAGCCAAGGTGCTTGACAGTTGCCAAAGGCAAGTGCCTCAAATAAACGATGACAGCAATGCAATTGCCGTTGGCAACTGTCATGGTTTAAGGTGCTTGACACCATGGCTAGCTGAGGCAACTGTACAAACAATAATTTGATAACAAAACATACCTCTCCATGAGTTTGAGGAAGCATAGTGGCCCGAGCAATTTTTTTCTCAATGAGATCCAAGACTCCAGTTTCGTCTTCTGAAGCACTAACAAATGTTCCTGAGCTGCAGCCAGGTTGTTGAAATAACAAAATTGAGGCAGTCGACTTATACATAAATCTTTGATGCAAAGACAGGCTAACTTCTGGAAATCAATTCATGCAGATACAAATCTTACAATACCTAATGCAGGTAAAGATACTATGCAAATACACTTGAAATTGTTATTTAAGAAGAATGATTCCATACAAACAAATACTGAGAATGGAAGATGTAAAGGGTGGATCCAAGCCAGTGAAACAAAAGATACTAGCTTAAAAAAGCTTCTTTGAAGCCATGTCCCACCCATATCCGAATTAATCATTTTTAGGGAACTCAAAAGAGTAGTAGACCCATTCATCTAACATGTTATAATGTATAGTGAATAAAATAGGATCTGCAATTTACAGTGATACCTTGTCCTAGTGCCCTTGGTGCTCTCAGCAGTTTCCCCCTTTCGCAAAGCCAAAAGTGATGGTTTAAGGTTTGACTTTGCAATTTTAATTATGGTTTCACATTGTTCTGCTGTTGCAAAATTTGGGAAGTAGAGAGCTCGTGGTGTCCAACTTAAAACCTGCATCAAATAATAGAAAGACCAACAATGAAATTACGGGGAGAAGAAGACGCATATTGAAAAATCAATTAGTTGATCCCGTAAACAATATTGCCAGACCAATTTGCACAATTGACCTCCGTTTCATGAGGCATTGTCCCCAACCGATTAAGCTACCCCTTGAGGTCATAAAAAAATCTCTTATTTGATGTCTTCATTTTCAGCATATCCCAATTCGGCTTGCTATTTTGAGTCGTGCTCTATTTCTATTCTTTTTAACTTCTACTTTCACCACCAAAATCGAAATACAACTAAGCGCAACCCAACCCTTTATTACCTGAGCCAAGGCTTAGGGCCATATTTGACCTCTCTCTCTATGCAACTTCCAACACCATTTGCAAATTTGATCTACTTTACCCCAGCCCTCCTCTTTGCCTTACATTCTTACCAAGAACTCAGAATTATGGATTAACTACGTTATAGTTAAGCTAAGGTTCAAAAGCCTTTCGTTAAAGATGTTTCTTCTTAATTTCCGAAGATCTTTTGCAGGATGATGATCCCACACAAAGAATTGCTTGGTCAGATCCAGGAGCCTCAGATGAGAAAGAATAAGAGCGAGATTGAAAACTTCTATATGTACTTGCCTATGAACGGAGGTGAATCAATGACCGAAAAGGTGAAACCTGGAATTGCATGTTTCTGGAGAAGAAAAGAAAAAAACTGCATATCACTAAATCTTAAGAAAATATGCAACATACAACCATTAAAGTACATCAGTGGGAAGACAACTTGTGCCTGCATAGTTACCTAACACCCCCCCCCCCCGGTTTCTTCTTTTGGTTCTTTCTTTCCCTTGAGAAGAAAAAACATATGTTGTATAGACAAACATTAATGATGTGCAATTTACATATCTAGATGTCAAAGCCAACAATCAAGATCTGTAAACAGAAAAGATTCTCAAGTATTAAATAGTATAACCCTAAAGAAAAATCTAACAGAACCTGTCAAGAGTATCTGAAAGGCCAAAAGGAGGATATATCAATCCTGACAGTTTGAAAGAAAAAAAATTTCCATATAGAGGGGAGAAAAGAGAAAGGGGTTAAGTTATAAAACCACAAAAGAACAAGAATCCATAAAATTTGACTTTACATGCAACCAAGGTCAGAATCTAAGCAAGCAAAATACTGTGATCCACAAAAACTTGACGGAAACAAAGAAACCCCCCACATGGAAAATGATAAGCCAAATAAAACTATCTCAAATGATTAAAATCCATATATTCATAGGCTCTTCTTATAACAATGAAATCAGCACGACACTTTAAAAAATCCCTAATCTGCAATGACGGAAGCTTGGCATGCTCGATTCCATGCCAAAATGATAAGTGTGAAAATCCCCAACATCAGGCCAAGGCTTTCGCCTAAAGTAAATTGAACATGTCTTTAAAAAATCAACAACTCATCCAAATATACCAGTTTCAACAGTCAACACCATTTCACCTCAAAGAAAGAGAGAAAAACAGGAAAGAGGCATGTAAGTCTACTGTATCTTATATGATGCCAACTGCATTAAAAGTGCTAACTGCCCCGAATTAGAGACTTTGGAGATGTTGAGGGTTTTAGGTACAAATTCATGAGGTTTGCTGAGGCCCACATGTAGAAGTTTTGTTATGCGCTTTGGTGAACTTTGTGTTGGTTTCAATGCACAAACTCAGTGCATTTATCATCACTCTCTCGAAGAATTTTATGATAATGTCAATGCTTTAAGGTGAATGTAGCAAAGAATGGCTTATTTTAGTTTCAACTATGGAGTACCAATATTGGCATATTTTGGCTTGCTTTTCATTATGTGTTAGATATGTTGGTTATTGACATTGTTTGATGGAAGGGGAAATGTGCTGAGAATATTATGTGGGTATTAGTAGCTCTAGCTCGTTTTATAATAATTTTGTATGAATGAATTTGTGTTTTTTTTTTTTTGTTTTTTTTTTTTTTAACGAGGAACCCCTACAATGCTAACCTCCACCACAAAGTAACACATTTGCGTAAAGAGACCCCTCACAAGACTACCAACTTGTGCTTGGCAGTCCAATAAGTGAATGCCCAGAAAATGATTCGCATCAAACTAAATAATTACCCCAACAACTCAACAAAATATTAAACCTCTCACATCAAATTGAACCCATTCATTTAATCAAATCCCATCATTCCACAATCATAATCGAAACCCGTGTTAGAAACTCTTTAAAAAGAAGAAAAAAAAAAAAGTAGACAATTCAACACTAACCCAAAATTAATCGCTAGCATCAAATATTAATAAATCAGACTTCCATAAAAGCAATAGAAAAAGCGGGCAATCCCTAGACGAGCATACCTGAAAAGGAATCGATTTAACAAAAGCCTCTCCGGTTTCGCCGTGCGGCATCGAACCCTGCGTCACCTCACCCTCCACCCCGTCGACCAATTCAAGCCGTCTCAACCTTGGTCTAACCCTAGGCACATCCTGTCAACGCGGTCAAACCCATCCGTCAACCCCAGAAACAATCCACACAAAAATGATTAGATAAGCACACAAACATATACCTGAGAGAGAAGATTGGAGCCGAAGAAACCAGCGAGGAAGAAGAGGAAGCACAAGACGACGACGATTGGAAGCCCAAAGTTTGCTTTGGATCTCTTCGCTTTGCCTTTCATCTCCTTCTCCGATCACGTACGGTACGCTACTGATCGAGATGACTGCGGAGGGTCTCTCTCTTTTTTTCTTTTATTTATTTTGATCTCTCTTACTACTTGTCGGATCACTGTATTTTGTGTCGGCCTGTCTGCGTTTGCTGGTTCAACGGGTGGCGTGACGCGTCCTTGGCGGGAGTTTTTTTCTTCGCTTTGACGTGAGATTGTGAATTGTGATGTCCCTCTCCACTCAGATTCGAACAAGAGTGACAAGGACCCCACTCAACCTTGATGTCCAATAATGATTATCTTCTTGTCAAATAATTTGAAATTTTAAATCAAATTTTATTATTATATACACATTATTAGATGTAATAAAATAAAATTTTATTAAAAATTTAAGTGAGATAAAAAAAAATTATTGAGAGAGACATGAGGGAGAAAATAAGATAAAATATGTACTAACAACTAATTTTTATATTTGAAATCATGATAATTTATCCAATCGTTGCATCTCGAAGAAAAAGAATTATCTTTTTTAAATAGATTAAGATTCTCTCTATTTTGAGAATTCATTTTATGGTTTAAATTAAATTTTATATATCTAATGCTGTACATATATATTGTTACGTCAATTAAAATTTTAAATAACGTCACACCATGTTCACTGTTAGATTAGATAAAATAAAATCTTGCAATTAAATGAATTATATTAGTTTTAAAATGCGAATAAGTATTTTAAAAGACAAATTTTAGTCATGTAAGATCACAAGGTTTAGTCATTTTTCTTAAAAATAATTGAAAATATATATTTGTAAATCGCACATTTTGGGAAAAAAAAATAAAAAAAATAAAGGTACAACATCAATCTTACTAAAATCTGAATTTATTAAATTACGAAACTAAAAACAATAGATAGATAAATTATGGGTTAATAAAGGACAAAGTGTTGTTTTCTTAAAAGTTATGTCCAACCTATAAATACATAAGCTTTTATCCTCCTCAAACAAACAAAAAATAATAATAATAAAAAGATAAAAATAAAAAGAGTTGTGAAGGATATCCCCTTTCCACAAATACCTTGAAATGAACAGAAACTATTACGTGGTCAAGATTTTGGATTGTCGTATTAAATGGTGCAAGTGTCGTGTTATTTAAAAATTTTAAATGATATGACAACATAAATTTACCATATATCAACATGCGTATACACTATTAAATTTGTGATAAGAAACCGTCTATCAAAATAATTGTGACGTTCATTCATGCACCGATCAAGAGTCTAAATTGAATCAAATACGTGCCTCTTTCACATGTTTAAGTTATATATGGCCGACTCCGACTTTGTTTGATAACATTGTTTTGTTCTCTCTCAACGAAAAACATTAACAAACAAGCAAAATATAAAACACTCAAAACTACTTTCACTTCAAGATCGATATCATCGACACACATTTTCAAACCTCTAAAAAGCATTAACGAACAGCTTAATTTCTCTCTTTCAATAGACCCAGCCCTAAGCCCCCACTTGATCATATGCAGCTAAACAGTTCTGAGTCCAGTGTGACTAATGCTCCAACCAAAGAAGACTTGCCACGTATATATCACCACTATTTACAGAAAAGAACAACCATGTATTCTGCAAGTAGGTAAAGGAAGAAGAAGATAATATAAAAGAGTATCATAACCCTTTCTTTAATCCAATTTTATAGAGTATCCTGCAGTGATGTCTAAGCAGTCTTTGGAGCCATGTACAAATTGGTGGAAAAAGGTTATGAGGTACTTCATGCATGGGTAGAACAGTTTACTATTTGGTAATGCTCCCTTGACTCCCTTCTCATATATCCCCAATAAGATCTCTTAGTTGTTGATTGCTTTTTATTTAGCTAATTGTTAAATTACCAAATGTATCAAAAGTGTAAGTAGATAAGAAAGTATATGAATTTAATCATTTAATTTAGATAAATGATATATACTATATTTTTATCTCTCATTTTATTGATTTGATATTGTCAATCAACCACGAAATCAACCTATGTTTCAAAAGAAAATGACCAAAGGGCACACTCTAATGGATTATAAAAGTGTGGTGTATATAATATTATTTTTTAACTAATATTCTAATTAATATTCTCCCACGCTTGCAAGCGTAGAGTTTAGTTTGCATTCATTTAAAATCGCTATTTTTAAATTGTACTTTTTAAAATTTCAAATTCTAACGGACAATAGTCTGTCATCAGTCACTCATATATCTCATTTGGTTTATCTTTCCTTGTTTACCATACTTTAATTCCTCTATAAATACCACATATTGTAATACAGTTTTATATATATATAATTTAATAGTAAAGATGTAGCCCCAATTCTTTCATTCTCTCTCTCTCTTTCTTTATTTTTTTTCTTTTTTTCTGATTCTGCTTTCTTTATTACATTTTATTATATATCTCTACAATTAACAAAAAATTTAAAAAAATTTGGAAATATATTTATATATTTCGTTATTACATTTTTTATTATTATTTCTCTGCTTCCACTTTCTATATGTATTTTTTGAAAAAATATAATAAAAAATTCTAATCTTTTCAAATGTAAATTTACAAAATAAAAAATACATTCTCAGATCAAAAGTTGGTCAAAAAACTTTTTCGAACTTAAAATAACAAAAAAAAAAAAAAAAAATTTCAAAACTATTTTCATCCAAATATTTGGTAATAATCTCTATGTCACACTTTTCCTCTTCTGTCTTCTCGAACAAAAGCATTCGAAGAGAGAGGGCAAGGGATCAAGAAGTCGAGAAGAGCGAAAGCACAGTAGGCAACTCGTCTCGGCCATGTTTGTTCATATCACATTGTCTACAGACTACTCCAACAACTGATTATTTATTAGGGTTTATAATTTTTTACACAATTGGTAAATTTGATATTAACCAATATAAAATTAAAAGGTTAGAGTTGAGAAATCTAATCAATTTAATTAAATAGATCAGGTTAGAGTTACTCTATATAGTCTTATACTTATACTTCAACACGACCCGAACCTGATAATTAAGCGACATAATAGCAGACAATTTTTTATATGATCATCGAATCCGACACGAATCCAATACAAAATTAAAAGATTAAGGTCGAGGGGTTTTACCCATTTATTTAAATGGGTCAGGTTATAGTTAACCTATATAGTCTTATATGAAAGAATTGATAATCATATGTTAAAAGATATATTATCCATATAATTGTCATTAGATATGATAGGAGGATATATGATATTGTACGGTTTGATTATAATTGATTATAATCAAATCAGAATTGATCTTATTCCATACATTTTTTTATTCTCCTTACACCCCTATAAATATGGATAATTTGTATTATAAATTCAACAAAAGAAATAAGAACATATTGTAGTCTTTATATTATGGACGTAGGTCATAGATCGAACCATATAAAATCTCTTGTTTTTATTTTATTATTCTGCACCTTTTTTTAGGAAAAACTTTATTTATAATCCCTAATATTTTATCTCTTTTTTAAAAAAAATACCTAAACTTTATATGATGGTTCTATTTGTGTTGAACCAGTAAATTAATTACTGATATCAAGGGAACTTCATGCCAGGAGAAAGCCATGTATGAGCTGAGCTGAGGCTAATAGTAATCATGGAGTTTCCTTTTGCAGTATGATAAGAAACAAAATTTAATTGATGATTCGAAAGAAAAATACATTTACATATTTGTATCTCTCAATTTAATATACGTTTTAGACAGCAATTAACCACAGACTAGACTTAACCAACAAAATACTTGCTCTCCTCTGCCATGCCCAGAAAATACATTACGGCACTGATGCCTCCAAACCGATACAACTGAGGAGAGCCACAGGCGGATGACGCCGAATCTGTCGAGGAGAACGAACACAAGCCAGGCGGTGGCAAGGAAGCAGATGGGTCCAGTGATTGCTCTGAATTCTGATCACTAGGCGTAAAGGAGCACCAACCCGGCGGAGGCAAGGAAGGAGATGGAGCCTGCGATTGCTCTGAATTCTGATCACTAGGCGTAAATGAGCACCAACCCGGCGGAGGAAAGGAAGCAGATGGAGCCTGCGATTGCTCGAAATTCTGATCACTAGGCGTAAAGGAGCACCAACCCGGCGGAGGCAAGGAAGCAGATGGAGCCTGCGATTGCTCGAAATTCTGATCACTAGGCGTAAAGGAGCACCAACCCGGCGGAGGCAAGGAAGCAGAAGGAGCCTGCGATTGCTCTGAATTCTGATCACTAGGCATAAAGGAGCACCAACCCGGCGGAGGCAGGCCCAAGGAATGGTACAAGGACGATGAACTGAAATCCCAAGGGCTTTTCGGAGATACCGGTGGGTCAGGAGTCGTCCCATACACAGGCTTAGAAACAAAAGGATGATTCAGAAGCATCTCGGCCGTCCACCTCTCGCTGGGGTCTATTGCAAAACACTTTCTCAAGAAGTCCTTCCCATCCTCAGAGAGCCCTTCAGGTATTCCCGGCGATTGTTGGTCAACCGCAAGCCGAAGTTTCAGGGCTGTCAGATTCCTATACTTCCACAGAGCAGGCTTCCCATTAACCATCTCAACCAGAATGCAACCCAGCAACCATATGTCTAACGGTGCCCCAATCTCACCATGAGCAACTGACTCCGGCGACATGTAGAAAGGGGTGCCCCGAAAATTAAACCTCAAAAATCCCATTTCTTCATTATAGTCTCGGCCTTCCTTGACAAGCCCAAAGTCGGCGATCTTAAGCCGATCATCATTTACCCCACCTTCACCAGGAAAGACCAAGATATTACTGGGTTTGAGATCACAGTGAACCATACCCTTTTCATGCAAAGAACAGAGACCCTGGAGGATCATACGCACATAGCGGCGAATATCCCACTCGCACAAACCCGAATCTTTCTTGATCAAATCTTCAAGCGTACCTCCCGCTGCATATTCAAGAAGCAGATTATAATTGGGTCCGTTACCGTCTTCGAAGGTGTGTGTACGTACTCCCAAGGCAGGAAACAATCTCCGGACAACCGCGCAGTTGCGCCAACAATCTTTTCTCCAACTGGAGGGAGAAGGACTTCGCAAGAGGACACGTCTTAACGGCGATGGGTGGAGCCGTGGGATCTGTGGGTTCGGCCAAAAACACCGTGCCGTACGTTCCCTTGCCAAGAACGCGCCGCTTGATCCACCCCATGAAATCCGAACTGAGAATGGAAAAGATCGAGTGAAGAGTGAGGAGTGAAAAGTAAATGAATGTGTTAAGGAACCTGGCGCGCAAGTTTTGCCAGCTACGACGTCCGTGCTTGAGCCTATTTTTATTGGCCCGCGGCCTTACCGGCACCGCCTTGTGCAACAATCCTATTTCGTTTCGTTTTCGAAATGTTTGACCTGATCTCTTTAACGGTAATTTTTCTCATCAGTGTCCAACTTCGTTTTGGAAGTGTGGGCAGTTACACGTCAGCACGAGTCCACAGAGGTGGGGGATAAAAGAGAAAGAGAAATGATCCTTACACTCATTTCTCACAATAGTCCCACAACATGCTGACGTGGCTGGTAATATTTTATTATTTTTTTTGTTTTGTTTTCATTTCTTTTTGTAAAAAAATAATAAAATACTACCAGCCACGTCAGCTTGTTGTGGGGCTGTTGTGAGAAATGAGTGTAGGGAACATTTCTCAAATTTTTTACAAAAAGAAAACAAAACAAAAAAAGTAATAAAATATTACCAGCCACATCAGCTTGTTGTGGGGCTGTTGTGAGAAATGAGTGTATGAATCATTTATCGGGATAAAAATAGCTTAAAAAGTGAGTTTATCTTCTTCTTCTTCTTTTTTTCTTTTTTCTTTTTTTTTTTTTTGTAGAAAAAAAATTAAATTTAGTGTTCAAGTCTTCATGCGATATTAATTTAGCCGCCCCTAGATTTTTAATCTTAACAATTAGGCTTTTAGGTTTTCTTTTGGTTTTAAATAGGCCATTTTGTCAACTTATTGTTTAATTACTGGTATACCATGCGAAACCAATTAATTAATGCCGCATGACTTGCGTTTAATATGTTATATGCCAATTTATGTGCCACGTGACACAATTGAGTAGTATTATATGCCACATTTTTATTCTACAATATTGAGGTGGTTATTCCAATAATTTTTTTTTTATTTTTTATTTTTATTTTTACAATGATTAATCTAAGAGTTGATTAGTTTGCCATGTTATTGTATAAGAATTGTGGAATACAAATATAATTTCTAACATTTCTTAGAGCATCCTAGTAGACTCACCAAAATAGCCAAATTACTTAAAAAAAAAAAAAAAAACCTCTATAGCCTAAGCTAAATAGTGATTTTTGTTTTGGGTGAGTGCTATTCACTCGCCAAAAGAATAAAAAAATACTAAATCTCTTTTTTACCTTTTTTTTTTTTTTTTTTCACACCCAAAAAGTAAACGTTCATTTTCATTTCTCTACTTGGGCGTACTTGACATTTTAAAAAAATATAACCATTTGGAAAAGATAACGCGAATTACCGCCCTAGGAGGCATTGCGATTTTCCTTTCATTTTCTTTCTTCTTTTTTTTTTAAGAAAAAAAAAAGTTTTTTCTACTTTTATCCATTAATTAAATGTCTATTAAATTGATTAAGCATTTTTCCTCGTGACTATTGGTTTTATTATCTTATGAATCAAATTAATTTCTCAAGCGGTGAATTACTTACAATAGTTATATGAATTAAATCAATATTTGTAAAAATAAAATATAAATTATTGATTTTGATTGTTATATCATTTAAGTTGTATGACAATCATATAAGAGTCTAACTAAATAACATTACTCTTTGTATAAATGACAGAAATTTTCTAAAAACTGGTTTGTAGAAAATTTCATAGAACCCGCATAGATTGACATGTCCATTAGCATGTCAGAATCACATGTTTTAATAGCACGTGCTTCTCACATATTTTTTTAATAGCTTTAATAAAAAAACATATGTTTTACTCACATGTTTAAAGGACATATAGGATATGTTTTGTTTTTTGTTTTTATTTATTTTAGCAATTCAGTTTTATTCTATTATTACTATCTCGATCTACCTAATAAGGGAAGAGATGGGATCCTGATCCAAGTCGGTAAGGTTATTTAGGCTTAGGTGCTAGAGTAATGCTACATAAACTTGTGATCTCTTTAAATATATTTTTTTTATTATATTATAAAATTATAAAATTTAAATTTTATTTAAAAAGAATGGAAAAGAGGAGTTTGGGGGTGGTTGCCAATTTTTTTTTTTTTTTTTTTTTAAGATAATGTGGCGATAATGTTGGTGTGGCACTAACGAAAGTTGTGAAAGTAGACGAAAAAATCACGGAAGGACTGTCTATAATGAGAAATGCTAGAGGTACTAAATTTTTTACTAAGAGATAGATACTAAGATGATGTGAAGCTTATTTATTGGTATCCGTAGCTTTTTTTTTTTTAGTAATTGTTTTGATTATCTCCAATAAATAAGCTCCACATTATTTTAGCATGTATTTCTTAGTAAAAGATTTAGTACTTCTAACATTTTTCGTCTATATTTGCCACAATGCAAAATTGAGTAAATACTTAGAGCTTTCTTTGTAAAACTTTCGGGGCAAACAAGGATGAATTTTTAGTTGGGGCTCCTCACCTCTTCTTTGTATATTTGGGAACTTTTAGGTCAAATGGCGAGTTCGCTTGGTTTTTAGTGTTTTCAAATTTAGTGTCAAAACATGATATGTTGTACGCTTTAGGTTTAAGGTTAAGTTGGAATTAAAATGCGGTTCAAGAAACATCAAGAATTGAAGTTGGAGTGATCGCGGTCTAAGCTTGGTCGACCAAACCCTGCCGCTAAGTGCTTTAATTTTCACCAACTTTGAACTAAAATTTCAATGTTTTCAACTTCTATATAAGCCTCACATACCACGCCTTCCATAGACCTTGAGAGGCACTATTTCAGTTGTTTTGGAGATGTTTTTCATTATTCTTGAACTTAAACGGATTTAAGCATTCTCCTTGTTTCAACATCGTCAATCAAACCACCAAAAAACTTACAGCCACTAGAGTTCTAATTCGAAGCAAACGAGGTTCTTCATGAAGGTGATCCATGTAGAAGAAAGTTGGAGATTCTGGAGCTACTGTAGTGAAATGTGAACATGTTGTTTTTCGAGATTATAAATTGAGTCTCCGGAGTATAGAAGGTTTTTTTAATAAAAATAATCTGTAACATTAGTCTTCCATAGTGAATGCATTTGGGGTAGGTTGGCCTCCAGAATGCTTTTACTTTTGATTTTAAAAGTTATTCAAAAAGTTTTCATTCCGTTGCCAAAATCTTTATATTGTTTGATTCTATACTTTCTTGGATTTTGGTATTATAATTGTGACAACTGAATAATAATTGGCTCGATAATCTTGTGCTTAACAATTTAGGGTCTGAATCAGATTTTTCATAAACTAGACAAAATTTAGCATAACCATGGTGATGCACACTAGCAAAGTATCTCAAAAAATGGTGTTTAACCTAAAAGATTAAGATAAGCACTTTAAGGGAAAGCTTTTAGAAACACTTGCAGAAAGTGGGCTTTGTTGGGAATAATTGATTCCAAGATTGTGAAAACTATATATGCAGGTTACCCCTTTTAACAATCCACTCTAAAAGATTAAGAAGTGTATGAACTTACTAATAATAATAATAATAAATTAATTTTTTTTTTAAAAAAAAAAGGAAGAAAAAAGAAGAAGAAGAAGTGTATGAGCTTGACCAGCATTAAGTCAATTTCGAAACTTGAACCTGGTGCACCATCTTATAAGAAGCTCTTCAACAATGGCATCCATTCGGGTACCAATACCTCCCCAAACCAACATGTGGCCATAATCTCCCAATGTCGAACCACTCACTTCATGTACAGCCTTGAACCCAATTCTAGTGTAGAACCTAACAAGCTGGGACATCCAAAATATCAGTTTCAGAAGATATATTTTATTTCCAAAGAGATTCTAGATTAATAAAACACACAAAATCAAGTGAAATAATGGTGGATTATGGGTATCTCATTTCAGTCTTTGGGAATTTATAAATACATAAAGAGTATTAAATTATTTTTTATATTATTATTTTTCAATCATGAGTGACACGTGTCATAATTTTATTAATTATAACATGGCACACAAATAAAATCCATTAAGTTTTTTTTTTACGAAATTTGACAATAAGAAAGTAATTTGTTATTTATGCATATGCCAAGAAGTTCTCAAAACATTTTGCGATACTATACGAAGCTTATTGCAAATTAGGTAAATTATAATGACCGATTTTTCATTTTTCCTTTAGAAACCTGCTACTTCTCCAACTTCTGTCCAACTCTCATCCAACCTTTTTTCAAATCAACTATTAGATCCGTTTTTCTACATGTGGATCATACATATTCAACGGTTGCTATTAAAAAAACTAAGAAATGCTATTTTTTCAACTCCTATCCAATTTCAATAACTTCTTTTAAAATCAATCATTAGATATGTAATGTAGGACTCGCATAGAGTAAAATAGATTCAATAATTGGTTTGAAAGTTTGACGAGAGTTGGACGAGAGTGAGAGAAGTAGCGTATCTTTAGAAAAATATTGTACTTCTCACGTGTTAAAAGAATACGTGTCAATTTTTTAGAGGTCGGATTGTATGAGTTCCTAGGACCAAATTTGTAGGAAATTTGTGTACTTAAAAGGATAAATATGTTGCATTTTTTAGTTAAATGGAAGAAAAGCAGAAAAGGTAAAGACTGTATAGGTAAGACAAGAACCTTAGAATGGTAAAGATCGGAGTCATTGATAGCCAGTAACTCAGCTGTCTTGCAACCACAATCATATCCATGCCTCACGGCAACAGCTCCAAGGAACAAACCAATACCAAAGATCGATTTCTCCATGCCCAATGTCTCTCGCCTCAATCGAATCGAGTCCAGGTGGAGAATTCTCCCTCTTACCCACACCCTTATCATTCCCTCAGCCTTCCCGAGCTCATTTTGGGTTTCCAAGCTCCTTGCTGTGATTCTGAAAAAGGGTCCCAGAGTTTGGAGCTGGAGGTCAACCTTCTGGGCTCTTGATGACTTCAGTATCTCTGACATGGTCGGTAGAGCGGCCTCCATCTGATCCTTTCTGTTTTCATGGCGGTTGGTGCTTTTCTGAAGGGAATTCAAATGTGCTTTTGATGTGATTTGGTATTGTGAGATTTGGGTTTTTGGGATTAAAGAAAGATGATTATGGTTTTGTAAAGGAGATGCGGAAGTTGGAAGTATGCCTGTTATCGCCATTTCTGATTATCTTGTGGCACCCAGATAACTCCCGACAGCTGCAATCTTTTGTATGAATAGTAGATAAGACACAGAGAGAGAGAGAGAGAGAGAGCACCTGGGTTCGACTGAGAACCTGGAACGGAGTCGTTTGGAGTCGGAATCGCGGCCCTCGTCGGGAGACTTTGACGCTGCTGCTTCACTGGGTCTTTGGGTTTCAGTGTGAGAGAGGAGCTCCTGGCCGCACGATCAACTTGTGATCGGGGTAAAGCATATGATGAGACCCGGCACTGCGGCACTGGATTCTGCCCCTTACCACTCGTCTTATCCTCTATCTGTAATTTTATTTAGGGAAAAATATATATTAGCCCCTAAACTACCACCCTTTTTTCGGATGACACCCCGAACTACCAACACTTGCACTCCGACCCCTCAAACTACCACTTTCTGATTTTTTGGCCTCATCCATCTATTTATACCGTTAATTCTAACAGAAATTGGCCAAAAATCCAAAAATACCCCTCCCTTAATCGTGAGAATTTCAAAGTGTAGGAGGGGTATTTTCGGAATTCTATTTAAAATTAACAGCATAAATGGACGGATGGAGCCAAAAAATCAAAAAGTTGTAGTTTGGGGGGCCATCCGGAGAAAGGGTGATAGCTTGGGGGGCTAATATATATTTTTCCCTTTTATTTAATAGGTTTTTATACGTCTGTTATATTGACAATGAAAATAACTCATCAATTTTTTTTTTTTTTTTTTTTTTACAAGTATGATTCAAGAGCTTACTTTTAGTGCTATATCATCAAATTATATAATAATTATATAATAGTCTACTAAATAGCATTGCTCTATACCAAAAAGTATTAACTCTTCCAATTCTCAAATGAGTCAAGATTAAATTTAGAGATATTATTATACTTTGGAAAAATGAGAACCATTGCAGCTAAATAAGAAAGCAAATTAATAGATGAAAACGGGTCTACCAATGCATAAGTAATGCTACTTAAAACATGTCATGTCAGTTGAGATAAAATATGTGTGATAAATAAATGCGGAATAGCATTACTGGCAGGCGCGCACACACGCTGATGGAGATCCAGACCAGAATAGGATAACCTCATGTCATGTGAGAATATAGGTAGGTTCTACCTGCTCGGGCTGCTCAAATAGGTGGGGCTTGACCTGTCCAGACACCTGCTCGAACAAGTGTGGCCCTGCCTATGCTATCGGTCTATTACATAGGCTGGCCTCTTGGAGTATATTGCACCTGATCAGGTTCCCACATACTCATATACCTTTCATAAGACAAATATTTTATTAGTATTCATGCTATATTTTACGATTCTAAAGATGGAAAACTACATTTACCTTCCTCAATCGGCCACCTTGTTGACCCTAAAATCTTTTCAATTTATGCTCCGTTTATTTTGATGTAAAATGATTTCCGTCGTAAAATAATTTCGATGAAATCATTTTCAGAAAAAAAAAATGATTTTCTCAAAAATATTTTTCGGTGTTTGGCTCGCACGAAAAAAATTACAAAATGCAAAAATCAGAGTTTGACAAATGTCGCCGGAATCCGGCAACGTCGACGGACGTTGCCGGATTCCGGCGAGAAAGTTTGACCGGATCAGGTCTTATCCGGCCGGAATCTTCCGGATCCGGCCCGATCAATGGCAGGATCCGACCGGATCCCGATCGTTTTGGCCAGATCTGGCAAGAGCCGGCCGGATTTCAGCCATTTTTGGCCAGATCCGGCCGGCTTGGCCGAAATCCGACAATATTTTTGGCCGGAATCTGGTGGCCAGCATCCGGTGCCAGTGGCCGGATTCCGGCGCCGTTAGGCTACCGGGGATCGGATGTTATCGGACTCCGGCGCCAGTTGGATTCCGACGATCGACAATTGCTAAATTCTGACAATCGGATATCAAACGTGTGTGTAAGAACGAAGAGTTTAATTTCGGAAAACGATTTACGGTTTTAAAAATCGTAAATCGTTTTCCGAAAATTAAAGAAACTTTTACGGTCAAACAGAAAAAGATTTTCGTTGATCATTATTTTCATCCTTACCAAACATCGTAAAATGCCGAAATCATTTTTCAGAAATTATTTTACGCTGAAACAAACGGAGTATTAGTTTATATACCCTACTAATCTATCATTAGGGTTAGAATATCCTTTTTCAACTTTCAAAATGATAAAAATACCGTACATTAAAAAAAGTAAGAAAAAAAAGATCCCTCGGTGTGGCTATGGGTCATTTTTATGAATTTGTTACTGCTTTTTTGCTTCTCTTTGTCTTTTCTTTTTTTTTCTTTTTTTCTTGGAGTTATATATATATATATATATATATATATATATATATATATATATATTATATGCTCTATTTTACAATTCTAAAAATGGAAAACTACATTAACATTCCTCAATCTACTACCCTTGTTGCAATATCCCGAAAATCTTTCAATTTAGTTTATGCAGTGCACCCGATTTATCTACAATTGGTTGCAATATTCCATTCCACCCTAAAAATGCCAAAAATACCTTACATTAAAAAAATAAATAAATAAAAAGGTGAGAAAAGAATGACCCAGGGTGTGGCTGTGGGTCATTTTTTCTGAATTTGTTACTGCTTTTTTGCTCTCCTCAACAAAGCCTGGACTGCCCAGATTCCTGTTGGTGAAGTGGAGTCCCCCTACTGTTGGTGTTGTTAAAGCCAACTGGGATGTTGCGGTTGACATGAAAAATGGAAAGCTGGGTTATGGGTGTGTTATTAGAGATTCCAGTGGTAATTTACAAGCTGCATCTTGCCATGTGGAATTTTTAATGGTGGATCCAGTGGTTGGGGAAGCTCTTGCAGCGCTACACACAGTGGAGTTTTGTAGAGACAAAGGTTTTTCTTCAATTGTGCTACAGGGTGATTCCTTACTTGTGGTCCAAGCTATTAATAATACATGAGTTAATTGGAGCAGGATTGGTTTTATTATAGATGATATTCGAAATATTTTAAAGGGATTCCAGTGGTGGAAGATTTGCCATATTAAACGATAAGGAAATAGGGCGGCCCACACATTGGCACAAGTAGGAGTTCAACAGGCGTTAAGTCGCTCTTGGATTGAATGTACGCCTGACTTTATTTTTCATATTTTTGTTTCAGAGTTTTCATATATGATGTTATAGAGCTTTTATGCTCTGGTTGATTTCACATTTTAATGAGATCAGTAATTTTTCATAAAAATAATAATAATAAAAAAAAAACAAAGCCTGGTGCCTGGTGGTAATTCAATCCCACATAGCGATCAATTGTAATCATTTACCCACAAAAGTAGCTCTTCCTAATTGGATGAAGAAACTGCCTCTCCAGCAAGTTGGCCCTCCTGTTCACTTCATTCATGTAGGCTGCTACATGCAAACTCCACAGAAGATGACTCTCTGCTTCCAACAACCCAGTCATTGCATTTTGATGAGATTTTGGGTCTCTGGCATTCACCAAAACAAATGGCAAAATCCAAAAAAGAAGGGGGGAAAAAAAAACCTCTTAAGTAAATCAACAAGTTGGAATAATCTAGAAATCATTTTAATATAAGCATCTACATAATCTACTTAAAACTAAGAAATGCCTAGTAATTTAATTTTTTATCAAAATTTAAAATACAGCCCTGAGGGGTTCTAGCAATTCTCTCTCCGTAGGAAAGAGGTTTGATGTTCTTGGGCTGTTCTAAAAGCCGAGGTCTTCGCTTTGGACAGCTACACATCAGAAGATTTTAACTATTTCATAATCTCATTAGAATGAATCAGCTCCTTGTGAACTTTTTGCAAACATAAACAGGTCAGTGAATCAGCAAACTATTTTTTATTGCATAATTGTTTTGATAGGAAGAATGGTTCTTTTTGTTCTCAGTAGTTGGGTGTTTTAGGTTCTTCCAGAATTGATAACTAAGGATCCATTGTCAATTTGTTGACACTTCCAATTTTTAGTTGTCCTTCCTTTTCAATATTAGAAAGTTTCTCTTGTATATTTGTTGTCTACTCGGCTTCATCCACTCAGCATTTTCAATGAGTTTTACTACAATTGAAAAAAAAAAGAAAAAAGAAAATAGACATTCTAGTCTTAGTCAAGATTAGGACCAGTCTTTAAAATTCTCACATACCTTGTTTGCAGTTCCCATTCTTGAAAGGCTCATAAGTTTTTTCCACCCCACCAGCATTGTTCATAATAGTGTGATTGTCCTCCAAATCTGGTAAGTGGTTGTCGTCCAATAAATCTCTATCTTCATAACTACATATCTCATGGCTATCAACAATTGAGCCTAAGGAACTATTATCACTGTTACTTTTCCTAGACGAATCTCCTGATATAAGAAAATGGGTGAGAGTTTTTTTGTGTAGTTTCAGATGGAGCACCAACCATGTCTTTATTAAATTGAGACAACCGCAGGCCTGAAATAAGCAATATAACTGCATTGTCATACTCTAAGCCCTACAAGGTGCAAGATTAAATTTTATCATGTTCTAACCTGCTGTAGAACGAGAAAATACTGCACAGATGAAACCACCCTTTTGCAGCATACCCTCACATGTATTGATTCCAAAAACATCCCTTAAAATATGTTCAGTGACCTTACCAATGCCCCCAATCTGTAAAGAAAGATTTCCCAAGTGTGTGATAAGAAATGTAAATCAAATTGAGACTTCATAACTACATATAACAAAAGGGGGAAAAAAAAACTGTCATTCTGCAAGCTCTAACTTTATCAAAAAAAAAAAAAAAAATCATGTCAACTCTACTGCAGTCGATCATAATTCACAAATATACCTTTCGTATGGGAAGTGAAGATATAAATGTCACGACAGCCATCAGGTCATTTGGTAAGATGAATTGTCCATTTGGCTTATTTATATCTGAACAACCCTGAGAAAACAAATATATGGAGGAAAACGTATATAAAGATGTAACACACTTAAACTATCTTAATCACTTTGACTTGTGCAAAACTAAAGTTAAGAGATACAACGAAAAGGTGACAAATGCAGATATGTGTAAACCCTTTTTACCTGTGAAAATTTATCTAAAACATTCAAAAACAAAATAAGGGGAAAAGAGAAGGCAATTAAGATATACGTGAACCATCACTTATTGCAGATGTTAAGCTTGTCCTTGATCTGATTTCTAGTATTCTACGGTTTTACTAGCTAGCATACCACCACACTGTGGGCACATAATGTGATTGTGTATTATCCTTAAGACCTCATAGCATGACAGCAAAAATGTTGCTGCCACCTCCAGAAAGCACATCTCAAACTATATACCCCAAAACCTCATCTTCCGATTGAATATAGGGTTGTTCCTGAAATTTTTCATATATTATCATTTTTATCTTTCCTTTCCCAATTAGCTGCTCATCACAGCTTTTCTTAACCTATAAACAATTTGTTTCTTGAATTCAAAGCAGTCTACTCTATACTTCATAGGCAGACCTATTTTTGTGCTATAAGGACTGCATGTAGTTTGACTTCAATACATTGGGATCAAAACCATTTTTCAGCCACCAAAAGTTGATTTCTTGCCTCAAGATGCAAAGAAAAGCCTTCCATCTGTTACACCAAACCTAAATTTTTATGGTAGATACCCCAAAAATCTATTCCTTGCAATGGACTTCCCCATGAAATAAAATGACTTGCCTTATTACACAAAATGTTAAGTTCACTAAATAATGCAAAGCGGATAAATCCCATTCTGTGTATTTGTTACATGCCTCAAATTATTTTTTTGTGTTGAAAAGATGTATATGTGGATTCCAGGCAGGATACACACAAAGAGAATATAAACATTGACATTGATTGCCTTCTTATATTGTTGCTAATCCAGTCTTCCACGAACGTACCAAACACATTGACATTGATTGCCATATTGTTCGTGAGAAGATTCAACAAGGTTCTCTTCGTGCCATGCATATTACTTCACAGCATCAACTGGCAGACATCTTTACCAAGGCACTTGGTCGTGTTCCATTTCTTCACTTACTGTCCAAGATGAATGTCTTGAATATTTTCCACCAAGGACATTTCTCTTGAGGGGGTGTATTACAAATTGAAACGTATCATTAATTAAAGAAGGTTTTTGATACAGTTAGATTAACAATAAGTTAACAGCTGAGCTGACAGTTAGTTATGTTAGTTTCCTAGTTTTCAGCTAGTTATATGTAACTCCGATTGTAAATCAATACAAGAAAGTGATTTCTCTCTTCATACAACTTCGTATTCTTCATTTCTCCATTGTTCTCTATGGTTCTCTTTCTTGAGTTTTTCTGTTTCTTGCATCTGCAATACAGAAATTGACAGGTTTCGGTTTGTTTATTAAATAGACCGTTTGTGAACACAAAATCATGCACGATTATTAAACAATACAAACTCGTATAAAACTTAGATAGTATCGGTTAATGCTCGTGAACATACTCGTATAAAGTTTGGCTCAACTCGTTAGCTCGTTCGTATATATTTATACCTATATACATATACTAACTATTAATATGTATTACTAACTAGTTAGTTAATTTAGTATATCAACCAAACATAAGACAAAAATAATCGGACTATAACAAAAGGGTCTCTTAGAATATACGACAATATAAAACCAAACAATAAATCCATTACACGAATTCGATAAATAAATCGCAAAATATATAGAAAGACAAACCCCTCGAATCCTCAATGTGTCTCAGAAAGCTCCTGAAGACGCTTCTCCAACTCATCCAACCTCACACCCCACTCACTCCTAACGCAAAACGGCCTCGCTTTACTATAATCCACACCGTCCTCTTCCCTGTGACCGCCGGCAGAAGATGACACCCCCTTCTGCTTCTTCATTTTCTTACTTCCACTCGTCGCCTTTTTCTGAGCGGCTGCTCTCTGTAGAGCCCAAAGCACATCTGACCCACTAATCTGCCTTCCCTCTTCTTCTTGTTTTTGCTTTGCTTGTTTGCGTTTTCCTTGTTTTGGCTGTTCTGGGATTGGGTTGGGGTTAGTGCTGGGATGACTGGAATTAAGCGCTGTGAGGATGGTGTGGCCTAGGCCTTTGATGTCTTTTGTTGTGACGGCGTCGTTTCCGGGTGGTTTGGAGCGGTGGCGCGCTGGCTTAGAGTTGGCTGAGATGGTGAGGCCGGAAGGGGTGAGAGGTAGGAGGCAAAGTCTGGGTGTGGCGGGGAAAACAGCCCACATGGCTTCGACTTTGCGTTTTTCTCTTCCCTTTTTCGGTTCACGGATAATGGGCTTAAATACATATTGCAACAAAAACTCTCGTGGTCACAATAAAATAGGCATTTTTTTTTTCCACATTAAAAAAAAAAAAAAAAAAAACAAATTTTCTAAAAGTCCTTGTATTAAAAATGCACGTGAAGGGAGAAAGTCCGGTTTGTTTAGAGAGAGAAAGTCTTTGGTGAATAGTATTTTTCGCCAGGGGAGGGAGGTTTTGCTTCCCTCCTCCCGATCTTTTGTTCCTCCTAGCCCCCTAGGAGGCTTTTTGCCCCTCCGTGGTATTACCATTGAAGTGTTGGTTTTCTTCTCTCTGCCATTAGGGCAGGCAGTCTGTTCCTCCCGGACTCGTCTCCGGTGGAGGTTTTGTCTCCTTACCCTTATGGGTTGAGGAGTTGTTGCTTTTGTTTTATTATTGTTTTTCTTTTTCCTTGTGTTTTAACTGGAAGGCTTCATGTTTTAGCGTCGGTTTTGAGGATCGGCCGTCATCTTTGTATCTCCAGTGGAGTTCTGGAAGAACCACAGTAGTATTCATCTTCATGATTCCAGATCTACGTTTCTCCACTGGTTCCCTCAAGACATGCGCTTCCTAGCCATGATCACCGTCGTCATCTAGTCTGGCCATCTCTAGCTGGTGGCCTTGCCGTTCTTTCTTGCCGGCACGTGGGGGATCCCTCTCCCGGAATGGGCGCGTGTGGGTCACGCCATCTTGTCAGGTCATGGTTGGTGGTAATCGGTGGATGGAGACAGTTGTTTTACTGCTGGGGAGTCTCATGGGACGGCACGTGCCGTTCACGCGCCGCCTCTAGTGGCAGTTTGGCTTCTTCCGACGTTTATGACAGTGATGGTGCTTCTTGTTGTTGTGTTTGTTTGTGTGTATTCATATTGTTAATTGATATGTTTGTGTGGTATATAACATTACTCAAAGCAAAATTAATAGTGAGATAGTTTTTGTTAGAATATATTGCGAGATTCGTTATTATGAGATTTGATTTCAACATTGATTATAATTGCTTATAATCAAATTAGATTTGAATAAATTTAATTCTAATTTGATTTGATCTCTTATATCATTTTGTATTCTTTCCACTTCCCTATATATAGGACCCGAACTTTCTGTATTGTAAATTCATCAAGCAAATACAAGCAACAATATAGTCCTTTAGACTTTATTTTGTTGACGTAAGTCATAGATCGAACCACGTACAATCTCTTTATTTTTCTATTTGTTTATTTTATTTTTTCATGGTATCATAGTTATAGGTTAACACAGAATAATTTTATATGGCGCTCTAGTGTCCCCTAGAATAATCCTCTGACGTGGCGTGGTCCACTCAGCTACGCCACATCAGGTCATTTGTTTTATAGACAACAAACAAATACAAAATATCCAAAAGCAGCATATAACACGAAACAAGAATTCATTTTCTCCCAAAAAAAAAAAAGAAAAAAGAAAAGAAAAGAAAACCTTACCTATTCTGATGGTTGGGCTCTTTGGCGGCAGTGGCGGTTCGGGTGTGGTGAAGGGTCGTCGGATCTGTACGGTGGGAAGAGATAGAGTTGGGTCGTTAGAGCTGTACGGTAGATGGAGATGGAGGGGTACCTTGTAGCTAGAGATGGAGATTGACGTATTTGGTGGCGGTGGTAGCTAGTGGTCGACAGTGCTTGTGGGCAATTGGCAGGGTTGGCTCGATAAATTTTGAGGCCTAAGGGGACAAGTTAAAGTGATGCTCTTTTCTCATATTTAAATATTAATTAAATTAAATTTATTTTAGTATTTGTATTATTTTTTATTTAATATATCAATTAGAACACTTTCTTCTATTTGTAAAATGTATTTTAAAACTTTTTTTTAATGACTTATTAGATATAGAATGACTTATCACTTCATTCAAATACATGAAATAATAAGATTTTTTTTTTAAAAAAAAAAAATTAAAGAGAAAATGGAAATAAGTTATATAAAGATTGATGTGTAATAGAACATAATGCGAAAAAAAAAATGTTGGATATTGAAGACTTACCGAATGTGTAATTCTATCTATTATACACAACATAGACAATGAGAATTTATGCACTTAGAGGACATTTTATATTTTTCTAAACATTCAATTCAAATAAACGTTGGAGAAAAAATTATGTACGTTGGACTAAGTTCATGAATGTAAAAATGAGGCTTTTAAAAGAGTAAATAAGCGTGACTTTTTTTGTTTGTTTTTTTTTTATAGAAAAAATAAGTGTGACATTCAATTTGTAATTACTTTTACTATGATTAAGGGCATTAGTTATAAACTATTTATTAAATTTTTACCATATTAGAATCTTAAAATTTGTTTTGGAAAAATAATCTTTATTGTACAATTATTAAGTAGGGGCCTTAATTAAAGAGTATTTTGTTAATCCAGACTGATTTTCGACCAGTTTTTGGCCCAACAATGTCGTTGGTCTTTGTAGTATTATTTCAAACTCATGCTAATTTCAGCCCACAATTGGCTCTCATGTTGACCTATAGTTGGCCTAATTGTTTTAGGCTTTTGTGATGTTGTTTAAACTCAGGCCCATTTTAGCCCATAGTTGACTCTTATTTTCAATTGTTTGCTTTCATATTTGGCCTATCAACTGCTGCCATCTATAGCCACAAAAATAAAAAATAAAAAGAAGAAGAAAAATCAATGTCAAGGTGAAAAACTCAAGGTTCTAGAACCTTTCACCTTGAGTTTGAAAGGGATGTTAGAATATATTGCGAGATTTGATATCATGGGATTTGATTTCAACATTGATTGTAATTGATTATAATCAAATCAAGTTTAAATACATTCAATTCTGATTTGATTTGACCTCTTATACTATTTTTTTTGTATTCTCTCCACTCCATAGATATAAAGACTTTTTGTATTGTAAATTCATCAAGTGAATAAGAGTAACAATGTAGCTGTTTGAACTTTATCATGTAGATGTTGGTTATAAACCAAACCACGTAAAATTTCTTATCTCTATTTTGTTTGATTTCCGCTATTATTATTTTTATTTTTTGTTTATATTTTCTTTCAGTTTTTCATATAACTATGTTTTCCTACCATTGTTTATATGTTTTTTTTTTTCAAAATATTTGGATTAGAATTGGACCTACAAGTAAATTTATATAAATTTAAATATTAGAAAATATGAATTTGATATTTAAACTATGCATCACATTTTAATATTGTCCCAAAACAATCAATTGTTCTTACATTTGCCTCTATATTAATCAAATGAGTCCTGGTCTATAAAACATGGCTTTGTTTGATAACTTTTTTTTTTTTTTTTCATTCTCCCTCTTGTTTTATATTTTAAAACAAAAATATTAACAAACAACACAAAACACTCTCAATTATTTTTATTTTTATGTCATATTATAATATTTTTCAAACAAAAAGAACAAAAAAAACATTCTAAAAAGTATTAACAAACAGAAGTGTCAGTCAAGTGACTCAAGTGGACCAAAAATAGGTTCAAAGTTTCAGAAAGAAATCCTTTCTAAAAGGGAAGATCAAGCAATTGATTTGAAACTAGAACTAGAGTGAATTTGATTTGAAACAGAGCCGTCCTGTTATTTACTGAATTAAACTTCAACAAATTTGCCAGGCTTGAACAACATATTGCTTGACTGAACAACAAAAGTGAACATGCTGCAATGAATAAAATGTATTTAAGGAGTGAATTGTCCAAACAACAATTGTAATATATAAGCACGAAAGCTAATCTTCGAGAAGCAATCCGAATTAGGATCCTCTCAAATTATTTTGTTTGAATTTGAGAGAATTCAGACAGGTGATTGTGAGATACTATTTATGGGATCCATTTGACTAGATAAGTGGTTGGACAGTTCAATTTTTATTTGGTCAAGTGAGTCCTATAAATAGTCTCTCACAATCACTGCCTGAATTCTCTCAAATTCGGACAAATAATTTTAGAGACTCCTAATCAAGAGTTGCACCGTCTCCCTCCCTTAACACGTCATCAAGCTTCAGTTAAGCAAAACAGGGGTAGTGCAAATGTGAGATAAATTTCAATAGAGTTATCATTTACCATTGTTAAAAAGAAAAAAGAAAAAAAATCAATGACATAAACTCAAAATTTTATAATTCAAACAACTTCAGGCGGTTTTTAAGAGAATGTTTTTTAAATAAAAGTAATAACAGACAACTCCAACCATAAAACACTGACAAAATATTTAAAATTACTTTCACATTTATATTACATCAGAACACTTTTTTTTAACAAAATTATCCAAAAAGCTTTATCAAACGAGATCGGGTTTTTTGTTTTTAAAAACAGATACCAATTAAATAGGGCCTAATAATAGAATAAGTTACTAGGCCTTGTTTGCTTGCTTTCATTGAGAAACTTGTTCCTAGTTTTATGTTTGTTTTAATAACAGTTTGTTACAAACTCCAAAGTTTACTTTTGTACACCTATACTGTATTTTTTTTGAACAGTTCATATCAAATTTAAAGTTTTTCATGAGAAAAAGAGAAAATTAAATTAAATTTAAACCCTTAAAAAACTACAACATAGGGTTTTTTTTTTAAAAAAAATTAAGGGGTAATTACCGTTTCCCCCTCATGAACTACCGACCTGTGTCATTTTGCCCCTACGAACTACCACTTCGACCAAAAGAGAGCATCAAACTACCATTTTTACACACTTTGGCCTATTCTGTCAGGAATCCCGTTAACTTGGATGGAATATGCCATTTTTTACCGTTAATTTTGATTTAAAGACCAAAATGCCCTCTACAGTAATTAATAAAAAATATTAAAATTAATATATTTAAAAAAAAAAAAAAACCTAAGGGAAAAGGGGTGGTGGCAGCCACCCCTGAGGTGGCCGGGTGGCCGCACGGCCTCCCCAGAATCTGGGGTGGCCGCGAGCCATCCCAGAGGTGGTTGGAGCCACCTTTAGGGGTGGCTTGCGGGCCACCCACGGCCTTTGGGGTGGCCGCGCGGCCACCCTAGGTTCTGGGGAGGCCATGCGGCCACCCCTTAGGCCGGGGTGGGCCGTGAGCCACCCCAGAGGTGGCTCCGGCCACCTCTGGGGGTGGCTCGCAGGCCACCTCTGGGGGTGGCTCGCAGGCCACCCGGCCACCTCAAGGGGGTGGCGATTCTTTCATTTTTTTTTTAAGATGAGGGTATTTAGGTCATTTTTGAAATTGAGTTAGGCATTTAAGTCTTTGCATGAATTAGACTGACGGAAGGGGCCAAAATGTGTAAAAATGGTAGTTTGATACTTTCTTTTGGTCGAAGTGGTAGTTCGTGGGGGCAAAATAACACAGGCTGATAGTTCATGGGGGGAAAAGGTAATTACCCCAAAAATTAATTAATTAATTTAATTTTTTACGGCACCTAAGCCTAATCCGATTTTGCATTGACATTTCTCCTTATTAGCTTTATCCTTTGAAAAATGAAAAATTAATCTTTGGTTGATTTAGTGTAGAAACTTTTGCATGCATCAACATGGGTAATCCTAAAAGCTAATTAAGCCGTAAAGGATTGGTTTCAAATTCCAAGTTAATAATGTATTAATTCGATTTTTCAAATCGAATATTCATGCTACGTATATCTTAAAAGCCTTTGTATATCGTTTGAAGAAAGACATTTTGAGATTTTTGTGGGATTAATTACATGTTGGAAGAAATTAATACGAAGGAATGAATTAATATTGCTAATTAAAAAAATAAAAGAAAATAACAAAAAAATTCATAGGCAGCTGTCAAAACAGATCTGATCAAAGAAAATAATTACAGAAAAATTAAAGGCAGTAATGATCAAATTAAAATCCAATCTTTCCGGGATCCATATATTAAATAATTAAGAAATTTGCTCATCAAGAGACAGTTAAACCATGAAAATCAAATCAATAAATTAATAAATTAATAAAATTCCTATTTTGTTTGAGAATGCATATATATATATATATATATATATATATAGAGAGAGAGAGAGAGAGAGAGAGAGAGAGATACGATTCGTTTACAACATTTGTATAACTCCAACAATTTTTTTTTTTTTTAAAAAAAACAAATCAAATGGTTAATTTGAAAAAAATAATAATTATACAAAAATTGTAAACGTGTCATATCTCGAAGATATATATATATACAACATTTGTTACGTCTCAAAGTAGCATCATATATTGTTTCTATATGATAGATATTTGGCAAGTAGAATTTCTTAATTAAGAGTTAATTCTAATATTAAGTATTTGGCATTAATGTAAAATCAGAAAACAGGCGATCTTTGAGGAGGCTACCTTCCCTGCAAATAATATATATATCCATCTCATTCTTTGTATATATATTCAATCTCTTTTGGCCTCTTTCTTCCATTGTTTCAATACCCTTGGTATCCACTTTAAAATCTCTCTCTCTCTCTCTCTCTCTCTCTCTCTCTCTCTCTCCTCTCTCTCTCTCTCTCGTTTCTTAACATGCATCGATCGATCTTATTCTAGGATTGACTGGTTCCTGTTGAATCCAGGATTGGTGGCAACGTACAATATGCTTCTGCTGCTGCTGTCGTTTTGTACTCTACTTTTTGAAGGTTTGTTCTACTTCTCTCTTTGAAAGATGTTTCAACTCAGAGAATACACATGCATATATATATATATATATATATACTTCTTCGCAAATGACGTGAGGATCGTGAAAGTTTCAACGAACTAGCTAGGGTGTTCTTTTTCTTGCTGATCATGTACTTTGGAAACATGCATAAACAAATTAAATAACGTAGTACGTGGACTGTTTTAAGAAATAACTTTGTCTGTTTGCTTCAAGCTTTACATGTTTGTGCATATATGTCTCTCTTTTTCTTTTTCTTTTTTGGCTTGGCCATTTTTCACTTTTTTTCAGAGGGTTTTTTTTTATTATTATTATTATTATTATTATTATTATTATTATTTTATATATATTTTCTTGTTGTTGTCTTTTTGGGTTTTATTTTATTTTATTTTATACACAATACACAATTGACGGCCGCTAAATTTAACCTTTCACAATTAATTTACACTATTTTATTTTTTACTTTTCTGTTTTTTCTTATATTTTTTTTTTCTTGTTGTTGCCCTTTTGGGTTTTATTTTATTTTATACACAATACACAGTTGACGGCCGCTAATTTAACCTTTCACAATTAGTTTACCCTATTTTATTTTATTTCTGCTTTCTGTTTTTTCTTTGCCAATAAACTTGTTCATGACGTACGGCCACTTACTAATTAACCTTGTTCAATTAATATTCATTTTGCGGACAAATAATTAATTAATTTATTTTTCATTATGGCAATATTTCATTTCAATTCTATCAATTTGTTTTGTTTTTTTAATATTTATTTTTATTCCTTCCATTATGGATGTATTTGAAATAGAGTAATGTTTCCTGTACAATATTTGTACAACAATGCTGATGTGGAAATGATTTTTACAATAAAAAAGAGTAATGTTTCCTGCACACAAAAAAAAAAAAATGAAAATCATTTCCACGTTAATGTTGTACAAAGTGTATACATTTGTTGTGCATGAAATATTACTCTTTGAAATATAGCTTCAACGTTACTGCATTTGTAGCTATGTTATCACAATAAACGCATAAATAGAGTGGAAACTGTCTACTGGTCTATTTAGAGCCCGTTTGGGATTGCCTTAATAAGCAGTTTGCCGAATAAAAAGCCGGTATGTTTGATAAAAAAAAATCCAAAAGCTTTTCTATGACTATTTTACTCTAAAAATGGTCACATGCACTTTTGAAAAAAAAAAAAAGGCTTAAAAATGGATTTTTTTTTTTTTTTTTTTTTTTTTTTTTTTTTTTTTGTTTCTAAAAAAATCTTTGGATTTAAAAGCTCTATCTCCCAATGCAATTCCAAATATGCTCTTAGATTTAGATATTATCATTGTTAAAAAATAAATTTGCAATGGCATGTGAAAAATCTTCTTAGAAAATATTTATTTCTTTTATATATAGACATTATTCTCTTCCCCTAATTAATTACCCAATACTTAATATGTGAAAGGAGAAGAACAAACACGTAGAAGCTGATATATCAAATCTTTTTTATTTTTTAATTTTTTTTTTCTGTTCTTCAGTATGCTAACTAAACAAAATGACAAAAAATAAATCTTTTTTTTTTTTTTTTTTGCAGGGTTTGAAGCTAATGCTTTAACATATGATCATGCGGCCACCGTTGAGGCAAGCAATTTCTTGCAATTGATTATTATATATCCTAATTAAGTTGTGAATAAATTGATTTATGGACATATATAGAAATTAAGCACGTATATATAATTAATATGAAATCTAAAAATTTATTCTTCTTAATTGGTTCACAACTTCAGTGCTTGTCGAATCCCCACAAAGCCCAGTATGGTGGAGGAATTATCATAAACCCTGAGTTGAATGAGGGGTTGAAAGGATGGTCCACCTTTGGGAACGCCAAAATAAAAGAAAGAGTTTCAGGAGGCAACAAATTCATTGTGGCTCATACCAGAAACCACCCACATGATAGTATCTCACAGAAGCTTTTTTTGGAGAAGGACAAGCTCTACACATTCTCTGGTATTTATTTTATTTTTTTTCTTTTCAAAACGGGAGAGGCTTGTGGGACCCACCGACTCGGGGTAGGGAGGTGGGCCTCGTATATATGAACTTTAGACTGCTTGGGTAGGTGGGTCCTGCAACCTCCTCTCTTCAATTATGTGAAAGATGATTGATATTGATCGACGGTATAACACTTTGTTATCGTGGATGTGGTTGATCGAGCTAGATTCTTTGAAATTAAGTTGTTCGAATTTTACTGAAATTTGGGTAAGGAGATTGCGAGGCTCACATGCCTGGAACAGATGAGCCTCACACCCTAAGTTTTTTGGAGTAGGTGGGGCGCCCCGTACGTAGCCGGCTTCTCTCTTTAGGCTACCCGAAACATGATTGATATTGAGATTGCAACACTAGTTACCATTGATATAAATGAGTTACGTCCTCTGAAACTAAGCTGTCTGAATTTTACTAAAATTTAAGTACGTAAGAGATTGCATAGCGGGGCAAATGGACCTCACACGACTATAAGCAATATGGAACAAATGGGCTCCGCAACCCATATCTTATATAGATTAGGCGGCCAATTCCAAATATACATTGATTAATTTTGGACGTGTTTCTTGCTTTGGTATTAATTAGTATCAATGAAGACTCAAATAGAAATCTTATTTTCTCCACAGCATCATATCCTAAAAATATGGGACAAAATCTTTTATTTTTTTGTGCAAGTTCACTAATTAATCTGCTTAATTTACCGCAGCTTGGCTACAAGTGAACGATGGAAATGTGGCTGTAAACGCCGTTTTCAATACGACTACAGGCTTTAAACATGCCGGTACTGTTACTGCAAAGACAAACTGCTGGTCCATGCTTAAGGCTGGCCTTACCGTCAATGCATCAGGCCCGGCTGAGCTCTATTTTGAGGTATTTTTCACAATTTTTTTCAATTATTCTTTAAATTTAAGTGAGTGTTGTAAGCTAATTTTAGAAGAAGAAGCTTGACTCGATCCCTCCTTCCCTATAAGTTTCTTGCCATGCCTAAACTAGCAGTAATTCAGTCACTGCTATTAGCTTATGATAATAGACGGGTGATATGACAATACACATCACCCGGTGAATATTTTTTCTTTTCAATAAAGGCCGATTCATGGGCCGACGTGACAGTAGTCCAATGATATAGAAGTAAGATATAGGAGATAAGTACGTAGCATTACTCCATTTACTCGTATTATTACAATCATTCCATTCCATGACACTCCAAATTTTTATGTATTCTTCAACATAAACTTATATAACATTTGATAATCTCTTCAGAGCAAGAATGCATCAGTTGAGATATGGGTGGATAGCATCTCATTACAACCATTCACCCCAGAGCAGTGGAAGTCCCATCAAGTTGAAAGCATTGAGAAGGTAAATTAAATATGTAACAACGTACATTTCAACCTTTCTTATACAGAAAGATTGCCTTGAAATCAAACAAACTTCACTTCAATTTGGCAGACGCGTAAGAGAAAGGTGAGAATCCATGCAGTTGATGAACAAGGCAATCCCATATCCAACGCGACAGTCTCATTCGAACTGAAGAAACTAAGCTTCCCGTTCGGCTCTGCAATAAACAAGAACATCCTCACCAACACAGCCTACAGAAACTGGTTCACCTCACGGCCGTTCACGGTCACGGTGTTCGAGAATGAAATGAAGTGGTACGCCAACGAACCATCCCCTGGCCAAGAGACGTACGCCGACGCCGACGCCTTGCTTCAGTTTGCCAAACAACACGGCATTGGTGTCCGCGGCCACACTGTCTTGTGGGAAGATCCCCAGATGATACAGGGTTGGGTTTCTTCACTCTCGCCAAGTGATCTTGCTAAAGCAGTCGACAAGAGGATCAACTCCGTCATGTCAAAGTATAGAGGCCAGGTTCGATCATCATTTATTTTAAAAATTTAAGTAAATTAATTAATTTATATTCTAACACTCTTTTTCACGTATGAGCGGATTCGAGTAGATTCGCTTGACCTAACAACCCGTCAAGGGTCAACTATGATATGACCCGTTTAGCTAGATCTATCTCTCAACCTTAACACGACCCATTTATATAAGTAGATGACACGACATGCTTGATAAATAAGTTGTGTCTGACCTGACCCAAACTAGACTCAAAAGAAACAATTTAACCCATTTAAGGGTTGGCAAGGGATACATCCAGATCACCTATGGATTAAGTAGGTCACTTAAGTAAATTAATTAATTTAATCATTTAATTTATATATTCTAACATTCTTATTCACATATGAGGACTGACAATTTGGGTTGGCGTGTCGGGTTCGAGTCGATCTGCTTGACCCGACAACCGGTCAAGGGTCAGCCATTACACAACCCGTTTAACTAAACTAATTAGTTAGATCTCTTAATCCTAACACGATACATTTAAATAAGCGGATGACACGACATGCTTGATAAACAGGTTGTGTCCTGAACTTACCCACATAAGCCATTCGTGTTGAATTGACCCAAACTAGACTAGCTCAAAAGAAACAATTTGACCCATTTAAGGGCTGACCAAGGATTAACTTGGGTCACCTATGGATTAAGCGGGTTGTCCAGGAATTGACTCGTTTATTAAAGGGTCAAGCGAGGGTGACTTGGTAGTGACAAGAACTCAATTATACCAAATTCAAGCCAGCTAATTTTGTATTGAGTTTATGCCGAGTTTGCGGGGTGTGTTAAAAATGATCATTCCTTGTGAATTGATAAAGTCAAGGTTCGAATGACATATCATGAATATTTCTGATTCTTATACCATATTAAATTATCACTTATTTTAAAAACTTAAATCGATAGAAAATTATTAGTTTAATAATTTAATTAATAATATTCTTTTAAAAAACAGGTTATTGGATGGGATGTTGTAAATGAAAACTTGCACCACTCCTTCTTTGAAGACAAGCTTGGTACAACCGCGTCGGCGAGATTTTACAGACGTGCTCAAACGATCGACGGGACATGCACGTTGTTCATGAATGAGTACAATACCATAGAGGACAGCCGCGATTGGTCATCAAAGCCAGACAAGTACCTGCAGAAGCTGAAAGACATTCGTCGCTTTCCCGGAAACGGCAACCTGAGACTTGGGATCGGGCTCCAGGGCCATTTCAGCTATCCTCCAGACCTTTCTTACATTAGAGCTTCTATTGATACTCTTGCATCCACCGGCTTGTCCATTTGGATTACAGAACTGGATGTCAAAAATACCGTTGGTGATCAACAGGTAACAAAGAAGTTCAAGCATCACACACACACACACACATATACACACACACACACACATATATATATATATATATATAACATTGGACATAAATTTCTTACGTACAAATCGGTTGGTAGGAAATTTTCTACAATTTACATATAAAAATGACACGTATCTTTTAAGCATGTGAGATCACATATAAGAGATACATGCCATTTTTATATGTGGGATGTAAGAAATTTCTGTCCTATAACATTTCTTTTTGTCAAAACTTTGCTTACACCCTCCCGAAGCACAAGCGGTTTGACAATGATCATAATCTTAAAGTTTAAAAATTTACAAGCCCGTTTAGTAATCCATTCTGTATTATTTTTATTTTTTCTCTTAAAAAAATTCTAAATTCATTCTTCACATTACCAAACAACTTTCTTCACTTTTCTCTTACACAGAAAAGAAAAGAAAAAAGAAAAAAAAAAAAAAAACTTCAAAACTTCATTTACTTTTATATTACATCAATTTATTCTTATTTTTCTCTAAAAAAAATCAATCTTCTTTGTTCACCTATATAGCACATTAATTAATTAATTAATTATTATTATTATTATTATTATTATTTTAAAAAAAAAAATGATCAGAATGCTTTACCAAACACACCCTACAACCACAAATGTCAGTATCCTATGTTTCAACCCTTTTAATTTCACCTATGTTTTGTTAAATTGCCCAAAATGCTCCCCTTTTTTTTTTTCTTCAAATGAAAGTACAAATTCAAAAATGCCTTGGATTGATCAACAGCCAGCAGTGGGTCACTGAAATTTTGAATTTTCACTTTGTTTTATTTTTTTTTCCTCTAAAAAGGGGGCATTTTTGGTATTTTAATGAAAAAAATGGGTGAAATTAAAATGGGCTTAAACATAGAATACCGACATTGTAAAATTTTGAACTTTGAGATTATAATTACAAAACCGCTTATATATACTTTAGGGGGTAAGTGAAGTTTGAAGTTAATTTCCCTAACATTTTTCTTTCAAGTATCGGACAGCCTTTGCCTAAAAGGATTACTTGTTTCTGTTCTGCTATATATTCACTGTTCTTGTTTGTTGCATGCAGACACAAGCACGGTATTTGGAGCAAATTCTAAGGGAATTACATGCCCACCCGAAGGTGAATGGAATCATGTTGTGGACAGCATGGTCGCCTGGGGGATGTTACAGAATGTGCTTGACAGACAACAATTTCAACAACTTGGCAACCGGGAATGTTGTGGACAAGCTGATGAGGGAGTGGGGTTCCAGGCCCATGGTAGGCACAACAGACGCTGATGGATACTTTGAGGCCTCCTTATTTCTTGGAGACTACGAAGTGAAAATCAGTCACCCTACCTTGCCAAGTTCCTACTTGTCTCAAAGGTTTGAGGTATCATCACAAGATACATTCTTGGAGCAACCAACATTGGTTGTCCAAGTTTCAGCATGATCGATCATTCTTAATTAGTACATAAATATTAGGCAATCTATGAATTAAATTGTTGTTTCGAAATAATTTTGGAAGATTAATTAGTACTCCATATGAGCTGATCGATCGATCTTCCTTCACTTGTAAGCCTAGCTAACATTGTATGAGTTAATAAGCTAAGTGATATCCACAATTTATTTTGATAATATAATGAAATACTCTATGAATGAAATCTTTGATTTATGGTGTAGTACTGTGAATATATTATGAGACAATTTCAGTTTGAGGATGTTACATTGACATGGCAATTGATGTGGACTACCATGTGACAGTTCACATGACACTTACTATTTTTTACAAATTGATGTGGTAATTCATGTGACGTACACTTACCACGTCAGCCACTAAAATATTCGTGTGACACTGTGACATTCATTCTTATAAAGAAAAATGGTAGGGGTATTGCAACTTTTACTATAAAATCATTTACAAACTGATAAAGCAATCAATAATTGGTGAAATAATTAAGAGAAATTGATTTCATAAAATGATCGAATAAATTTTTAGACTATAATTTTTTGGGTGATTTTAGTTGTTTCATATTAATTTGTTTTTTTTAATAACACAATATTATTATAATTCTTTTTCTAGTTCAGGCTTTTCCACGTGAGGAACTTCTTTCACAATATTGTTCAATTCATCTAAGACCACGTACATCGTTGTTCTTGTGCTTCTTGGGGAATCAATTACGTGCCTGATTTGCATTCTAGGCATAAGAATTCAATGATGTGTTAAACGAGGAGATGTCATCTTTTCAAGTTGAAGACACAAAAGCTGTACCCAAGAAGGCTTATACACCTCACATTATTCTTCTGTGAACAAAAGGGTAAAACATAGAAGGGGCCAAACCATCCACCAATACACATGCACTAAACCCAAAGATGAGAAAAAATGGGAGAAGAGAAAATAATTATCCTCCACCATTTCTTGTAGATAAAAGAATTTATCAATTTATATCCCAATTGGATCAAGATTTTGTAAATTTGTTACGATATTCATCAACTCCTATCCAACTTCTATTCAACTTTTTCTAAAATCAACAACTGGATATGTAAAACCCCCATGTAAGAAAATAGATTAAATAGTTGGTTTGAAAAAAAATGTTGTTCGAGAGTTAGACACGAATTAGAGATCGAAGTAACAAGTTTCTTGAAATAAAGTTGGATGAGAGTTGGATAGAAGTTGAAAAAGTAGCAGGTCTATATTACAAAATGACAACTATTTAATTTAAAAGTAATAATTAAAATTCGAGAAAATGTAAGTAGTAAAATATTCTAAGAATTCTAAAGGATTCTCATCCTAAACCAAGTAAGTTAAGTAACCATGTTACTTGGTTGATGTTTGAAATAGGTGTTATAGTGTTGAGTGAGCTTTTACGTTAAAGTAATGCTATAAAACACATTATGTTAGACGGTGTAAAGAGTAGCATTACCATTTTATTATAAGTTCTTTATAAATTGACATGTCATTTCACGTAATACTTATCGCATCAGTTACTAAAATGTGATTTGCCATATGTCAGTCTATATGGTACTTATCACGTTCATAAACTAACTTGGCAATCCACGTGACATTTACCATTTTAACTAGTAAAATATGGATTGTCACATAATAATCTATGTGAAACTCATTTTCATAAGAGAAATACTACATCCACACAAATATCTCACATATCTGACATGGCAAGGTTTAGTATACATTGGATCAATTATTATTGTTTTGAAAAAATATTCAATGGCTACTAGACCTTGTAACGTCAACTTTGTGGCATATTTGTGTGATATGTAATATTTCTTTTTTCGTAAAGAGTAATGCTAGAAACTACATTTTTATTCGATAATTCTGACGTGGTAGTCCCAATCAACTTTTGGCTCAGTCAATGTTAAAAAAAAAAAAAAATCTAAGGATTGGTTGGATTGCCATGTCATCATTATGAGAAAAATGTGGTTTATAGCATTACTCTTTCATTAGTCTTCCCTGTGATCCCTCCAGCGGTGAAGCTATAGCAACCCTCTAATTGGTAGTCTCTCTTGGCTTAAAAATTTTCATTTTGGAAGGCGACTCTTTGATCATGGTTCTTTCCCTCCAACACCCAAAAATCACTCAAGATTAGAGGACCTCTTTCATCATTTCAGAGATCCTTGCAGATGCGGATGTGCTTAGTAAAAGCAACTATCCGCATATGCGGATGCAGATAGCGACTTTATGGTATGCGGATTCAGTTATATTAACCTCGTCCACATATCCCTTTATATTATATATATATTTAATTAAATTAACTAAAACGATGTATTTTTAGTGTTACCTCATATGCGGATAACAATTTTTCGATATTTTTTTTTTCCTTTACCAACTATAAATAGATGACGTAGGAAGCTAAATAATATATGTGATGAAAATTTGATGGCAAAATAATTAACAAGTGTGATATAAATAATAGTGTTCAATTATAGATAATGTCCTTTTGTATTTAGTAGAACTAAAAATTACAATTTCAAGACCCAAAATGTCTATTACCTCATTAGCTTCTTTTTTGTGTACTTGAAAGAAAAAGAAAAAAAGGATTGCTTTAAATTAAAAAAGAAAAAAGAAAAAAGAAAAAAGAAAAAAGAAAAAAGATTTGCCGACATGGTTCTACACGCAATAAATGGAGAACACGTGGGAACTGGGAACATGAATTAGGCCATTAATGGAACCATGCCTCTGAAGATCTTTGCTCCCAACCCCCTTTATATACATAAAATTCAGTTCTTGCACATTTCAAAACCCAACGGTCACATTTACCCGATTAAGCACAATCCTGAACACCCTCACCACCATTAAAATTTCCCAAATCTCTTCCACCACCCAAAATGGGTCTCCATATATGCATATAAGTGTGCTTATTTTATTATTAACAATTGTATTTTATTGTATGAGATATGATTAGTATTGGAGGGAAACCACCGCCAAGGCTTATTACGGCGACCGGGCTCGAATCCTCGTCGTCGCCGAAGCTAGGGTTCGTCTTCGCGAGCGCACGCGGTGGCGGTTCTGTAATTAATTTGAGATCTAGGGGCTCTTTGCGGATCAAGGCGGTGGAGGGGTCGAGGAGGGTGAGATTGAACGGGAAGGTGGACGATTCGAATGAAAAGTCGACGAATGGGCACGCAGGTAATTCTTGTAATTTCTAACTTCTGCAAATATCTTGGGACAAAGAAAATGTGGTTTTTTTTTTATTATTATTATTTTTTTATTTGGGTTTTTTTCGGATGTGGGAAATGTACGAGGCAATGAATTTGCTTTTATGGCATGTTGGGTTGTTGAGAAAGTCAAAGAATTCAAGAAAGGAAAGGAAAAGATGTGAATTTGTTCACTGTGAATTGAATTGTAATGTGCCCATGTATGTAGAAGGTAGTTTTGGATTGTATCGTCCAGGTTTCTGATATGTTTTCTTATTAGGGAGAAACTTTAGCCAGTTATCTACCATTGGGAGCTCAACAAACATCAAGTGGCATGAATGTTCACTTGGAAAAGTTGACAGGCAGAACTTACTCAAACAGAAAGGATGCGTAATATGGATCACGGGTCTCAGCAGTTCAGGTTTGATGTTGTAATTTTCATTGACTAATGTTGGATATTTTGTTTATGCTAAAAGTGATTTATGTACCTCTTAGTCTTGGCGTTTTTGTTTGAATTCATCTAATGTTGTTTTAGCCTACTCACCAAGTTATACCCAAGGATAAAGCCCTCCATATAACTGATGAGAGTTGTAGATATACGAATCTTTCCCCGTTTTCAGATACCAGTAATTCCTCCTACAATTTTTCTTTAATTGAGATGTTTTTTTATGTCTGGGTTTATAGGGTTTGTGGTCTTTTTCTATCATCTCAGATCAAGTTTGTTATATTTATGAAGAAATAGGGTTGCATATGGCAAATCTTTTAATTTCAAATGGCACTTGGTCAGATCCTTCTCATTGGGTAACTCTATTAATTTCGGATAAAAAAATTTCCCTTTCGAATTTGCAAAATGTGATATGATTTTCATATTCAGGGCGTATCAGCTATGCTATCATTTCCACAAATAATGTTTCACATATTCTCAATATGGTAGGACTCAGTATCATGGGATTTTGTAATTACATTGTGTGAGCAGCTAAAAACCAAATGTACAAAAATTTCTATTAGAATTTGTCTCGAGGAGATGATTTTCGTCAATGAGAGTTAATAAAATGAGGTAGCGATGTTCCTACGACCCAAATATCACATTGAGACAAATGGTTGTTCTCGAAAATGGAATAACATGGTATTGACATAGTGTGACAGAGTTTATAGTAATCTAAGAAGCAATTTTAAGGAAGAAAGAACATCATTTGGTTGATGAAGTCTTAAGAAAGCAGTTGATGCTACTCAGTTTTTAAGAGATATAGACTTGGTTTCTTCTATGAATGAAAAGCACCTTAAACACAATTGAACCTAGGAGCATATTTCTGTAGTCTGTTTGATCTATTAGTGAAATACTCACGCTTCTTTTTATCTGAAATAAGCTTAGTCCATGATCAGTCTATTAAAAAAGGAGATTAAATCTACTTTGAGTTGGTATATTTTAACCTTGCAAATGTTAACAACTTTTTCATTCTTTTTTCTTAACTTAACTCAGTCGGACAGTAAGATTGGTTCATTGGTGAGCTTGATTCTAGGCCTAAGGGGAAAAGTTTTTGAATTTTAAAAATGTGACTTTTCACTTTCAGAGCGCTCTGCTGAGTTTAGTTTCTGAGTCAGACTATGAGACTTGTTTGGATTCTTAGTGGCACTTCACTATGTTGTGTTGAAAGTATGTGTTATATGAGATCTTTTTAACATAAATATTTCCTTTTTTATCTTCTACCATTTATCTTGTAGGGAAGAGCTCTGTGGCATGTGCTTTGAGTCAGAGCTTGCATCGGAGGGGTAAGCTGTCTTATGTTCTTGATGGGGACAATGTGAGGCATGGCCTGAATCATGACCTTGGTTTTAAAGCAGAAGATCGGGCAGAGAACATACGGAGGATTGGTAAGTGTTGCTCTAGACTCTAGTGGCTCTTCTTTCAGTTCCTCAAATAATTAATTTGTCATGCTGCTAAGTTGTAGCATTTAGAATGTTTATAGTTGATAAGTTATTCAGGCTAATGGTACCTATCAAATGTGGCTTATGAATTTTCTCAATTAATTTATTTTTTTCACTTTCTATATCTTTTAGGTGAGGTAGCAAAGCTGTTTGCAGATGCTGGAGTTATATGCATTGCTAGTTTGATTTCTCCCTACAAAAGGGATCGGGATGCGTGTCGTGCACTATTACCAGAGGGGGATTTTATTGAGGTTGTTGATTCTTGAGTTCATGACTGCTTTTGAACTGTGATCCAGAAGTTTTATTCGAATTATTTGCCGGGAAATGAACCCTGGAAAATGATTACAAAGTCAGAAAGAAAAGGGCTCCACTGTTTTCAATCACACTCAAAATGCTTGATATAACAGGTTTTCATGGATGTGCCACTCCAAGTTTGTGAGGCAAGAGACCCAAAGGGCCTATATAAGCTTGCTCGTGCAGGAAAGATCAAAGGTAACTGTAAAATAACATTCTAATTTTGGCTAATTAACTGCTTTTGCATTTTGATGGTCTGCGTGATACTTCCAAATTTATTTCTTGAAATTTTAATTTTTAGCCTCTCGAGATTGAGCTAAATTTTGCTTAATTATAGCTTTTATAGGTAAATTATTTTTGATCTAAATTATGAACTAGCCATCCACAACATGCTCTGCACATGATAGATGGCTCTCTGTCTTTTGTTTACAGATAAGGTGGTTGAGAAAAGAGGGGAGAAAGAAATAGGAAAGCAAAAATTGAGAAAAGAGGATAGAAAAATTAGAAGAGAAAAGAGATAGACACGTATGACAAAGATCTCACATTATATTTGTTTTCTATTTTTGGCTCTTAAGTTGAAAGTTAGAGAGAGTTAGTTTGGGTGTTTGGTAGAGATTGAGAGAGACTAGTTGAAAAGTCAAGTTGTCAGTTTATATACTAAAATAAACGCGGGGAATATTGATACCAGATGCATGCAAAATAGTTTGTGAAAATCCTGATAATATTCTTATTCTTATTATTCTTAGTCGTTTCTGCCATTCACGTGACAGTATTATTCATGAATCCTGGTAAGTTTACAAACTGAAGAGTTTTGGAATTTCTTATGTTACCAGGCCCCAGCTATCTGGTGCTCTACTCACAATGAGGGGAAGACGAAGATCTTTGCCTCTCACTTGGGCCTGTTCTATGGACCCTCACACTTCATATGGTATAGGCTTGTGGGTAATAGGAAGCTAATGGTCAATGGGATGAATCCCCAAACACGAAACACTTTAGCAGTCATTTAGGCCTGAGAGGATATATAGTTGAGTGAACTATGTGACTGAAAACTGTACTGTGGCAACCTTTAAATATGTTAAAAGAGCGTTGACCCAGCCTAAAGTGGAGTAGATAATCAATGTCTCAACTTATATTTCAAAAATGGCTCTAGTGTAAAAAATAATGTAATTGTACAATGATGCATATGCTCTTCATTTTTACATGGATTTGTAGTCAAATGGCCATAGCATGGTGGCCAGTTTTATTCTGTTGTTAATTGTTAAAATTTAATATCAATTTGGAAATTTGCAGGCTTTACTGGTATTGATGATCCATATGAGCCCCCATTGAATTGCGAGGTATGTATATTTTCTCGAGAAAGCAGAATACATTTGATAAGCTTAAACATGAAGAGATGTAAAAATACAAACGCTTGAATGCATCTCTCACAGGAGTGTACTTTCTTCTGATTTTTGAAGCAACTTAAGAGTAATAATGATTTTTGAAGCAACTCAAATAAAATTGCTTGTGAAGCTCCTTTTAGGAAATACTTTAGAATTCTAAAATGGTCGAATCAATGAAACAGTAACATGATAAATAAATTTTTAGAATTTAATCTACTTGTCCCTTGAAGTGGCTCCCCCAATTACTCTATGTCAGGTGCATTTGCTTGATTTGTCTTTAGGCATGTACTGCCGAGTGAAACAAAACTTGTGCTGGGATATTTTAGCTGATTGTATGTGCAACTGCAGCCACTGATGCTTGTTTATCTATAATAATAATAAAAGAACACAATAACTGCAACAATAACAAGTGTTTAAAATACTTTCTGAAAGAAGTGTTGCTATTTCTAATGTTTGGCCCTTTTATCTATCAGTTTTTGTTGTTGTTGCTTTAGCTGAAATTGAGATGGAAATGTTTTGTTCCTCAGATAGTATTAGAATATAAAATTGAAGGCGGTGCTTCCCCAAGTGAAATGGCTGAAAAAGTGTTTTCTTACCTGGAGGAGAAGGGGTACCTACAGGCATAGCAAGATGTAGCAAGATGGTGGGTCTCTCCACTTAGCTTTCTATTTATTTATTTATTTTTAATAAATCTATTATTCACACCGATTTTATTACACCCATGTTACATCGGCTGACGGGATATGAGTTGAATGACCACTTAAAAAAAAAAAATATTTACTTCCATTCAACTCATGCTACATCAACGGAGTGAAGCTAGTGTTTTGATAAAGTGAATGTGAAGTGTAACAGTACTCTTTTGTTTTACAATACAACAACTACAACAATGGTGTGTTTGAATATTGTCTGTTTTCACATTAATTGATTGATTAAGGACAAAGATTTCTTTCAAATTTCCTCCAAGCGAGTATAATAAGTTGCCATGTGTCCTTTTAGACTCTGCATCTCACATGCTCTTTTAATATGATTAACAGAATCCCTCCACCATTAATTCCTAACAAGTCGAACATGCATAAGAGTCCAAGAGTCTCTCTCCCTCAAAGCATTTATCTCCCTTATATCTCTTAAACACAGTCTAAAAAATTGCCGCTGGAGCTGTTCAAATGTGCCGATATCGGAGTGATGGCCGGAGAATCAAATGTAAAGGGATTAAGGAGGACTTGGAGAGTTGTTGGACATAGTCACAGCAGTTGGAGCCTTGGAGGGGGCAGGTTCAATGGTGAAACATGGGACCATATATCTTTTCACCACCCAAATAGTGCATTCACACAAATCGCTTTGGTGGGTTATTATTTGATCATTTTGGGTGAGATTAAGATACCAACCAACCTCTTCTTGGTCGGTTGCTAATCCATATGGAGTTAATAAAGCTTATAGCGGCTGGTTTTTATGTCTATTTCATATATAGTTACATGATCTGGATGCATGCGACCTTCTATAGCAAGTTAAGCAACCTCAAGCAAGAGGTGTTGTGGACATTCTCCCATTGAAAGTTCACAATAAAAATTTGAAGAGGCATGTGTTAAAATTTGAATAGGCATATTACCAGATCCGTGTGAGGGGGCGCTTTATACGTATTTGAAGTTTGCTTGACAGGGGTGGATATATGAAGTGGTCTTACCTCAAAAGGGTTTCTCGTTAAAAAAAAAAAAAAAAAAAACTACTTAAATTTGGATAATGGGAGAATTGATAGCCGTCCCCTCTTCCCCTTTTAATATAAAAAAATCAATTTTAAAAACAAAAATATACTTTCCTGTTTTTTTTTTTTTTTTTTTTTTTTTTTCTCTTTTTGATTGAAATTGATTTTTTTATATTAAAATGTGGGAGAGGGGACGGTTAAACGTCCCCGCTCTATCAATTCTCGGATAATGGTGCATATTGTGGCCTTAGAGCATTCTCAATGAATTATCTATTTACAACTTTAAGCTATAATAGATAACAAAAGTGTTAAAAAGAGACTCAATCGGCTTATGTATTCAACTCTAGAATAGATTTTTCTTAATTCTATAAATTGTGCAACTCTACAAGTAGAGTTATACTATTCACTTATCTTATTTATTTATTCTTTATCTCCACCTTTTCCGCTTTTTTTTTGTTCTTTTCCCTTCACGACTCCACGTTCTTCCTTTATAGTGGAGATCTAAGGGAAAGTGTGTAAAGTAATAGAGTTATCAAGCGGGATCCAAGTGGGAAAAAAAAAAAAAAAAACTATAATGAAAAATAATAAAAAAATAATATATAGTTAAGAATAGATAATCGGATGTATGATATATTTTAAAACTTATTAGCTAAACTAGATAAAATAGATTTTGATTAGCTATTCTAGATTGAAAATATACATAAGCCATTGGGAGTGCTCTAACTATGGCCACTTGGCTGGAAATTGTAAGCCAGCTGTTTCCTGAAAGAGGAATACTTAATCCACAATTTAATCGAGCATTTCTAACATTCACAGCTTTTTCACAAGTGGGAAATCAAATTTCACGTCCTTTTTGTGAAGAGTAATGTTAAATGTAAATGCCCGTGTCCCCAAAAATTAATATGATTTTTAAAATTATTATTGGATACGTGATAAATCACTATTAAATTATGATTCAATAATAATTTTAAATACCACGTCAATTTTGAGAGGATTAAAAAAAGACACAAGAGGATCCGGTATCATGCATTTTAACAATTGAGCTAGGATCCAGTGAATTGAAACTCAAAGGAAAATTTGACTGTGAGCTCGGCTGGAAGGGAATCAGTAGAGGCAGAGAGACGACGATGAATGACAGCTGGTGAAGAAAGTAGGAAGAGGACGACTGAAAGGTGACGGTTGTGATAGCAGGGAGACGACGGCAATAATACGGTGGTGAGACTGCTGGAGGCGATGACAGCAGGGAGGTCCGTTGGAGCTGGTGGGGCTCACGATGACGGCTAGAGAATGGTGGCTGGAGAAATACCAAAGCACAACGGTGGAAATTGGTGATGACAGTGGTTGCCAAATATGGATCAAGGTGGTGCCAGCACTGATGGCTGAGGAACGGCGGTCGAAGGAAATGTGGAGAACAGCGAGCGGCGGTTACTGGCAAGCTAGTCGTGGAAGTCCAGTGATGGGCCGGGCCACGTTGAGCTGTTGATCGCCAATGATCTGGTTTGTGGATCACAAGAAACTGGGTTGTTAACCTTGATCGAAGTAGGTCGCTGATTGGGCCGAATTGGCCTGAAACTTTGGTGGACTTGATCATGGAATCGGATTGGTCAAACCCGAATCCGATGAAACACGTGGTGAGCGTGGTAGTAATGCCCAAAATTATTACATTTATTCCAAATATTAAACCAAATACTTTCTGAGAACACACCATATATATATATATATATATATATATATATATGTTCATGAGGATGCCCGTTTAGTGATATGAGGTTGGATTTGAGGGGCTTCATTTTTGTTAAAGAATCGATGAAATGATTAAATTTTAGGATTAATGGTGATTTAAACGTGGTATCAGAGTTAAAGGTTTTGAGTTCGAACCTTGACTCTGTCATTTATCTTATTTTAATTAAATATTTCACGTGTTGGGTCTTACCTATTAAAAGGTAAATTGAGCACATGTATTGATTAAGTGATTAAATTTATCTCTTCTTATTAACTTAAAGTTTTAGGATAAGTATCGATTATTTAAAGATGGGGCGGGGAGGGGGGAAGCAGCTTTATAAATAGAAATTGTTGGATGTATGAACCTCACGGCTCAAAAGAATTTATCTCTTCTTATTAACTTAAAGTTTTAGGATAAGTGTCAATTTAACACTATTTAAAGATGGGGCGGGAAGGGGGGAAGCAGCTTTATAAATAGAAATTGTTGGATGTATGAACCTCACGGCTCAAAAGAATTTATCTCTTCTTATTAACTTAAAGTTTTAGGATAAGTGTCAATTTAACACTATTTAAAGATGGGCCGGGGAGGGGGGAAGCAGCTTTATAAATAGAAATTGTTGGATGTATGAATCTCACGGCTCAAAAGAAATATTGCTAATGAGAACAAAGAAACTCAACATGAACCCTTGAGATCATGAATCCCCCTCTCTTTTATCTGTCTTTTAAGAAGATGGCTATTAGCCCATTAACACATGAAGTTTTTTTTTTTTTTTTTTTTTAAATATTAGTTTGGCTATAAATTATAATTATGTAAAAAAGAGAGACATTTTAAGAATACCTCATTTACTGAACACCTTGATCGATATGGACTTTTTGCCTTGTGATCCACAAACCGAAAGAACTCATAATCATTAAAGAAATTAAAGAAAAAAAGTGAAATAATAAAATAGAGACATAATTTTACGTGATTCGGCCTATAACCTACGTCCATAATATAAAGTTCAAATGTCTACATTTTGCTCTTATTCAGTTGATAAATTTACAATATAAAGTAGCTTTTTCCATAGAGTAGGTAAGTGAGTATCGGAAAAAAAAAAAAATGTGGCATGCATGCCTACGTACATTTCTGATCTCTCATCTTTGTGTTGCCCAAGATAGGGGCCGGGGTGGAGCATGCATGAGTTACACCCTGCCTCTGCCACACGCAGGGTCCTTAAATATTTCCTCATCTCATATCATATATAATTAATTGGAGTGCCACCAGAAAATTAAAGAACACTAATTAGGGGAAATGATTCATTAATTAATGGAAGAAATCACAAAATTAATCTCTTAATTATTCTCTATTCAAGAGTTCTTCTAGCTATATGTCTGGCACCATTTTTCATTTTTCATTTTGGCAATTTGTATTCATAATCATAATAAATACACCACTATCTAGTATCGACATCTTTATATGTTTGACACTGACCACGATTCACGGGACAACATGGAATTCCGATATAAGGTTGTCAGGGACTCAGGATGTGATAATACGTACAGTGCTGTTTTTGGCTGTATATATATATATATATATATATATATATATGTATTATCTCTTGCTGTTTTGTGAATGCAGGTAAAGCTACGTTTCTCTCGTGAAGAGATGAAGATTTTCACCGACACTTTCATCTTTTGCCTTTCAACCATTTTGCTATTTTCAGGTCCCTCTCTCTCTCTCTCTCTCTCTCTCTCTCTCTCCTCCCTCTCTCTCTCTCTCTCGACATCATAATTATCATTGAAAACATTCAAGAAATGGCATGGTTTCCTAATACTTTCCTTTCAACTCATAATGCAGGGAATAGCATCAATGCTTTCTCCTACGATTACTCTGCCACAACAAAGGCAAGAAATTTTGTCCTCAATGATATATACTGAAAGTTTTCGTTTGTTCTAGAACTGTTATAATTCTAATTTAATCCCTCCAATACAACAAAACTCTACTAAAACCATTCAATTGCTTGCCTCTATACCAATTGTAAGGACAAAAAACTATACAAGCTAGTATATATTCTGTCAGAAATACACCAACTACTGCAAATCATCAAATTCTCTCTATTTCTTGGAAACTTTCCCTTGGCCTGATATCATTTCTTTGTTTCCAAAAAGATGATAAACTGCAGCACTCAAGCTTAGTCTACACAATACAACTTTCATACTTCTATTCCCAAGCTTCTGCAACCTCCAATTAAAAACATCCTCCTAATCCACAAAAATATATTATATCCCTCCAAGTTCTTTTCATTTGATCTTTATATAAAAGGAAGGCAAAAGTTTAATTTCTTACACATGACAATATATGAGAATTTTTTTTGGTGTATATATTTTCTCATTTTCCAATGCTATATATGGGCTTTTGATCCACCTATTTCACCATATATATATATATCACCAAAATTTCTGAGTTTCAAGCCAAAGTGGTAAAGTGTATGTATATTGGAATGGAGTTTCTTTTTATTTTTTTCTTGTGTTAATTAATGAGAGGATAGAGCTAGTGGTGTGTACATCATGCATGCACACATTCGCTATATATGTATACAAAAGCATTTCTAGAGATACAACTCATGTCAATGTGGCATTAAAAATCAGTTATTAGAACAAAAATTGTTAAAAAAAAAAAAAAAGAAGTTGATTTTTAATGCTACGTCATCTCATTTGTATGACAGTTGTATAACAGTTTACTAATAGAATTACTGCCAAATCATTGAATGACAGCTGATCCAATAATTGAGTTTCACTGCCACATTATCAAGTCGTATGACAGTTATATAACAGTCTACTAAATAGTATTACTCTTTGCCAAAATGTTGATTAAGCAGTGTTTGGTAGAGCCCCAGAGAGCTCAATATGGAGGAGGGATAATAGTCAATCCAGATTTTAATTCTAGCTTAGAGGGGTGGACCGCAGACAGACTAGGAGAAGTTGAAGAAGGTGTTTCCAAGGCAGGCAACAGATTCATTGTGGTACACAATACAACACACCCATTAGACAGTTTGTCGCAGAAGGTTCAACTTGAGAAAGGAAATCTGTATAGCTTTTCTGGTAAATATATTTAAATTGTGTTAAGTTCTTGAAAGAAAATTAAGGACAGAATAAGATAAATTTTATCTACAACTCTTCTTTATCATATGCAGTGGAAGTCTTTATATATACAGTAAGTGCACTAAATTAAGGAAAAGAAAGCAAAGTATGGTAGTATAAGAAGAAAAAAAAAATAGTTACGAGCTCACCAGTAGTCAATTGCTGAAATCTATGTAATTTTCAGGCCTTTTTACAAGAATTTAATCAAATGAAGTTGAAAACTTTTCAGCTTGGGTTAAAATCAGTGAAGGGGGAGAGACAGTTTCTGTAGTCTTTAGAACTACTGATGGTGAACTGGTACATGGTGGTAAAGTCATAGCTGAGCAGGGGTGTTGGTCTCTCCTGAAAGGTGGCATAGTTGCAAATTTCTCAAGCCCTGTAGAGATTGGTTTCCAGGTGAATTATTTGGTCTCCTTCTTTTGTTAGAATGCCCAATTTTGCTAAGCTTTCTCTGGGACTGAATATGCGTATGTTTGATTTTCATTTTCATCCATATATGTAGAAGCAAAACACAAAAGTTGAAATATGGATAGACAGTGTATCATTACAACCATTCACTAAGAAGCAATGGAGATCCCACCAAGAACAAAGCATCGACAAGGTAATCAATATTTAACCGAACCTTGTAATTGTGTATAGATGATCTAGGCCGGAGGCTTTGAGTTTGAATTGGGTGTCAGAAAACTGGTCAAAGTGATTAAATTTATTAATGTTAATGTTTTTCATTAACTTTAAGCTTCTGAATCAAGTGATAATTTATCTTTAACCAAGGAACAGCTTCTACGTACAGTTTCTCTCGCTTAAAGATTTGGTCCCCAAAATGAAATAAGGATATGAATTCAGTCATTACCTATTAAGTAGCTTTGGCAGAGTGAATGTCTCATCACAATCCAATTGTGATTTTGAAAAGTAGAAAGATAGGAAAAGGACCATGAAATGATATATAGCACGTCTTTAACTATATATTATATTCATGAGTCTATTTCTGCATACCAAACATAATCTAAATGCAAAAATATAATTAAAATCAAAATGATATACATAGAAGCAATCCAAATAGCAATTTTAGAACTTCATTATCATGCATATTCAAAGTTCTGATTTAATTTAAATCTTGCAGTTACGTAAGAGCAAGATGAGTTTCCAGATAACTACTACTGCAAACAAAACTGCAATGCAAGGTGCTGTAGTCTCCATCAAGCAACTGAAGTCGGATTTCCCTTTTGGGTGTGGCATGAACCACAACATCCTCAAATACACCGATTATCAAACCTGGTTTGCTTCGAGATTTAAGGTTACCACTTTCACCAATGAGATGAAATGGTATAGCACGGAGAAAATACGAGGCCGAGAAAACTACACTGTCGCAGATGCCATGCTAAAATTTGCCAAACGACATGGTATTTCTGTCAGAGGTCACAACATCTTTTGGGACGATCCCAAGTACCAGCCTGATTGGGTCAAATCTCTTTCTCCTGAGCATTTACGAAAAGCTGCAGCAAAGAGAATAAACTCAGTGGTATCAAGATACAGAGGGCAGCTGATTGCTTGGGATGTAGTCAATGAGAATCTTCATTTCAGCTTCTTTGAGGATAAGCTTGGAGAAAATGCTTCTTCAGAATTCTTTTCCACAGCTCAGAAACTGGACCCAAACACAATTATGTTCATGAACGAGTATAATACCATTGAATATAGTTGTGATGAGAAAGCAAGCGCAGTTAACTACAGGGAAAAACTCCAGGAGATTCTGCAATATCCAGGGAATGAAGGCATCATAGCAGGTATAGGTTGCAAGGCCGTTTTGGGTCTGGCCAGCCGAACCTAGCTTACATGAGATCTTCTTTAGACATTCTAGGTTCCACAGGACTGCCCATATGGCTTACCGAAGTCAATGCTGCCGATGGCCCCAATCAGGTATATATACTTCGATCACAAACCTAGTTCCAACTTTTCCATATCTATCCACTAATATCTTTTTTTGCAACTTTTCCATAAGTTAGAACAGTTTCTTGACCAAATTGCACCTGCAAAAGAGAAAAAATGTACATAATGAAGCCTTTTGGGGTACGGTGCTGGTGGGAGATGAATCCGATCGATGCTTATGTTAGTAGTGTTAATTTGAGGAGAGGCGATATACAGGGATGGGAAAGGCATGCCATTTTTCATAAAAATATATATATAATGTATATATATATAATAAAAGAAAGTCCTTTAATATCACATCAAATCAAATGACACTTTTTGATTATATTTTTTTTTTTTTTTTTTTTATTAAAAATGGCATGTTAGGGGACGGTTTTTTGTCCCCAAAAATTCATTTCCCTAATTTGAGAGAAGAAAATGAAATGTTATGAAGAAGAGTTTTGAGCTAGGGACCAAGTTAAGTCCTTTTACCTTATTTGAAGTTACCTTTTATAGTGGTTAGAATGTAACTGGCTTTTGTCACGTTCGAGCTTTTGCGTGTGAGTACCCCATGATGGAACAGAATCCTCTCTATTTACTTATAAAGGAGGGGTATAATTATCTTTTCACATTTTTATGGAATGTAAAAAGATAATTATATCCTTACTTTATAACTAAATAGAGAGAAATGGATAGGATCCAAATGGAGATGATCCAAATTCCCTCATGATGGCCTAGGCTTCAACATCCATGATCCCTTATATCATGGGTGTACCTCATATAGTGGACCTGAGCATAGTTATTATCCTTGGGGTGCACTTTACTAGTATAGGAGTGGATTTCCTGCTACGCGGGTATGATAGGACTGGGCCTAGGAGACCGGTTTTGTGCTTTACCATATAGGTTGTGTGGGCCTACCGGCCCAATTCTCAACAGTCACCTCAAATTCTCTTGCTCAATGTGGTTAGTTGTATAACGAGAATTTTTTTAATTTAATAATCACTAGGATTGGTGCTGACCCTTGGATTTTTGGACTGTTACTCTTAGGGCTGAGCATGGGCGGGGGGGGGGGGGGCGGGGATGGGGTTTTTTTGCCCCCGCACCCCGCATATTGCCCCCTGCACCCGCACGGGGCAGGTGGGGATGGGGTGGGGTTGAGGGGCGGGGATCCCCGCGGGTTATGATGGGTTATTGTCCAACATGAAGTTTTGTTTATTCGAAAGGGATTTTCTTGCGATACCAAGAACAGCAGGAACCCTGGATATCGACGACTCATGCAAACCCACATTCAAATAACTAAAATAGCTTAAACTTGAAAGAATGGGCATAAAGCCAAAGTTAGAAATTTTGAGCAATCAGATATTCAGATCTCACAACAAGTCAGCAATGCATAGTAAGTCAAACCCAGAAAATACATGCCGAGTGCCGACTAGTCGACTACAGGGGCCTTCCTTCCCCTTCCTCTGCTGCGGCCTGCGGCGCCTGCCGGTGTGTGACGTGTGTCCGTGCGTGCGGGGAGGGCCGGTGACTGGAGACGACTAGCGAGGTGGCTAGTGGCACGGCTGCGGCGCTCAGGGCAGGGCTGGTGAGTGCACTGAGTGGTGGCTGGTGATGCGAGCTGGCTAGTGGCACTGTGGCAGGGCTGCTGCGGCGCTCAGGGATGAGGTGCTCAGGGATGCGGCGCTCAACGACTCAAGGACTTACAAACCTAAAGAAGATAAGTGTAGGGTTAGGTTAGAATTTAGAAACACTGCCTGCTGCAGTGCTGCTTGTGTTTTTTATGTTTTTCGCCCCCCCCCCCCTTTTTTTTTTTTTTTTTTTTTTTTTAAACCTGCGGGGCGGGGCGGGGACCCGCAAAAATTCAAGGGTCCCCCCCGCACCGCGCGGGGGGCTAAAAAAAACCCCTAAACCCGCACCATGGGTGCGGGTTTTGGGCTCTACGGGGCGGGTTGGGGCGGTTTCTGCGGGGCGGGCCGGGTTTTGCAGGGATTTGCTCACTCCTAGTTACTCTTCTTAAATGCGTCTGCAACTTTTCGAGATTTTCACACGCGCACTTCTTAAATTTTGAGTTGGCAATTGCGTATCCCTCTAAAAGCCTTTTTAGAAGGTACTTTTTAAAGTCATTTCTATCTTTTCACTTCTGCAACCCCCGATAGGTTCCATTACTTGATACTTTTTTTTCTTTCTCATTTGCATGTGCAATTTGGTAAAGTATTTGGCTTAAGGAAACTGTTCTAACAAACTATATAATAAGAATTATGTACTAACTAATTTGGTTTCAAACCAACAAATTTAAGTAAAAAGGTCAATAATGCTGACATGCACGCACGAGTTTCTGGACAGGCTCAGTACTTGGAGGAAATACTAAGGGAGGGTTATTCTCATCCTGCTGTTCAAGGGATCGTCATGTTTTCAGGACCAGAAATAGCTGGTTTCAAGAATATGTCCCTAGCAGATACAAACTGGAAAAATACTCCGGCTGGAGATGTTGTCGATAAGCTGCTTGGGGAGTGGGAATCTGTGACCATGGAAGTCACAGCAGATGACACAGGATTCGTCGACGCTTTGCTGTTTCATGGAGACTACAGTGTAACTGTACAACACCCAGAAGCCAACTCCTCCACTACTCTAAGCTTTAGGGTGACAAAAGATGTTCCTCAAACAACCATCGAAGTTCGAATCTGATAAGCGTCGAATGTTGAACATTCAAGTCCATTAACTTGCATATGTTAATTCATTATCATTGTTATTTGTTTGATTTTGTGTTATTTTATTGTTTTTATTTTTTAAATAAAGATGCAATTAATTCTATTGATTTTGGACTTAAAGTACACTTTGAGAAGACTTAGAAGATTTTGATAAGCTTAACCAATCATAATAGAAAACTTATATGATGCGGTTAAGTTTAATCAAAGCAAGAGAATGATTAAATCAGAATTTCTCCAATAATAGTCAAAATCGGATTGGATTCAAATTTGGATTCTGCACATGTTTCAGTATTTTGCTCATAACTTTTGGTTCAGATATCAGATTGCAATTAAATTGATGGCGTTGGAAAGCTAATAAAAAATTAAACAAATATGTCAGAAATAGTTTTTCCCTAATTCGGACGTTTACTATGTTAAAAATCATTCCGCAATAAAAGACCGCAAATTTGGACAAATTTGAAATTCTTTTCCTACTTGGATTGAAGTTTCAATCTCTTACTTAGTCTAAGAGACTAAGTTCCGATTTTTCTTGAATTCCTTGATCTTTTATGCCTCTCCTAGTCTCTATAAATAGGCCCTTAAGCTTCAAGAGAAGGTGTGCTTGTACTTAACTTTAGACATAAAACTCTTCTTGGAGGGTTGACAAGTTAAAGAGAAGAAGAATATGACAGGAAGCCATCACAGCACCACGATGAGCTGCTAAATTCCTTTTAGGGTGTTGATGTAGCCCTTCCCAAGTAACAATGGTTTAATTATATTTTAATTTGGTATTTTTTATATGCATGATAGTTGTATAACTGTGAGAATTGATCATAATGTTTATATTCAATCATTATGAATTTCTTATCTTGTCTTAGAAAGTCTTTTATATTAATTGAACTCAATCCTTCATATTTTCTGCAATTATGTGAATGATTGTTATACAACGGTTTGAATTGACATATGATCAAGAGGGTTAGATAAACCATGCCTAGGGAAGACAGATTGTACTACACCCTAGTTTAGTGTAATTTAGGTAGACAGTTCGTACCAACCGAAGATAGGTTATACTATTTCATTGATTGTGTGTATCCTATTAAAGATGTAGCAAATTCATACATAGGGAAGACGGGTCGTACCACATCTTAATAGTTAGGTGGACGGTCCGTGCCAACCGGAGATAGATTATACTTATTCTTTAGAGGTAATATCTTGACTATTCGAGTGAGACGAGCCCTATATCATGCATACTATAAATTTTCCTTGTTAATTTATGATTGACCATTGTTATGCAGTGAGTGGTGAAATCAATTCCCTATTCTTTTTCTCATCACAACTCTCTTTATTTTTATGTCTTTTACTTTTATGTATTTATTTTTAGAAAACAAAAATCAAATTAAATTTCTTTTAATTAAGTTATATTTAATCTTGAAAAACTTGATAGCAATACATACGCAGTCCTTGAGGTTCGACACCATCAATATAGCCTTATCCTACAAGGATTCGTACTATTGCGAGTGATCATTTTATTATTGATATTTTTGTACACAAAACGACTACATCAAAATCCATTCCTGAATTATCCCCATGTCTCAAACAAAATACAGAAATACTTTATATACAAATTCCTCATCGTACATATATTAATTAACATGGCAAGATCCTTAGACATGCACTGTTCTGAAAATAATTTAAATCTTGCTAGAAGTTATCCACAATGATATATTTAAAGAATAGGGATCAACTTTAAGATTAAACTGATAGTGAGAGTTTTTTTTTTTTTTTTTTGGACAATTCTTCTCGACCCATCCAATTAGGGGGTTATATGTACCTCGCTCTCATTGATGGAGTGGAGGAGAAACTGGAGTAATTCACGAACCGTTACTAAAATTACCAATGATTTTGTGAGAGATTACGTACAATTGAATTTTGATAAAATTGTGATTTTAAAGTTACATTGATTTTTATAGACACAAGATTGAAGAATAAAAGGAAGACTTTTAGCATTACTCTAAAAAGCAATGAGGAATGCTAGAGCATCTTCTGGTGTTCTCCTGGTGTTCTCCTAGAATGACATAGATGTAATTTTTTTGATTAAAAAATTGCATCTATGCCATCCAAAAGGACATATATGTAATTTTTTAATTACATTTATGTCATTCCAGGAGAACACTAGGAGAACATCAGAAGATGTTCTAGCATTTCTCAAAAGTAATAGGTCTTGTAAGGACAGAAATTTATGTCCGTCTTATAACCCACAGTGGTGGTGTGCATGGGTCTAGTGAAGAGCTAGCAATGTCGCCATGGTTTTGTGCTTTACCATATAGGTTGTGTGGGCCTACCGGCCCAATTCTCAACAGTCACCTCAAATTCTCTTGCTCAATGTGGTTAGTTGTATAACAAGAATTTTTTTAATTCAATAATTACTAGGATTGGTGCTGAACCTTGAATTTTTGGACTGTTACTCTTCTTAAATGCGTCTGCAACTTTTCGAGATTTTCACACGCGCACTTCTTAAATTTTGAGTTGGCAATTGTGTATCCCTCTAAAAGCCTTTTTAGAAGGTACTTTTTAAAGTCATTTCTATCTTTTCACTTCTGCAACCCCCGATAGGTTCCATTACTTGATACTTTTTTTTTCTTTCTCATTTGCATGTGCAATTTGGTAAAGTATTTGGCTTAAGGAAACTGTTCTAACAAACTATATAATAAGAATTATGTACTAACTAATTTGGTTTCAAACCAACAAATTTAAGTAAAAAGGTCAATAATGCTGACATGCACGCACGAGTTTCTGGACAGGCTCAGTACTTGGAGGAAATACTAAGGGAGGGTTATTCTCATCCTGCTGTTCAAGGGATCGTCATGTTTTCAGGACCAGAAATAGCTGGTTTCAAGAACATGTCCCTAGCAGATACAAACTGGAAAAATACTCCGGCTGGAGATGTTGTGGATAAGCTGCTTGGGGAGTGGGAATCTGTGACCATGGAAGTCACAGCAGATGACACAGGATTCGTCGACGCTTTGCTGTTTCATGGAGACTACAGTGTAACTGTACAACACCCAGAAGCCAACTCCTCCACTACTCTAAGCTTTAGGGTGACAAAAGATGTTCCTCAAGCAACCATCGAAGTTCGAATCTGATAAGCGTCGAATGTTGAACATTCAAGTTCCTTAACTTGCATATGTTAATTCATTATCATTGTTATTTGTTTGATTTTGTGTTGTTTTATTGTTTTTATTTTTTAAATAAAGATGCAATTAATTCTATTGATTTTGGACTTAAAGTACACTTTGAGAAGACTTAGAAGATTTTGATAAGCTTAACCAATCATAATAGAAAACTTATATGATGCGGTTAAGTTTAATCAAATCAAGGGAATGATTAAATCGGAATTTCTCCAATAAGAATCAAAATCGGATTGGATTCAAATTTGGATTCTGCACATGTTTCAGTGTTTTGCTCATAACTTTTGGTTCAGATATCAGATTGCAATTAAATTGATGGCGTTGGAAAGCTAATAAAAAATTAAACAAATATGTCAGAAATAGTTTTTCCCTAATTCGGACGTTTACTATGTTAAAAATCATTCCGCAATAAAAGACCGCAAATTTGGACAAATTTGAAATTCTTTTCCTACTTGGATTGAAGTTTCAATCTCTTACTTAGACTAAGAGACTAAGTTCCGATTTTTCTTGAATTCCTTGGTCTTTTATGCCTCTCCTAGTCTCTATAAATAGGCCCTTAAGCTTCAAGAGAATGTGTGCTTGTGCTTAACTTTAGACATAAAACTCTTCTTGGAGGGTTGACAAGTTGAAGAGGAGAAGAATATGGCAGGAAGCCATCCCAGCACCACGATGAGCTGCTAAATTCCTATTAGGGTGTTGATGTAGCTCTTCCCAAGTAACAATGGTTTAATTATATTTTAATTTGGTATTTTCTATATGCAAGATGGTTGTATAACTGTGAGAATTGATCATAATGTTTATATTCAATCATTATGAATTTCTTATATTGTCTTAGAAAGTCTTTTATATTGATTGAACTTAATCCTTCATATTTTCTGCAATTATGTTAATGATTGTTATACAACGGTTTTAATTGACATTTGATCAAGAGGGTTAGATAAACCATGCCTAGGGAAGACAGATTGTACTACACCTTTGTTTAGTGTAATTTAGGTAGACAGTTCGTACTAACCGAAGATAGGTTATACTATTCCATTGATTGTGTGTATCCTATTAAAGACGTAGCAAATTCATACATAGGGAAGACGGGTCGTACCACATCTTAATGGTTAGGTGGACGGTCCGTGCCAACCGGAGATGGATTATACTTATTCTTTAGAGGTAATATCTTGACTATTCGAGTGAGACGAGCCATATATCATGCATAGTATGAATTTTCCTTGTTAATTTATGATTGACCATTGTTATGCAGTGAGTGATGAAATCAATTCCTTATTCTTTTTCTCATCACAACTCTCTTTATTTTTATGTCTTTTACTTTTATGTATTTATTTTTAGAAAACAAAAATCAAATAAATTTCTTTTAATTAAGTTATATTTAATCTTGAAAAACTTGATAGCAATACATAAGCAGTCCTTGAGGTTCGACACCATCAATATAGCCATATCCTACAAGGATTCGTACTATTGCGAGTGATCATTTTATTATTAATATTTTTGTACACAAAACGACCACATCAAAATCCATACCTGAATTATCCCCATGTCTCAAACAAAATACAAAAATACTTTATATACGAATTCCTCATCGTACATATATTAATTAACATGGCAAGATCCTTAGACATGCATTGTTCTGAAAATAATCTAAATGCTGCTGGAAGTTATCCTCAATGATATATTTAAAGAATAGTGATCAACTTTAAGATTAAACTAATAGAGAGAGGTTTTTTTTTTTTTTTTGGACAATTCTTCTCGACCCATCCAATTAGGGGTTATATGTACCTCGCTCCCATTGATGGGGTGGAGGAGAAACTAGAGTAATGCACGAACCGTTATTAAAATTACTAATGATTTTGTGAGAGATTACGTACAATTGAATTTTGATAAAATTGTGATTTTAAAGTTACATTGATTTTTTAGAGATACAAGATTGAAGAATAAAATGAAGACTTTTAGCATTACTCTAAAAAGCAATAGGTCTTGTAAGGACAAAAATTTATGTCCGTCTTGTAACCCATAGTGGTGGTGTGCATGGGTCTAGTGAAGAGCCAGCAATGTCACCACGATTTCTTTTCTTCCTTTTCATTAAGGACTAAATGGTGTTTTCCTCCTTTTCTTTTTCTATTTTTTTTAATATTTTGAAAATTTTTACTAAGAGTATTTTTGTCCTTGAGAGAACATTGCAAATTTTTTATAGATTGAAAGGACATTGATGCAATCTTTAATTCGGAATGACATTATACAAATTAAGTATTAATTTAAGGGGTACCTATACTTTTTCCAAATACTATGTTACCTCCGTTTCTCACTAGTTGCTTAATTTTCGAGGGCACATAATTGCGGAGGAGTCTCTTGCGCGGGTGCTCCTGCGCTCTAGTGATTTTTTAAAATGGTTTGAGACCTATTCAAACAAATGAATTTCGAGATCGTTTCTATAATATCCATCGATTTGAATAGGTGAATAAAAGGTTTAAGACATATTTAAATAGATAAATCTCATAAAAACTCTTTAAATTTTATTGTTCCAATTACTAATAATTCCAACAGCCTAAATGTCCCTCAATGGCCTATGAGAACTATAAGACAATGCCATCAAAAAGTTGACAACAACCTTTAACTTTCCTGCCTCTTCCACCAAGTTCTGAATAGAACTTAAACGCGTATATATAAATGCGATAAAGTTTATTGAACCTAACTCTTCCACAAAATACACATTGAGGAAAGAAGTTTGCTCAAGACTTATAAAACCCACAACCTAGGTATACCTTAGCAATGTAGAACTCTTAACACGCCCCCTTACGTATGACATTATTATTTAAACACGTGTAAATGGGGGAAATACCTAATATTGTCAAAGACCTGCCCTGAAGCTATGATACTATGATAAATTTCATTGACCCTTACTCTTTCACAAAAAGCACATTAAGGGAAGAGGTTTGTTCAAAGCTTATAAAGTCCGGAACCTAAGTATACTTTGATAATGCGAGACTCTTTAACAAAATGCATGTAGCTAGCGCATATGTAAGAAGTTCTATCTAGTAACGATATTAACTAACAATGGCAGAAACAACATAAGCATATTGGAAGGAGCATCAGAAATTAACCATGAATTGCATGCGACGATAAAAAGATATACAAAGTTAAAAGTCAAAAGCAGGCCGAAAATGAAAGCTCGATCGATCATGAGCGCTAGCTCAAAAGGCTTCAAATCATCGTCTTCTCGTCGCAATGAAGCACGACACAGCGGCCATGACAATGGCCGTCGCAACAGAACTTACATCATCGAAGACAGCCGAGTATCTCATTTCATGCAGATCCCAGAGAGTCGAAACACAGAGGCGCAGCCCATCAACAATCTCCAGCAAAATAGCCATATATAATCGACCGGCCACCTTACTTAGAACTACAACGTAGGAAGAGATACCAAAGTGGGAATGTTTTTTTTTTCTCTGTTTTTGGCGTTTGATTGAAGAAGTAGAGGAACAGTAGTGAATGAAATTAGCTAAAGAGTTAAAATAGGTTGGAGTTTTGCTCACCACGTACAAAAATTTCTGCTGCTTCTAGGATGCTTCCTAGCTCGTTCCTTTTCTTGTCATGGCGACAAGGGCGCACGCGCGGGTCCAATGATTTCACGTACACTTTGTCGGTACTCGATCATGCTCTCATGGATCGAGTTGCATGGAACAAAACTAGAAATTTCCTTCTTTTCTTCGTGAAATTATAAAATTATGGACATACTGCTGGTAGCCAAAGGAGGCCAAAATTGCATGACCTTAAAACCGAACTCATGAATATTATGAATTTCTTGAAATAATCAGCATTATATTCATGGCCAAATTAATTATACCATCAATTTTATTATTATTATTTTTTTTTTTTAATAGGAAACTTCACTTGCCGTTCCACATGTAACGACGTATCATGGTTTTGCAATATTACTGCCAATTTACCAAAAGTTACGATGTAGGTATTTCATTTTTCAGTCCTTCTTAAATACCCGGTCAGAATTTTCAGTTAAATCTTAACGGGGTATGCCAAAATGATTGACCAAAATACCCCTATTTTTTAATTTTTTAATTTTTTTAAAAAAAAAGTTATGCCGATCCGAGGCTAGTTGTGGGTCAGGTTAGTTTTTTTTTTTCTTCTTGTTTTTCCTTTTTTCAATTTTTATGTTTTAAATTTAGGGTAAATTCATTTTGTTATAAGTTTTACAAGAGTATAAGCTAGAGACATTTCACCGGTTAGTCATTTGAATTAATACAAAACCCTAACCATAAGAGGAAATTAAAAGGGGCTAAAAAATTAAAAACTCACATTGTAACTTTTGATAATTTGGCATTGGCATTGTACAACCTGTGATAGTACTTTGGAGGGATCATGAGCAAGTGATTTTTCTCCTTTTTTATATGTAAATAAGAAAGAAAAAAGATTTCGTGGACAATTTTGGTTAGTCCACAGATTTTCAAGTAATTAGCTCCTTCATTTAATGGAAAAAAGAAAAAGAAAAAGAAAAAGTAATGTCAATAGAATTCAAGATTGATCGATCAATCAAGGATTATGTGACGTCCTCAGGTCATTTCTTTTTTCATGTGATTGTTATGTTCAGTGGCGGAGGCAGGATTGTGGATTAGGGGGGTCAATTTTTTTTTTATATGAATGAAAAGAAAAATTGATTAAAAATATTAAATAATATAATTAACGAAATAAATAATCAATTCAATAAATTTAATTATCGTTTAAAACATATAAATTTAACTTACAATTTATTTTGTTACCCCTAATATTAATTTATTCAATTATATTTAAGTCTTCATATTTTGAAATCGCTGCATGAAGACTTGACACAATGGTTTAAATATATACTTTAGGTTTTGAGAAATGCTAAAAGTACCAAATTTTTTATCAAGAGATAGGTATAAAGATGATGTGGAGCTTATTCATTGCTACCCTTAACATTTATTTTTATTAATTGTTTTGATTTTCTTATGAATAAGCTCTATATCATTTGGGTATCCATCGCCTAGTAAAAAAGTTGGTATCCTTATCATTTCTCTTCAATTTTTATTTGGATCGCACCTTCTATTAAACGAAACGAGTGTCTCAACCAAATCAAGTCTTTATTTATTTATTTTTTTTTTTAAAAAATAGTAGTTTTGAAAATAATCGTCAAGTCGGTTCACCCACAAAAAAAGTCTTGAATTAAAATTAATGGCCACTGATTTCACTGCCTACTAAATCACTGGCTAGTCAATAAGGGATTCAATCGTGTCTAAAGGAGTTGTTTTGTTTTTTATTGCCCACTGACCCACTGATTCTTAGTCATGAATTAGAAGAAAAAAATTTCCACCCACAGATGCGTTTTTTCTTTCTTTCTTTTTCTTTCCCCTTTCTAATTTCCCACTATTGCGTTAAACGGAGCGTTTGGATTCTATGACTTAAATCAAACCAGCGTCGCAGTCGGCTAAAAGCCGCAAGTCAACTAACAAGAAACGGTGTGTTTTGGAGCAAAATAAAGTGTCGTCGTCTTCAACATTTCGTCTAACCTAAAAACCAGAAAGGTTGAAAACTGTGAGTTTTTGTGCTTTGTCCCTGATGTCTATAGTTTTGGGGAATTTTCTACTGGGGTGAGGGAAATTTTTGGGGGTTGAGGGGGGCATTTGACCCCCCTCGACCCCCCCTCCCTCCGCCCCTGGTTATGTTGATATTTTGACAAAAAAAATTTACTAAATTTTCCATTTTTTTTTAACAAAATTTTAGTTCATAGTTTCGGTATTTTGAAGAACTCGATCTCTACTAAAAAGAAAAAAGAAAATATGAACTCTATTGAAATTAGGTGCTTTGTAGTTGATATATATATATATATATATATATATATATATATGAATCAATAATGTAGAACAAATATGACGCATACCCATAACGTAAAAGGTCGGCACAGTTTGTTATTGCATTGAATATTTGGAGTTGATTAATTTTGACGCATACCCTTTAATTTTTTATTTTTTATTTTTTTATGGATATAAATAAAAAGGTGTGGATATATAAATAAAAAAGCAATATACTATTTTTTGTTATACACCTTCAATATTATTGTGTATGTATGTACGTATATGAGTATGATGTCGAAGCTAAAAGGGATCAAGGGGCCCCAAAAATCTGATTAAAAATATATATGCCTTGCATTTTGGAAAATATTTAAATAGCATTAATCTTTTGAAATATTGGAAGAGCATTAATTGAATTTCCTTTGGGCATTATTTTAAGTAATGATGATTGATTAATTGATAATTAATGTGAAATTTGTAAATTCTATATAACATTAACTTGTAGTACAGTTTACATTTGTTATAATATACGTGCACATTTCATCGTGATTCATGAATCAAGTCATTTTAGATATACGCAACAACAAAAGATAAGAAATAAATGACTTGGGGTGCGTGTTTATCATCATACTCAGTTGACGTGATCCGTGTTTTAAATGACTTTTAATATTGGATATTCCTTATCTTACTGATTCGGTAGTGGTTGAATCTATGGTAGCTTGGAAGGCAATATCTTTCTGTCGTGAGTGTGGTTTTAGCATGGTATCTAGAGAGTGATTTCTTGATGGTTATGTCGGAATTGTACAAGGTAACTCCATGTACCAGCGGCCGCTCTCATTGAAGATACAAGAACTCACTTGGCAATGATGGCAGAATCTGAGGTTAGACATATTAGATGCACTGCTAATTTAGCAGCTCATCAAATAGCCAAAATGGCCTTGGTGCATTCTTTGGACTCTGTTTGGATGGAGATTTGTCCACCTTTCATTTTGAGTACTTCTTCACACTTATTTGTTACATTAATTTCTCACCACATTATGTGGTGTGACTTTTTAAAAAAAAATGTAGATGACATAAAAAACTACTTAAAACACGACATATGAATCGATATGAAATAATGTAATAGTATAATTACTCTCTCAAATAACAGTGTTTTTAACATGGAAGATTAATCATATAAAACGTAATGGGAATGAAGCGGCCTACTTACTTGCAAAAGAAGTGTTCATTCTTAACGAGAAACGTGTCATTCTAGAAAAAATTCCATTGTGTATCCTTCGAATAACCTAAGACATTCAAATCCACTCAAACTTGTTTTCTTCGGATAAATAAGAATTTATTAAAGAAATTCAATAAGAACAAAAATGGTCCACGCAATCCCTCATAAACAAGATATCTTAAGTCGGCGGAGACCTACATTGTACACAACTATGCCCTACAAGGAAGCAAATATGGGCAGGTTTGACTTTAAATTTAATCCAAAACATAGGGCACTTTTGATATTCAGAAATAGACCTAGGAATGAAATAGTTATTCCATTATTTGGTTGTCACATCATGCCACGTGTTAGATTTTTATCCCATCAATGCCACGTGTCAAAAGCAAGAAGATTTTTTAATGGCTAAAAAATAATTTTGTTAGAATAAGATTGACAACTAATAGGTATGTAATAACTATTTCACCAAAATAAGGAATAATTATTCCCCCTTAAAAAGCCCAGAACAGTTATTTCCGCATAAATAGAATAGATTTAAAAAGATATTCTCAAAAATTCATGGGACTGTTAGGCCACCCGAACCGAAACTCCAATGACCACTCTCAATGTGTTCACGAGACTCACAACCACCATCGCACGGTGGTTGGGAGTGGCGCTGACCAAGAGGAGGGGAGTGCTATTCCTATGTTATTTTTATGTGTAAGGATATTTTAAAAAAAAAATTGGTAAAAATCTTATTATATTGTAATTAAAAAAATTGGTCATTCTCGTGTTGTCACTAAACGAATGAATAAAAATAGTCATTTCATTCCAGTTTCTTGTTTTCCTTACAAGTAATGCTACTATTCACATCTATTTATCTCATTTTACATTGATTAAGTAATTTTTCATGTCAGTTACTTAAAACACGTCACATCAACCGATATAAAATAAATGTCAAAATTAATATTATTACTCTTTTCTTATAAATAATCATTATCTTAATTACCATGCATGCCCATAATCTTTTAATATCATTTACTTTTAGAGATAAAGAATAGATAAAAACGTTAGAATTGAAGAAACTTGAACGATTAATGAGCTGGCTAATGTCCAACTCAAACTAATTAGGTTGATATTATTTGGCCCTATAATGCCCTCACGTTTTGATCAAAATGTCGGAAGCACCCCCAAGTGACAACCTGGCAAGTGGCAACTGCAACTCATCAGGAGCTGGGCCGTATCTCATATAATTAAGAAGTCCAAAACAACGTCGTTTCCGACTTCCCAACTTCCCCTTTTGTCTTCATTAACTAACCACAACCAACCTCAGCCCAGCGCGTAAGAGAATCCCACCAATAACAGACTCCTATTTCGTAAAAGATCCAACACCATTAGTCCATCGGCCGAAGTACGCCGCCCACCCAATGAGGCGCGTGGATTAGCAGAGAGGAATATTCTTATCTTGTCGGCTTTTATTAATTGTAATTATCTTTCCGTTTTAAAAAAAATCAATCATTATATATGTCTTTTGGATGAATATAAATATAATCATTATACTATTTTTTTTTTCATATTTCTGAGTTAAATAGCGATAAAATTGAAAAGCAAGAGCAAAGTCTATCACATCGGAGATCAAATTCCCCATTCGAAGCCTTAAGTTTTTCTTTGGATTTGTTGTATTTCTCGTTCACAATGGGGTTATGGGAAGCTTTTCTCAATTGGCTACGAAGGTAAAAAAAAGTCTCTTTCCCTCTCTCTTTTTGTTTGGATGGTGAGAAAGTGTAGGAAAAATAAAAGAATCGACTTTCGAGTTGTTCATTGTTTGGGAGCTGAGAAAATTGTACCTTCCACTCTGCTGAATCTAGTACTTACACGAAACATGGCAGTTCATGAAATTGATGATCTAGCTGTTTTCTTTTTTCCTTTTTTCCTTAGTTTTCTCAAGAACCAGATGGAAGGACATAATTCTTTTTCATATCTTTTTTGGGCTCTGTTTGGTTTCCGAGAAAAAATAGAAGAAAGAATGAAGTTAAGAATATTTCGTATTCTGTTTTAGATTGTAAAGAAATTATTGGAATAGGAAAGATTTCCAGTTAGATTAGGCAAATACTATTCGGCCTGTTAACTTAGTTTATTTTTTCATATTTAAATAAAATAAATTCCAAATTTTGTTTCATATTCTGTTTCTACTTTTCTAGTTAACATTATAATATATGTTTTGATACATGTTTTTAGGTTTTTTTTTTTAATAGGAAATTTAAGGAAGTTTTTGGGTGGGTTATGTGATTGGTATCAGGAAGAAATTAAGTTGAGGAATGGTATTGAATATAAGCTTGGTCCGTGTTTAATGAATGTCCTTCTCATAAACCTGTGCATTGGTGGAGTTTCAGAAAGGATATGAAGAATAGGTAGGGGATATAAGAAGCGTTGAAGATAATTTGGCACAGTACGAAGCTGCTATGTGAGAGGAAAACTTCAGTAGTTCAATGTCTTCTTGGTTCCTTCGTATTTATTATGCCTAAAGTTACTTGGTAAAAATGACAATAAATCTAGGGTACCATATGAGAAAAATGTTAGGGCCAGGTACTCAATTGAGTCAATTCTTTAGTGTCTGGGTGGTGAAAATGTGCGGTTGAAAATTATTTCATGAAAATTTAAGTTTCCCTCCAATTTGAATATTTCAACTTTACCTCTATTTTTTCAATTACTCTTTGTCCCACATTGAAAAGCTACGAGTTTTTTGTATGCTTTATAAGCATTTATCTTGCTACTATACTAGATAGGATTTTAAATACACATGTGCTAGTTGTGTCACCCATGGTCGTCGTACTCACGCACACGTGTCGCTTAGTCCCTTTGACACTTTAGACACACTTCGCATGTACGCATCGTCGCATACGAGTTTATTGTTTACTTGTGTATTTTATTTTTTTTATGTGTACAACTGCTTTTCTAATAGTAATATTTTTTTGAATAATTAACTGTTTTCTCAACCATCAGAAACTATATTTTCTAACTGCTTTTTCAACAGTCAAAAATTGTTTTTTCAACAGTTAGAAACTGCTGTAAACTATTTTTTGCAATTTATATAAAAAATATTTTTCCAGCATATTTTGGTGAATCTTTTTCATTCTCTTCTTCTTCTTCTTCTTCTTCTCTGCTGTTATGGAATTTCTTATTCAGAGTAGTATTCAGAATTTGCAATCTACACACTACATTCGGGCAGTATTGTATCTTGAGGACATAATTGTTGTATTCTTTTTTGCAAAACTTATCGTTTAAGTGGAATGCAATATTTGTCTAAGAGACAAATTAATATTCGCCTTACTGTTCAAGAATTCAGTGATTTTCCATACAGTTTTTATTTTTTGCTTTCTTCAATTTCTGTAGTTCCACATCTTTATTTCCAACATGTGCTTCTTTATATGGTTTTTTTTCTTCTTAATATTTCAGATAATTGAATGGACACTAGTGCTAAAGTAATATTTACCTATGTCCCCCCTTTGATAATGAACATAATTTCATTTGCTGAAACTCCTAAGCTTTGTTGTTCTCACTAGCATTTTTGCCTTTTCCTCGATGGAATTTTTATCCTTGGTATTTAATGGCTGGGTATGTGTGTTTGAGGTAGACTTTGTAGAATATTCTGATTCTGGTGCCAGTGTTTATTAGTTGCACACTATATAGTTGGGCGGAATGACTTGTTATGATTAAATTCAAGATTCTCTAGATTTTGCTTCCAGCCCGCCTTTATGCGTGGAATTGTTTGGTGTGATAATATGTTGCATATTTCATAGTTTAATTTGATAGGTCTACATTGCATTGAAAATTTAAGCAATCATTTTTCTTTTTCTTATTTTAGTCTCTTCTTCAAGCAAGAAATGGAGCTATCTTTAATAGGTCTTCAGAATGCTGGAAAAACATCACTTGTAAATGTTATTGCAGTAAGTAAACTATTTATGAGTGTATTTTTTTTTTTCTCTTTCTTGTTTGATGCTGATGGCAAAATTTCTGTTTTCGGAACTTCTTTCCAGACTGGTGGATACAGTGAAGATATGATCCCAACGGTGTGCAATCTTTCTCTTTGAATTGTTATTTACCTCTAATTTTCGCCATAGAAAGATGTCAATCTCCCTGAAAGCTTTTCATTGTATTGCCACAAGTTTCTGTTTAATCATCTTTTTGGACATCTCACTTTAGGCATTTATTTTTATCCACAGGTAGGATTTAATATGAGGAAGGTAACTAAAGGGAATGTCACAATAAAGTTGTGGGACCTTGGAGGTCAACCAAGATTTCGCAGTATGTGGGAGAGATACTGCCGTGCAGTTTCGGCTATTGTGTACGTCCCTTTTCTTTTTCCTTAACCTTGCTTGTGAACCTACAAGCTTCTTATTTTTTACTTATTTCTCTAGTAATTTTGAGATGACATTACTTATCCCCCCAAAAAAACAAAAAATAAGATGACATTGGTGTGTTTTATTCTTAATATCCTGTTATATGTGTTTTCTTCTTCTTGTTTAGTCTTTTCACAGAAGACATCTTAATGAAGCTCTGGTGAGTCTTCTTGTCAGTTCTGGCTGGAAACCAAAACCGGCATTTTTTTTTGTTAAGGAGGAAATTTGGTTGCAAGTCTTTTGTGTGATGTTAATGTCCTCTAGCATTTTTCCGATGAAATTTTACCATGTTAGTGAATACATTGACTCACTTTTGCTCTCTCTCTCTCTCTCTCTCTCTCTCTCCCCTTTTTTAAAGCCATATCACCTGCAACTTTCACCATACAGCTCCATAGAGGTGGCTAATATCAATCTTCTTTTAATCGTCTTCTTCCTCCTATCCCTCCTTTCTGGCACTGCAGAATATTGAAATGCCATCACAGGCTCCTGAACGCACTTGTTAATATGCACTCTTGCAGTGAAGTACAGGGATTTGTTTTTCACCCATGTTCTGGTAAACACTGTTTTCTTTCCCTCTTCTTCTACTTGTTCCCGACGGCAGAGTACAATGATTAGATAATGTTGTTGACTTCAAAGTAAAATGCTAGTCTGCAGCTTAAGCTCCAACTATAACGCTTCATTGTTATCATTCCTTAAGTGGATGTCTTTTAGAAGGTTGGAAATAGAGGACATTCTTGAAAACTGAAGTTTTCTCATCTGTCATTGTTTTTTTTTTTATAAGTAAGAGAATTTCAATAAAAAAGCGTAAGGCGCCCCCAAGTACACATGATGTATACACAGAAGCAACTCAGCTAGCCCACATAAAAAACCCAATAAAACCACAAGGAACCCACAACTCATTTGTCATTGTAAAAACCTCAGTCTAGAAGCTTCTCTTCTTTCTTAAGGGGGTTTATGATTCATACTAGTGGATGTTTCCACGATGTCTTTTATAAGGTCTTGCAAAGAGAGGAAATTTATTTGAATCTACAGTTTGCTCTTCTCATAGAAAAGACTTTAGTCTCAAGATTCTTCTTTCTGAAAGGTTGTTTCTAATATTCATGAGCCTGCTATTGATCAATTTTTGTCCTCGGTATTCAAAAGTGTGTGATTTCTAAATTTATGTTTTATGTTATTATTATTATTTACTATCATTTACACTTTTTTGTGTTGGGGTTCTCAACCCGTGCAGGGGAGGGAGTGTTTCAAAAATTTCAGGAAAGATTCTATTAGTAACTGAGTTTAGTGTTACCATATGGCCTTATGTCTTGTAGGGCTTGCAAATAATGCTCGAAAATCCTACCATGACAATCGACCCAACCAAAAACTGACTGCCCTTTCCAGTGGTAGTTGGGTCGGGGTCACGCAGCAAAATGAAAAACTGACATGATTGGGTCCAGGGTCAGTTTTGGGTGTCAAAAACTGACCCATACCCATCCAACCGTCAGTGTTTTACATGAGTACTTTTTTTTTCTTCCTTTCTTTCCAAGTGATATGGACTAATGTCGCCAAGCACAAAGGAAGGCAAGTTGTGGGTTTGAATTTTTCAAACCCTAGTTGCCTCCCTCTTCCAGAGAGACTCTCCCTCTTGCATTCCTCCCCAGTTTGCCCCCCCCCCCCCCCCCCCCCCTCTCTCTCTCTCTCTCTCACTCCAGTTCTAGCCTTCGCCTGCACCCTTCTCTTTGCCTCCAACACCATCTTCTTCTGTAGTGTTGGCAAGCCTAGCTTTTTTGCCCACTATATCTCCCAAACCCATTTCTCCCTCAGTATTCAGTCCAGCTCCCTCTCCCCTGTCAACGATCTCCATGGAAACCTTGGGATCCTCACCCTATTCATGGTTGTCATATTTTTCAGTATCTCTGAGACTGACGAGCTCCTCTGTGTCCATCTTGCTCTCCACCATTTGAGCTAACAACGTGACATTGACGACAATCCAGTCTTAAATCGACAAGCTGAGATTTGCTGGAGACCATAGAAGCAGCTAACAGGAAGACTTGCCATCGGATCCCATTCATCAGATCTCCTAGTCTTCTTATTAGATCTTCAGTTTCACAACCTCATCGAGATACTTTATAATTACCAAATTACTACTTGCCACCTTTTTGACCAGTAAAAATCTGATTCTTTTCCTTTTTAGACATTTCTAATACCTTCATCAAGAATTAAAAACAATAATTATGCGTTTCCCTTGCCCATCCTTTACAACTTTTATGGCCAGCATCTTTGCCTTTTTCCTGTTTCTCTTCTTTCTATTATGGACATCAAGAAGAGCCAGTAAATTGCTTGTAAATGGACACTGCCTCCAGAAGTTTGTGGTACATGGCCTGTGATCGGCCACCTCCACTTATTAGGAGGCTTTTAAGTACCCCTTATAATCGTGGGTAACATGCCTGACAAGTATGGACTAATCCTCACTATGTGCTTGGGTATGCATGAAGCTCTGGTAGTAACCAAACGATCTGTGCATATTTGAATTTTAGGATCCTAGATAAAAGTAAATAAATTTTACATGGCTATGTACTTTTTCTTTTGTGATAATTTATTAAAAAAGCAAAAAGAGAATTTCCCAAGTGCACGTGAAGTATACCTTCTTCTTCTTTTGTGTGTGTGTGTTTTTGTAATTGATTAGTTTAGATTATAGCTTGCCAATCCATTCTAGTTTTTTTATGTCCAACAATTTCTTGCCATGATTTTTGCTTGTTACAGGTATGTTGTGGATGCCGCCGATTATGAGAATGTACATGTCTCAAAAAGTGAACTTCATGACCTGTTGAGTAAGCCTTCACTTCATGGCATTCCCTTGCTGGTGCTGGGTAACAAGATTGACAAACCAGGAGCTTTGTCTAAAGAGAATCTGACAGAGCAAATGTAAGTACAGAGCCTAGGAATCTTAAAATGGTTTGTTAGTGGCCCATCAGAGAATTTTTTGCTGAATGATTATTGCAGGTGCAGCCCCCCCCCCCCACCAAAAGAAAAGAAGAAATGCTTGGTCACAATGTAACGTTTGCTTATAGGTCCATTGCATAAAAAATTAACTAACCTGTTCTTAGACCCAACACAAGAGAGATTCCCCTCCCCAATTTTGACCAGCTACAAAATATTAATATTTCTCATATTTTATCCAGTAGCGTTAAGGATAGAGGACATATTAAATAGTGCAAACAAATAGAGTAATGCTACTATTCACACCTATTAACCCTAACTGACGTGGCGTGCTTTAAGTGGCTTTTCATGTCAATCACTTAAAAACAAAAAACAAAAGAATAGCTACTTAAAACACGCCACATCAGTCAGTGTCAAGTTGGTGTGAAGAGTATCATTACTCTAACAAATATTTATTAAGTGCCAATCTATGTGTTAGGTTCCAATTAGGCTTTTAAGTTTTTCTTTTTGTTATTTTTTCTTTTTTTTCCTTTGTAAATTCTTTGTAGTGTTGAAAATGGTGTTCCACCATGCAGGGGGCTCAAGTCAATTACGGATAGGGAAGTTTGTTGCTTCATGATTTCTTGCAAGAACTCTGCCAACATTGATACAGTTATTGAATGGCTTGTAAAGCATTCTAAATCAAAGAATTGAGGCTCAGCTTCAGCTTCAGCTTCTGTTCCTTTCACGCTGCTATTCATCACAATTAGAAGAGAGTGGATTTGAGGCTGGTAGAAGTGATTTCTGCCGTTTTCTCTAACTAGGTTTATTGATCAGTCTGACCATCCTCTTTCTCTCCTTGGTTTCAGTTACATTATTTAGATAACATCTGGGTTCTGGTGCAGGTCGTCTTAATTTTGGAACACAATGATTGGCATTTCTTGTATATATTATGATTGGTGTGTATTGTAATGTAAACATGCTACAAGTCTTGTGGTTTTGGAAGGAATAATGGCTTTTATGTATTCTCTTTTATTTTTTTAGGCGGCCTTTATGTATTTGGACGAGTTTTACCTTCTTGCTCTTTTGGTTACGGTGGATCAGTTCCACTTCAGGCTGGCAGGTTTTGATGGGGTTTGTTGTATTTGATCTCATAGTGTATGTATGAACTTTCAGATTGCTACACGAACAATCGGGTATTTAAATGGAGTTGGTGACTTAATTGAATTACCTTAAGCATTTCTTTTTTCCATTGTTGTGTGAACTTTGATTCCCTTTTCACAACGGAAGGTGCCAACTAGGCCAACTGGCGTCGGTGGCCTTTGCACCAAATTGCGAGCTTCCGCTTATAAAGTGTTCACGCAGGGGCAGGGCAACGAAATTTGTGGGTCTGATTTGTACCTTTTATTTTACACTAGTTAAAAATGTTCTCCGAGTCAATAGCATCACATGGGCCATTTCTATTGATCTAACTTCTGTCGGCTTGAATATGGCTTTTCCGGGATTTGGATCGGTTGCAATTAGCTGTTTGAATTGCATACAATATGGGCAGCTAATGTGAGAGGGCAGGTAGGTCTCACCATGTCCGGACAGCTAATGCGAGAGAGCAAGTAAACTACTAATGCGAGAGAGCAAGAAAACTACTCGTTCAAACTGTACGAATAGGTACCTGAGCAAATAAGGGAGGGGCCCACCTGTCCTCATACATTAAGTGTCCATAAAAAAATAAGATGGTTTTTAAAATCATCATTTTATCAAAATCATCATTTGATTAATCGCATACCCAATGATGATTTTAAATCACCTTATTTTTTTATGAACATTTAATGAACACAAAATGTACATGTAAAATTACTATGCCCTTCCTTTGTTGGATGACATTTGGAGTCTTTTGGGCCTTTAAAGGCGTCCGGACGCCCCGCAGTGTCTAGAAACTTCAGCATTGCAGTCGTCCGGACGACCGAATAACATTGTCCGGACGTTAGGTCAAGCTACTTCGAGTTCGACACTGAGTTGGATTTCAGTCGACACTATTTGGGAAGTTTCTGCCAGACGTCCGGACGACGTGGCAACACGTCCGAACGCTACCCAGCGTTCTAGAATATTTTAGGTTTCCTTTACGGACGTGGAAATGAGTGACAGTGAAGACCATCTGGACGCTCGGCCAAACCGCCCGGACATGGTCCTATTATGGGAAGAATCGCACTATTCTGGAAAGGCGGTCGCAAAAGACCGTCCGGACGAAGCTAACTTCTGTTTGGACGCCAACTCGCTAGAGTTCAATTTTGAGCAGAATTAGGTTTTCTATAAGCCTATAAATAGATGGATCTAGGCTTGTTATTTGTAAGAATTCAGTATAGAATTTCATAGTGCTTAGAGAGGGTGTTTATGGAGAATTGAAGATCCGCTAGCTCTCTAGCCGTTGCTAGTATGTGCTCTTTGTTTCGTATGAAGTCTATCTTAGAGGTCGGCCCGAAGGTAAAGGATTCCATTGAAGATCCCTTCAAGTATGAGACTTGGTTATGAAGTGTTCACGATGGGCTTCGTGTCAGAATTAAAAGTATGACTACTGCATCAGAAGTATGTGAGTATGAGTGTCTTGTAACTAGCTTTATCTTCGGTATAGTGAATCTCATGAATTTGGCTACCCCATAGTAGTTTTACTCTTAAAAGAGTTTCCACTTCGTCAACAAATATCTTGTCTCTTTTATTTTCCGCATTTAAGATATTTTGTTGCACACAAACACACACTTGGTAATTTAGAAGTCATTATTTATTTTTCAATATTCATAAAACCTGTCCACCTATTAGTAAGTATGCGGGTTCGTTTGGCAATGCCTTTCTGGATAGGTTTCCTTCCCCCCGCCCCCCAGCAAAAAACAAAAGCATTAACAAACTCAAAATGCAAAACACCAAAAGAAATCTCTCTACTCTCTTTCTCTCTTAAAAAAAAAAAAAAATCTACAAAATAAATAAATACCCCCATTTTGCTTTGAGTAAGGGAGGAATGAAGAACCTCCCCCAACCTAATGTCTCCCCACCAACCTCCTTAAACTGGTATTTATCTTTTGCTACTTTTATCTCTTTTGTCTTTTTTTTTCTTCTTTTTTTTTTCTGGGTTTTTGGAGGTCAGATCTATATCCATCAATCATTCTCTATCATCCACGTGTCTCTCCACCACTTTCACCGATCTACTCTTTTCCACCCTATAGCCTTCGTCCAATGTGTGTTCCATATGCACCACCACTACCATTGATCTTTTACAACAGATTTTGGTTTCCTGGCTCTCTTCCAAAGAGCCCTTTTAATCCTTCAAAATTTTCAGATCCAGTTTCTATGCTTCAACAAAATTTGTTCTTGTTGGGCTTCTGTCTCACCGCCCTAAAAAGAGGTCCCTCAGCTTCTGTATATAGAGAAATGATCTTTTTTACATCTCTTATACATCTCATGTACATCTCTTATTTAAATCAATCATTGAATCTGTAGGGCCTACATGTGAATCCTACAGATCAAATAATTAATTTAAAAAAGAGATGTACATGAGATGTATAAAATATGTATGTGTATCATGTCTCCTGTATATATATATCTCTTAATCTCTCCATTTTCCATGAAAGCTAGACATGAGCTAAGTTTATCAAGAGTTCTCTGGTTAGCACAGTCAATTTCCACCGAGGACCACTACAACCATATTCACTAGCAGCATTCCCATTTGCCTCTTCCACCAAGGAGGACTCCCTCCGCAGCCGTGGGTGGTTGGCTATCAAGATTGGGTTTTTCCTTCGATCTATTTGTATTTGTTGCTGTATTGTTTGTAGTTCATTGTTATACTTGTTTATAAATTTCTTTTAAAACAAAAAAAAAAAAAAAAATCAGAAATCATTCAAAAATACTTTCATCTTTATGTTACATCACAACCAAAAAAAAAATCTTCTAAAACTTTTGCCAAAGGAACCCACAAATATGGAGGTTTGTTATCTCATATTTTAGAGGGAGAGGCACTTGGGTTTTGGTTAATGTGTAGCCAAGAAAACAAAGATTTAACCGTTTTATTGTATGCATTGGAAAAGGCATGTTAAGACACAGCTGGAAATTAGAATAAGGTCCACTGGTTCAGCCTACAAGCACTATCCCAGCTTATGTACATGCCCCCAAAGTCTTGCAAAATGGGTCATTTCATCCTCAAAAAGCTTTCCCATTGATGATTTTGCCCTAATAGGGGGAATGATCCTTCCTTCTAGCTCCTCTTTTCGTTTATTGTCTTCTCCATACCAAAAATAAATAAAAATTAAACATTAAACATTAAAATTTTAAATTCATTTTTAAAAAAAATATACTTTAATAAAAAGAAGATTGTTACATGGTGTGCTTGGGCTAATAATGGTCCATGTTAAATGGGATTTCATTTTAATTTTTGGCCAGGTAATTGGACTATTAGCCTCAATTTCAAATAGTATCATAATCAGTGAGGGACTCAACAGTATTATACCCAATGAAAGCCAATTCAGACAGGCCCGACAGAGAAGGCAGCCAGGCAGGTGTCGAGCTTACCTGCCCAAAATTGTTTCTAGCCGCACTTCAGACTGTCTAAAGTAGGTGGGCCCTACACCCGCCCTCTCTGTTGGTAAATGAACACCTCAACTTATAAAGGATGACAGATTTTACCATTTTGGGTTTCTTCCCCATCTCCCCTTCCTTGATGGCAGCATCTGTTTGAAATCTAATTCATTACTTTATTCACTGATGAAGATTCTTGTCAGCAATAATATATTTCTATTTAGATATATTGAAACTCTATTCAGTTCTTAAACTTGGGTAAGGTCACTTTTGCTTAGTTTATTTTAATAAATATAAACAATTGAATTGAAAACTAGTGAACAACATAAACAATGATGAATGGGGCATTCCAGGATTCTTGTCAGCAATAAAATGTATTTGGATATATTGAAACCCTTTGCAGTTCTTAACTTGGGTAAGGTCTTTTTTGCTTAGTTTATTTTAATAAATATTAAAAAATTGATCTGAAAACTAGTGAACAACATAAACAATGATCAATGGGGCATTCCGAGAATCGAACTCGGGACCTCTCGCACCCAAAGCGAGAATCATACCACTAGACCAAATGCCCTTTTGATAATTTAGTTTAAATAGACTAATCACATTCTAAATATTTACAAAACATGTCTACCCATTAGTAAAAATGTGGGCTTGTTTGGCAATTCCTTTTTGGATAGTTTTTTACTTTTTAGCAAAAATATTAACAAGCAACTCAAAATATAAAACACTCAAAAACATCTCTCTATTCTATCTTAAAATAAAAATAAAAATAAAAAAATAAAAAATAAAAAACCTCTGCAAAATAAATACCCCCATTTTCCTCCGATCTAGGGAGGAGGGGGAAGAACCTCCTTCCAACCTGATGCCTTCCCTACCAGCCTCCTTAAACTGGTATTTACATTTCGTTACTTTTATCTTTTTGTCTAGGTATTTGAAGATCAAATCTATATCCATACATCCATCATCCTCATACATGTGTATCTTCACCACTTTCATCGATATGCTGTTTTCCACCCTATAGCCTCCGTCCCGGCATGTGTTCCACACGCGCCACCACTACCATGGGTCTTTTACAACAAATGTATGGTTTCTTGGCTCTCTTTCGAATAGTCATTTCCGTTCTTAAAAAATTTCAAATTTCTACACTTCAACAAAATTTGTACTTGGGCTACCGCCTCACCGCCCTAGAAATAGGTCTATCAGGTTCTATATATATATATATATATATACCTCTTAGTCTCTCCATTTCTCTTAGAAGTTGGACAGGAGCTAAGTTTATTTGGAATTCTCTTGTTAGCACTCTTAATTTCCACCAAAGGCCACTGCAACTACATTAGCTGGCAGCATTCTCATTCGCCTCTTCCACCAGCGATGACTCCCTCTGCGATAGTGTGGTTAGCCGTCAAGATTAGGTTTTTCCTTGCATCGTTTGTATTTGGATCCTTTTTTTTTTGCTATATTGTTTACAGTTCATTGTTTTACTTATTTATATTTTTTAAAAAAAACAAAAAACAAAAAACAAAAAAAAAACACACACACACACAAAAAACACTCAAAACTACTTTCACCTTTATATCACATCACAACCAAAAACACAAAAAACATCCTCTAAAAAGTTTTGCGGAACCAGCAAATATGGAGGTTTGTTATTTCATATTTTAGAGGAGAGGCACTTTGGTTTTGGTTAACCTATAGCCAAGAAAAGAAAGATTAAGCGTTTTGTTGTATGTATTGGAAAAGCATGTTAAGACACTCCTGGAAATTAGAATAAGGTCCACTGGTTCAGCCTACAAGAACGATCCCAGCTTATCTATAGTTGTATATGCCCTCAAAGTCTTGCAAAATGGGTCATTTTCCTCCTCAAAAAAGCTTTCCATTGATGATTTTGTCCTAATAGTGGGAATGATCCTTCCTTCTAGCTCCTTTTTTGCTTTCTTGTCTTCCCCATATATATATATATATTAAAAACAAAATTTAATTAAAAGATGAATGTAACATGGTGCATGTGCTTGGGCTAATTATGGTCGATATTAAATGGGATTTCATTTTACCTTTGGGTTAGGTAATATGCCTATTAGCCCTAGTTTGAAAGAGTGTCAGTATCTCCCTGGACTTTAACAGTAATATATCCAATGAAAGAGAGCTTTAGTCAAGCTCATTGTGGGTGATGATTACATTTATCCGCCCAATGATGTCCTAGATGTAGATGATGATTGACTGCAATTCGGTCAAGGCGGGTGTGGAGCCTACTTGCACAGGGTTGTTTCGAGCTGTTTAGGGTAGGTGAACCCTACAACCACCCTCTCTATTGGGACTACCCAAATTGACCAACTCCAATCTCCTAATGCTCAAACCATTTTCAGCCAAAAGAAAGAAAGACCAATCACGACCATTATTTTAAGAAATAAAATAAAATCTAGACCTTTCTTTTTGTTTCAGACACCTTAATTATGAGAAACCATCCTGAAGAACCGAAGAAATGAGAGAAAAAGAGAAGAAAAAAGAACATACATACTCTCCATCAAATGTAGTAGTAACTAGTAAGAAAGAAGGAAGCCAAATAGGAATCCAGATGGGCACGCCATGATGAAATTAAACAATCAAAAGCCATGGACCCACCATCTTTTGAAAAAGAAAATCTCATTCTCGATTATCTACCCACAAAATCAACAAAAGTTGATGATGAGTCAGCTCCCTAATCTTCTTTTTACTCGTTTGATTAGATAGGGGAGCTTCCTAATCTTCCTATTTAATAAAACCTCACCATAATTAAAGGCGTTTTTACATCATGATAATTAAAAGTCATCATGAAATTAATAATCACCACCTACAACTTCAAATCCTATCATTTGACATGGTATCATATTCATCTTGTAATTTTTTTTCTCTCTTAATATTTGTTTTCTCCGATGATGAAACCTAACTCACTGCCTAAATAAGTTTAGATATATTTCGGTACGAGTAATGTTAGAAATTATATTTTTATTCTACTACCATTCACCATGTTGAAATGTAGTGCCGGAACCCTTGAATCAACCCTTGTTAGGGGAAAAAAAAAAAAAATTCAAAGGCTGACTGACACTACTATGCCATCAGAGTTGGACAGTAGTAGAATAAAGTGCGATTTCTAGCATTACTCTTTTGGTACACATGCTATCTCCTATTTCCACAGAAAAAAGAAATGCAAAAGTAATAGTTTTAACTTTCAAGCAAAGTGTATGTCAACGCAAAGGCATCATTTGTTGGTGAATTTTTAGTGCAACTGTCTGTATTTGTATAAGTCTTCAAGACTCATGTTGAATGTTCACCTTTATGGCGTTTGATGTTGTAATGTTGGTTTAATTAATGAAAGTTTAACTTCACCTCAAAAAAAGAAAAAAAAAAACAACTGGAGGACTCATGTGATGAACGAGAAGTATCACAAAAATGCAAAAGTTATACATGGTTAATTACTTTAGGGCATTAGTTTGGGAAAATGGATCCAATGCGAATAATGTACCTAACATAATTAAAATATATAACTGTACTAAAAAAAAGAAAAAAAAAAGTGGGGGAGGAGCCTGACAGCCTACGTTGTTAAAATGGGATGTTTGGCATGAGGTAGCTTTAAATCCGGACAAAATGATTGCTAAATGGCCACCATTCCCATCAATTAATCTATAAATTTGGTTTCATGTCACTTGCAATTCACTGCAACCCACAATTCTCTCACACTGCTTTTAATCTCTAGCCATTGATAAAGTTGTAGAAGAGAGAAGGAAAGAAGCAGAGAGAGAGCAAGAAAGGAAGAAAATAGGTGCAAAATAATCCCCCAAGGGTTGGTGTGGAGGCAATGGCCACCTTTGCAGGAACCACACAGAAGTGCACGGCCTGTGAGAAGACAGTGTACCTGGTTGACAAGTTAGCGGCCGATAACCGGGTCTACCACAAGGCCTGCTTCCGATGCCACCACTGCAGGGGCACCCTCAAGGTAACACTAGCTTACGAGTATACATATTTTTGTTTTGCTTGGCTAACAAGGAAAAGATTAGGAAAGGGAAGAAGGAAAGAGTTCATTATAATCATCTTCTTGCATGGATCATGTACCTTTTTCCCCATTTTTTATGCATCTACTTTGAACCCTTGTTTTCTCCATTTGCAGCTTAGCAACTACTGTTCTTTCGAGGGGGTCCTATACTGCAGGCCTCATTATGATCAACTCTTCAAGCGAACTGGCAGCCTGGACAAGAGCTTTGAAGGTCAAATTTTTCCGTCTGGATTCGAATACATAATTTTCCACTTGTCTACGCTACCTTATTATGACACTAAATTTGTTCTTCTTTCTTCTATATATTCTTTCAGGAACACCCAAAATCTTGAAACCTGAAAAACATGTTGAGGTAACTCTTCCTAAACCACATTCTCAACTTGCTCAACCCTAAAAAATAAGCATTACACTCACCTTACTGATATGCTAACTTGACCTGGCTATTAACAGAGCACGAAGGCAGTCTCAAATTTGTTCGGGGGCACCAGAGAGAAATGTGTGGGGTGCAATAAGACAGTTTATCCAATTGAGAAGGTAACAACCATAGAATACATTTAAGAATGATCAGCATTTATGTTTTACATCTAAAATACATCAAGCATTCATCAAAGAAACAGCAGCCTTTGTGATTAAACTTTCAATGCTCATGTACAATTTTTCTGCAATTCTCAAGGGTTTTTAAGGTTTCAGGACATGATCATTTTGCTTCAGCCAAAACCAAAATGGTATGTGTTATAGTGTAAAAATGTAATTGAAAATGGATGGCATATTAATGATGTTTACTTCCTTGAAGGTTACGGTTAATGGGACTGCATACCATAGGAGCTGCTTCAAATGCACCCATGGAGGTTGCACCATAAGCCCATCCAACTACATTGCCCATGAAGGAAAGCTCTACTGCAAGCATCACCACATCCAACTCTTCAAGGAGAAAGGGAACTACAGCCAACTTGAGAGCGACCGAGAAAAGAATCTAATGTCTGAGAAAGTCACAGCTGTGGAAATTGCTGCTGAATCATAACCATTTCAATAACTTCTCATGTAGCACCCACCCTTCCCCTCTAGTTTGAAATGGTGTCTTGCTTGTAAAATAAGGTCTGTCTTATGAACTTCCGTCATAAAACTTGTGGACTTTCAGATGTGCTGTTGTGGATTTGATTTGGAAAGTTGAGTTCTTGTAAAATGTCCCTGTTGTGATGTGTTTCATGCCTTCAGCATCTGCATACAATATGAAGTTTTCCCGCGGCTTGAAATATCATGTAGAGTCATTACTAGTATATCTAATTATGTTTTAAGTACAATTGAGCAGCTCCTCATGATATCAGATTTCGTTCTTTCTACTATTTTTTTTTTTGTTCTTTTTTTGTTAAAATTTTGTTTTGTTTGGTCAATAATTGATACAGTTAAAAACACGGGAAACCTTAGAATCAGACTAATGAATCAAAAATACTTAATGGTGATTTACAAAAGAGGCTAGAGTACTGAGGACACATTGCAATTGAGCAGACAAAAGATGCAGAGCATAATTAAAAACATTGATAATGAATGCAGTTCCACTCTAGAGATGTAATCATGTAAGAAGCAAACACTCAAGTGAAATAATTACCTAATTTCTGAAGTCCATCGATAATATTTCTTTGCTGTTCTTTCTGGCTTCTGCTATGAGGACCCATATCCACCATGTGCATTGTGCACACAATTGCTCATCGTCATAGTTTCAACATCAACTTTTTCAAGTTATAGGACCTGTACACCACTTCTGCCGCTCCACAAACACGAGTAGGATTGTGTGACACAAATTTTGTCAAAAAAAAATGGGGCCCTTATGTGACCAGAGTCTTGTATTGACTCCCTCAGTCCATGTGAGGCAGAAGTCAAGTAAGCAAAGAGGGCAGGCACAGGTCAGGTTAACTTGAATTGGGAAGAAATTGGTGGGGACTTTCTTTAATGACAATCTTCCAAAATGCTGGCGAATTGCAATAAATAAACAGAGGGTAATCTAACATTAAACCCACTATTGAATTGGATTTGTAATCCGAACCCAATCAAAATATTACTGTACATTAGGTGACCAACTGATAAATATTCACCCTAGCAAGTTCAGGGGAATGAACTTCCCCAAAATCCTCCTAAAACACCGGTATAACAAAATATGACTGTACAATGACAGCATACTGATTTGCACATTTTCCCCCTTCTTACAATGCATATATATCATTTTCATCCCCTCATCGCGCCAATAATTCTTCATTTTTCCACCTCATAGCCTTTACGAGCATTCAGTACTAATTAAGCGGCATCAAACCTAGAACCAAGACCCAACATTACCAGAACTTAATCAGCTACCTTCTAAGGAACCACTTCTCGTTGTATCGTCCTTCAATATCTGAGCTGCAAGTATGAGGAGCTCCACCATCTCAAATCCTGCGGCAGAAACAGAATCTATCTTCTCACTGCTGGGGTCCCCATAAATATCTATGGGATCGTTGCCGATGCTTTCATCAATGGAACCAACATCTGCCTCAGATGACCAACTAATGGGCAGGGAGCTGCCAAGGGCAATCTTGACAAGTTTTGCCTCATTAATAACATCATCAAGAGCTTCTGAAATGCTAGTAACTGTACCTTCAGAAACCGATTCTTTGGCCTACAAGATAGATTATAGCACAGGCACATGGCACATGGCACATTAATTTTAGACAGGTAATTAGAATCATACAGCTAGCTTTTAATCAAACAGGCATGAGAGATTCCAAGCTAGCAGGTGGGAAAAAAATTACATGGTACTCTTTGACAATGTGATAAACAAAATGAACAAGCATCTCAAGCATTCATCAAAAAGTAAGGAAATCTTGAACCAGATCACTATTCAAAGTATTTGAATTAAGTTTAGAATCCCGCATCCCTGGCCCCTGGTCTGAAGGAAAAAGAAATTGCACATCCCATGCCTTGCAGTAACAATTGTTTGTACATATGATAGTGTCATACCTTTAAAAGAGAGAGACGAAGCCTATGAATTGAAGATGTCAGATGCTCCATAATTTCCATGCTTTCCTTAAGAGTTGCATGTTCAATCTTCATTCTGAAAAATTAAATAACTATTATAACATTGGAAAATATAGGAAGGAAAAGCAAAAAATGGTAAATTAAATTTCTGAGGTTAGTGGACAAATCAATGGGAAATCATTTTGCATGCATAAGAACCACAAGTCTAAAGGCATGCATCAAGCAGTTCAAAGAGAGCCTCACAAAAATATTTTCACTAACCTGGCAAAGTCCATGCTATTGGACCTTCGGCTGAATAATTTCCCTTCATTATTTTGGTGAACTTCAGCTTCATGTCCGCTAACATCTAGTGGACCAATCCAACGTCCCAGATATGTTCTCTTTAGCAAGTTTTTTAACTTTCCATCTCTTTCAGTAACAAGTTTTTTCCCCCCAATATCAGCCAAAGCTTTTCCTTGTTTAATCTCCTTACCAATTTTCCTGCAAAAATGCATCACATTCTAGTTAGGTACTACTGTAATTAGTCATCAGCATTAAAACCAACTATTGCCAAAGGTGTAGAAAATTTTTCAAATAGCAAGCCAAACAAACGAAACAGACAGATTGTAACAAAATCGTCTCCCAAATTAATCCATAAGAACCCGACTGAGAATACCAACATTTATCAGTTCAGAGCAAGATTATAGGAAGAGTAATTGGGTTCATTCCGGTATAATGGTAGCATTTGGTATTTTTATCACCATCACAACAACAGAATCAGGTGTTGATACATTATCCATGTGAAATGTAAATTTTGATGAAGGAAAATCTACAACAGAAGCCACTTAAGCAATTGATAAAATGATTCAAAAGACAAATAGATAGACTTCAATATGGTATTTACAAACTTTAAATGATAAAGAAAATATGAACTTTATTTTTGATAAATAAAGTAAATATGAACTTAAAAAGAAAAGAGAGAATCTGATAGGATTCTTCAAGAAGATGTGGTTGGTTTTGAAAAAGAAAGGGTATCAATTAGATATATTGATGCGGACAAAGATTCGAAAAACAGGATAATGACAAGTGTGAATCTATTTGTGTAAAACCCCAACAAGAGGCTTATATCAAGGTTAGGCATTTAACTCTACTCCAGTCATGAAAGAACTTGCAAAGCATACCGCACAAAACTTTCCAGGGACAAGGTTCTTCATCAACGTTACAATCGATTTTATTTGAAGAAAACAGAGAACAGTCATGTTCCGAAATCTATTCATGGAGAGAAACTTCAGAATTGAAAAAGTACTCTCTTCAGCACTTTCCAAGGATTTGCTAGTTAAATGGTGAGGGCAATACCCATTATATGAGTGTGAGGTGGATGATGTGAGAACTGATAGGAGAGAACAGGCTGGTCTTATAGTGCATTTCAAGGTAAATAAGATATTTAAGTCATTCGTCCCACTAAATCAGTTGGACAATGATGTCACAATAAGTTTGATGGCATATTCCAGGAGGTCAAGACACATGTCAAAAAACGTGGATAGCAGATGCAGGGGTGATGTAAGAAAGGTAATGCAAGAAATGAAAAAGTAATAAATGAATACATTAGTGGAAGCTGCATCTAGCACCAATAGACTACAAGACAAAGGTGAGTTATTTGAGATAGATTGGTCATTTACTGGTCCATGAGGAAAGTGATTTAAAATTTCAAGGAGATACAAGGACAAGAGGATGGCCTTAAGGGATAGGGCATTCGCTTCCTGAATAATTGTTACTCGATCATAGAGTTTGTTCAACTTTTCTTATATAGGTAATAAAAAATTTCTTGTTATGAGTAGTAACTCGAGTACTCAAGTTGAATACAAAAAAGTCCTCCAAAAAGTTACAATCTAAAATGCATGAACTCTACAAAGTGAACAAAAGACGGAATAGAAACCCCTCCAATGGTGACAGACCACTCATACAAAGTACGGAAGAAAGTAGATTTGAGTTGAAGAACGGAATTTTCAACACCTTCATATACGATTGTTCCTTTCTCTCAACGATATCCACGTAGGCAAAGTGGAGCAGCAAGAACCGCCCCCCTTTTCTCTCAGTAACAAGCCACAACATTCAATCATATTGACACATCATTAATAATCACTAATGCAACAAGGGTGGTCCACTGACAATTACATATTATTTTAAGCTTCAAAAGAGAACTTGCCATAGTGAAATCTTGCAAGTTCTCTTAACTGGCAAACAAAGCAGTAACAGAATAAAAAACAAGAACTTATGATAGTGTGAGATTCTGAAAGGAAAGAAATCATACTCCTGAAGTAGTAGATATTCCTGCTTTAGTTGTGCGAACTCCATGAGAGCTTTTACCTTTTCATTGGTAACCTGGAACAGTTAAAGAATCGCAGAATTAATCAATAAATCCAACTGAAAAATTATCAGAACCTAAAATAATTGAAAGCCTGCTTAGTCACATAAATAGCTCAAGATGAAAGGCAGAGGCAATTTAATTTTTGTATGACACCAAAGACTTCATGTACATAATAGCACATCAAACTACAAGATTAGAAGTAGGGTTCCAGACTCAGCCAAGGACGTGTGTGATCCAGTGGACCACTTACTACCCAGGAACCACTAAAACCCTATGTAAAGTTATAATACCTTCGACAGGTTTGGTTTCTCAGATACAAATCCAATCCTTTTTAATTTGTGTAAATCTATTGAAATATAGAACAATTTTCCCATTACTTCAAGGAGGTAAAAACATCCTCAAAAGTAATACTCCCTCTGTCCCATAATGATAGTCAAATTTCTATTATTGGCTGTCCCAAAATGTGTCCATTGCCAAAAAGTCAAAGAATCATTTTCACACTTTTCCAGAAAAACCATTATCAACTGCATTGTTTACATATGTTATGACGTACATTTTCACTTTCAAGAGGGAAATAGTGGAATATATACATGAGAAGTTGGCAGGAAACATTTAAACATTTTTGTATCGAGCCTCTTCTTAAAGAGAGAGGAATAAAAAAACAAAAAAGTAAACCACTAATTGAACCATAATAGCATGCAGCCAAATCACAGAACTTGTAAGTGTTTTAAAAAGAGAGAGAGAGAGAGAGAGAGAGAGAGAGAGAGTTACGAACCTCCGTAACGGGGGATGGACGATGGTGATTTGGATGGGGAGTGAGTGTGATAGTAGGGTATTCGAGGTACCCTGGGCCTCCTAAGGTTAGGGTTATTCGAGAAACCCTAGAAAACTCCTAAACAACTACAAGAGCTGAATTATAATTTTTCTTCTTAATTTCTTTATTCATTCTTCAATACCCCTATTAATAGGGTTACAAGCTTGAATTACGGAAACAATAAATAAATAAATATTACATAAATATTACTAAACCTAATGGAATAAATAATTCCCTTATTTCCTTCCTAATAAAAACCTAACATAATGGGATATACTTCCCTTAATCTAGGGATTCTTGCTTTAATCTATTATTCTTCTAAATACGACTAATACCATAAAATATTAATAAACTTATTATTCTCTTAAAGAGGGGCATAAATATAATTCTCAAAATGCCCTTGTCACATACCCTAGGTACGTAACAGAGAGACGGAGAGAAATGAGTATAGATGACCCTCTTGTAGTATAAGCAACTTTAGTTTTATCTTACTCGAGCCATATGCTTGTGCATTCAGATAGAGGAACTTATAATGTATTCACCTCAATGTCTCTGACTCCTTAAAGTGTCTGCATTTCACATAATGCTCGAAATAATGTAAGTTTCCCCAAGTCCGCTTGTTTAACATTAAAAAAGAAAAGTTCATCTTGAGTGGAATCTCTTGTATACTCATAGTATAATTAAGCCTCTTTTCATTTTAATAAATTTTTATTACTTATGCCATTAAAACAAAGAAAAAAAAACTTGATCTTTAAGAAATCTTCTCATTGTACAGGAGTTTATATAATGTTATGCTGGATAAACTTTGTTTTCAATATTTTTATTTTCAACAGCGCAAAATATTAATAGCTTGTTTGTTCAGGATTTTTTAAAGTGTTTTTGATGTATTGAATAATCAATCTGATTGTGATTTTATCAATTTTCATTCCAAAAAATTCTACTCTTATCTTATACCTTCATTAACAAATCACTATCATGAACTTTTTTAAAAATATATATATATATATATATGATCAATTTTTCAACGCTCTCCTAGCTTATTTTGACTCGAAAACTTAAGGCCTTGAAAGCTAATTTAAAAATATGGAAGGAGATGTTTGATAATGTGGAGTTCCATATAAAAAAATAAAATAAAATAAATCTCTTGGAGGAGTTGTGAGTTCTTGACGGGTTGAAGGAAGAGAGAGCTTTAGTTGCTAAAGAGAAGTTAAAGTAGCTAAAAGAGTCTGATAAATGCACAATAGTTTTTCATCGGGTGGCCAACTCAAATAGGAGAAACAACTCCATTGAATCGTTTCCAGTAAATGGCCTCAGATTTTTTTGATCAACCTGTTAGCAAGGAACATATTGTGTAGGTCCTTGAGAGTCTGTTTTTATAACAGTTCATCTGGGGCTATTGATCTTAAGGACTTCCGGCCTATCAGTCTTGTAAGTGGAGTTTATAAGATTATTGACAAAGTCATTGCTAAAGTCCTTGCCAATAGATTTTTTTTTTTTATAAGTAAGAAAATTTTATTAAAGAAAGCATGAAGCGCCCTTAAGCACACAAGAAGTATACACAAAATAACCAAAGCTAACCCAATAAAACCCACAACACCAAGGCCCTAGAAAACGAAAAAACCAAAAACAAACTACAAAATGACCCAACTAAAAACAAGACTACCCACAACCTGCCAAAGCATAACAAGCCTACAACATGTGTGCCTTACCTTTTCTACGCCTAGAGAGATCTTTCGCGTTGCCGTAATTGATGGAGCTATGCAAATTCAGAAGCTCCCTTTTTCCTTTAGACATCTGGCGCACAATCAACTAGAATTCCTCATCCATGGCATCTCGAATAGCCATGGCCTCCTCCCCATAATCCCCATCCATCGCCCAATCTAAGGGCAATCCATCCCAATAATCATCTTCTTCCTCCTCCCACACCACAATCTCCCCGTTATGATCAAAACCGACTGGCCAATTCCGGGACTGGGAGAAACCATTTAAGCAACCACTCGGAGGGGAGGAAGGACCAACCACCCCGCCATTGTTGACCTCCTGAAGCGACGCGGGAGGGACTGAAACTATCGGGGGAAGGTTGAGAAACCCCTTCCTAAAAAGGCCCTAATTCACTAGTGTCTCTAACTTCTTCATTGCAGGAGGCTTTACCACCTTCTCCGTTGACGGCTCTGCAATCATAACCATCTTATCAGCGTAGCCAAGAGACATCTTCACGGCTTCCAGGGAATCAGAAAGTAGCACATCATTCCACTTCACAGATTGCCCTTCCCTTAGTTTCTTCGCCCTCCTGTAGTAAGACTAACAAGGCTTAGAAACCACCGTGGGGAGGGGAGAACACAGCTTCTCTCCCAAAACAGTTGCCCCAGCGAGAGACGGAGGGGCAAAACAGGGTTTAGGAATCTGAAGCGTCCCCAAATGGAGTGAACTTAAAGACGAGCCAAAGGAGTAGGATCTGACGAAAAACCCAATCCGGTGCCGGCGAAGGGGGGAAACCGAATTCTTTAGAGGCCGGAGTCTGGCTAGAAGACACCGGAAACACCTGGGAACTGCTCAACTCACCCCCGGAAGAAGACACAACCGGAGCCGTCCTTGTAACTGCCGCTGACGAGGGCTTCGACCTAAAAGAATCCCCAACAAAAATCGGTGAAGCTGGACTCACGCCCTCTATGACTCCCAACCCTGTAACCTCCAAACCCCCAGGAGGAAGCCGATTCAGAACCAACCCAGAAGACAACTCCAATGTCGTCTCCAACAAGGATGGCGACGAACGGGAAACTTTAGGTTTCCGCATGAGTTGGGTCACGCAGAAACCTAAGGGTTTTCGATTCAGCCCCGACCCGACAAACCGGTCCAAGGTCGTGGAGAAGATTATTTTGAAGCCCTAGAATGCCATTGTTAAAGGTAGGCAAACATTTTATTATATGCTCAAAGCAAATGAATGTTTGGATAGTAGGATCAACTCTGGTGAACCAGGGGTGCTTTGCAAACTAAATATTGAGAAGGCCTATAATCATGTCAATTGCGAGTTCTTTCTTACTTTATTTGTTGAGGAGGTGCGGCTTCAAGGAGAAATGGTACCCTTGGATAGCGCATTGTATCTTTTCGGTGCGCTTTTCCATTTTCATAAATGACAATCAGTCTGGTTTCTCCAATAGCTCCATGGTTTGAGACAAGGAGATCTTTTGTTTCCTTTTTTGTTTGTTATTGTCATGAAGGCCTTAACTAAAATGTTTTCTGCGACAGTTGATGGTTGTTTTCTCTCAGGCTTTTATGTGGGGTCTAGGCACTCTAGTGTGATTAACATATCATACTTGTTTGCAGATGACACTTTGATTTTTTGTGGGGTCAATCCAAATCACCTTCACCATCTGCATGCTTTATTTTTTATGTTTTGAAGTTGTCTCCAGTTGGAAGATTTCCTGTGGTTGTGTAAGGTTAATAGTGTGGATGGGTTGGCCGTCATTTTGATTGCGGGGTTTCTTCTTTGCTTTTGAAATATCTTGGTCTTCCTTTGGGGGCCCCCTATAAGGCCAAGTATATTTGGAACGGTATTGTTGAAAAGATACAGTGTTCATTGACTAATTGGAAAATGATGTATTTGTTTAAGGATAGCAGAGTTACCCTTATCAAGAGCACCATTTCCAATTTACCTACGTACTTCATGTCTCTTTTCTCCTTTCACAAACTGCATAGAGAAGTTTCGTTGAGATTTCTTATGGGGTGGGCTAGGTGAAAAGTTCAAATTTTCACCTGGTTAGCTGGTCCAAGGTTTGCTCTTCGATCTCTGACGAAGGTTTGGGGGTTCGGAACTTGTGAATGTTCAATTGTGCCCTTTTAGGAAAATGATTGTGGAGCTATGTGCATGAGAGAGAAGCTTGGTGGATAGTTTTTTTTGATAATTAATAAATTTTATGAAAAAAACGTAAGGCGCCCCTACATATAGAAGAAGCATACACAGGAACAATCAAAACTGCTTCGTTGGGAGGTGGATGTCTTTGCTTCGTTCTTCAATTTGTTATATTCCTATAGAGTGAGACGGGAAGGTGAAGGCAAGATTTGGTGAGCCCCTTCCAAAAAATGTTTGTTCGTTGTTAGCTCCTTCTACAGTGTCCTTATTTGTAATGATTATTGATTACATTCCTTTCCCTTGGAAAAGTATTTGGCAGACTGGCTCCTTTAAGAGCTACTTTTTTTGCTTGGTCGGCAGCCCTAAAAAAGATCCTTACCATAGACAACCTTAGGAAGCGGCACATCATTGTGGTCAATAGGTGTTGTATGTGCAAGAGAAACGGGGAGTCTGTAGACCATCTTCTTCTCCACTGTGAGGCGTCTTGCACCATGGAATGCTTTTTAAGTCATTTTAGGCTGTCTTGAGTTATGTCTAGACCAGTATTTGACTTGTTTGTTGTGTGGAAGATTGTGTCTTCTTGCCTTTTGTGATATCTTTGGAGGGAAAGAAATGATATAAGTTTCGAGGACTGCGAGAGGACATTAGTGGAGCTTAAGTCATTTTTCTATAATATTCCTTATATTTGGACAGATACGTTTGTGCTTAGTTTTCGCGATCTCCTTGTTCTTTTTTCTCCTTCTAGCTAGATGTTTCTCTTATATACTTCTTGTATACCTAGATTACGCTTTTCACTTTTAATGATCTTTCAGTTACTTATATATATATCCAAAAACTTATTTATCAAAAAAAATTCACTTTAAAAATAGAAACCAAAGACGCCCTAAAGAAGAAAGGCAATAACCGGCAGTTTTTCATACCATGAATGAGAACCCATCCATTAATTAGTAGCATAAATAAGGTTTTATTTTGTATTACTTATAAAAACAAAAACAAAAAAAACCAAAACAAAAAAAAAACCAAAAACTAACTTATCAAAAAAAAAAAATCACTTCAAAAATCAAAACCAATGACGCCCTAAAGAAGAAAGGCAATAACTGGGAGATTTTCATACCATGAATGAGAACCCATCCATTAATTAGTAGCATAAATAAGGTTTTATTTTTTAAACAAAAATGTAGATCACTGCATTGGTGCTAGTGCAAGTTCCAAAAGTGTATGGAGCATTCTTTAGCTCTTTTTTTTTTCTTTTTTTTGAGGGGGGGGGGAGGGGGGGGCCGGCACCAACACAGAAAATACGAGAAGATGAAAGGTAACAAATCAATATGAACTAAGACCTAACATTCATATGGCGAAACCATATAATAGTGCCAGAAACAAACACTTCGCTAAAATTACCTGTAATAAGTTTCTTTGGAGCTCCTCCATTTTCCTTTGAAGAGCTGCATTCACATTTCTCTCCAATAAATGTCTTTCTTCCTGCTGCGATAAATGCAACAATGCTGCAACCTGACATAGATTCCATACTTGAGGAAAAAGAACATAAAAGGAAAAAGATACTACATTTCACAAGCACACAGTTCATACTCAGAAAAACAATGACCACAGATTTTGGGGAGTGGGGAGAGAGATAGAATGAGAAAGACATGAGAGAATATAAAAAACCTTCTCTTGCAAAGCCTGTGCAAGGGCTTTGGAGGCGTCGCCTTTTCCATCTGCCGCAACATCTCGTAAGGCAGGACCATTGCTCTGAATAGCAAGGGAATAAAATGATATTAAAATTAGAAATTGCATGAAAACAGGACCAACATTCTTATCAGGTGTATGCATCATGATTAAATATCATAATTCTACTAGAGATAATATAGGGGTTGATTTCTAGTAAACAAACACCAGTTCTCAAAGTCAAATAAAGTACTTATGTATAAGGTATTGATCTACTGCACAACCTTTTGTGCAATGAAAATACGCATCAAATATGAACAGTGAGGTTGCATACAAATATGAACATAAAATTCCATAAAACAATCATTAGTGCAAACAAACTGTTCCTTTCCATCGCATGTCTAGTAACGGAGTCAATGATGTGTCCTCATTTCTTCCGTCCATCATGAATCTAGCTGGCATTTTGAGGCCCCCAATCACAAAGATAAGATGAAATAAAAGTGGTCTATCGCTCTTTCCTTTAAAAAGCCTTTGGAAAGAAAGAAACAACTGACTTTTCACTTGTAAGTCTATAGACGTGTCCAATGTGAAGGCATTGGAAAGGAAAAAAAGTCTCGTGTTCAGTCAGGCTTTTACCCTTTTTTTTTTTTTTATGAAAAATGCTCAATTCGTCCCTGAGGTATGACCTTCTATCAAAATTGCTCCCTAAGATTCAGAAGTAATCAAATTACTCGTTAAGGTTAGAATCACTATCAAATAAATCCTTCAGTTCCTCTTCCGTCAAATTTTTAATGTTAATGTCACGTCATGTCCAATAAAAGAGGACACGTGGACACAGGCCATGCTGACCAGCCATGTCAGCAAGAACAAAAAAACATGACCGGCCACTCATCTTCTTTCGTGGAGCGAGTGGCTTGTTTCAGTGTACAGCCCCTCATCTTCCTCCTCATCTGGGCTTCTACTACGCCATCAACAAGCACTACAAAGGCACCGTTTCCAAGTCAACCATTGCCATGCCGCCTTCTTCAGCGGCATTCAAGTGCAACAGTGCTCCATCTCCCCTTGGCCGTCTCCATACCATATTCTCCCAAGTAAATATATATTCCATCTATATTTTGTTCCTTTTCTTCTTCTTCTTCTTCTTCTTCTTCTTTTTGTGATAAGTCTTTTTTGTTCCTTTTCTTATAGAAAAGTTTTGGATTTTTGTGAGACTTCGGTTTTTCTTCTTCTTCCTTTTGGTTTTTACATGTGAATGCTTGGTGATCCAGAGCTTTCCAATGCTCACTTACTTCGCGGTCAAAAGTCTCAAGATCGGCAACAGAGCACTCAGTGCTGAGCAGCAAGATGTAGAGATGTTCAAAATCTTTTTTTTTCCTCTTGCTGATGTGGTCAAAATTTTAATTGTGAGTTGACATGTTAAGGACGTGGTAGGCCAGCGTAACCTGTGTCCACGCGTCCTCTTTTTATTGGACATGGCGTGGCATCATCGTTAAAAATTTAACGGAAGGGGAACGTAAGGATTTATTTGGTAACGATTCCAACTTTAGGGATCAATTTAATAACTTTTGAAGCTTAGGGAGCGATTGGATAAAAGGTCATAATTCACGGACTAATGGAGCATTTTCACTTTTTTTTTTTTATATGATTTACAAGACATCTTCATGCAATGAATGGTTTAGATTATCAGTCGTTAACTCGTGGACTAATGGAGCATTTTCACTTTTTTCTTTTATATGATTTACAAGACATCTTCATGCAATGAATGGTTTAGATTATCACTCGTTAACTCATGGACTAATGGAGCATTTTCACCTTTTTTTTTATTTTATATGATTTACAAGACATCTTCATGCAATGAATGGTTTAGATTATTAGTCGTTAGTTGGCTTCTTTTCCTCCACCTAGCTATATACTTCAAAGGCACCACTGCAAGCACGTGTACTATGAAACATGTCAAATCACAACTTATCTCAAAAACTTAAACTTATAAGAAGAGATAAATTTAATCATTTAATCAATACTTTAACATTATCCCTCACATGTGGGCTCAAACTCACTTTTCAATAAGTGAGGCCCAACACGTGGAAAATTTAATTGAAAGAGGGGGTGAATTGACAAAGACAAAGTTCGAGCTCAGGACCGTTGCTTTGATACCATGTTAAATCACCACTTATCCCAAAAACTTAAACTTATAGGAAAAGATGAATTCAATCATTTAATCAATACTTTAACAAAATACATAATTCTACATCATTGTGAATGAATAGACAGAATGAAACTTGCAGTGTGATGACTATATAGGTAGCCTTCCCTAGTATTCTCATGCGTTAAGATGAAAAAAAAAAAAAAAAAAAAAAACAGAGGCAATGCAAAATTAAGGCACTATACCACACACACACACATAGAGAGAGAGGGAGAGAGAGAGAGAGAGAGAGAAGAAACCCAGCAAATGCACAGAATAAGCCTGCAGTCACAAACCTTAGATAACAAGTGGGAGCCAGCATCAATAGCCATATGTACATCTCGACATTCATATTCTTCCAGTTTTTCATCTCCTTGAGGAGGCCGCAAACTTCGTACTCTGCTCTCTTCAAATTGCCTACTCTTTTCCTCCATCACGTCAACAATTGACTTCATATGAGATTTTCCCTCATCAAGTAAATTCATGACATGAACTCTATGCTGAGAATGGTATTGATGCAACCCTGCAATCCCACTCCTGATCATTTTATCTGCGCGTATCTGCATGTACGGCAATTAGTTTCAAAAATAAACAAAAGACATCAGGATTCAATATTTATATGCGCCCCTCCCCTCCCTCTCTCTCTCTTTTTGCGCAATGAATATAAGTTACATTTTAAGACATTAAAGAACTCACTTTCTTCTTTTCCAATTCACGAACTTTGTACTTTAGATGCTTTTCAATTTCCAACCCCTATGGACAACAAGAAATAGAGATTCGATAAAAGTAGAGTCAGTTATTCAGTTTGCAATGCACAAAAAGCCATAATGAAGTAGAATTAAATCGTACCATCCGTAGCTTATTTTGATGGTTATCCACAGATTTCCGCATTGTCTCAAGCTCTTCTTCCAATGCACTCTGTCTGAGGAATAAGTTATTCGAGTTGCAGATAGAAAAATAAAATCACAACCAAATGACAAGATTATTTTGCTTTTGAAGTTATCACATTTATCTTTGAGCTAACCAAGTATGTTTGATTCCTAAGATCCACAAAGGGTATAGGCACATCAACACAATTAATTTTTCTCATCCAACCCGTGCATAATGACTAGATATCACACAAGCAGGTCAGGTAAAAAGATGGGCCTAACCTATGTAATAATAACCAATATTCGTATAAATCTAAACTTCTAGAACACGAACAACATTCTTATGCAAAATGTGACATTAAAAATTAGATCAATATTCTTTTTTTTTTATAAATAAGTAAAGGAAATTCAATAAGAGCACAAGGGCTTCAACGCAAGTACACAATAAGTAGACAAGAGAAACTACTCAACAAATCAAGAATGAGAAAAAAGAGAACAAAAATATGCATATCTAGACACATGGAGAAGGGCGATAGCAAAGATCCACTCAAATAGGGATTTAAGAAAACAAGTCTGTAGATCCAAGCTTGCTTTCTCGCAATCATCGAAGCTTCGAGCATTCCTTTCTCTCCAAACGTACCACATTAAAATGGAAGGAATTGCATTCCAAACAATATTGATATCATTCCGGCCGACCCTTCTTTTCCAACTCACCAAAAGATCCACCACCCGTCTAATCATAACCCACTCTACCCCAAACATTCGAAATACCATAATCCACAACTCCCTCGTGACATCACAATGAAGAAGAAGATGATATGGGGTTTTTTTACACATACAATAGAAATCTATCACTATGATGTGACACTTGCAGAGATTATCCAAAGTGAGAATTTTCCCAAAGGAAGCAGTCCAAGTGAATAAAGCCAATCATGGGAGCCTTAGTCCTCCAAATGCTCCAAGGGAAAGGGAAGTCAACGTTAGGAAGAAGAATCTTGTAGAAGGATTTGACCTCAAAAGATCTTCTTTTCAAGGGGTGCAGAATCATTCCCGAGAACTGAACCAATGTGGTCTCTTCAGTTTCGTTTCAGTTCTTCTAAGGTTATCATTCAATTTGGGTTCCCAACATGGGAGAGCCAACCAGTGCACTTCAGTTCCGGGCAGAGTAGTCGGTGGAACCAAACCAACTGAAAAAGTGTCCCCTGCCCCTCAATGTATACACTACATTGTCCATAGCAGCCTACACGTCATACTCATATTTTAACTTTCAGAGAATATCTGTAGCATACACCATACCAAACTGAATAGCACATACAAATAAAAATGAACCTCAAATTTATTCAGCGTTTGTTTTCCTTTCCTATTCTCGAGCAACTAGCACCTCCTCTCCTAATGAGCACTCCTTTTCATTGTTACTTAAGCTTCATGTTGCTCCCATTCCCCCACAGTGCCCTAATCCTCATCCCTCATCTTCATCTTTTCTGGTTTATTTTAGGGTTTTGCTTAAGAGAAAGATTTGACATACTTGATCTGGAGTGGAATATCAGAGTATTCAGAGTTAATATCGGTATTTATTATTCCTTTTTTCGGGGGGGATGTGGGAATTAGATTTGTTTTACTTGACCGCACACATATTGGAGTTATCCTGGATTTCAGAAAAAATGGATTTGGAACTCTGGTATTTTTTTTCCTTTTTTAGCAGAATTTGGATAGGCCTTTTCTGACATGAGGCATGGATTGGCTGGATTTTATGGATTTAATTCATGATTTCCAAAGATAGCATTGTTTCATAGGTATTTTGTTTAATGTTCAATAAGCACTGCTCTTCAACTTAGTAATTGTCCATACTCTAACATCTACAATCTCTACTATTTCATTTCATGTTTGAAACTTACAACTATATTCAAATAAATAAATTAAATCATCCAAAAGACTAAGAAGAAATCAAGCGAAACTAAGTTCAGAACAAAAAAAAATATATATTGTCCTGCATGTACTGCCAAGCATAAGGATACATCAAGGTGATTTCAGAGAATCTATGAGGGAATACAAACGATGTCCAAATACACAAGCGGGATCACGTTATATACAAAGAGCATTACTTACAAGCAAAATTGTTTATTTTTTATAACAGGGGTATCCGGGGCTACTAGATCCCCAAGACACCGTGCAAAGGGCCCCCTCCACACCGGTCGGGTAAGGCTCAGGCTTTTGCCCGCAGGTGTGGCCCAAGGAATTGTTTGCAATCAAGATGAGTCGAACCTTAGACCTGATGTTTCATGAGGCACCAAGATCAAGTGACTTACCACTCAAGCATAATTAAGTAATAAAATATTGTTAATATCATTAGCTCATGCACAGGTCAATACATTAGGTGCTTTCAGATCATTTTGTGCATCAAAGTCAGTAAATCGGACATCCAAACCAAGAAAATGAGAGAAATAACAGAAAACCATAGTAATTATTATAGTGATCCATCATGATAAATTAGATTTGGTATCAAGCTATCCAGCCATAGAATGATATTAATGATCAATAGGTGAATGATAATTGAAACTTAAAAGCTGAAAACTTACAATATATTTTTTTGATAAGTAAAGTCTTAATTGAAAACTTACAATATATTTGGATGTCGAAGTATCATTAAAACTCCACATTTCTTGAGGATCATGCAAAAGACACGCAACTTTATCATCCCAGCTTATATCCTCAAATCCCTTGAGAGAATTTTGCCTAATCTTGTAAAATTTATCAACAACCTGCCAAAGTAAACGTGAATGCATAAGAACTAAAAGGAATGGAAGGAGAGAAAAACATATCAAGTTTCAAAATTTGGTCTTAACAATAAAACTCACTCAGTAAGAAAGCAACATAAATAAATGAGAAGTAACGCACGCTCAAGCAGGAAAATGAGAATCTTATAGCTACCCTGATTTCTAAGATCCATTAACAATATACAATAAGCTTCTAGGTACAAATAATTAGGTAAAAACATACGTTGTTAAATTTTTTTTATAAGTACAAAACATACATTGTTAATTACTAGAGACTAATCGAATAATATCATATCATACATAGCATTCAACCTGTGACTCACCCTCCACCCCTTGCTTAACGGGGAAGAAAAATCCATCTAGCCCAAAGAACATGGATGAGTACAACTTTCATATGGTATCATATTCTATTGTGCATATATTACATTCATCAGGATAGAACCCATAAACTCATGTAACACCCCAGTCCTATATTGGAAAGAAGAGTTGCCCCTAAAAAGTGAGTGGTTTATAGAAAGAAACTCATGAGTGTTAAGTCCTACATTGGTTACTTATTAGGTAAAACTGAGCTTTATAAGTGATTCTAGAAAAGCTCCAAATTGACTAGTCCTTTTGCGGTGATAGTACAGATGTAGCTAGCGCTTTTCCCTGGATCGTTACAAATGGTATCAAAGTCACCTACTAATGCGCCATGTGGTACTATCAGCACCACATGACATGACCCTGGCGAGAGGGAAGAAGAGTTGTCCACATAAAGTAGGTGGTTTATAAAAAGAAACTCATAAGTGCTAAGTCTCATATTGGTTACTTACTAGATGAAATTGGGTTTTATAAGTGGTTCTAAGGAAACTCCAAATTGACTAGTCCTTTTGGGGTTATAGCACAGATGTGGCTAGCGTTTTTCCCTAAGTCGATACACCTCACCTTCCATAGCTTGCTTATAAGGGGAAAAATAGGTTTCATGTTAGCTGCTTTAGCAGGCTAAACTAAACAACAAATAAAAACAATTTGTATCAACAAAAAGACTAACACAACATCCTAACAGATCTTATCATTGTCAATCTTCAAGCCTTCTCGTGAATAAAAGAAATGCATTTTCAATATGGAAACCCTAAAGGTGTACATACAAGTTTTGGATCTCAATTACCTAACGAAGTAGAAAGTGAAGTATAATATGTAAAAAGAACATGCAGCGGCCAATTCGTACCCTTGGTTGCCCAGACTTGCAGATTCATCCACAATATGTGGCAGAAGACAACTCAGAGATCAAACTATGACAGTTGAAAGGTGGTTCTGGTACAAGTTTCTTCTGGGCAGGTTTCTTAGATATTTAAAATAAAAAATAAATAAATAAATAAAGTTTCTTATCTTTCTATATAAAGTAGTTTTTTTTCTTTTCACCTATTCAATGGGAACAAACATACACACAATACTGACATTAGAAATCTGTACAAAGTAGACAAACCCTAAAGCAGGGCATACAAGCCTAGGAGGCCATGATACCAAAGCTACCATAATGGGGTAAATATGACATTAATTGTCAGCAACACAAGAGGGTTAATTATAAAGATGAAGATCACCATGAAAGCTATTACTTTTCTGGTCCATACACATAAAACACAACTACTATTTTAGCCCAAGGTGGAATTGTCCAGATACTGAACCAGCACCTAATCCTGTTAGGATTGATATTGATATGCAACCACTGTAACCGAAAAAACACCATGGAAAATTTAGAGATGTAATTACACCATACAAAAGAAAATCCTTAAGTTATATGTATGCCAGAAGAGGATCTAAACACAGTCTAGCTATCACCTAAGAAAAAGCTACATCAGTAGGAATAGGTTCATTAGGGGGGGAAAGGGACAATAACCCTGGCCAGAGTGCTTCGTCTCGGGAGATCAGAGATGGCTTCTCCCAAACCCAAGCTTTGTCTGTCGTTTTTTATCACATGTGGGAGTTAGATGCTCGGAAGAAGGCTGCTGAGTTTTGGGAGAGGTCTGAGGAGTGGGAGGTGGATAGGAGTCACGACGAGGAGTTCATGGCTATCATGGACGAGTTGATTAAGCGCCAGACGTCCAAAGGCAAGAGGGAGCTTCCGAATCTGCAAAGCTCCATCAATTATGGTGTCTTTAATGCTTCTTCTAGGTGTAGGAAAGGCAAGGCCCAATTGTTGTAGGGTTGTTTGCCTTGGTGGTTTTTGTGGGCTGTTTCTCGGGTCCCTGGGCATTTTTCCTTTTGTTCTTGTTTGGGTTCTTTGGCGGGTGCTTTTGTATGGGTTCTGTTGTGGGTTGTTTTAGGGTGTCTTTTCAGGTTCTAGGGTTTTTTAAGGTTTTTGTTGGGTTTCCTCGGGTTTGCTTTGGTTTCTTCTTTGTATACTTCCAATGTACTTAGGGGCGCCTTACGCTTTTTTCAATAATATTTTTACTTATCAAAAAACAGAAAGGGACAATCACCTTCTTGAAAGTCTTATTCTGATCTTCTTGCTTTGCTAGATCAATCCGCAATGTATCATTGAGTTCCTTCTGTTCAAGACAATCTGAGGTGAGCTCATCTAACCTGTGTCACAAAATATCATGCAAATTAAACAGAAAAATTACCATGAAGCAGTGAGAAAAGTAGCAGGACAATAATAGATGATGCACTTGATTGTGTTTTAAAAATATATAAACAAAATTTATGCGCACTTTGCATCAAGAAATGAGTAGACACTTCACTTTACTAAGTCATGCATTAAGAGAAAACAACAAAAAACCAAAGATTTATTTTGTAGCACCAAGACCCATTCACAATTTCTTGAGCTCTCATAAAGTATCAAAGAATGACATGTCATCCCTTAAATCAACTTCTCACTCAAATAAATACAAGAAAAGTATAGAAGGAATATGTACCAGAAGTACATCAATAGCAAAAGAAGGCAATAACAAGAGAAGTAAGATGCATCAGAAAATCCATGCAATTCACATATCACAAACGGAGACCCAAACTCCATCTACTGCCATGCTTTTGTCTAGAAACTAATCCTAGCCATTACAAAATACTCTCCTACTCCCTTCCCCAATAACCTAAACAATTGCAAAGAGTGGAACTTTCTACTTCATCCTATTCTCCATAATCCAACCGCCAGCTTCCCACCCTTCTACAACCTCCTTCAAAGAGGATAACACTGCTCATTACTCCTGAAGCTACTAAGAAATCTACCCATATTAGGGGGTAAAAGTACAATGGGAAGTATTAAATGATTCTTGATGTGCCTTCCATAACACACACGGTTGAGAAGGTCTAGAAAGCATGTCATCCACCATTACGATCTTATTGCCACAAGTGGGAGAAATAAAAGCAAAAACAAAAAATATAAAATAAAATACAAACTGATACATCAAATCACTCGTAAGGGGACAAGAAATCACCAATTCTTCTGTCAGCCCCACCTACTAAAGCAACGTAAAATTCAAACCTCACAACGCATAGATATTGCATAAGTTTTTCGTCGTGGTGGTATTTGGGAGGGAATCAGATTTCTTTCCATTCCATGAGAGGATTTATAGTTTTTCAGTCTTTAACAAAAATGTCAAATATGTCCTCATCTTTTGCCTCATCGTATAGATAGTCATCATCTGTTTCGCTTATGAGTTATTTCTATTTCTTTTCCTCTGATTGCTTCTTGTTAGGCGATTTGCATCAGTTTTCAACCACTGCATCATCTATGATAGATATAATAGCAATAAAACCTTCGATGTTGACAGCAAAGTCACTTTTCTTTTCTATTAAGCATGGTGAGAACAGATAGTGAATGAACACCCAAAGGGTTAAAAGACTGAAAAATACCTTTTCTGGATATCACTCAATTTCAGTGACATAATCTCCTCCTTCTCCTTAGCCTTCTCAGCCTGTTACCACCCGTAAAGTATCTTCAAAAACTTCTATAATTATTGAAAGTAGGAAAGCTTTCACAAAGAATCATACAATAAACTAAAACTCTTTTTCGTTTTTCTTTTTTTTGATGAGTAATCGAAATTTATTAAGAGTGAAAGAGAGCTACCCATATACACAAGAAGTATACAAGAGAAACACCTAACCAAAAAAAGACATACAATAAACTCAAACTTAAAGGTGATAACTGTCATAACCTCCATTATTGAATGGTCCCTTTCAGCAAAAGCAGCTGCTACACAGCCATGGAAAAATTTAACCTGCTTCTCAGCTTCCATATTCTGAAAAAGGAAAATGAAACAAATTACAACCATGAAACAAGTTTCCCATTCATTTGTGTCATAACATGAGATATAATTCAGTCTCTTAAGAGGCCGAAACAAAACCTAGAGGTGATGTAACTATATAAAAACTATCATCCATGCTGCTTTCTAAAAGTTTTAACCCTCCATCTTTCCTCTTCAGTATTACATGTTAAATTTGTTGCTAACAGATGCAGCTCTTCCAAATATTATTACAACAAGCACTTGCAAAAGCCAACCACAAGATCGCTCAAGCAGGATGGTCATAGTAGATTATCCATCATTATTTTCTCTTGAGGCAATGTGAGAACAGATTAAGCTAGATCCTAAAAGAAGAACAGGCAGTAAAATTTCAAAAATAAAATAAAATAAAATCTTAAAATAAAACATAAACAATTTCATGTAAAATATGATATTCAGAAAGCTTGCAATATTTTTTTATAAGGAATTCAATCTCAGAGGGACACAACCGAAGTACATATAGAGTATACATGAGAGACACCCAACTAGGGAGAAGAACACAAATCCATAAACTCCAGGAAATTAAAAATTAGAGGACTATTGTGAGCAGCCATCCAAACATAGAGAGATTTCGACATGATTGCTTTTAACTCTATCACCAAACATAATCTTGCTAAATCCATTACTAAATCTTCCTGTCTTTTTGGCTTTTGTTGTTGGTCATGTTTGTTATTATTTGATAGATATGATTTTGATGGAAGATGCATAAGTTAGCAAATAACACAAACTCTTAAAGAGAGAGAGAGAGAGAGAGACCTTTGAAACCTCTATGCCGTGCAGCTCTGCAAGTTGGCTCTGGGGAAAGCAAAGCAGACTAATAATAAGCATGGAGTAGGGGGGGTTAAGCAAGTTTCATAATTGAAAGTTACAGATATTACTTTGATTCGGTAGGCCTCTGATAGCTCCTCTTGAAGATTTGTATTATCTCTTGTGCACTCAGCTAGTTTCTTTTTCAAGTTCTCAATCTCCTGCTCCAAGCCAGCTGTCCTAATAGGGGATTGATTGATTTTATTATGATACATTTAATCGTGTCCCCTAATATACCAACAAACAGGCAACAGGAACACCCTTTCTCTCCTTTCCAATCCCACCTCCCATAAAACAAAAGATAAAAGGGGGAAGAGAGAAAGGGGAAGACAGATCATTTGGACTGAGAAAAAAAAATTATACCTTTGAAAATGCATTCGCGTAGCCACAACAAGGTAGCTAGGTCCAGCTTGTTGCATACACAATTGCTCAATATCTTTGCGCAATTCATCACGCTCTACAAAAGAAATAATCCATATATTACATCTTTATTGATAAAAATAGATTTGATACTGGAGAACATCAGAGTGATAAACTTTAGAACGTAGTGCTCTAAGAAGCACAACTTACAATTTCAAATGTGGAGAATGAATCTATTAACTATATAATGTGTAAACTCAGTTTATCTAATAGGGAACATGTAAGATCAGGTTTCAAACAGGTGATTAATACCCTTAAGTAGTTCATGAACAGGCCTTGATGAGAATTGTAGAGGAGGAGGAAGCAGCTGCATCTAGGAGTAAAAGGAGTTGGAGACATTTTTTTTTTTCTTTTTTACATTAGTATACAAATTTTATTAAGAAAAAAGTGGAACAAGCAGAACAGGGGGAACTACAAAATACCCACAAGAAATTTATACTCGAAAATTCAAAAGAGCAACAAAAACATCGATTTTATCAAATAGAATGCCATCTTTTGTTTCATTACCCTGAGCAAGAGCAGTAGGAAAAGAAAATCAGAAAGTTGTTCAATTACATTAAATGGACAATCAAGTCTATGTTCAACACTTGCTAAACTAATTCACTTATACTAAACGATAACACATTTTAGGACCAAGAATTAATGCCATAAATAAAAAGTGTACATACCATGTTCCAACTGGTGGATGCGAGCCATCAAGGATTCATTGTCGTTTGAATTCTCATCCATGTCTGAAAGAAAAGTTAGACTACAGACGTTAAACCCAACAGAATCAAGCATATAATTTAAACCTAAACAATAACAGAACCACAAAGCACACCAACAGAAACAACAAACGGTATTCCCATACAATCTTTCTGGTCCAAACAAAAACATGGGACTGATTTTAAACTAGAAATAACCCCATTTGCCCACTCGGGTATCTAAAACAAAATCTGATTTCTGCATCAAAAACGAAAAGATACCCCCTTTAGACCTTGAATTATCTTTTCCGTTAAATCATTTTCTGTCTAAAAACCAGAACTACATAACTGAACTCCAGAGCATACTGAAATACAATTCTCTGATGATAAAACAGATATTTAACTAATCAATAATACGAGCATGAAGATTTACCTGAAAGTTGTGGCTAAAACCGGAATTTGAACGAGCAAAGAACAGGTATAGCAGAAACCCAAATGGAGGGGTAAAAGAGGAAACGAGAATTTTTGTTTGGTCTGGTTTAGAAGAAGAAGAGAGCCATCTCTCGTCGAACAGCTCTCTCTCTCTCTCTCTCTCTCCCCCAACGAACTACGTTTTCTGCAAGAAATGTCTGCCCCTATTACTTGGAAGCTGAAGATTTCCTTTCTTTTTGTTTTCTTCTTTGTATTTTCCTTTTGTTGTCTTTGTCCTTGTGAGCCTGTGGTCAATTATTGTATGTTATAGTAAATTATGATTACTTTATTCATCTAAAAAAAAATATTATGCTTTATACATTGCCTGGCCCTCTATAAAAATAAAAAATAAAAAAACCACTATTTGTTAAAATTGTTAAATAATATGGAATATATGTTTTTTTAACACAAAAAAAGACAAAAATACCCTCAAATAAAAAAATACAAAAAATTAAAACATATTTTTAAAAAATAAATAAATAAAAACGCTCAGCCACCCTCAAGTATTGTTCCACCCTTTAAAAAAAACATTCAAGAGGTGAATCTGTTACTTTCGAAACACAAGGATAGTCGGCCTTAGAGTGGTTCGACCATCCATGTACTTTTTTTTCTTAAAGTTTAAGTTTAAATTTTTTATTTGTTTATTTATTTTTTTTCTTTTGGTGGCTTATATATTTTTATTTTTATTTTTGTTCTCTTGGTGCCCTTTTTTCTTCTTATTTTTTATTTCTTTTTAACTTTAGGAGTATTTAAATAAATTTAGTTTCTAGACTTAGATACATTTGTCACTTCACTTTTTTAACAATTTGACTAAGGGCGGGTATTTTTGCAAAAAAAAAATGGTAGTAAAAGAAAATTAAATGTGACGAGTGGTAGTTTATGGACAATGTGTAAATAAATAGTAATTTAAGGGGAGGAAAGATAATTAACCCAATCTATTATTTTTGTGCAAGGCCACAATGGAGAATTGGACAAAACGCCTAGTTGAATTAATTATTTGATTTCTTGCACTTTGGGACTCGAAAAGCATCTTTGATTCCCTTTCATTTTTTCTTTTTCTTTTTCTTTTATGAATAATCGTCTTCCCTTTTTAGTAATTATATAAATTATGTAGAAAATGAAGCACCATTAGAATCGAGCCAAAAAATATATATATATATATATATATATATGGTTTTGAACACAAACGTCTTAGTTGTTGATCCTTTCAACAAAAGAGTTATGGACCTTCTTCTATCGCATTTTTAAGTATAGTTTAATTTAAATTAAGTTGCTTATTCCTTGGTCATGAGAGAAGGAAAATGATGGATTTCATCCTTTTCTTTTCTTTTTTAAAGAAAAATTTCTCTTATAATTTCACATTTTTTATCATTTTTGCAATTAAGTATTCAAACTTTAAAAAATGTCAATTAGAGTATTCATCTTTCAATCATTTTAATTTCAACCATTCGTTTTTTCGTTAAATTTTATTAAAATTTTCAAAATACCCTTATGTTTTATATATATATAAACTTTCAAAGATCCATGCAATGGTATTTTGCAAATTCTGATCAATACCAAAATCCTTACAATTTTTTTCTTTTTTTTTCATAAAAAAGTGGATGGGCATTTTGAATATTTTGATAGGATTTTACGAAAAATTCGAACAGATTGTTGAAATTGAAAAAAATTGAAAGATAGATGCCATAAATTGACATTTTTTAAAGTTTGAGCACTTAATTGTAAAGGGATAATTGCACCACTGGTCCCTGAGATATGTTATAATTACAAATCATTTCCTATAGTTTAAAAAGTTCATGAGATGTCATTGTGGTAAACTATACTTACAAATCGATCACTGGAATTAAATTCCATTAAATTTTTTGATAGATTTTGTTAAATGCCACGCCAGCGCCACGTTAAACCAAATAAAATGGTGACACGTGTCCATAATAATAAAAAATATATAAATTTATTTTAAAAAATATAAATAAACTTATTTTTTAAACAAATTCAAATTCCAAAAAATAAAAAATAAAAAATGAAAGGGGTGGCGCGCAGCCACCCCCAATGGCCTGAAGGTGGCCTTCAGGCCACCCTTGCACCTACTACGGGTGGCCCGATGGCCACCCCGGCCACCTCTGGGGTGGCCATCGGGCCACTCTTAGAAGGTCTGATGGTGGCGCACGACCACCCCCATTGGCTAGGGATGGTCAGGCCACCCCAAAAGCCACTCCTTCCTTCTTTGTTTTTTTTTTAAAAAAATAATAATAATAAATAAGTTTATTTATTTATTTTTATTAAGATGGACACGTGTCGCTATCTTATTAGTTTGATGTTGCGTTAACGTGACATTTAACAGTATCTGTCAAAAAATTTAACGAAATTTGACTTCAGGGATCAATTTGTAATTATAGTTTACTACAAAAATCTCCCATGAACTTTTTAAACCATAGGGAACAATTTATAATTATGACATACTATAGGGACCAGTGGTACCATTATCACGATTACAAAATTGATTAAAGATCATAAGTTATAAGTGAAATTTTCCCTCTTATTTTTTGAGAAACACTATATACCATTTTTATTTTACTTTATTGATGTAGCACTACAAGCCGATTAGCAGTATCGCGTGAACAAAGTGAGATAAAAATAATGTATAACATTATTCTCTTTCTTTCGGTTTCCCGATTGAGAATTCGAAATATATCATCATATAATGGAACAAGGAGCAAGACTGATAATCAGTCATAATTCCTAACGAAGCCGGGCAAATCACAATCTGCCTTGCCTGAATCAATTGCATTAGATATTTAATGTTTTTCTAAGGAGATGCTTCCTGCAATTTAACCTTTCTCAATACATTTTCACAATTATACGTGAAGCCTAATGGAGAAAAATGCATTAAGTAAAAGAAAAGGATGTTTAAACCAGAACAAAAATTTAATGAAAGGGGTTTTAGATGAAATATGAAATAGAAAATCAAATGATAAATTTACTCATATTTCAAAGGTTCAGAAAACATGGTAAATTATGACTACATGACTGATCTCAATCCGATGAAAGTCCACCTCTTTCTATTTCTTTGTACACTATAGTTTCTACATTTTGGTGCGTTTTCTAAGTTAACAAAAGGTGGTCAACATTGGCCACAAACCAGAATGTTCAGAAAACAGAAAGACTAATCTACATACTCCAAACTGTAAAAGAAAAGGAGCTGTTCACGGAATCTACCAGTTGAACAAGATTTGCTGGTAAGGTAAATCCAGCATCTGCCTGTCAAAGGAAGGCCTTACCATATTTACAAGCACAGACAACGTCAGCAAAAGACAAACATATAGCTGGCTCTTGAACATAAAAGCGTGCCAGTTTTTTTATTTTCTGGTCAGTAAGTGCTCTGGTTCGTTGCTCCTTATCGGTCATTTTGAGAATTTATAATTTTATGTCAAGCTCGGATCATCTGCATATAATTTCAAGGTGAAAATATAGTCAAGAGCTTATAAAAACAAAAACAAAAACAAAAAGCAGACAAATGAGATGCAAGCACTGGCCATTAGAATGTTGGTATCCAATAGGCAACTGCATTTTTTTTTCTTTCTTTTGGTTGGATCAGGCTACATGAAAGAAGAGCTTAAATTTACAAAAGTCAAATGCAGGAGTTAGGGAAACCCCAATCAAAAAAATGGAAGTCAAATTCAGGAGTTATGGAAAACCCAATCAAGAAAATGATAAGAATAGTGATGGGTTTGTTCACCCTTTGCATACATGCACTGGAGAGTACATTGCTGCATTAACTTGTGAATTGTCCAAATCAAAGTTCTATCTTCTAAAGTTTTACAAGCATTTCAAAAGGAAAACTTTAACATGGTTCGCAAGCCTACACCATTTAAATAATAAGCTTATAGAATCCACATCAAAGACAAATGGAGTAGAGTTTAGGGAAGAAAGAGATGTGAAAACAGTGAAAAGGGTAGAAAGAGAGAAAGTCATAGCCACAAACTAAATGATGTGTCAAATCATTTTCCATGCTGAGTTCCACCAAGAACTACTAACAGGTTGAAGATCATATATAGATACAAAAGCAATTCTGGAGAATTATGAAAAATTAAGGACAAAACTTTGCTCTTCTTTTGAACATCTGTAAATGGGGAACCTATTTTCTTCCATTTTATTTTTATCTCTTTTTTTTTAACACTTCCTTATGGCCACAGGGAAGTTCCTAGATGAGCTTCTCAAGAATATCAACTCAAGCAAAATGATTTTTTTAAAAAAATAATAAAATAAAATAAAATTGGAGGGAGAAGTCATGAAAGACAGTAATATAGGAATTTTACCATTTTCGGGTTGCTTATTCCTTTCAAAGTTTTCACTGCTGCTGCTGCAAAAGCTTGCGCCACTTCTGCATCAGCTTCTGCTTCCTCTGCCTCTCTTGCTGCGTCTTCAGCTTCTGCTATTGCAGCTTCTGCCTCAGCAACTGCTTGAGCAGCAGCTGCAGCAGCCTCTTGTGGAGTCATAGTCCTCATCTTTTCTAACTCTAAATCAATCTGGGATTTCGTAAACATATGGGTATCATCCTTTTCAACTTTTGGAAAAACCCTCTGCCTTCCCTCCAAAAGTAACATGGAAGAGTTTCTTCTTCTGTCAGAAAATGATGGAGTAGGTGTGATCCTATACTTGCGCTTAACCTGTGAATTTAAAAATAACATAGCAATCATAACCCAAAAGTCATTTAAAACTTTTACCAGTCAGCAAAAGAACCACTTTTCTCAAAAATATATTCAAAGTTTCCACGTATTTGGCTAAGTTTTACATGGTCATAAGATAGTTTCTTTTCCTAATCAAGGTGAGGCTATTCAGTAGTTTCCTAAATGGTCTTGCACTTTAAGTACCAAACCAGAAAATTGTGCAATCATGTAAATTTAATTTCAATTAATGATCAAAATATCACTCAATAATATATCACCATAAACAAACCATATTTGCGTTTGGTTTGTTTTCAAGAATAACATATCACCACACAAAACCAAAATAAATGAATTCCAATAAGAATCACTACATGCTCTTATGCACTCATCTAAACTACAAAACATTTACTTCTCCATTACTAAACAGGTGAATCTAGGCAGCATATATCACATAGTTTATAGATATAAGTAACAAAAGAAGAAATACATAGTCAATGCATAAAGATTAGAAAAGTGAGATAAAGAAGAAAGCCAAATGGTAACCTAAGTCTCTTTTCTTTCTTTGTGAAACATCACCCAAAACCTTGATCCCCAAACCCAATAAAGCGCAAATTGTGAAGATGAAACAATGGGAATAGATGAACACTTAAAATAACCCAACCAAATAGTATCTTAAGTCCCTTATTGTTGACACCAACTCTTTATGGCACATATCAGACAGTATGACAACTCCATAGGTGCTCCATTAAAATTCCTTTATTTTTCACTTTCCCAAAAAAGAAAACACATTATTTAGCAATAATGAAATTGAATATTCTTTGGCATTCACAGAAAGTAAGCAAGAAGAAGACCAACATTGACTCAAGATGATCAAGCCACATATTTGCTATGTATATTTACCTTAATCAGTCTCCCATTTGTTGTCAAATACTTTAACTTCGCTGATAATAACCTCTTAAAGTCTGGAGGTGCCCAATATTGTTCCTATAAAATAAGAAACTGCAACTCAACTGGTTTCAAAAGATTACGATGATAATACATGGATGGATATTAAAAAAAAAATTCTTCCCATCTACTGGGCAAACAAGCACTTGCATTATTACAAGTCCTAAAAGTATAGCACAACCAATGGGACAGCCCATGGACTGACAGCAAAAGTGACATATATTGTAATTGTGTAGGATGCCAAAGTTTCAAGTTCTATGATGACTCAGCGCAATGCACACATCTTGAATGGTGCCATTAACAAGTTGATGTGAACAGTGTCATAAAGAAACCACAAGAGGTAAAATGTAACAGCATTCGAAGCTCAGTTGAGCAAACCCTGCTAATTGGAATTAAGGTATGGGGTTTGAAGGGCATATGAGGTAAGGGGTGGGGAAATGTTAATGGGCAATTAGGTTAATTTAAGATCAAAGAGTCATGACACTAGGACTAGAAAATATCAAATAGTCATGGCACTAGGATGTCTCATAGGACATCTACTCAAGAACAATATACCTCAACTTCCAATCTTTTCTTAAAAAAAAAAAAAATAGACTACCTCTATGTACGTAGCAATATTTGTCTTATTAGAACCGCCGGGCTCCTTCAAGCTGGTAATAGCCTCAAATATAAGATTGTCCAACCTATAAAAATGAAATCAAAAGATAACATAGTATGCAAACAAACACATATAATGTTTTTGATACGTAATAAAGACATATAATGTGAACATAAAATTTCTAATATTTCTAAATCATAGGTCCAACCCACAAAAATTACACTGCACAAAATAAATGGTATTTTTTTTTTTTTGATAAGTAAGAGATTTTATTAAAAAAAGCATAAGGCGCCATAAGTACACACAAGAGTATACAAAAGAGCAACCAAAGCCAACCCACAAAGAAAAGCAACAAGCTCAAAAGAGCAAAACCCTAAGACCCAAAAGGATCACCCAAAAAGCAACCCACAAACAAACCCAACTAAACCAGAAGGAAAACACCCAAGACCTGAAGACAAAACACCTCAATAACACCCACAAGGGCCTTTCTTTTTGCGAGCTATCATCTCGTCCAGGATGCCTAAGAACTCCTGACGGTTACCCTCATCCAACGCCCAATCCAAGGACAGCCTTTCCCAAAATTCAATACCCTTCTTCCGAACATCAGCCTCACACACAACATCTAATCTAACATCCCGTAAGGTAGGGTGTTGAGAGCAAGCCACTGGTTCGTCTGCCAGAGATGAAGACGAACCAGATGGTAACGGAGAGACTGCAGAATCTTGCACAGTGGAGTCCACCCCATCTCCTACCGGAAATGGGACAGATCCCAGCGGCGCTGCCGGAGAATGCGCCAAAGAAGCTGCGGAGCCACCGGAAGGAGAAGAATCGGCTCTTTCAGAGTGGAGAACGAAAAAATGTCCAACCCAGACCTAGGAGAACCCTCTAAAATGTCCAGCGGAGAAACCTTTGAACCAACAGAGCTGGAACGGTTCGGCTCCTTTGATGGACGGAATGTTAGAGAACTCGGGACGAGACGGGCTAAGCGGAGTCCCATGCGTCTTCGACCCGGTCCGATTCTAATCAAACGATCCAAGACTATTTTCACAACCCGGCCCAACGCCAAGTCAGACCCAATTCTCAGCTTGCTCCACGTGTTTCTCTTTGAACGTTCAAAATTCAAAATCAAAGGAACTAGAGTCTTCTTACCCAGCGTGTAAAAGGACCGGTCTTTGTCCAACAGACCGGACGCTGCTAATTCCAGGGAGGAGCAGTCCACTGCCGTTCTGATCTCTTCCCCTACACTATTCACCGACGGAAGAAGATCCAGCAAACACGACGTCACCGGCAAGTCAGACCCAGAACCCAGCTTACCGGCGACAGAAGCCGAGCCCGACCTCAACACCTCCACAAAGGAAGGTCCCTTCCAGTGAGGTCCCTTCAATGAATGGTATATTGAAAAGTAATCTAGGTAAAGATCCAAAAACAGTACTTGTTTGTCACCATTGTAAAATTTTGATATATCGAAGAAATTACATACATACATAAGGACTCTCTTTCGCCCAAGAAAGATTGATTGAATTATCATATCAAAAATTTGGAGCGTGAAGTGAAAAATGTCACAATTCTAATCTTATAATATTCTAACTTTCTAAGACTTGTGCAACATAATTCGAGGAATAACCCTGAAAACTTTCTCCCCTATAAATTTCAGCTATTCAGGAAAAAAGAGTCAAACTTTCACTTGCAGATATAATATCATGATGCTTAAAAGCTACAGAAACACAAAGGCACACGCACAACATAAGAAAAAGGAATATCAGAAGCAAACGTGGAGTATTAACAGAACTAGAGGTCCAACAACATTACACACCGATGTTTTAAATGCCTCATTTATGGGTAAAGCAAGATTGCTGCTGATATGAAAGTTTCCATACTTCCCACTACCTCTATCAAGTTAATTATGTTCCCTATTATAAATATGACAATGTCATTAACCTGAATCACATTAGCATAAGAAAATAGTTGAGCTTTATGAAGATAATTTAAAAAAAAAAAAAAAACAACAACAACAACAACAAAAAAAAAAATGCCTGATCTAAGTGTGGAATCATCAATTTTGCATCAAAATATTTGAACATTATATATATATATTGCTTACATATCAAATGCTAAGATTTGATGAAGCTGAATTTCCAGACATGATTAAAAAGAAATTGTTGCATTACGTAGTACAAAATGTCACTCGATAAAGAGACCCAAACTTATGACTATTTTCAAAATTTAGAATAGATACTCCCCTTTTGACATACCAACCTCAACTAGTACAATCAGTAACACAAATGTGGCTAAACCTAACAATTTTATCCCCCCCCCCCCCCCACCAAAAATATATATATATATATATATATATATATATATATATATATATATATAGTAATGCCATGATTTTTTTTTTCACCATGATTAAAGACAATCTAAGAATATCACACAAATTATCATGTAATAATATATGAAAGATAGTGAAATGGTGAAATGGCAATATACCAATTACAACAGTTGGTGGAATTCAAAATTCAAAATTACAATTTTTTTTTTCCTTTTTTATGAATAATAATAATTTTATTGAAAAAAGACAAAGCCCTTGTACATGAAGAGTATACAAGATGCTCTATCTGCTACTACAATCTATAAAACAAATCAAATCTACCAAATTCTCTGAGGGGAAAGTTAGGAACATATACAATAGCCAAATCCAGAAGATATCTCATAAAGGATGATTTAAGGAGAAGCACATTGGTCTCGCTATCCTCAAAGAACCGTCGATTTCTCTTTCCAAATGGTCCACATTAAGAGAGCGGAAATAACTTTCCAAATAGCCTCTCTAGGATGTCCTTGCCCTTGAAATTTTCAGCAATAGAGAAATTGTAGAATGTTACCAGGCATGACTCAAGAGGCCCCGAAGCTGTTAAGAACTAAGTGCCAGATGTTAGCGACATACTCACAATGGAGAAGATGATTAATAGTTTCTTCATCCTTATTGCAGAGGCAACACCGGTTAACCAGCTGGAAACCCCACCTTCTAAGATTATCCACCGTGACGATTCTACTCAAAATCGTTGCCCATAAGAAGAAAGCAATGTGAGGAGGGGCTTTACTTTCCAAATGCTTTTCCAAGGGAAAGAACTGTTGTCACCTAATTGACATAGTATAGTAGCTCTTCGCTGCAAAACCATGGCGACTAGGAGTCCACACCATACTATTCACTTCTCCCGGATGGGGATTCACAGAGTATAAAAGAGTAAGAAAAGAATCCAGAGATTCAATTTCCCAATCATAAGCTACTCTAATGAAGCTAGGATTCTAAAGGGTGTAGGGACTGGATAGATCCATGTAATCCGACACCAAAGCCTCCTTTTTAAGAGCTACGGAATAGAATTCTGGAAAAGAACTCTTTAGAGCCCTTTCTCCGCACCATATGCCATGCCAGAAGCGAATGCGGAAACCATCCCCAACCTTATAGGGAACAAAATTGGAAAAAGCTCCCCAATTTTTCCTAATATTCCTCCAGAGACTCACCCCATAAGGACCTCGAGCTTCCTCTGAGCACCACTCCCCTCTCTAGATCCCGTACTTCAACACATTCACCTGCCTCCATAAAGAATCTTGTTCATTCCCGAATCTCCAAAGCCATTTACCGAGAAGGGTTTTGTTGAACAGAATAAGATTTTTTAAACTCAACCCCCTCTTGGAATTGGGGAGCAAACAATCTTCCAATTCACCAAATACAACTTGTGATCCCCGCCTGGACTGTCCCACAAAAAGTACCTCTTAAGACAGTCCAGTCTCATGGCTATGCCCGCTAGTAAAGGGAAGAGAGAGAAACAAATATGTGGGAATACTAGAAATCGTACTCTTGATGAGAGTAAGATGCCCTCCCTTGGACAAGTAAATCTTCTTCCAACTCGCCAGACTTTTTTTCCATTTTCTCAACCACCCCATGCCAAATAGCTTTACATTTGAAGGGAGCACCTAAAGGAAGACATAAGTAACGCAACGGAAGAGAAGAGATATTACAACAGAGAATACTAGCCAGCTCCTCAATATGCGGGGCCTCCCCCACTGCGACTAACTCAGATTTATAAAATTACAATTATTTAACACACAAGCACCTTTGTGCAAAGTGATACTAAATCACATCATGTACATTGGATCACTTAAGCTACCCATCTTAGAGTGGTAAAGGACCCATTGATGCCATGACAGAAACTGCTACTGGGCAGACCTATATAATACCTCATTTATAATTCTATGCCTATATAAAGCCGATTTCAATCACACAAGCCCTATATTTTCCTGTCTAGAGTAATGAGGACTAGTAGGTCCCTCGACTATGGTTTAAGGCTTGTCTAAAGTCATCTTATCAAATGATAGGCAGCAAGTTCTAGCACTTTTGCATTTACAAACAACTAAACAATTAGCAAGATGACAAAAAATTCAATTTCGTTAGCTTATTTCATCAATGCATGACATGATCAGAAATTAAAAATCAATGGGGTAGGGGGTGTTTGCATTGGTTTCTATAACTTGATGATTCATTTTGATGCGGTAACCCCTTTTCATGCTTGACCCGCATTAAACATACTTCTTAAGATTCCTCATGGCTCCAACTATAGGTCTCCCATCACTACATATGAGCCATTAAAAAAAGCTCTTCTCATGACATGAGATGCGATGTACGTATAAATAACACTTCAATAAGCTTCATGTAGGAGTTTCACCAGGGCAGATTTCAGAGTGCCACTGTTTTTATGATCTTTGAAGTTAAATCATCTTGACAAATTTAGCTAAAATTATTGATCCAAGCCTTGGGGATATCTTGTTCCAAACCATAGAGTATGGATACACAATCACATCAGAGAGAAAAAGAAGAAGAAGTTAATGGCCCTCAACAGAACATATAACTGTTTAAGAGGAGAATAATTGTATGAGACAGTGGCACAGTGCGAGTAAAACTACTTTCCACATACCAGGTTCTGGAAATAAGACACTAAAGCATAAATTGATTAAAATGTCTAACCTTACAATAGATCTCTTTGAAGAGGCAACCTGCAGCGTATCATTAGAAACTGCAAGAGGCTTAGCATCCACAATTTCTTCGTCACTTGGACCAACAGAACTCAGAGACATGGAGTTCTCATCCTGTTTAGGTACCTGTGGCACCCTTTTAACAGCTAGCCTAGCCTTCTCTCGGGAGCCCCATCCATTTGCCATTACACTCATATTTCTCCACTTGTCCTGCCCAACAACAAAAGCAGATTATTTAGTACCTCTATGCTGAACTATACAATTCATCATAAACCTTTTGTTTCAGTTTTTCATGATGGAAACTGCTGAAAAAAATAAAGTGGCAAAAGTCTACAGATTCTCCCTTGGAATAAACTCTATCCAGTAAATTATGTCCAAAGAACCATACCTTGAGATCTACGTTTGAACGCAGATACAGGACACCGCTAAATTCTGGATCTTTAAGTATCGTACGCCATTTGCCAGCCCCATGCTTAATAACTCCAGCTTTAAGTGCTGCTTCCTCTTCTTGTGTCCATTTCTGCTTAGGAGCACCCATCAAGAGTAGTACAAAATATGCCCCAAAAGAATCTGACCTGCAGAATGGTGCTCCATATTACCACATGCACTCAACAGAAAGAAACTTCATACCATTAAAATATATAATCAAAACTCATAATTAACAGAAAATTTAAGGCAGAGCAAAAAAAAAAAAAAAAGGCTTCTACTCAAAGACTAAAGAAATGTGTCTGGCAGCGAGCTGCGTGACACATATAGTGAGGAACACATATAGACAAACTTTTCTCAACGTTCTATGGGTTTCAGACCAACATATGTCTACCAGGGTGAACTCTCTCCAAGCTATATCAAACTCTATCAATCCGGACCATAAAACACTACCTCTATTTGAGCACATGGAAACCTAGAACTGTGTGGTGGATAGCAACACCACTAGTAAGAAACAGTTTGACCAAGCTTAGAAACTAAATTGGGTGGGAGATGCAAATGCTTTAACCATAACAGCATAGACAGCAATCAGTCCAGCATGAATATTATCCATTTTGCCAGCCATAACCCATTATACTACACCACCTGTAATGACAAAGGAAAAAACGCTAGCTACATCTGCGCTATTACTCAAAAAATGGGGGAATTTGTAATACCCCGGTCCCGTATTGGAAAGATGAGTAGCCCACATAGAGTGTGTAGTTTATAAAATCATGAGTGCTAAGTCTCACATTGACCGGTTACTTTGTGAAACTAGACTTTCTAATAAATTCTAAGAAAACTCCAAATTGACTAGTCATTTTGGGGTGATAGCGCAGATATAGCTAACGCTTTTCCCTAAATCGTTACACCACACATCAAGCATCTTCCTTCAGTTAAAAAACAAAGGATCATCCAAGAAACTTTAATCTAAGCACAATAAAGAGTCTACTCAGGATCATCTCTGCCATGCCAAACAACAGTTTCTATTCAAGTTTATTAGCCTGACGACCCTCAAGAAGATGCCAATGAGTAACCATGCCAATATGTGTTATTTCCACTTTGATATAACACATATTTATTGAAATTCATCCACCCAAACCAGTTTTTTCAGACAAACTTGAAAAATCATAACCACATTCAACATTTTCCCTTTGGTAATATCACAATTTCTTCAAAGCCTGGACAAAAGTTTCAACTATTGTTTCGTGACAAGCCACAATAACGAACATATTAACGAAACCCGATTTCAATACCAAAACATACTTCTTTCACAAACTATTATTGGGGAAAAAAAAAAAAACCTGAACTACAATTTAATAGCATTATGAATTGCAAAACTGTATACTTTTCAAACGACGAAAACCCCCCAATAACTTCAAATAAGCAATACAATTTCGAGAAACCGCTAGCAATCAATAACGAGCGCCAGGCAAACCCTAACAAAACTCTAAATTCACGATTCCGCAAAAAGATAAACTGAAAACAAAACATTGAAATCAACCACGAAAATCATGCGGAAATTTTTGTTAAAAAAAAATTCATGCCGAATGAGAAAAATTACCAGACGAGGCACGATCAGGTACTGAAGAGAACGTTGACTTTTTGCTCCTCCCTTTTTTTTGTTGTTGTAGAAGTTGTGTGTTCGGTTTTTAGGGCATGAGATTTGAAATTCCGTTACGAATGGGAGAGAACTAGGGCATGGCTCTCTCTGTCTCTCTCCCCCCACTCTCTTCCACACAACAAGGCAATTTTTTATCTACGGCTTTTGTTAACGGTGCCAGTGCCACGAAGGCATCCCCACCCGTTAGATATTTTTTTCTGAACAAAAAATTGTATGATAAATTTCTAAATAAAAGCGCGATTTAAAATTATTTTCTCCTTTTTATAAAAAAAATAATAATAATTTTTACTGTTTAATTTTTTCATAAATTTGAAAGAGGTCTCTGTGAGTTTTTTGTCTAATTTTTTTTTTAGTATCGAGTAATTATAAACGCAATACTCATGTCTTTCTTATGTTCCTCTAATAATGATGTAATTTTTAAAATTATTATTTGATCAAAATTCATTAATAATTAATCAGAAGTTCAATAATGATTTTAAAAGTCACATTATTATTAGAGATACATAAATATGATGTTTATAATTACTCGTTAGTGACACTTCGACATTTTTGTCGCATCACCTTAAAATAATGTAATAAGGACCGGAATAAAGAGAGGTAGCTGGCGACCATCCCCACCGGTGGTTGAGGCCACTTATGTGTGATGGCGACATAAGTAGTATGATTTATTGTTGTTGTTATTGTCCCAAAAAACACTTCCATCGCGAGATTTTTTTGCTTCTTCTCCTACTTAAAGTGTAACCAAGAAAAGCATTTTGACTATTTCATCAGGAAAAATAAAAAACATATTTGCCATCTTCTAATTTTAAAATCTCTCTGTTTTGGACATCCAAATATCCAATCAAAACAACGCCATTTTGCATAAAGCTTGCTCATACTAAGAGCTAGCGAGAGAGAGAGAAAGAAAAAGAGGGGACACATACCAGTCGATGAGAATGGGTTCGAAGAGCTGTTTTGCATGGAGTAGAATCTGATCAAAATGATCACCATTGTTGATGGATTTCATCACCACCAAAGACCATAGCACTCTGACGCCCAAGTTAGTAAAAACTTTATGAAGAAGTATAATTTTGTGTGTAGTTGGTAAGGAGGCATGCCCTCCTTTTATAGATTTGTCGTTCTCACCATTGCTCTCTAGGGTTTTAAGGCCTCCCGCCAATACTTTGAAACTGACGTGGAGATCCCTTCCTGGAAATATACATTTTTGTGAAACAATTCATGGATACACTGCTTCTGTAAAACAAAAGCGAACCCTTTTTGTGAGCACCAATCAACACTTTGGGTTTGATTAGTTGGTTTGCTCTTTCTTAAATTCTCTCCGGATTGATTGGTTTAGGAGCCATCCTTTTGCGTGCGCCAAAGCCCATCGTAACTCTCTTTTTCTTTTCTTTTTTCTTAAATCATAGCAATTATATTAGATAATTAATAATTATAATAATGAGAAAATTTTGGCCGTTCCCATTTTTTAAGTATATAATAAGCTTTGTTAGAACAGTTTTTTATTCGGTTATGCTAAGTCTTCGAGGGGTGTCCTTCAACGATTGGTCCATGCCACGAGCTGAAATTAAAAGAAAGATTAGACAAAAGAACTTGTTGGAGAGGGTTGGCGGGTGATAGTTCCGATGCCTAAGTTAGATGACGATATGAGGAGTGGATAAGAAAGCAAATGATTACGTGTGTAATGAAAAACCAGAATGTATTACCTTTCTGTTTCCTCTCTTTTATATCTTACTATAATCTTGATGGTGATGATGTCATACCATTCTTCTCCTTATATCTTACTATAATCTTGATGGTGATGATGTCATACCATTCTTCTCCTTATATTTTCTTCAGGCGGCTAGTCTTCTCTTATTCTTCCTTGCCTACAGTATGTAGCTTGAGCATTTACTCTTGCCCTTTTTCGTTTAATTCTCTCAGGGCTCTAGGAGATCCTTCAAGGGGTAGGTTTTGGTTAGTCGAACGATTCTAGCGATCGTGGAGCCTCCCGCAATTTAGGGTTGCTAGCGGTTTGGTAACACGATTGATAAAATGCGATGGCTTGCACCTCTTCAAGGCCTCCTACGGTGTGGTCATCGCTTCCTCCTAAAGTAAGCGATGCTTGACCTTGGTATGAAATCGATCTATTATCCGTCAGCAAGCGGAGGCCTATTATTTGGATGGGCTTTTGGATGTGAGCCGTAACTGTCAGGCCCATACCCTAACAAGCTTCAAATGCATTATACATTATGATCGAAAGACAAACTGAATCAAAATTATATTATTATTATGTAGTTCATCAACCAAATCAAACCAATTGAGTCGGTTCATGTTGTTCTGAGTTCCTCACTTCTTTCCATTGTTCATTTCTTTGGCATCCCCAATTCATGATGTGCTTTGATGGTTCTCTTTTTCATTTTTTGTTCAAATCACGATGGTTATCTTTTACATGTGCACTATTAATCCACGTGGCACTCACCATGTAAAAAATTAAAACGTGGATGATCACGTGACAATCTACATTACACTTATTTTTATAAAATACATGTAAACTATCATGAAATTTGTAACAAAATTATAGTACCCAAAACATTTTAAAAAAAATGACATTTATCGAAAGCCTTTTAGATAAAAGTAAAGAATTCCAAATTAAAGTTATTGCACCACCGATCATAATTATTGCAAGAAAAATAGGACACGATCAACGTAAATCTATGATTTTTTTCTTCCAAGCCAAACAAAACGGTAAACTATTTTTTTCGAGTCCGAACTTCTCTTTCTTACACGCACTCTCCCGCATTCTTACACGCACTCTCCCGCCCAAAAAAAGAAAACGTGTAAGTGTATGATTCGCTTTTATAAAGTTTGCTACAATGATGGAAGCTTCACAACAGAAGCATGTAAAGCAACCAACCTAATATTCTTGACTCTTGAGAGATGCTCTACAACCCCGTAGGCCAAAAGGCCATGGCAGTATAATATACCCGTACACGCAATCATCAGCCTTCCACTAACCCTGATTACCTACCAAAAAAAATAAAATAATAATAATAAAAAAGATTTCTTCGTCCTTAAGGAACCGATTCCGTTGGCTGGCCTTCTATGCCATGAAAGCTCCCCAAGTCCAACCCATAAACAGCTGAAAAATGATTATTGTATAATTTTCATACAATTTTTGTCCAATTTTAATTTTTTTTTTTGAGAAAATGACTTAGTAATTTTTCTACAATGGTTTCATCGTTTTTTGAATAAAAAAATGCCATGTAGAAGTGAAACAACACACGTTGGACAGCCAACGGTTACCTGCAGTTATATGCAGTATATAATGTAACAACGGTTACATAATATATAGGTTGTACAAAAAAACAATACACTGCATAGCATTGTTTTTCTAATAAAAAAGGAAAAGACAGAAAAATGTCTTTGGGAAAAACATACGGCAGTATGTGTTTTCTGAATATGTGAAAGGCATTTAGACTGTGAATATGTGAAAGGCAAGATCTTTTTCAAGTTTGGATTGAGTCGTTCCCGAACTCGGTTTGCAACCGTGTAAGTGCTAATCACGGGAGTCTTTTTCTCGTTTAATGAATTCTACGAATGTTATCAAAAAAATAGCTATTTTCGGTACATCTCCAACAATTTTTTTTTAAAAAAAAAAAATTAACTATCGGATATATAAGATCCACATTTAAGAAAACAGATCTTATTATTAATTTGACAAAAAGAGCTACTACACCCCTCCATTTTCATTCACCAAATAGCAAATACTATAGAGTCCATGCCACATCAGTTTTAGCGGATGAAAAATCGAATACTTATCCAATATATAGCATTTCTCCTCCGGACAATTAAAACATTTTGAAAAACATCAAAATCTCTTGGCTCTATTGAATATTTTTAATCTTTGATTTAAAAATAACAATTTTAAAATATGCTATAAACGCTTTTAACAAATGCACCATTTGCATGCAATTTAAAAACAAATAAAAGCATGCATTTTTAAATTTCAAATTTTAAAAATAAATTCTGTCGCCAAACGCAATCTAATTAAGATATAAAAAAATGGCATTTTGAATCTTTACAAAATTTATATCCAAAAAAAATTGAAAGGAGAAAACAGGGATAGGAATTGAAATGAAAGCCACGAACGTATAGATTACAACAAGTAGTAAAGAAACGGTTCACTTCCAAGCAAAAGTTCATATTATTTATATAAAAAGATAAACAAACATTAATTTGAAATTAGCACAAACATATTTGACGAATAGATTGGGAATCTGAATTGTCTACGTGGCATGACTCACGGCTCCATTGTTGCTGCAATGTTTCTCATTAGAAGCAGGCGTCCAAGAGGCAGCAACAGCACAAAGCAGCCAAACTGCACGCAAATTAACACCCAAATTAACCAACCACTCATAACTACTTCATTAATGCGAGATTAACATAAGTAGGCAGTTAATTCAGACAAACAACGGTAATTAATTAAAGCTAATTTTGGGTTTTCTTTTTTCAGTTCCAAATTGGGATCGCAAATATATCTATTTTTGGACTGATCTTCAAAAATATCCAAAAATCTAAAAATATCAGGCAAAAGACAGTTCATGGAACCCCCATCTTGTTGACTCGTTCCAAAACGTGGAGACCGGCCCGGATCGGCCCGGATCTGGGTCAACGGGCTCGGTCAACGATTCACAGAGAAAGAAAGAGAGAGTCGGAGAGAGAGAGAGAGAGAGAGAGACGTACCAGCCTTCCATGAGGCCAGTACTGCTACTCTGTTGTTGCTGAGGAGGAGGCTGCGCGTACTGAGGGGCGTAGGCCGGAGGATATCCCTGCTGAGGAGGGTATCCTTGCTGGGGAGGGTATCCTGCCGGCGGATACCCCTGCGCGGGATATCCCGGTGGCGGATATGCGTCCTTGGGATACCCGTCTGGCGGATAACCTAACAAAACAAAGAAAACAAAGAAACAGAGATCCAGAGTCAGATCCAACAAACAAAAACCCCACCCAAAAAAAAAAACGCAAAACCCACGAATCCGTATCGATATAAAAGCAAGATTTACGAAGATTGGATTGGAGGGGTGACCTTGTTGGGGAGGGACACCGACAGGGGGCTGTTGCTGGTTGTAGTAACTCATTCTCTCTCTTCTTGACGGCCGGAAATCCGAGATCTGGTTCTGGTATTGAATTTTTCTTTGATAGAAAGTGGGGTTATCTTTGTTTTATAGGTGTGGAAGAAGAGGAAGAAGAAGAAGACGAAGAAGAAGAAGAAGATTGGGTAGTGGCCTCGTGGGGGAGTTGCAATCGAGACAGGTCTGTTTGGTATTTTTCGTGTTAAATAGATTTTTTGAGGGATTTCAGTTAATTCCCTCAAAAAATGCGATAAGCAGGTGGCAACAGCAGGGGCTGAGATTGGCTCTTCCAATTTCGAAAGCTTTTTATGGTCCATCCTGTCTCTTGCTTTAAATACATGATCGCCGTGTCCATTGCGCGTCGTTCCACTTTGTCGTTTTTATCAGCTTTTGGCTTTGTTTGGCAAAGGCATGCCATGGACAGAGTAGTGCTTTAAGTATAATTCATATATTTTTTTCTCACTTTTTAATATTTTTTAATAATAATTATCATTAAATTATTCTCTCTTTTTTTTTACTTTATATATCATATCAATAATTTTTTATTATTATTTAAATAAAAAAATTCACTATAATATAATTTTTTTTTCACTTTTCTATACAAATCATTTTTACTTTATATTACATTATCACTTTTTATTAGTTCCAAAATTAATAACCCACTACTCTATTCTGTACAAACATTTGTCAAATAAGGCATTTATCTTCGGCTCACGAAAACTGTTCTACTTAACCTTTTATTTTTATTTTTATTTTTTAAGTTATGAAACTTTGATTTATTAATCAGGAAAATAGTCGTACATATATTTTTTCCATCTAAACTGTGCATGTTGTTTCGCCCGAAGGGGGAGGTTTCTTGCCTTCCTCTCCGGGTGCTCGTGTCTCCCTTTAGTCTTTAGGGCTAGGGTGGCTTTTGTTCCCCTGTGAGCTTGTTTCCAGGGGTGAATGGTCATATTCTCTAAGCTTTTTCGGGCTTTTTGAGGTTTTGTTCTTCCCGGTTTTTTGAACCGGTGGAGGTTGTTTCTTTGTTTTTTTTGTTGTCTCTTTGTGTATGCAGTGATTTTTCTGGTGTTGGGGCCGATTTCACCGTGTTTTTGTGTGATTTTTGGAATGGTTTTGAGTCGAAATTTTTGGATTTAGATCTGCGTTTCTCTTGCCATTATTGCACATCACAGGCCTCACCATTGGTTTCACCGGCGTCCTCCGAGTCGACCGACGTTCGGCATGTCTCTCACCGCCTTCTCCTCATCGGCGCGTGGCGTTCACGCGCCTGGGTCCTCCCTGGCGTGTGATGGCCACGCGCCACTCTCCTGCCTTCCACTCCCCCGTCTGACGGCGGTTCTCGGATGCTCTGGTGTTTCTTGTTTGGCGGCTCCCACCTCCCCTCACCGAGCCTCTGTTTGGTGGTTTTTTCATTTGTTGTTTTTGTTTTGTTCTTTAGATGTAGATTTTTTGGTTCTTTGTTAGTTAAGATCTGCAGGCTGCCTTGTAGATACTTGGATATTATTGGACTTTTTCGCTTCATAGCGTAGATCAGCCCTCTTTTATTTTTAGTAGTGATGCGTATTTGTTTAGAGTGGCTTCCAATGTATGTTCTTGTAATCTTTGAGTATTTTTTAGGTAGTTTGCTCACAAATCAGATTTTAGTTCTGATTTTATGTTTAGGGAGTCGTTGAATTCCTTAAATGTTGTAATTGAACCCTTTGGGTTCGTTGTTTGAATGAAAGCAGGTAATCTGTGATTTCCAAAAAAAAAAACTCATATACAGTAGTATTTGTGACTCTATTAATATAGTGAATCTGCCAACTAGATGGTGAATTTAAAATCGTGCGAATAATTTTATTTTTTTTTGGCTTTTATATATATATATATATATTTATAAATGTTTTCAATTTTGGATTGTTTGACGTTGTAAAATGCCTATACGTCTAGCAAATTAAGAGCATGTTTGAGATTATGTTGAGAAATAGAATTTTTATAGTCAAAGAGCTTTCGAGAAAAAGCTTCTAGCTTGTTTGGTAAGTAATTGTGAATTTGAATATTTATTTGAATAGTAGTAAGAAATGATTGATGTGATATAAAATTTGAGAATGTTTTATAGAAAAGTGAAAAAATTTTGTTTTGTAGTAAGTTTTTTTGGTTGAATAATAATAATAAATTATTGATGTGATGTAAAAAGTGTAAAAAAGTAAGAATGTTTTTGATTTGATATTTTTGGGAGAAGTAAAATGAAAATGAAAATTTTGTGGATGAGTTACCAAACAAGCTCGAACATTTTTCAGCTTTTCCCAAAAGTATATTTTGGACTTTTTTGATATAAAAAAGTCAATAAAGTACTTCTTGAATTTTTTTTACCAAAAAACAAACCCATTTTTATTTTGTACAACTTTTTATTCATTAAAAGAATTGAATGAAAAGATAAACATTTAGAAAATTAAAGCGGAATAATAAAATAGGGAAATAATAAATTTTACGTGATTCGATCTATGACCTATGTCTACGTTTAAAACTTTAATGGCAACGTTATTCTCTTGTTTATTTGATAATTTTATAATACAAAATACTCATATTTGTAGGATAATCGATACAAATATGAGAATCAAATCAATCAATTACAATCAAGCCTATAAAAGGTAAGTCACGTGTAACATCATATTAACATATTTCCATTTAATATGGAAAAATATATTCTCTAACATGTATACCATCTTTTAGGATGTATTTTTTTTTTTTTTTTTTTTGTTAAAAAAACATTTTGATGCGCTATAAAGGTGAATATAGTTTTATTTTTTATTTAAATATTTTGTGTTAAATAAAAAAAAAAAAAAAAAAAAAAAGAAAAGGAGGAAAATATAAGTGTGATAGGTGATATGACTGATATCAAACACACTAGTGGTACTTCCATATTTCCGGTGTTCTTAGAATCTTAATATCGTAGGAGATGTGATTCTCGTACATCACATGTACAACAAGGGTACAACACCCCTCTCACATGGAGTGGACCCTACATACTGTGGGACCCACCCCATGTGAGAGGGGTATTGTACTCTTATTGTACATGTGATGTACATTTATCATTTTTCATATCCGTAGATAGACTCGACTGCTTGCAAATCCAGAGTTTGACCAATTAACAACATCCAATCAATCAACCACTAATTTGATTTATTTAAGGTTTTGGGAATTCAAATTCACACGACAGAAGTTCCCGTTCACATGTGTGTATAGTGTGTGAACGGGAACTTCTCTTTTACTCTCTCCCCTTCTATTAATTTAATTAATTTAAACTTTTTTCACGTGTTAGTCTCTCTTTTAATATATTAAACTATGAAGGTTGCTTTAGCATTATTGGAAAATATTAAAAAATAAAGAAAAAGAACAAAAAGGAGAGGAATATCTTGATCAAGATCGTATGAAATTATTAGACTGTTCTACCAAATAGGTTTCCTCAAATCCCAACTGTTGTTTTGGAATTTTTTTTAAAAAAAAATGGTTAAGATTTTGTCATTCTAATCTTTATCTCATTTTTCAATATCTTAAAAATAAATTTGGTTTAAATGCCGTAAGCAAAACTACAAAATAAAATTGAGTAATCATTCACTACCACTTAAATATACAACTTTTCACCGCCTTCTCTATGTGTCAAGGTGGTCCCTCACCTTAATTTATTTTTAAAAGAGTAATGATTGAATACCACCCAAAGATACAACTTTTCACCACCTTGTCTATGTGGCAAGGTGGTCCCCCACTACTTTTTTAATTTTTTTAATTTTTAAAAATAAATTAAGGTAAGGGACCACCTTGCCACATAGGCAAGGTGGTGAAAAGTTGTATCTTTGGGAGGATTTGATTCTTACACTACACCATCACAACAACTGCACAACAGCCCCTCACATGAGGGTGGGCCCCAGTGTGTAGGACCCACTCTCATGTGAGGGGTTGTTGTGCAATTGTTGTATTGGTGTTGTAAATCTAACATTTTTCATCTTTGGGTGGTATTCAATCATTACTCTTTTTAAAAAATAAAAAAACTCAAAAAGTAGTGGGGGACTACCTTGCCACATAGGCAAGGTGGTGAAAGAGAAATGATTCCTACACTCATTTCTCACAACAGCACATTTCTCACAACAGCCCCACAACAAGCTGATGTGGCTGGTAATATTTTATTATTTTTTTTACAAAAAGAAAAGAAAACAAAACAAAAAAAATAATAAAATATTACCAGTCACGTCAGCTTGTTGTGGGACTGTTGTGAGAAATTAGTGTAGGAATCATTTCTCGTGGTGAAAAGTTGTATATTTAGGTGGCATTGAATCATTATTCAATAAAATTATGTAGTTTTTTTAACGGGACATATTTAATTATAATTTGTTCCATTAGAAAGACACAGAATCAGATTAAATTTTAGACTTAAGCCAAGTCCCTTAAAAATAATGTAATGTACCTGACCTAGCTGTGTCCTAATCATTGTTTTCAAATTAAAGTGAGCATAATTAGGTGGAATGCTCAAATTAATTAATTAATAATAATAATAATAATTTTTTATTTGTATATATATATATATTTGTAACATGTTTGGCGGACGGCGTCATCTTTGAGATATTATAAAAATCACAATGAGCTACGTTGTATTCTGTCCAGAATGAGCCATTTGGCGTAGTAACGGTGTGTCGGTGTGTAACGACAGTGTAAATAAGTTTAAGTATAAGTAGTATTTAAAAAATTATCAATATTCTCTCCAGGTAAGCAAAAAAACCAAAATAATCTTTAAAAAAATTCACTAAGGCAAAAATACCGATATAAATTTTTTTTTTTTTTAAAAAAAAAAAAAAAAACACCCCCTATTGTCATTAAATTTCGTAAAAATGACCTTCTGGTTGAAGCCACCACCTCCTTTTTTTATTTTTTGATAAAAAAAATTATAAAGTGTATTTTTATCATTGGATGAGATACTGACAATTTTTTATAATTTGGAGGGACATTATTTCAATTAAAAGATTTAAACAAAAATTATAATTAAGTGATAATTTGAGGAGATTACTTAAACTTTTTCATTTTTCTTCTATTTTTGGTCGAACCAATAAGTTAATGGATCATCGACAACTTAGTTAAATAAATAAAAGATAATTGCAACACTTACCTTTTCTTCTCGAAGTTGATTTTTAAATACTGTGTCAATCATAGATGTGATCTAATATTTTGAAAAATGTGTCACATCACTTGAAAATCAATCTTGAACCAAAAAAAGAAAAAGAAAAAAAGAAGTAAAACATTTATCTAAATAAAAAGGGAAATTACATATACCCATCAAACTACCACTCTATAGTCAATGTGTCACCAAAACTATCAATTGTGTTAACGTCCCCCTCTAAACTATCAAAAAATGTTAATGTCCCACCTAAAGTCAACAAAAAGACAGAAATAACCCTAAAAAAGTTTCAATAAGACAAATATATCATTACAAATTAGAAAAAAACTAAAAAAAAAAAAAAACAGATTTTTTTTTGAACAATTAAAAAACATTTTTTTTCTTTTAAAAAAAAGGAAAATAAAAATTCAAGGGGTGGCCCAAACTGAAAATTATATAAAACAAAATCTTAAAATGAAATTTCAAAAAAAAAAAAATGAAAAACCTAGGTTTTTATTTTGTTATTTTTTTTTTCCTTTTTTTAAATTTTTTTTTTTTTATGTAATTTTAAGAATTTTTATAATTTTATATAAGGTATTTTTGTCCAAACACATTGACTTTATTTAATAATTTAAAGATGAACATTAACATAATTGATATTTAATCGAACATACATGGTAACAACTGAGCGGTAATTTAAAGGAAATCCATACTTTTTTTCAAATAAAAACGTTGCCTGTCATGGTTGG